>VMRM01000020.1:9441500-10648500 GCA_010277075.1 Poeciliopsis retropinna | reverse complement strand
ACCTGGCCATCAGTCCACCGATAGAAGAGATTTGAGTAAAAAGGTAATCATATTTCTTCTGCTGCCACTCTGGCCACACTTATTTCCTCCATCTGCCCCTCCTTCTGTGGTGGGTCACTCATTTGTGATGCAAAAATTTTTTTAAAAAGTACTTATTACGATAATGAAACAACACCATTTTCTTCTAAAGCACTCCCTCTGCTGTGATAGTGAGTTTTTCAACCTGTAAGCTGTTCTGCATCCTTCCTGGTACAAAAGCTGTGCTGCCAACCTAATATGTTTTTTTTTTTTTTTTTTTAAAAAGAGGGAAGAAACTGCTGGTTAAAATCAAAGCATCTAAAAGGACATGATCCTGACTCAATGTCAGGCTCCTTCGTCGGACGTCGGAGTCCAAACCATCGGTGTCTTTTACTGCGTCCTCTCTGCCTTGTAAATGCCCGTGCCTTTCAAACTCCACGGCCTCAGCGTGGCACTGCGAGCTTTTAATGAAAATGTGCCTCCAGTAACCCCGACAGCATCAACAGGGTTGTATTTTCTTCTGACTTTAGGGTTATTTTCCTCGGCCAAAGAGCAGGTTTTACATCAGGTTGGGTAGTGCTCTGCGGGACTTGATGTTTCCATGTGGGGTGGCGGCGCCGGCTACCGTCACACAGAAGGTCTTACCGCCCTTTGATGAAATGAAATGCGAGCGCAGTCAGACTTCTGTGTGAACGCTTTACGATCCCAAAGTGACCCGAAGAAGAAGAAGAACGTAGACGTCTCACGGCTGTGTAGTGTTCAACACAAGTAATAATGGATCATTTTATGATATGTGATAATTGAAAAGTTCATTCAGCTTTAGAGCTTACTGGATGGATATACAAATGGTAACTTAGAACCAGGGTATTGCGAAATACCCAGAAAAAACTCACATATGCTCCAAAGTAAATATAATAATTGCTCTCAGACAGGCCTCAGGACCTGGTCAGTGCAAAAAAACCCCAAAACTTCTTACCATTTTGCACAAAATTTCAATGGTGAAATTCATAAAAACCTCCTGGAACCCTAACAAACCCCGGGAGTTTCCTGATTTTCAGAAGAGGGTGTGGTTTACACGAGAAACCATTTAGATAAGACGGAGAACAAGTTCATTAGCACAGTTAGCTAACGAACGCACACCATCCACAATTAGCCTCGAGGAGAGCAAGTGGGAGAAACCGAGTCAGATCCCTATCGGCGCCCGTCTCTGAAAGCGAACACAATGGCTCGACGCCCTATCTGGGGAATCAGCGTCTGATTGGGAAACATCCGTGACGAGGAGTGAACACAAGACAGAAGATCAGTGTGGAGACTCGCTTAAGGACATACTTGTAGAGAGATTGAGAGGGAAGGAGAGAGGCAGAGAGAGAGAGGGAACTCGCTGGGTGTTCCACATCAGAGACCCGGCTCTCTGAACAACACAGAGAGGAGCCGGCTATCAGATTAATAGTGACTCATTCAGCTTGCTCCTCCACCGTTCCACACAGAAAAGACAATCAGAGAACGCGAGGCAATATCGTGGACAGCACTTGACATGACTTACTAAAGTAGAGATGAAATGCGGCGAACACACACACACACACACACACACACACACACACAAAAAAAAGAGCGTTCAATTACAGGATGTAGATTGTAAAAGGCTTTTGTTGTTACTCAGCAAAAGGGAAAACGGGCATGGAGGTGCTTCAATAGAGTCACCAAAGCAGGTGGGCTTGTTCCGAGTCAGCCCACCTCATTAAAAGGCGCCGCTCGCTTTTAATGTGGCGGACATTAACACGGCCCATTCAGATGCACGCGCGCGCGCCCTGATTAAAAATTATCTGTTGGTGATCCTAATCACAGCTGCTTAAACTTAAGCCAAAGAGTAACAAAGAACTTCTGAATGCCGAAACTATCGGAACATTTACAAAGAGATTAAAGGGGAAGACAGTCTCCAACTAAATAAATTTGCTTTTAATCACTTTGAACAGGAAGTCATGTCATTTCAAATGTCCCTATCTGATTGTCTGATTCTCCCCCCTTTATTCAAATTATAACATGCCCATCTGACTTTTCCCAGCACAATGGGAAAAATTAAAAAGGGAAATGACCTTTCGTGGCAGCAGTGATGAGAGAGTGAATGGCATTATTACGCGCCAAGATTAATTTCGGCCCACTTTACGCCGGCCCATTGAGAAAACGCAGCGGGGGCGTGAATGCCTCGGTGTACGTCGCTCATTAATCGGCCGGTACATAATACAAATGTCAAGCAAACAAGTGGGAGATGCTGAACCGATAACCTAGCCACAGAAGTATTCACATCCCTTGAACTTTTCCACATTTTGTCACGTTACGCGAACGCCGGTGCATTTAACTGGGATCTTATGCTACGGACCAACAAAATGTAGTGCATTTTTGGTAAAACCGAAGGACAACGAGACGTGATTTTTCTGAACTGAAATTGTTGAAACTAATTAACTACTAGAGACGGACTTAAAGTTTGATCACAGTATTTTGTGTTACTAACTCTTTACTTCTGTTCAGGTAACTGTGTGGTTGTGACGGCGAGGCACAGAAATCAAAGCCCCACAAACACGGCTCTTTCAAACCATTTTTAACGCACTTTTTAGGACACGGGTCACGTAAGGACGTACATTTGTATCACAGTACAACAGTACATGCTTTTGATCAGATTTTCAACTTCATTGGTATTTACTGATGCTCTCATTGAACGAAAAAGTGTAGAAAACAGTAAAAAAAAAAAAAAACACAGCGATTCCGACAATATGGACAGTTTGGGGATTTTTTTTTTTAAACATCATAAATGGAAATTTATTGCAATAACGACAAATTAAAACTCTGATCACAATAAGAAATTTATCACAATAAATGACAAATGATATGATAAATACCCAACCCTACAATTAGTTAGCTCTGCTCGTGGTTAGAAACAAACCCTGTAGGAAACACGGCAGCATGGAAGGAGATACTCTGGTCAAATGAGACCAAAATCAAACTTTACATCCTCCTTGCAACATCCAATGCGCATCAGCCTGAACATACCATCCACACAGTGAAACATGGTGGTGGCTGCATCATGCTGTGTGGGTGTCTTTCCTTAGTATGAACGGGGAATCTCTTTGGATTTGCGGCTGGGACATATCTGAATAGCAAAAGGTCGTTCAGGAGTAGCGTTGACTCAACACAAACACGCGACACACAACTTTATGAAAACAATGGATCGTTTCCCTCCCGGTTCACAATTGTGTGCAATTTTGAGTTGGTCTGGCTTGTCGGGAAGTCGATCTTACCCATCGATCTTATCTTCCTCAGCCACTGTCCTATTTCGCTCTGCTGAGAGAGGTTTGACTAATGGACTGCCAGGTCAGGTCTGAACGTTTCCAACTAACAAAAGTCATCCTATTGTTGCCGACTCAGAGGTTTTCTTGCTATATTTAGCAACATTTCAGACACATACAAAAAAAAAAAAAAAAAAAACCAGAATAAGCCAATACTGATATTGTATTGGCTGATACAGTATCAGTACTGTGTCAGCCAGTATCCTGAGGATCTTTAAAGATCGATAATAAACAATGAGTCAGGAAACTGCAATCGGTGCACCGCTGGAACGAATGAGTCATGCAGCCAGTTTATCTTTTTTTCCTCTTCACAGATTAGGACAGAGCATAGGGTGTTTTTGACAACTTGGATGCAGACATGTTGTGCTTTTGCAAACCATGAAATGTGCATCAACTCTCATATCACTACCTCCAGAGTTTAACTTGCTTCACTAAAAACAAGAGACACTTTTTCTTCCATAAAATCCCAACTTCCCTCTCTCTCGCTCTCTCCCTGCCAGCTGCCTGTCCAGCCTCGTGGCTCTGAGCCCCTAATTCTCATTCTAATGGCCAAGTGAACGAGGAAGCATAATTACAGCCAGTCATACATCCAGTCATGCTACATCCATCCTTCTCTTTCACAGCAGTATTTTTAAGCTCAGCGTTTTCTCGCCCCAAAAGCACTTTTTTTTTTTCTTTTCATTTTTTTCCCTCTTCCTGCCGCTTGTGATGCCTTCTTTTTGTCACGGCCCCCATAGTTCTGAGCTGACCCCCTCAGCCCTGTCTCCTGACTGATCACAGTGATGGTTTATTACTGTCGTCCCAGCGCTCTTATCTTTAGCCAGCAATGCTCATTTCCTTCCCCAGATTTAAATGCAAATGTGAAATTTAATGATAAATGCATTATCTGATAGGTGCGATAACACTGATTCACTGTCAGTATAAAATACACACCCCAGGGGGCTTTGAGCTAGCGAGCGAAACTTGCCCAAATCCACTCTTTCTTTTTTTTTTTTTTTTTTTTTTTTTTTTTTTTTTTTTACAGCTCTCGCTTTTTCATCTCCCTCTTTCTCTCTCTCTCTCTCTTTTTTTTTTTTTTTTTTTTACAAACTCATGTACCTGGAATAAATTCTGGAGGTCATTTTATGCAGTAAAAGGAGTCATATTTTGTCTGTTCAGCAGTGGGTGTGCAGGCTTTGGCTGAACAGTGATTGCCGTGCAACAATCTCGCTCCCTCTATTATCCGTCTCTGCCGCAAACATTTTGGAGAAAGTGCATCTAGGTTGGATGATTTGACTCTTTTAAGTTGAGCAGTCACTAAAATGCGTCTTGTTTAAATCACCTAATATAGCTGAATGGTGTTGACTTCCAACTTATTTATTATTCTTCACTTAATTTTAGCAGTATATGGTTTAAAGAGGTCTTCTGATATTAAAACATCAAAATATTTCACATCCAAGCTAAGTCGGCAAAACATTTGGAAGCAACATAAGAATATAGCTAAATGTTAGCCTCTAAAGACGCCAAAGTTAGCATCTCCTATTGGAGCTTCCTCTCCGTGCTAAGCTAAAGGTGACTTAAAATGTTTTGGCATTTACTGTCATGTCAAAAAAAAAAAAAAGTGTCAATAAAGTGTCTTGGCTATAAATCTAGCAGAGCTATACAGTCAGATCATCACAAAACTAAACTTGCGCTAAACGTCATCAAACAGGCTACTTCATGACAACAGCTACACTGTACTGCAAAACAGTAGAAAATCATTTCATTCAGTGATATTTTAAACATTTTCAGCACTTTCAACAATTGCTCTAACATGAGTGGTAACAACGATATGTGGATTTGCAGCATTGTCAATTACTGTAAGAGTTTATTGTTACTCTGTGAGAGAATGTGAGGTTTTTTGTTTTTTTTTTCCAACCAAGATATTTTCTCCACAATAATGATTAATAAATGACCCATCTTTGATTTCTAACCTGAAAAATTAGACAAGAATAAAAACCGACCAGTCAAATCTGGACTTTGATGATTTATGAGTCATTTTCTCGAAAGAAAATGTGGACTCTTACTTTGATCATAAATCTGGATTTACATTAAAAATCCTTATGTTATATCATTGTTAATGATGTTGATATCAGCTGCGATAAATCAACATGTTCCTTGCTGCTCTCTTTTTTGTCTGTGGTGCCAACATTCTCTGTGACCTTTGGCCTCCTGCAGGTTTCCATCTGCCATCAGGTGTAATTAAATCTGATTTAATGCGCAGTCCTACTTAAAAACCCACCCACCCACCTTGTTCATTTACCCCAGTCGCCACCAAAACATCTTTCCTCTAAGCCACGCAGGGCAATAAAGTGACAGAGCTGCTGTTCTTACTTGGACCATCCCATTCTTCAGGCCCTGCAGCAGCGTTCCTGCTCTTCTCGCCTTGGCCCTCCATCTCCACATCTCCTGCTTCTCGGTTGCCGTCCTCTTCTCCTGCAAAAGGTTAAAATAATGATAAAAAAAAAAAAAGCACACGAGAGTGAACGTCTCCACAAATTTAATGTTCAAAGACCTAATTTAATTAAGTGCTTGCATTATGGACTGCTCTGCCCTTCCAGAGGGCACACTCTTATGGACTTTGGATCATGTCCCGGCAAGAATCACTTGCTTTTATAACTCTTTCCTGCAACATTTGGGCCATTGTGTGTTTGTCGCATATGTTTAGCTTTGTACATGCGCGCCTGCGATGAGCTCACCGGGTCCAGCTGTGCACTTCTGTGCGAAAGGCCTTCCCATGAGGACTTGCGGGGACAGGAGGAAGCCCCATGGAACAGGAAGGAAAGCAATGTGTGGAAGAGAGGTGGCTATTTATTACCCTTTGATCTATTGTGGAGCGAGCTAGAATGTGTGTTATAGGATGTAGGGAGCTGATTTACAGTCTCAGGGCTCACACACACACACACACACACATACACACATGCCCTGCTAAAGGATATTTGGGTATCTCTCTGCAGGATGTAAGTACCTAAAAGGCCGAGCTAAACACAGTCTGCGGCGGTCGCGCCGAACGGGAGGGCTTGTCGAGCGCTCACTGATACACTTACTGTAAAAATACAATCTATTTTTGCATGTCTACAGTAAGCACAGTTTGCGCTCAAAGTTTATGGGAACATAAATCAGTGCTTAAGAGGTGCCTCCAGTGCGGTGCTCTGAATAAATCCAATGTGGCCGACACAGCGGCTGCACAGTGTGTCTCCGAACTGCGGAACCTGCTTGGGGCGTGCGGCGGCGGGCGGAGGCGGCGTGCGGCGGCGGCTGATGGCTTGTAGTGGAACATTTTCCTTCACTTTTGTCACCAGATCTATTCCGCTCCTTTGATGTTTTAAACCCAATAATGAACGGCCAAGGACAGGCAGGCCAGGATTAAAACGATGGATTACTTTATGCATTCTCCACAGAAAAAGGACCCGGACAGTGCCATTTCTTGGAACCCTGGATAAAGATGTCGAAAAGCCTTGAAACACAGTAATCTATCTGCAGAAGTGTAACGTCCACTTAGTTTTGTCCTATATGTTTTCCATAAGATGAAAACGTACAGAGGGATCGATCTTTGACCGTTAGACGATCACTGTAGATCATCTACAGTCCTGGTTAGGAAGAATACTTACTTAATGTCTGGTGAACTATTTCCGTGTTGATTTGGCCTTACAATTGGAACTACTATCCTCCAGAAGGTTGTGGTGTTGTCTGGTAAACCTAAGGTCACTGGATTTACATTCATAGCCCTTCAGCTTTAACCCCAGTGTGGACCCATTGACTTGCATGCAAGACGCAAGTGCTACTCGGTTAAACCCTCCTTGTAGTTTGTAGTTTGGACCTCATAGTGCCATGAATACTCACAAAGTATTCAGAAAAGACAAAGCCTCAGTATTTCACATCCTCTATTATTTTTGACAGTGGATATAAGGTGCATTCCACACGTCAATCCTATTTTACACCAAACCCTCCACAGCTGGTTGTCATGTTTACACCTCAGGGGAACAGAATGTCATTGATCACTAATTATAAGTTCATAGGTAGCTGATCAAATGACAAAGAACAAATTAAGAAAAAAAATATCTCAGTTCCATTTAACAGCAGACCCGTGTCTACATGCAGTTAAGAGTTCAGAAAGTTTGTAGATATTAGCTTCTGCCGTAGTGCTACGATGGTTTCTACTGTCCATATTAACTTATATTTAGTGTTTGAATTGTTATAATCTGCAGTTCTAGGTATTTTCAGAGGGGGGTCTTCAGTTTTCACGAGCGGTTTTTGTCCCGAAACCGTGCGGATACACATTGTTACTGTATTTTGAAGGGTTTTTTCAGGAGTAACCAATCGTTGTGCAAATGGCGATTTTGGTTACCACAATTATTTTCACGTGTGGGACTTTTTTTTTTTCAGCGAAGAATAGTACTGAAATATATAACTACCAATATGTCACTTCAACAAAATGTAAATTTGTTCGACTGCCGTTAACACATCTTTACCAGCGGTGTCCGTAAACATGGCCAGATTGATGAAAATGTACACTCCTTTCAACCTGAGAACCGGCTCGACATGCTGCAACCGTCGCTGTATAAAACGCTTATCGCTGGTTGTTTACTTAATGTTTGCGATTTCCAGCTTTGTGCTGTCACACTTCCTGTGCCACAGCCCACAGGACACTGTCCATCCTCAGTTTGGTTCATCTCCAGATCAAGCACTCACACTGTGCTTGTTTAGCTTTTTTTTTTCTTTTCTTTTTTTTTTCCCTGACATGGCTCACTTCAAAGAGGGCAGCAAATGTTGCCAAAAGGATGTCAGCTTTCTGCCTCACACTAAAATAGGAGATGCACGGCAAAAAAAAAAAAGTGATACTGAAGAGAAGTCTTCAGAAATGTCCTACTTTCAGTCCATGAGGTCATTATGACCCAGTTTTGCTTATACAAGTGTCTGCCTGGGCTGGCTGGCAATTCTCCCTCCGCTCCTCCTTCCTCCCAGTGTATTAACGAGGAGCCCACTCAACTCAATTCCCCCCACTATTTATTGTTGGGCCCGGAGAACCTCTTTAGCATACCAGGCTCGTATTATGATGAGCATAACAAAGGCGTGTATCAACAGTTCCTTCCAATGGAGCGGAGTTTGCGGGGGGAAAAAAAAGAAAAAAAAAAAAAGGGAGCTGGCGAGATAACATTAAAGGCACTACCTTGATCTCAGGCGAACATGCTAAGCCCTGTAACGAAACGTATTGGAAGTGTTTAATTACAGCCTGGGAAATGAAGCTACAAGATGATTCCTTAATTAAGCAGTGATTAAGGATTTTCTGCCTTCTATCTAATGCAGTTTGCAGTGCATTTTAAACACAATCGCCCAGGCAACCTCGCAGGGAACAATGTCACGAGGCTTTGATGAAGTTTCCGGGCACAAATGTCTGTAGGAAGAAAAAAAAGAAGAAAAAAAAAGAAGGGAAGTGGAAGAAACGCTGCAGCAGCATTCCACTGTTTCGCAGCTGCAGTTTAACGTTTTTAAAGATCCATCTTGATATGAACCGACTGATTGAGGTGCTCCAATTCATTTCTGCTCTAAGTAATCGAGACTCGGCCTTGTTTCATAATTCGAAATTAAACCCTCTGCGGTGTTATCAAAGGAGGCAGATTGTCAATGATCTCCCTCGACATTATCGACTGTAATTTACGTCCGGCTCGGGCCGCCTTTCACAATTCGGATCGAATGGTCGCATTTAAGGATGAGTGGAGGAAGACTAAGGAGGGCAGGAGGGGCGGGGGGTGGGGGGAGGCGAGGCGAGTTAGAGCGGCCCGCTGCGTTCTGGGTTGGCGGGCATGGAAGAGGAGCCAGTGAGCTGTTAAAATCAGCCCTATCGCCGCTCCATCAAAGGACGGCTCTCCAGCCAAATCACAGCCGCACGCAGCGGGCCACGCATTCGGGTCAATAAGCTTATAGGCGATTTACACAAACAATTCCTCGAGCAAGGTAGCAACAAAGTCATATTGGCTTTTCCTCTGCCTTTTAGCTTTGTCTCTGCTCAGAAAAGCCCTTGAAAAATGTCAATCTGTCGCGTGTGACTTTAAGGAGCTCAGAGCTCTCTAATCCCGACCACAGATTTACATTGACGGTCGCAACGTCAGTGTATGGCAATAAATTATTTCGGAAGCTAATGTGAGTTGTTGCTTCTTAGAGAAAGACGTCATATTGCAGCAGGTTTGTAGAAAACTGAAGAGATCCCCAAAACTATTCAAGAGGCTAACAGCTAATCAGATGAGGTCTCTGCTTCAGACGATTTTAGCGATTTAATTCAATACAAACTAAAAATTTTAATGTCAGTGCGACATATAGATATTTGAATTATATTAAATGTCTGCTCTTTCACATGAGACAGTTGTTATGTTAGATTTTGTTTAGTAAGATGAACAATTTCCCTGTAACTGCACTGAAGTTACAGGGACATTGTAACTTGACTGTGTTATCGATCTGCTCCATCATCTATGACTCGTCTTTTCTAACTATGTTTTTTTTATATACTTGGAAATCAGATTGCAACAAAAATGTTTGCTTAAGTCGCAATTCGGACCACAAAAATCGAAGCATGCCTAGCTAAACCAGATGGTTTAGCACCTGCTAAGCCTGCCACACATTTAGAATGTGAAAGTGGCTAATATAAAACTCTGATGAACCTCTAAGAGTTTTGAGCTCATCAATTCAGTGGCACGAATACTGCTTTAAAACATATTTATGAATATATTTGTGTTTGTGTTTCAGTTAATAATATTTGGAGAAGAACCGTATTCTTGGCTTGTTTTACTAATAATAGTTAGCACCACAACAATTAGCTCCAAGCTAATTTCTCAGCTCCAAGCACCATCCTTTGGGATAAATCGAACAAAGCACAAGTCCGTCAAGAGTGGATCAACCTCTGGATTTTTGTACAGGCATTCTGATACAGCCTCCGTCAATGCAATGTTACACAGGCAATATTTGGCTGGAAAATTTTCCAATGGGTTGGACGTTATTTCACCCAATGGGAACACAGAAAACTGAAAGTAGTGCCAAGAACCAAGAAACGTGTTTCTACTGTGCACATTACAAACGTTATGCTAGCCTGACTTCCACAAACTGAGAAAACCCAACTTTGAATTTTGTAACTTTCAGGATGAAGGGAGGATGAGATGCCTGTGGGGTTGGAAAGAGCATGACGGACATTGAACGGATTGGGTTTATATTATACATATATGATTTCCAATTTTCAGTCATTCATGCTACTTTCAGTTGTCCCTAACTATCCCTTCATGGTATGCCCTTGGCAGGTTCATATGTGACAAACCTTTAGCTGTGTCCCTTGTTCAACACACCCGAGTTAAGCAATCAGGTCATTAGCAGGACTCTGGACAACTTGACAGAGGAGGGAATTCATCCTACTGATTCAAGTCTGTTGGACCAGGAATACATCTAATAGTTTCAGAACCTAAATAACATTGGGTTCCCATGAACATAAACAGTTTTAGAGTTGTTTGAAATATCTACAATCAACTGATACCAGCTAACGTTTCTACATATGCCACTTTTCTATCAATGAGATAGGATTAGGGATGTATCGATAAATCGTCCCCGATTTCATAAATTTTCAGAGATCGGAGATCGGCCGATACTTGATTGTGAAGCCGATCATATCCACCGATCTCATAGCAACATTTCAACATCTGAATTTGTAGGTCAGGCTTTTTAAAGCTAGGTAATTAATAAAACTGCAACAGGACATGTGATTGGAGGACTGCTGTCCCCCCCCCTCCACCTCTGATACGGGATGCTGCCACGTCGATGCAGATTATGCCCCAACAGATGAAGTCAATTCCAGAAAGCAACCTTTTTTCACTAAAGTCAAGCATAGCTGTGAGACTTCTCTGCTATCTGACAAAAAAAAGAAGAAAAAAAAAAAGTGGGGGTTTGGAATTGCATGCAATTTGTGGCGGGCGCAGCACTCCAACGGAGGGAGGCTATTAGAGAAATGCCTCGGCACTGTCTCTTTAAATGCCAATAAATTCCCATCATTACAGAATCTGGCAGTTTTCCTCCCCGTCTGCAGCCCGGGCCTTTATCTCGTTCTGCCTCAGTCTTTGAGCATGTAGATCTGGCCCAGTTAGATTGTCATACTTAACAAACATTAATGATTAATTTCCTCCACTGAGTCAAATGGGGCTAAAGGGATGACTCGATTCATCTTATCGCGCCGCAAATTAGCATTTCCCCATATTCTCCAGCATCAACTGTGCATTAAAAATTCCACATTTACCATTCCGGGCACTGGCAGCTGTGAAAGGCGATCTTTCCTCCTGTGTTGCTGGAGATTCTGATTACTTCTGCTTTACACAAAGACTAATTAATTCTGGGACTCTCTCCCTGCCCCGCTCCATGCCTCCGAATGAAGCGAGCGAATTTCCTCACAGAGAGGATATTGAGGGGTCAAGGTGGGTTTTTCATCCGCTACGCCAGAAGTCCTGCAGCCCTTGCTTTCACCTACCACTTCTGCTCTGATAAAATGTTTCCACCCCATTGGAATTCCTGTCGTTTGTGGAGGACGGCGCGCGGGAGCGCAAGCGTCCAAGTTTAGTTGTTATTAATATATCCTGACACACAGGGAGCGACAATAAAAATCAGGCAGTCTGAGGGCAAAAAAAAAAAAAAAATCATGGCATATGACTTCCCAAAAAGGCTTTTTTTTTGTTGTTTTTTGTTACACAGAGGAAATGAGACACATGAAGTGACATGTAAATTTACTGTCGCAGCCGAGATGGGAAGTCATTTGTCATCAGACAAGACTTGGACCGCTCAAAGGGAACAGCTTGTGGCAACATCCTGTGCTGAACTCCACGTATAGCCAGCAATAAAACAGGGGGCAAACCAGCAAGGTGAAATTTCATAGTTTCAGTAAAAGAAGAAAAGAAGAAGAAGGAAAAAAAAAATATGCCACTGAAAAGGAGTCTTTTTCACAATTCCAGAGCCTGGTGCTTTCAGCAGGGAATAAATCTTAGCTGTGGAATTGTATGTGTGTGTGTGTGTGTGTGTGTGTGTGTGTGTGTGTGTGCGTGTCTGTTGATCTGCACGCTTTTTCACAAACAGAAAAAGCTCCCATAAATGTGAAATTGAGGGGAACTTGTTTCAGGTAAGATTCTTGTTTAATCACCTGAGAGAAGAAAGGTTATTTCTTCATATGTTAGTCCATTTGTCTTCGCTACTTTGAGAGGCGGACGGGCTTTCTTTAAAATGCCATGTACGTTAAAACTCGTTTGCTCTCCACGGGGTGCTGATCCATTTTCCCCCAGCTGTTTTGAGCAGAGTGTTTTAAAGCACAGCAGACACCTTTAGAGACGACAAAGACTTCCACTGCAAAAACTTCTCGAGGTTGGACTTAAAAAAACGCGGGTTTCTGTCACAATTAACGCAATTAATTACCTTGGCTTGACAAAAAAGTTCAACTGATTTAAGTTGATTTAAGCGAATTGAAGGCAGTGAATGTATTTGGAAATAGTCTCCGAATTACATGCTTTAACCTCTCCACAGTTATCAAAATTGGGTCCTAAACTTTAACATATATTATTGGGACTGAATATGACAGACATAAAGTATTGCATGACTAAATAAAAACCTAAACAGCTAGCAGTTTTAATATGATTGTAGCTGCAATTACAGTCGCAAATCCTTTGACTGGTCCATTCAAACACACAAATACACTTTGATTTAAGCCACTAGAAGGTGAACCTCTGTCCTGATCTCTTGTTGTTTTGCTGACTGTATTAGTCTACACCCATCTTCCCATCAACTTTGCCCCATGTCCTTGTCTCTGCTAAAGAAAAGCATTCCCGCAACATGATGCTGCCATTACCATGTCTCACTGTTGCTAAAAAAACTGGCTGAATATATACACTTTTCACATTTTGATCTGTAAAATTACATTTAAAACCATGCTTCCTTTTTTTCCCCCCTTCCACTTCCTTCATATTATCCCACATTGTGTTGGTCTTTCTCTTATAAAGTACAGATGCACTGATCCACTTTTTTCACTTCCGATACAGACGACGATATCTGAGGTTTAGCATCGGCCGATACGATCCGATGCAGAAAAACATTGCCGAATTGACTTAAACTGTTTCTTCTTTTTAAAACAAAGACAGAAATGTATTGAATTGCAAACTTCTTTGATAACTCTGCACCAGTCCAGTAGACTGAAATACACCAACAGCTTCACAAGCTTGGTCAAACATGTGAAAAAAGCAACACAACTTTAATCTGTTCAGGAAATGGCGACAAAAACAATAGTTTGACTCCCTCGTTCAAACATGTAAAAACATAAACCACAACAAACCTTCTTTGAAATGGTTCAGAAAATGTAATTACGAATTCTAAATACAATGTAAAATCAGTAATAAAGCATTACGTCTCCCAGAGCACAAAGCATAGACTTTAACTGAACTGTCCTTGTGGATCAGGCACCAACTCCCTGGATTTTTTTTTCAAAAGAGTTTCCGCTACAAATATTAATATCAATCAGTGCATCTCCATTCAGAAGGCAATCAGATACATTGATGTTTGTGTTTGCAACGCGAGAAAACGTGAAAAATGAATGCTGAAGAAGCGTGGATACTTTTACAAGCCAGGGTACAACAGCTAAAAGGGAAAAACAAAGATCTCATATGTAGATGTATTGGAGTCTAAACAACCCGTGAAGAGATTCACAGAAAACCAGGATGCAACTTCTGGAAGTGACTTTGGGAAGGTCTGGAAGAAATGAGTGCTGACATGTCAATACCCCCCCACCCAAAATCCCATGAGAGCACATGGCACAATGAAGGACTCAACCATGAAGAGACTTCAAGGTTCCCCGGCCTCGGACCAAAAACGGGACGTCAAGGTGCTCCGCACACTTATCTAGGGGAGTCCTCTTTTTCTGCGAGGGTAAGGCAAAATGGCTGAGTCTTTGGTGGCATTCAACTTCCTGACCTTTGCGCCTTTAAGCGGCTTTGCTTCTTCACTGCTCTCTGATCAAAGTTAATAAGTGCTTCATATGTTAATGAAAATTGGTACTCCTCTTTGTGTTCCTACAGCTTTTTAATACCTATTATGGACTGAAACTTTTAATGGAGGTTTTAGGTCCCCCTGACAAGCCCATTTCAGAGAGTGACTACACAGATACAAGGCTAAGCTAAGACCAGAGAGCCGCTGCTCAGTGGAGGAACCTCACACGGGAGACCTTATTCTCGGGGAAGCAGCCGGAGATAAAGGCCATGGGATGAGTGGCTGCCTTAAAACCCACGTTCAAGTCCGCTCAGGGCTAATTACAGCACACCATCGCATTTGAGAGGGTTTAGTTAATCAAGGGCTCTCTCTCTCTCTCTCTCTCTCTTCATCTCTCTCTCCCTCTCTTTTTCCTTCCTATTGTCGAGGAATAACACACTTAAACCATTTAATGCTGCCAGGATTGCATCCTGTTTAATTCGCAGCAATTTCACATAAGTGGGGTAAATTTAAGCCACTATGACAGTTTTATACAGATCTAATTGAGGAAGGGATCATAAGGGAGGGAGGGTGCGGCTACACCTGAAGATAGCACAGAGTTTGGCATGCGGAGAACCGAGCAGTGGATAGTACATCGCTTAGGTCTTAGGAGGCAACGGGGGGACTTAGCTACTGTAAGCTGAGATAGGGAAGTAATACAAAAAAAAATCTGACTGCTAAGGCTCGTGTGTGACAAGAAACAGATTACCAATGCCCAGGGAAGAGTATTTGACATTTGGGATTGCTGTGTAGTGTTGAGTTTATTTAAAAAATTAAAAAAAAAAACATGGAAAGAAGATTTGAGTCCTAGTTTCGGGGAGGTTTTATCCAAAACAAAGGGAGTATCAAGCGGCTCTTTCAAGGTTCTTTGAAGATTTCCGGAACTTTTAGACTTTTTTTCGTCCCCTCAACCGCTGAGGCCGCCATTGAATACAGCACCCATCTATTTCATGGCTATTGGGTATATTAGAGGCTCAGTGCATGTACTTTGAAGTTTAAGGAAGGGTACAATACGAGAAAGACAAAGAAACGGGGCGAAACAACCGAGACGTCGCCGGTAATTGCAATTTCTAAACAATTGCAACTTTTTCGCCCTCCCCGGAGAACAAAAGAAAAACGGTATTGATACGATTACTGGGGCGAAGCCTACCCGAAACATGAAAGATTTGTTTTGTCCCGACTAATGTAATCCCACGAGGCACATCAGTTTAGACGTGTGGAAGGAATAGCTCTAAACAAAAATGTTTCCTTTGAAAAACGAACGAAGGGGCAGACATTCAAAGCGCTGGTTCTTCATTAAAAAGTCAAATTTGAGGGTTTCGTGCGCCAACGAGAGTGGGGGTGGGAGGGGCCCACCTGGGGCCAGCAAGCGCCACACAACCCGAGGGTACGAAGAGGACGGTTCGGCTGGGATACGAGGCGGGATGGTGGGGAGGGGGTGAGGGAGCCTGTCATCTTCACACTGTAACCTGAAGCAGACCGCAAATTAGCTCCTGTGATGGCAAGGTGTGACTGAAATGAAACAAACACACAAAGAGGCAATCTAATTGAATTGCAGTTCAAAGAGGACCGGAGCGCGCTTGGCGACGCCGCGGCGCTTTAAAGTGCTGGACCTCGGAGCAGCGGCAGGTGCTGGCGAGCGTGTGCAAGGCCTCTCGTTGGCCCGGCGTATACCACAGCCCAGCCCCACAGCGCTATCATTGTCAAAACGAATTTCTCAAACTAATTTTAAAAAAGGGGCGAGGCCATCTTCCTCTCAGATCAAACCGTCGCTCTCGGAATCAAATATCAGGACTCAAGGAATGACTCAAACGCCTACGAGCTCTGCCAGGAATGTTTGAGTAAGTTTTAAGTTAACTTTTGGGGTTTTGCAGTCAGCGTTATGCTTAATATCCACCCCCTCTCACCTTTGTTGCAGAAGTACTCCATGTCTTCGCAGTTCATGTTCTCGCTCTCAAACTCGGCCGTGAAGTTCTCCTCCACCGAGAACTCGTCTTTGGCCAGGAGCTCGTTCTCCTCCAAGACGCACTCCTCCTCTTCTTCCTCGAGGCCATCTTCCAGAGGACCTAAGGGAACACACACACGCGCACACGCACACACGCAAACACACACACACACACATCAGGGGGGAATGTTCAGCAGTTTCATCACATCCTTCAGGCTTTCAAGAATAAATAAAGAACTTCTGCTTCTCTGTGTTGCTCTTCTTGCAATCTAACCCATTCACACGCAACTCCTAACAGTCTATGCTCTCCATCTACGTTCAGGCGTTTAGTTCAGGTGCAGACAATAAAAATATGTTGTGTGTTTTTTTTTTTGCTGCAATATTTCACAAAGTCTTTCCACTATAGCTGCAGCTGAAGCCCTTTGTGACGGCGTGCTGGTGAGAGAAGCGAGTTGACACGCAGCCAAGGTGAGCCTGATGTTAATCCTTCTACCTGCAAAACAAAACCTCACACAGATGGAGAGAGGGGGGGAAAAAAGATCCTTTCTAGACTTTTCATACAGGCATCAGCATGGGAGGGAGAAAGAAAATACTTTTATTAATTTGTTAGCCTTATCACAGGGTACAATGTTGATTTTCCATTTACATTCCATGCCTCCGGGTAATACACCAGTGCAATCTTAAAGGAGACACTTTTCCGTGTGATTAATTTTTTCTTTTCCCCCCCTCTCTCTCTCTCTCTCTGTGCAATATTATTTCTTTAAATCTAAATGATTTCAGAGTTTTGCTCGTAGCTGTACATCTCTTTTTGGTATTTGCATATTACAATTTTTGGCTTCAATCAATTGCTGTTGATGGAATTACTGTACTGCTACCTGAATTGTATTAGTTCTTAGAGGGGGCAAAAAAAAAAAAAAAACATCTCACCCGGCTTCTGAATGTTATTAAGATAATGGTGCATCTTGCACACATTTCTGTGTCTAGAAAACATGTCCGCGGTGTGTTTTTCTTTTTTTTTTTCTCTGGGAATTACCATAAAAAAGAGAAATGATGAAACACGGTGAGTTTTAGTTTGTTTCTAAAAGAAAGACAGAATTAGCTTTCTATTATATTTATAAACCGTATCAGAAATGGAGCTTTTAGTGCCAGTAGAGCAGTTTTTATACACCTGAAAGAAAGTCCTTTTAACACAATTCCTACACATTTTATATATATGAAAAAACTCCAGACTTTTCCGGACCTCAGTTTTTAGAGTTTTCTTTCCTGCCACAAATTGTAAGATATTAACTTCCTGTGAATCTTTACATTACATGCAAGTTTCCTGTTTGGAACCTGCATCAACTGGAAACTGAATGAATGAATGAAGGAAGGAAGGAAGGAAGGAAGGAAGGAAGGAAGGAAGGAAGGAAGGAAGGAAGGAAGGAAGGAAGGAAGGAAGTGACTGAGAAAAAATACAACAAATGCAAGAAAGGGAGGAAATAAATATTGAAGAAATGAAGTAAGGAAGGAAGGACAATAGGAAAGACAAATACAAGTAAAGGAAGAAGCACTGAGGAAAGCATGGAAGAAGAGGAATAACACGAGGAAGAAAGGAAAGAAAGAAGAAATGAAGGAAGTACAATTGGAAAGAGTCACTGGGAAGAGAGAAAGGAAGGACTCAAAGGTCAGAAAGGGGTAAGAAGGAAGGTTAAATCAGGAAAGATGCAACAAAGAAGTAAATGTGGAAGTAAACAATAATAGAAAGAAAAGGAAATAATGACAGAAAGAAAGGCAGGGCACTAGGCTGAAACGAAGACAAAAGGAAGAAAATAAGTAAGAAAGGATGTGGAACTGGTATAAACACACAAGGACACAAAGGAGGAAGGAAGGACACAGTGAAGCAAAGGGAGGAAGGAAACAACTTCTAGACAATGGTTCAAGGGATTTAGTCTAGAAATGACATGTTACTATAATAGACTCTTTTTTCACACTTAAATCTAAATAAAAATCCCAAACCCAATTCCAGAGTTTCTAGAAAGTTTTTTTTTTCTACAATAGCACCTTGCTAAATTTCTTGCAAAAATAAAAGAAGCAACAGTAAAGTCAACCAGTGATGCATTTCATGTCCCACTTGTCACATGAGCCCTGTGTCTTCATCACTCCAACAGGACGCTCTCATCTCCTCTACAAGCCTTTCGGTGTTTGTTCTTGTTGCAGGAGGGCGGCTGGACCCTTCAGCTTTAATAAAGCAATAATTTCAGCTAAGAAAATGACGGGGCCGGAGGGCCTCTTCCTGTTTCTCTTTCTTCCCTCATAAAAAAAAAAAAAAAGAGTGGGGACCCCCCCCCCCGATGTCCACAAACCGCTTGCTATTTTCATTAGTCTTATAAATTACTCCTTTGTAGAATCCGGCGTCGGCAGGAGCCCCGGACATGAAAAAGAATTAGCGGCCGGCTCTCTAATAGACGCTGCTGAGGGCCGAGTGGCGCTTTTTTAAATGAGGATACAGTTTTATGATCTTATCTGATGCCTTCTGCTGATTCGCAGAGGAGTGAAGTGAGGCGTGAAGTGACTCGATGAGTCCACCATCGCTGAGGATGATACCAGGAGATAAATATCACGGTATCAAGGCGAGGTGGGGCGGCGTGGCGTTGGCGGCGGGGGGAGCTCGTATGACTGCCGTTAAAAGCTTCTGCCGAGGCAAATGAAGACGGCGCGAGAGAAAGCAAGAGAAGGGGGGGAGTTGGGGGAGCAAATACATTTCTATACTGCGCGGTCTGTACACATTCCATTACACAGCTGAATGAGAACCGTGTGTACAACTAAATGATTCTTCCTCTGTTGCTCGCAAAAATACAGCAGCGCCGGAAAATAGACCTACAGTGTTGCGAGATAATAAGAGTAAAGGGAGATTACAGATAAACTTCATGGTCAATAAGACACAGAGATTAGGTAGATAAGATGAGATAGAATTGAGGTTTAATAGACTCAGAATAAGGGCATCTCACTTCCCCACTCTAGCAGATAGTAACTAAATGGAGCATTTTCAGACTGATAGAGATACTGGTGGGCCTTCCTGAATATGGAAAGGAATGAAATATTCCAGACATTAAAAAAGGAGGGGAGGCCCGGCGGGGTGAGGAGGGGAGGTGGGGGGGGGGTACTTCTCGAGAGCCACGTAGATTGCGAAAAAGTTTGCCCCCGCATTCTCACATGTTTAGCTTATTATACAGTATTCATTGCATGGAGAGACCTGAAATTATTTCAGAGACAGCAATGATAAGAATAATGACTTTCTAAACGACCAGCACCACACTCCTAACTCATTTTCTGATAGTGGCGTCCCTGCTATATTTAGTTGTGTACTGTTTAAAATCCTGTCACATTCTCCGTGTGACCCGCGCTCGTCGGTGCATTTCTATAGGGGGGGGGGGGGGGCCTGGGGGTGGGGTGGAGGGGTGGACGATGACGAACTGGGCCAGAGGAATGTGTGTGCTGCCTCTGCCTCTCTTATCGAGCCTCCTTCGGAGTTCAGATGGCCAACGACACCGCGGAGAGGACGCCTGCATCTCACTGGACCGCCCAAAACAACAGAGTGTGGGTTTGTGGCGGCGGACTTCACGTGTGTCGCTAGTGATGTGAACTGAGACAAGAAATATAAACAGCCATTCGTTACTAGGAAAAAAAAAAAAATTTATATTGGAGTAACTAGATTAAATAAAGTATGGGTAAACATAAATAGCTTGTTTTTTTTGTTTTTTTTTACATGGTCTGCAACATGTTGGGCATTATGGCTAGGCCATACATCAATTTTATTGATAAGTTTTCTAAATTTGGGAAGATTTCATTTGTGGAAAATCTGGATTTTTCTTTTTTCGGCAGTGTTCCTCATACACCATCCAAGAACTACCAACTTGTTTCTTTATTGTTTTCCAACTTTGTGTTCAGGTGAATTCACAGAAGAAGTAATTGAAAGAAAAGAGAGAGAGAGATGGTGGGATGAGTGGGTTCTTGTAGTTCTGTTTTTCTTTTATTGTTCTTTAAAATAGAATGGACTGTCTAGCATACTAATCACAGATTTTTGCTAATTATGATGATGTAAAGCACTTTGTACTCCCTTATTGCTGAAATGTGCTGTTTACATAAACTGGACTTGACTTGATGATAGTACGTTCTTAATAAATATATGAAGGTTGTTCTGCAACTTTTATATACGTCTCTGGTTCGACACATCAGAGTCGAACATTGAGGTCATTGGTGGGACTCTGGTGAACTTGACTGCATACTGAGGAGGTAATTCAGACATTTTCTTCAGGTTGTTGTCATCTGTGAAGCCTGGATTTGAGGAACCCTGAACTCGACATGTAGAAACCAGGGTTCCTGTCCAGGTTTGGGAGTGACGGGACAGTAAAATGTGACAATATCTCTTTCTTATTTAAAATCTGTCTCTCTAAGCACTGTTCTGTTGCCATCACCACAACTTCATCTGGTGAAGGAAATTTAAGCTACTGTTAAGAGCCTGACATACAGTACTGGAGTGAGAGGAAATACAGCTTATTCCTGGGATTCGCATGGTTTATGGACTACAGTCCCTCTAAAAACAGGATAATTTAACAGTTCAAACATCAGGTATACCTCAATATGTAATTTAAACACACAGTGAAGACAACGTCTACAATTACTATGCCTTATTTTCACTCTTAGGGCTACAGCCAATCAACAGCAAGGAAAATAAATGGAGCTCCTGGATTAGCTGCTTTGCTAAATGTCAGCTAATGGTCCGTCAAACATTGTAAACAGGTATTTCTGTTTACAAAGTTGCATTTTCTTATGTCCTATTGTAAATATAGCTGGTTAACTAAGACTAACAGGCCAAGCAAAGAGACGCTTCGTTACAATAGTATTAAAGAATCCCTCCATCACTTTTATTCTAAATAAAAAAAGAGACCTGGCTGCTTGGTAGAACAGAGAGACAGCTACAAAGTACTAGACAAAATGCTAGCAATTTAGCTAATGCTGTGAGAATATTGGTTACTGGCTAACTGTTAGCTTTGAATGGTGCTAAGATCTAGTTTTAAATTTCATTCACTCTGGGTGATTTTATAGGCGTGTGAAACTTTTATTTTTTTAAGACACTTCAGAAAAATACTTTGCTGCTGCAGTATGCAACTTTTATAAAGATTTTAATTTTTTTTTAAATATTTGTTGAAACTGTATATGTCATGACGTTATACTACGGCAGAGATCAGCTCAGTACAAATAAACAAATACATAAAAAAATAAAATGAGCTCCTACTTCCAGTGCTCCCAGTGCTAACTTGAAACAACCAATCAGCACTAGGAGGGGGATCTTACAATACAGCTTCACCCCTTCAGAAGATCCTGATGTGAATGCAAAGGCTAGTTAGCATAGCCACCAGCGGATAAATGGTTTTTGTGGAACGATAAGTTGTTTCTCCACCAATGGCACATTTAGCAGCACATGCACAAGGATCACTAAGCGCTAAAACCCTCCTCTTGGCTCTGATTGGTTGTTTTTGACCGGGAGTTGTGAATTTCTTTAGACTATAGCAGGACAGGGAGGAAGTTGAGGAGCTCAGTGTTTTCACACACAGATTATCCATCTTGTATTACTGTCATAACATGGTGACAGTTTGAACAAATATGTAAAAAAAAAAAATATATATATTTTTTCTAAAAGTTACATACTGCAGCTTTAAGCGCTTTTCGGCATTGTGAGCCATCTTAGAACGAGACATGATGAAAGTAGCACTCTATTGCAAATTAAAGAACGAGAAAGTGGAAATGGCAAAGTTACAACTAAAATCTCACCTAATCATTCTCATTTTGGGCATGGATGTTGTACCGCCACTGTTCAGGTATCCCAGCAACCCTTCTTCCATCGGCCACAGAGAGAAATCACTCAAACACTCCTGCAGCAGGAGCAGCCTGTGCTAATAGAGACGTTGCTAGCCCAATGCTGGCTTGATCACAGAGGCTCTTTTGTTCGTGGCATGGCCTCTGTCTGATAGGGATCGACCATGCGGAGTGGAGCTCCAGAGAGGGATATGGTAATGCCCCCGCTGGGTCTATAAAATGGGGTGATACTCTGAGACCATATGATGGACAGAGGATTAATGAGCCACAGAGGAAGAGGAGCAGAGAGGAAGAGGAGCGCGGCACAGGTGGGGTAATAAGCATATCTGTAAGGTAAACACTCTGCACTATAGTCTGTGACTTAGTGGATAAAAACAGATGATGGGGACAAAAAAAAAATCTGTCAACCTTTCACCCACAGCCCTCTCTCTCTCTTTGTCTCTCTCTCTCTCTCACACACACAAGCACAAAAAGGAAGAGCTCTAAAGAAAAATGTGGTTATGTGCAAAACTGTAGATGTGGCTGCTAATTTCATGGAATGCTTTTTCCAACCGTCCGCAATGTGGGGAGAGCTTGTGGCTGGGCTGTGATAGCGATACCGCGCATTATCAGCAGGCTCCACAGTGTGATGTGAGGATCACAAACCCAGCCTCCTCTATAGCTCCCTAATTAGAGGTGAGGTAATTGAATCTGACAGAACAAAGCAGCAGATCTCTATAAGCATGAAAATCTTTTTTTTTTTTTTTTTTTGCACCCACCTATACAGTTTTGTTTTGTTTTTTTGTTTTTTTCCCCATCCAAAAATGAAATCCATTGAAAATGTGTCCAAGCTGGACCGGGGGGGGATAAAACGTGAGCACCTGAGACTAAACGCCAGTGCATAAATGCAGAACCTGAAAATCCAGCAAAGGGCCACACAGCAGCTCAACCTCTCTGCCAACTCTGGCCTTTTTCCATGCCAACGCTGACGCCGGCCACTTCCTGTGTTTCCGGGTGAAACTTTCGCCAAGGAGGAAAGCAAGATTTCGACTTGAAGGATGAGTTAAATAAATGTTTTAAAAAAAGAGAGACTCTCTCCTCAACTCTAATGACCTTTGGGAAGCAGAGGGCTCCCTTGGCCTTAGAGGCGACTTACAGGGCTCACGCTTCTAATTTAATCCTTGATCGCCGTAATGAAAGAGATACCATTTATGCAACTGTTAATAGCCTAATATGCTACAGGAAATCTCAAAGGAATATTCCATTTCAAACATTTTCCTAATAAAACGAGAGCCTTCACCCCCTCCGAGTTCCACAGTCTGTGATCAAGCTAAATGTGGAGCAAATGGCGTAACACAAGTCAAAAGTAAATGAACCACTTGTATATTGTCTGTGAATGGTTGCTTTAGTGTGTGTAAAAGTGTGTGTGTGTGTGTGTGTGTGTGTTCTGGGAGGAGCGCAGAGCAGCTTCAGTGGAGACTGATGCGTTCTGCGAGCTGCCGTCTGTTGAGCAAGAATAAGCAATGGTATTGTTTAACTTGATTTTCCGGTTGCTAAGCAATGTAATTCTCGTGATTAGAAATGGCTGCCTTCCTAAATTCGGGCACTTACAATCAGCAGTCAACAAACTGCTTGAAAACTCAGCGGCAACACTCATCTGGAAAGTGTGGCGAAAAGAGAGAGAGGGAGAGAGAAAGAAGAAAAAAAAAAGGCGGGAGGCATTATAAATATATTCCTACTCATTAAATAGACGCTGTTCTGCGGGGCTGAGGGCTACAGATGACACGGCATCGAAACGTAACGTGATGAAATCATTCTTTAGGAGTTTCCATGTGCAGCAGGACTAAAACACGCCCATTGGCTTCTCATGAAAGCTTGGTTCGTGCGGAAAAAAATAAATAAAAATTTACTTCTTCTTGACATGAATTTATTTCGCTCACATTTCACAAACGGAGCTTAACAGAGTTCTGGTGGAGTGTATTATTCCAGACGCCGCGTTGGATCCCAGCGTGTTTCCCAGAGTTGCTAAGTTTCTGTGTTGTCGCGCCCAGTTGTCGCTTCTGTCTGGGCCGCTGAAGGAGAATACCACGCTCTCACTTCTTTATCCAATGAATTTGAATTGGAATAGCATGAAAACATGCTGGCATTTGACTACACCATTAAAATGCTGGAGGCACCTCTGAGCGTGCCCGAGGGCTTCAGCAGATGCCAGCCACTTTCTCTGTGGAGTTGGCCAGGTCCTTGCTTCACTCTGCTGACTTTCCCTCTCCCCGCCCGGAGTTTGCAGGAGGAGACTCGGACCTCCGAGTGCAGGACCAATATGACGACGGGTCCAACGAAGTCGCACGATGTGCTCCAACTAATAAGGGCTTCACTGACACCTCTGTTGTACCCGACAGTTTGTACACTGTAGAAACTGAATTTTGGATAGAACTACTGTTTTTCTCCTTTAAATTATCAATATTTTACTTTATAAATTCAAAAGTTGCTAAATTTATTTGACATACTTTGTTTGGGTAGCATACAATGATGCATAATATGATGCCTAGTTTCTTTTTAACATATTGGTCCAATAAACAAACCTGAGCCGATATGAACTACCATCTGTTGCCTACTGTTTCTGGTCATTTTTCTCCTCCAAAGGTGTCAAAATGTTAGCAATATATAGATAATATCTGTAAAAGATTGGTTATCGGCCGTAGCGATATGTGCCAAATATTGATATTTGCACATATCAGTGAATCCCTAGTAGCATAAGCACCTAGATATTTCATTCGTTGTTTATCATTTCATGGCTTATGCAGGTGTTTACAAAAGTCAAAAAGACTTTTTCAAAAACCTTTCAAGACCATTGTGATATAAGAGACAAAATGTACATCTGTGTAAATTAGAAAATATCTACTACGTTCTCTAGTAGCTTACGAATAAGATCTTAAGCAATTTAAATATGTTTTTCAGCTCTTGAACCTGATTTCAGTTCTTTTATATCTATATCTATATATGTTACCTTAACTATCACTGATTATTATCAACAAATTTTAGCTGAAAACAATGTTTTGATTTGGCCAGTTTTTGGTAAGACCTTTTTTTTTTTTTGAGGAAATCCAAGTCTGTCTCGGATCTCCCTTCTGACCAGGACGTTCAGAACGAAGCACCAACTTTTTAAGATCCCACACAGGTCAAAAACAGAAGTGTGTAGCGTGTACATTTAAATCTAGATGAAGTCACGTCTTGCCTGAGGTGGTGAAATTGTTTGTCATCATAAAAATCCAGCAATGTAACAACACCTCAATTGATAGGGGCCTAACATTATAATGTTGACAATAGTTGAATTAGATAAAAATTCATCTTTGAACCTGTGACTGAGAAAATGTCTTTTAGTTTTAAGATTAAGCCACAAGCAGAAACCGGTAGCTTTTATAACATGAAAGGGCAAATCAGCTGAACAAAGTAATTGTCAGAATGACTTAAGAATTCAGCTCATTTAACTGAGCAAGTGGATTTTGATAAACTAATGTACCTAAGCATCGTAAAAATACTGATTAATATCAGCCCAAGTTAGATATACAAACACAGTGTTTGTATATCTAATTCAGTGTAACTGAATTTGAAAGTGTCTGGGTAATCAGATTCAACTGGACTGCTCAGTCTCTAGATTTCAGGATTTTACTAAGATTGTTCTTGTCTTGCAAGGAGGCCACAGATTAGACTTGTAAACCTGCGCCACGTCACTAAATTAACCGTTTGTTTTATGCGTGTAAGTGCAGTAATGGACTTAAAGCGCAGTCGAATCAAACAAAGTCTCGCTCCTCGCCGCTCCTCGTCAAAACCGAGAGATTTATGAGTCGGCCGGTTACGTATAAGGAAACGTGAGTTAACCGTGTGACGGTGACAGCGGAAACAAAGCAGGTAAAATATGTGTGCTCTTAATTACTGGTTTATAAGCGAGCTTTTCACGACAACGTTCACTTTTAATGAAGCCATTGAGTGAGGCTCCTCCAGGGAGCTATCATGGTTAAGTGGGGGCATCCATCTTCAGCCACTGGCTCGTTTGCAGATGAGTGGAGGCTCTGTCTGCAGCACGCTCACCTCATATTGGCTCACTTTATCTCCACTAAGTAAAGTCTGTTCTGAAGGTGCTAACAGTGGACAGGAGGAACTTTTCTCCCCGCAGCTCTGATGAGGCTGAGGGGACTTTTCATTCTGTTGAGCCACAAGGCACTCGTACTGTGCCTTTAACACTTATTAGGACGCAGCTGTTTAACCTAAAAAGGAAGAAGAAGAAGAGAAAAAAAAACAAAAAACGTGGAGAATTCATCACGTTCAGTGGCCTGTGAGCCTGCAGGGGTGGAGGGCTCAAATAGCAATATCAGAAGAAAAAAAACAGTGCCTCTGCAACAATTAGCTTTTAGTCCAGAATCAATTCAAAGAAATTAAAGAGCTTTCTTATGAACAAGGAAGCTGATTACTGTATCAAAAAGTGTCGATAAAACAGTATTTCTCCATCAAGGAATTTCTATGAAACGGATATATCTAAGATGTCAATTTCATCCCAGTGTTATAAAGGATACGCGGGTGGAGAGTGGGGGGGGGGGGGGTTCTTTTGCAATAAATTCTTCATTAATTCAATTCTAATTTGCCTCTGGTTCCTATTTCTGCTATTGATAGTTCTACTTCTTAATACCCCCGGATAAGAGGGAGAAAATCGCTGCAATAACTCAGTGGAGAGACTGCGAGCGGCAGATAGGATCTAAATATTACCAATGCCAAAAGAAGTGTGAAGTCTGATGAACATTTCAAAAGAACAATTCTTTATGGATCAGCTAAATCTTTTTTTTTTTCCTCCCCACTTTTTAATTAAAAGTAAAGAAAATAGAAGTTAATTATCCTGTAAAGATTAGCTGCTGGGCATCTTTCTGTAAATTAGTTCTAATTAAAAGGAAATTGTCAAATGACATTCAAAGCACTGTCCTTTAAAACACAGACCGAGAAGGATCTCTTTTTCTCTCTCTCCCTCTTCCCTCCGTCCTCTGCCTTCTTCATGATTCTTGACGTGGTCATGTGAAAGCCTCACGCCGGACCATTAGGATTCTGCCAGCGCTTCAGAGAAAACCAGGCCCCCTAACACACACGGACACACACTGCCTGGTCCCTGGATAGCGGGGCCTCGAAGACATGCTGAAACGCTGCTGCATCAATGGACAGCTCGTGGCTGCCGGAGATAAATACTCCCCTGCTGACAAACGATTGTTGCGATTAGCATGAAATCCCACCTATTGCTGCATGTGGACAAGCACGTGGAGGCTTGTCGGCCGCGTCGGTGTGCCTGAAGAAACAACGAATGAGGGATGAAGAACAATGAAGTTTTAAAGGTTTTCCTGCCTCTGTTGGCGAGCTGGGCCTTATTTCTCATCTCTGTAAACTTTTGCTTCTATAGGAGACAAAAGCAGTGGGCATGCAGCGATTCACGTCTTTACCGGCTCGTGCCGATTTTAAATCTTCGACGTCTCCCATTTCCGATGTTGAAAAACTCCCATTTTCCCTTCAAGAGCTATGAGGTCTGTTTTGTTTCTGTTTGGATTTTATTTGATGGTTAAATCTCCCCTGAAATGAGACGGAAAATGAAGGAATTCCAAGACTGCCCCCCACGGAAAGCATTTGTACCAAACCTGATTCTAAATTTGATCAAAGTGCAATGAACATGCCGCTTGGTGGAGCATTTATGGCAAGAAATAAATGGGATCATTCGATTTTTAAGTATTTTATGAACAAGAAAAAGGATGTGATTTCCAGTTATTTGACTATTTTGCCTAATTTATACTTTTGCCAGCTCTCTAACCGACCTTCTCCAATATAAAGTGGACCCGTCTGCCATGGGGCATCCATCAAACGTGCTTCAATCTGCCAGGAAAATATGTCATACTTACTCTGACACCTCATGCTTTAAAGCAACTGCAATATGCTCAAAGTCTAGAGTGACAAATAATAGTTATGCAACAGCAATAATCAATAGAATAGGTTGCTCAGTTATTTCGGTTTGACCAGGAGTTCACCAGAGCCAAATAGACACAAAGGTGCAGCAAAACAAAATATTTGGGAAATAATATACAATATTGACCTTGTATTTTGTGGTATTATCACAAAATACAATTTATCAAAAAATAAATAAACTGATACCCAATGGTTTAGGCACCTGGCTACAAAATGGTTTGTTTATAGGTAAAAAAAAATGTAACCAAAGAGTCAAACTGCTGAAATGTGGGTAATAATCAACAAATGGGCAAAATGACCCAAAGCCCGGGAAACTCTGACATAATATTTAAGCCCTGGATGCATCTAGATATGAAACTAATATAGCTAGATACTACACTATGTTAAAACATGTCATTTTTGACATCAAATGAATTAGAGTTGACACTTTTTATACCCAATAATTGTCATAAAAAAAAAATGAAGGAAGAAAGAATCCACCGCCTTTCAGACCTTGTGAGTTTTGAGCGTCACACTGATAAAAATACCAAACACTCAAACACAAAAGATCATTTTTACATTATTATAACACAAAAACATATAACAAATTACTTTAAAAAAAAAACAAATTTTTAACCAAACTTTATTATAGTTGCAATATTTTTTTGTCATATTGTCACAGTCATCACCATGTTGATTCTTCTCTGTCTACAAAATAAAATAAAAATAAAATAACACAAACCAGCTGAGCTGTGCTTAACTAAACCTCTCAAATCACAACGACACAAACAAATGATGAATCAGTCTCCTATATATATATATATATATATATTATATATATATATATATATATATATACATACATACACACATGTCTGTGGGGGTGTACATGTGTGTGTGTGTTTCAACTGATTTCATGTCCATTTCATCACTAACTGTGTGCTGCTGCTCCATCCACTCGCATTGTGCCAGACCAGATTCCAGCAGAAACAGTCTGACAGCAACAGAGCTGGTACAGCAGAAACAACGCAGCGCTGAAGCCCCTCCATCTGCTGCGGCTAATGATGATGATGCTCTCCCTGGCCCCAAGCGCAACTGTGAGAGGGAGATTTACACCCATAATACCCTTGGGGTGTGTGGGCGGGGGTGTGGGGGGATAGTGGGGGGGGGGGGGGGGGAGGCGCTCTGGAGCTAGCAGAAACACCGTCACTCTATCACTTTCTTTATGATAGCTGGCAGAGCAGGTAACAATGGCCCGGCAACAATGTCTTTTTTGTGTTACTGACAAGTGCCTTATTTGGTTGACACAACCTGCCTGTGCATGCGAGGGGTGGCACCGAGCACACAGAGGAAACGGATGACAGCTACACCATTGAGACGTCGCGTTTTAGCAAAAATCACAGCACATTACGTTAAAAAAAAAAAAAAAGCAGTGTGCGCGCGTGTGTGTGTGTGTGTGTGTGCGTCTGAGTGATAGGAGGTAGGCAAGGACTGACTCTGATACACTAATTGGAATGGTGGCAGAAATGGAAAGCAGGCATCATATTGAGCTTTTTTTCCCCCTGGTTACTCCATAGCAAACACAGAGAGCCTGTAATTGCCCCCGCAGTTTAGGAGCCTTAAACCCGCTGTATAGCTGGACGAGGGGAGCAGCTCTGACATCTATCTTCTAAAACAAGCGAGTTAAGAAGCGAGAGGCACAAAGAATAGTGTGTGTGTGAGAGAGAGAGAGGAAGAGAGAGAGAGTGTGTGGCAGGGCGGGAGATGTAGAGAGCTCCTCGGGGATTGAGTGTTCATGCACAGTAAATGGAAGTGGCACAGCTCTGACCTTTGAGCCTCGGCGTACGAGTAAAGTGAAGGCGCTGTCAAAATATTGCTTCAGAAATGACAATCCACCTCGCCGGTCCCAAGCCTTGACACGGGAGGCAAGTGGGAGAGCCGTAACCCGCTGATCCCGACATTACAAATGAGGGGATTATCATGACAACAAACCGCAGCTCGACACGCCTCATACCCTAAAGATATTCTGGCACTGCCCCCTTATTATCGGCGCCGTCCGCCCGACCCTCTGCAGATAGCCGACGACGACACCGGAAATCGGGAGGAACGGGAGCCGTCGTGTGTCAAGATCCCCCAAATAAAATTTCAAATCAGGCTTTGTTTTTTTTGTACTGGAAGTTCCTCCACTTAGCAACATTCCTGTCATTGTGTTACATGTGCCATTTATCGCATAGTTTATTGTGATACCTCTGTTATCATGATAAGAAAATTTATCGTTGCCACAATAAATCCCAATTATTTATGTTTAAAACCCCCCAAATGTCTGTGGTGTTGGAATTGTTAGTTTTATTCACTGTTTATTCAATTAAAAGCAATATGAGTTTCTGTGGCCAGTTTAGAGATACAAATCACACTTCTTTATGCGACACATGTCTCAAAGAAAAGTATTACAAATGGGACTGTTTTTCAAGGAAGAATTATTTGTGTTTGGGGGACTATAAATGCTGCGACACACAGTCTTACAGTTACCTAAAATAGTAGTAATAAAACATTTTTATTGTCACCGTTTATGATTATCAAAACAGTACCGCAAATTCTCATAATAAAACTTTAGGTCTATAGTGCTTACCCTTAGATATGAATAAGCTGCACACAGTAACTAATTTAAAATGTATTGGTATTTATTGATGCGTTCACTGAACAAACAGTGGAAAAAAAATAGTAAAACTATCAATCCTGGAGAAAACTACAGTTTTCTGGGGGGAGGGAGTGTAAAACACCATTAACTGAAATTCATCTAAATTCTTATCATGACAAGAAATTTATCACGATAAATGATAAATGCCCACCTCCACAGTGACCGCAATACTGCTCCAAAATATCGTGACAAAACTTTCAGCCCTGCTTACACGATTGCTGAACTTTGGGGATTTGGCAGCGGAGGAGCTCATTCGCAACTTCATTTTCACCCGTGTAATGATCCAAGTCCACAGAGAGCAGCTCCCTCCTAAAAGAATACCAAAATATCACAAATAATTACTGGTGTTCTGAGAGCAAACTCGGGAACAAAGACAGGCGGCCGTAATTATATCCTGCCGTGTATGGCATGTCAATGGGCCACCGTCATTTCGACGACGGGGCAATCCCCAGGGCCGTCAAAATGATGTCCAAATTATTATTTTTTTGTGTGCGGGGGTTTAGGGGGAGTTCTGTTGCAGAGTGGCCCAATTATCATATTTACAGGTAGCTGCACTATGACAACACTGATGTTTACACCTGTCTCCGTGAGACGACGAGGTTTACACTCTGTAATTTAGCAAATGTACAGTATGCATATGAGCTCGTTTGGCAGGGATTTAAATTAGGTCAAAAACGGAATACATCAATAGCAACCCATATGTGCATCTTTCTGTTTCTTTTTCCTCCCCTCCCCTCCCCATGTCTTCTTTGCTCAGAAAGCTTGGCGATGAAGCAGCTTGACGACTGCACGAGTGTGATATGTGCAAATCACATTTGCAGATGAGCTTGAAACTCCCTTTTAATATTCAGATATCAGACATCCTCCGCGCCGAGAAAGCCCGCTAAGACGCGATTCCGGCAGAGAGAGAGAGAGGGAAAGGCAAGATCCGCGTCATTAAGGGAGTCGTTAGAGGCTCGGTTTACATTTTTACATATTTCACTCCCCGAAAAAAAATGTACAACCAAGTAAAAACATCACCAGCTATCTGAGATAACAATGCAATTTTTTTCTTTTTGTCAGAAGATTCTGTCGAAATCCAAAAGTCGCTCAGGTCTTTCTTTTCTTCTCTCCCCCCTCCACTACTCTCTGGCTTAACACTCCCAGATTATTGGTGCTTTGATTTCTTTTGGTTTTTCTTCCCCCTCCTGAGGAGAAGTCGCATGCAGGCTCGGTGGAGTCAGAGATGGTGAAAGGTGCGTCTGCCACGAGGAACGGGGAACACGTGTCCCCGGAGTCTGCCAAGAGCTCATCAAACACACTGGACTGGTGGATGGACGCCGGCCCGGCTGGCATTCAGAAAGCGCCTGAAGAGGCACAGGATCCGTCGCCGACTCGGGTTTGCTTCTTTCAGTCGGAACCACAAAGAACAACCCAACCCGGTTCGCTGACCGTGTCCCACCTCACTATGACGACAAGGTGGCATAATTTCCCCCCTTCCTATGCATGCTGGGTACACAGACATTGTAACTTTGATTTAAGGGCTCAACTTAATTTCTCTGAATGCAGCCCCAGCGGTTCACTCCCCACCCCCAGCCTTCTGCCCTACCTCCTTCGTTTCTTAGCGCTGCACCAAAATTTGTCCCTGTGCCATTTTAATTACAGTCAAGGCAATCTTTATGGTGGTATTCCGTGAGAACCCCAATCTGCAAAAAAGGTGATAAGTAAAACCGCCACCCAGCTTTTGGTATCAGTAATAAACAGACACTTAATTGAATAATTTGACCTAAGAGGCTGATCCTGAGAAATAGCATGCTGGAAAAAAAAAAAAAAAAAAATTATATATATATTATTTTGAACCTTGAAGACTGCTGGGTGTTTTGTGTGACGCCTGCAGTGGGGGAACTACACCGCGGGGTTGGCTGGTTGCCCGCCAACTCACCAATGTGGGCCATGGTGAGTCTTTACGGAGCAGATAAGTGAGCCTTTGGTATCCTGGAAGCCTTCGGATGTGTGTGTGTGTGTGTGGGTGTGTGTTTGCGTGTGTGTGTGAGTGTTGGGAAAGGGAGTTGACACATGTATGAGTGAGTGTGTGTGAAGGCGCGAGTGCATGGGTGCGTATGTCCGATACGGGCGTTAAATGTGCTCGCTCGAGAGTCCATCTCTGGCTAGATGTGTGTCTCTCTAAAGACACGCACATGGCGGCGTTCCGCAGAGTCTCAGAGACAATGACTCGAGGCACCTTCCCTGTTTAAGGATTGCTGTTGGGGAGTGTGTGTGTGTGTGGAGGGAGGGGGGGTGATGGCTCAGATTCAACACTGCAGCAGGTTTGCACGGAGCTCCCCGATAAAACGAGAAAACAAAAAACAAAAACGCAAAAGCCTCCACTCTCTCTTCCCTCTCTCTCTCTCTCCATCATTCTGCCTCTCCCTCCACAGTTCAGCACTGATTTGACTGCTAGCATAATTTTGCAGAGGAGACTATTTGCAGATGCAGCGGAGTTATCAATCCGAACAGACACACAATCCGGGTCCAATGTCACTTCTCCTCATTATGTTAATGGTTAATACATGCAAATGAAAACATTCCGGCAATTTGATTTCTTTGAAGATAGTTTGCATATTGTCTTAGCCATAATGATGGTACACTTTCTCCCACAGCTTGGATTTATGCAAGGCTAGTTAGTTCATTTTTATCAGCTCTGAGTTCATTTCTAGGGCTACTGGAATGTGATTTCCCCTTCCCCTCACTATTTAGCTAATTAGGATTCAGGTACCATAAGCAGATTTTTCACGCTATTGGTGTTTTTCTTAATTAAGAAACAAATGAATTCTCCCCAGCAAAATAGATGGAACAACGGGATAGGGTGCCAGGGGCCAGATGCGGCGTTTCTTAATTAGAAGTCACTCCATTGTCTGAGGTTTTTTAATGAAGCCCCAATCTAAATGGATATCAAAAAAGCTTCTAGAGAAGAAGAAGAAGAAGAAGAAGAAGAAAAACACTCACACATGCACACACCGGCCATTTAAAATAATAAGGAAATAAAGATAATGAAAGACAAAAGATATGTACCGGCAGCCCCATCTCACACCTCTAGTTTAGTGCGTTCGGCACTCTCGTCAACTCTGGATGAGCCCTATTAAAACGGTTCAATCCCTGGTCGAAACCCACCCCGCCCCGCCCCAGCCATGTCCGCCGTTCTGCCAAACCAACAGTGGAACGCGCTCTTTTCAACTTCTCGTCAAAGATGGAAGTTTCTTTGCCCCCCGAACCCTTCGGTGGATAATCGACCATTTCTGAAAACTTCCTCCAGCTGTCAGCTTCCTGACTTGCAGAATGTGCGCTCATCACATCGAGGGTTAAAGAGGGAACTGGTCTGCAACTGGTGTAGACGGGATGAGTAATAAAAGAGTCAAAGTTTTTGTTTTGGAAAGCCGTCTCGGCCGGTTTGCCGCTGTAGCGACTAAAGATGATAACATCAGGTTCCGCGTTTAACAGAAGTAAAGAAAAAAAAAAAACTTTAAAAAAACTTGCAACGTTGCCCACATGTGCTGCCAACCTCATCAGTTCTTCTTCAGACAGCATGGCTTAGGAGCTCCCGGAGGATGGGCCCATGCCCACTGATACAGGGCCCAGCAACCGCCTTGTCCAGGGCCAAGCATCCCTACACCCAGAGGCTGTGCCATCAATGCCACGACTTGTGCCAGACTGGATCGCACCCAGCAATCCATTTCAAAGGTTTTTTTTTTTTCTTTTTTTTTTTTTTTTTTTTTATGGATCAGGTATGCAGTGTGATTTTCCTTTCCCTTTGTAATGCACCGGTCAAAGGCGAGCTAGGTTGACTTTAAAGCCACATATTAGGGTTTCTTTTTTTTTTTTTTTGCCTTTCATTTGAAGAGAAGACATAATTGATTTCTGACTTAGCAAATGTCAAGTTAGAGAAGATTAAATAAAAGGCCAAAACCTGAAGAATCAATTGACGTTGTGGGAACGTTGATCTGCACGGTGTTTTGTTGATTGTGTTAGTAGTTTTATCGCTAGGCATTTGCTAATATTTAGATGTTCACAGTACTGTAAACTTGAAGGGGCAGTATTATGTGTTTTTCAGGCACCCAGTGCTATTTTACAGCACAATCAAGAAACTATGTCACCTTCAGTTATAAAAATGCTGTATGTATCAAATATCACCTAAAAGAAATTTTGACTTCATAATTTATCACCTTGAAATTGGTCTCTTTGAAGTCTCTTTTCGAAAATCTGCCATCAGGAAGTCATCATCTTTAGCAACGGTTTTACCACCGCTGCACTGACAAGTCGGTCGTGTAATCCGCAGTTCTACCAGGTGTCTGCTAATTGCTGCTTGCTAGTCTGGGGGAGAAGACTGCCCTGTGAGGCGGGAGCTCGGAAACTGCAGCTGCGAGGAGTTTGCCATTACTTGAACAAAAATTTTAAACCAAATTCTGCAACACAGTCAAATTAGTTTTATTAAAAAACAAAAAAGTAACAATCATCCTGTACATAGCAGGAGTTTATTTCTTTATTTACAATAATAAGTTTTTCTTCTCTTCATAACACAAGTATGTAGGTAGAATTGATAGCTAGCTTGCAGTATGCTGCTTCAGAAACATGCTTCCCATAATTTACTCATCGTTACCAGCTTAGCCACACTGTTATTTCTTGAAACTATTCAGACCTCTGTATGAAAGGCTGTAAAAAAAACTTACTTTCCTGCGTCATAAGCTATAAAAAGTTACAAATATTCATGTTTTACTGGTTTTGCTTGCCAATTGAACTGGAGGGTTAAAACCAAACCAAAACTTTTTAACTATAAAGAGTCCATCTTTATAGTCAGAAGCCCAAGAAAAGAGGGTTGAAATTACAAAAAAGAAAGAAAGTTTGTTACAGCCAGAAGCTACATTCCTTACTATGAGTTGGCAACAGGAAACTTACCACCACTAAATGTTTTTTCATTTAGTTTAAAAAAAAAAAAAAAACATGAATTTTTTCCAAACATCAAATTTGTTTTTTTTCTGTCAATGTGCAGCAACAGGTGGGGAAGGGGTATAGCCACTATAGGTTCCACAGAGCTGGAGAAAACTCAGACTGGCTCTTTTACGAGGTCCAATTAAAATAACATTCATTTTGAAACCTTTGTATGCCATATTACCAGTAAGCACCTCATGATAATATATCCAAACCTGCCTTAAAAAAAGCCATATTTAGATAAAGTCAGCTGCCACTTCATCCATTATTGAGTCAGTTTATTCGTACACTATCTGCTGTCTCCGGGTTCATGGAGTCGGAACCCATTTTTAAAAACAACAATTTTACTTCCCCCATTTTTAAACACTCCTATTTATCCAGAAAATTACCATAATCCCCCTGGATGTTCACTCGTGTGCTCTCGTGTCATTTAGAGCACTGCTTGTTTATTTATATCTGTGAATGAGATTAGGGGGGAAGATTACTTAGCGCAGACATATGAATAGCGATCAAAAGACTGCAGGATAGGGTAAGTCTTTCTGTGATTGCTCAGCTTTTTTCCCCTTTTCATTTTTTTCCCCCTCCAAATCTACCGCTTGGTGTATTAGAACAATGCGAGTGGCTGTGCTCCATACAGTGTGACAACAATAATACAAAATCCTCAGGGACTGAACCGCATGTAAACACTCCAGATCAGCACACTGGCACAAAGTGTCCTCTAATGCAGCAAAAATTAGCTTTGATCCTGACGGTGGGATCGAGGAGGAGGAGAGGGGAGGTAAAGGAAAGTGGTAAATGGTTCAGGGAAGTGACATCACTTGTTGGACAAACGTGCAGTTTAAAACGCAGGAGTGTCTGTTGTCTGTGCAAAGCAAAGTCTTGAGTAAACAAGCCCCCATTACAATTATTACTATTCGAAGCAAAAAAATTGGACACAAAAGTGACACTCCAGATGATTTATGAGCAGCTTCAAGGTCTTTTTTGTGTGTGTGTGTGTGTGTGTGTGTCCATCTACGTGGCGCAGGGTGGAAGGGGGCACCCGTCCAGTCAATTATCAGTGGGAGGACAGAGAAACATGTCACTCGTGTACACAATGACAATAAAAAAATTTAAAAAAAAGACAGGTGGACACAGCAAAAATACTAGCAGCTGAAGTCTAAAAAGAAAAAAAGTCAAAATATGCAAATGAGCCTGCACACAGATGCAACTACCGGCATCGACTCGCCGTTTTGACAAAGAAAGTTTGCGAGGAGGATCTATTTGAAGCGGCGAACGAAAAGGAGGGGACGGATCTCGGAACCAGTTGGCTAATTATTTATCCTGCTGGTTTTATGGCTCTCATTAATTTCCCTCCCCTCTCTCTTTACCTTCCATTGAAACTCTGAAGTCAACGTGCATCTGGCGCTGATAACGCCGGGGTCTCAGCCTGCTTCGAAGCCTCCTTTCTAACCCACCCACACACAAACACACGTGCGCGCACACACACCTCCACGAGGGAAAAAGGAGCAGCTCTGGCGCACTCCCTTGTTGAATAATGCCATTAAAAATAGCAGCCAAAGCAGCAAAACATGCACTCGTGCTGGATGGTATTTTGGGAGAAGGTATAACGTCACCTCCTTAAATCATGCGGCATTTACACTGAAAGGGGTGGCGGTCCAGAGAGGTGCATCTATTTCTGCATCATCAAATTAGTTTTGTATACATTATAAATAAATACGCGCCAATCAGAGTTTGGTGCTCAGTTTCTAATTTTTGACCCGTCAATGCAGATGCCAGGTACAATTTCTCTGTGATTAACGATGTTCAAATATTTTTGTCGAGCCTTCCAGCTGTGAGGAGCCAATAATGATTTACATTGAGAGCAGAGATGATGTCACACTGTGTGTGTAAAAAAGTGACTGTAAAAAACCCCCCCCCAAAAAACAGGGTTTCCCCGTTTTAGCAGGAACACAACAGTACAACTTCAATAGCATTGCCAGCTATAAACAGTTGTACAAATTGCAAACCCAAACCATAACTAAGATTTGTAATTTTTCTGCCAAAAGTTTCAACAGTGGCATGTTCCGGGACAGACACAGGTCTGTCTGTCCGTCCGTCTGTCAGTCAGAGATCAACTTTGCTGCGTTCCTGTTAGCTGCTTACGTCAACGCAGATTTAAGTTGCCAGGCTGACAAAACGGCCCCAACACGGAAACAAATTACTTCTGGTGGTTTGTTGTTCTTTCAAAAGTTGGTTCTGAAACATCCCTTTAAAAGTACAAAATAGAGAAGTAACAAAATACCCAACATATCCTGAAGCCTAGCTCTCCGTTTTACAAAAACTTGACTTCTTTGAGCTTTATGTCGTGGCATAACGTCATTTCCTGATCCAACACACACCTGAGAGTTGCTTTGAATAATTCATACATGGCGGCCGTTGGAGGTGCCTAAGCGTCTGCTCATACAAAGAGGTGTCCATTAACCCAAAGCTTTAGTCCACAGCCGAGCTCCATCCCACAGAGCATCCCTCCACTCAGCTCCTTCAGACTAGCGGCAGCACCAATTAACCCCTAGTGGAGCTTCACGCCCTCTGAGCTCGTAAGAACGCCTGTGAACATCATGGAGGAGCATTGTTCTGATGACGTGCTTACGGTTGTGGTGGGGAGATGTCAGAGAGGGTAGGAGGTTCGTAAAGAAACAGAGGCCAATTTCAAGGTGAAAATGTGGGTATGACACAATTTATATCCACAATTTGTGTTCTTGTATAATAGTGCAAGAACACAGCTATGATGCAAAATCAAATTTCTTCTACGTTGTTTTTTAATATATTAATTTAATCAATTCAATCATGTGATAAATTAATTTGATTTCCATTTCCATGATTATTTGATTTTCTCTTACGTGTCTCTATTTATCAAAGACTGGATGATTAAAGTCAACTGGTTAGTTGAGACCAGTTTTCAGTCTGGTCTCAACTAAGGATTTTTTGAAGAGAAAATATTCAGTGTCCATTTTATTTGTTGTTTCCGTTGCTTTGTTTATTCATTTTGGATTTTTAGGATGTCTTCCAGTTCCAGAATTAGATGTTCATTAGAAATTTAAGTTAATTGATCTTTGAGAGGATCTACTTGCATTATAATGCCACTACCATTATGTTACTTCAAAATCGTCTCAGAACGACAATATTATCGCTTATTGCGATAACTTCTGTGACAATTTATCATTCAGCAAAATACAGCATTTTCATAACATCTGAAACTGACAGTTACTTATGTGGCTGGAAAACATAACACCGCCCCTTTAAACATCGTCTCACATGTATTTGAGAGATGTATCTCTCATGCATCATTTCCCCCCATTATATTGGGGGGGGAAAAAAAGTCTGTGTCTTCTTCCAGTAGTAATTACTTCAACACTGAAGAGTGTTGTTAGCATGACCAGTTAGTGTACATCGATGGTTTGCTCCTTTATCAGAAAAAAAAAAAAGTCCTTATCAGAGCCAGCCAAATTGATGTTTCAGTCCACCTCTAATTGGAAAACATAAAAGATTTCAAAGAATCCACTCAATAAAAAATTGCACCTTTCCTCCCTCCTCTTTTGTCTCTGACAAACGCTCTGTCTAATCTCCCTCTCTGTCACCTTCTGTCACTTGCTTTTCAGGGAAGGGTGCCTAAGATTGGCCAAGCCTTGCTTCTCTGGTGAGATCGCACCCCAGCAGGTCTGAACCGGGGTCTGTCCGCCACTCCCTAACGTACCCCGCCTAGCTTCTCACACTCTCCAACACCCCCTGTTCCCCTCCACCCAGAGCTGTCCATCACCCATCACCCTGTCACAACAAATGAACCGAAACCCCTCATACAGAAAAGGCCTGACTGAACCAAGCAGCTAATTTGAGCCATTTCTTTCTTAGAGGGTGAACCGATAGAGGCTGCGAAACGGGTCACATTTTCAAAAAGAGACACAGAGTGGGCGAGGACTGCTGAAAAGCAAATATTGCCGACTTGTGCTGACTTCAAACAGCAGTCAGATGGCAGAGACTACCTGAGCGGTAGAGAGGGGCGACACCGGAGAAAGGGCTAAAAGAAGCCCCGGTGCTTCCTTTCATGCCCGTCTTTATAGGAAACCGAGAGCATTTTATTTCTCCTCTGGCATGCAGAGGAAAGTAAACATGACACACTCATGGTTCATGGAAACTGGAAATTTCAGAGCGCAATCAGGGCTTCTGTGTTTCAGAATTAGATGTAAAAACCTCCGCCGAACCTTTTGCCATCCCTTATGTCTTTGAAAAACACGCTTCAAACAAATAAAAATGCCTTTCTGAGTCAGGTCCTGCTTACGGTTAACTCTGTCTGAAGGTTTCACACCCGAACCGTTTTGCGCAGAAACACACGTCCGGGTCAGGTTGACTCACACGCCGGCACAAACTTAAAATGGAAGAGAAAACTTAACCCAGTTAGGTTCTGTCTGACTCTCCACAATGCCCTGGTAACGCTTTGTGGCAGTCGCGTCGGACTATCAGTGCTCAGGGGTCGCGGGCCTGGCCGGTCAAGATAAAAGAAACCCTGATGAAATGAAGCATGTGGGAGCAAAAGAGGGGCTGCTCTGCTCTGATGGAAGTCACTCTGAAAGGTGAGACTGTTAGCGGTGTGGTACTGACCCGAGCGACCGAGCGACCCGGCTCACCGCTGGAGCTCCAGCAACTCTGCAACAATCCTGTCTGGGAAGAAGGGAGGTGGCACAGATACGAATCACTTCCCACTAAAAGCTGCGGTTAAAAGTCTGACAATAGCTTGTGTGGATTCTGCACACTTTTGTCGACGTTTGTTCTTGATATATTGGCGCAATTTCGATCGCAACATGAAACAAAATGAATGAATTATTAATAGGGGCTCTTACAACGTTAGCCAATTGCTAATGCATTAGCTTGCCTCGGGAAGTAAGAGAAGCTTTGGAAGCAGCAGAATTTGTTTCTCCTCAGTGGAAATATTGTAACTCTCAACTGTTTTCTATTTTATGAAAGTCCTTATTAAGTTGGATATTTTAAACGCATTACAATATAACAGATAACACAGTATGGTGGATTAGGGCCTAGTCACAGTTCAGCATTTATAAATTTTTCTATGGAATGTAACTCTGGATAATTAGTGAAAAAAATTGCCAATTTATTGATTTTTTTGTGGAATCTATCTAAGTTACTAGAGAGAAAATGCAGCTTTGGAAGCTGAAATACTCAGTCCAAGGACAGTTCAGCTTTCCAGCGTGACCTGAGGTCATTTGTGGTCCCTGGAAGGATTTTCTAACCAAACAGAAGACAACACAAAACATTCATTTTTAATAACCAGATTTGGAATTGTCCTCAAGTTCATAGTAAATCTGACCACATTTAGACTTTTACTCTGAAGCAGACTTTAATGCACCCAAATTTGCATTTGATTAATTTCAATTAATTTAATTGATTTTCTACAGATCATAGCATTTTCTACAAACAAATTGAATTTATTTTTTGTTATCAAAATATTAGACGCTTACATTATTGTTGAGCTGGTAAAGAAAATTGGCAGTCTGTTGTGGAGTTGGCTCTTAAAAAACCTACTTTTAACTTGATGATTTTGGCCCATGTGACAAAAAGTTTGGACACCCCAGATTTAGTAGTTACTTGACATGTTTTGTTTTTTACGGCATTTGCAAACGACTGGTGAATAACTTCATAGCTAAAGTATGTCTCTAACCAAAGGCTTCGATATTTAGTATTAAATAGTAAAATAGTCTAATTTGGTGCTGTGCATCTGTGAACATCAGTTTTCATCTGGATTTATATGTAGTTCAAAGTCTGTTTTTGGCTATCAACTGGGTTTCCTCCAGGATTTTCCTTTAGCTTGCACTAGCCAGCCATCAACTCTAACCAGGGTCCCCGTCACTGCCCAGATGGTGTTTTCAGGTGCAAAACTTCACACTGTGTCATCTATGAGTCAGTTAAGTAGAACGGCCATGACTTGGTAGATAAGCGATGAGATTCCTAAAGCTACAAAATTGCAACTTTGACCTGTCCAGTGTTTCCTTTGCTCTTTGTGATTTTGTTAACTCTGTAATCTTGTCTAACAAACATCTGAGAACTTCATTCAACAGCTGTGTTTATGCAGGGATTAAATTACTCACTTCTTAATAATTAAGCAACTTCTGAAGGAAATTGGTTCCACTGGATTTAATGTGGAGAGATCGAAGAAGCGAGGGATGAATATAAATGTACACCAATGTTTCCAGACTTTCATTAAGACAGGGAAACCCTCCACTTTACAACTTAGTCACTCTTAGGCCTGAGATGACAATGAATTTTCCTGGATGATAAATTTTTCCAAAAGTTATTGCTATGAACAAAAATCTTGCATGAGGCGATTTTCAAGTGATTTTGTGGTAATGGCATAATAGTGCAAGAACACATTCTCAGAGATCAATGAACGTTAAATTTTAACAAACATTAAACACTGGAACTGGGACACAGTTTAAATATCCAAAATATATAAACAAAATAATAGAAACAAGAAATAAAATTAATTATAAAGTCTCTAAACTAAATGGTACGTCAGAAAAAGGGGGCTAGTTGAGACCAAAGCACCAGACTGAAGAGTTTAGTCATTCAGTTTTTGGAAGAAAGAGAGAGATAACTGAAGATAAATCATGAAATTGGAAATTATTGAGCTATCAATCATGCAATTAATTGATTTATTGCTTATTACGACAGGCCTAGTCACTCTATCACATTTTAATACATAAAGTGGCTATAAAACACACCAAAGTTTGCGGTTGCAGTTTTCTACGCTGCTGTCTCTTCCCTTTCCCCGAGTCGTGACCCATTTAAATATTCCAACTCCTTCCAATAAAGTTGGAAGCTGACAACAATGAGGACGGAAATTCCATAATCCTCAGCACCTGATTGAGCCGATGACACAAATCGTTATTTACTACTTGCGCACGGTAGTGGTGCACCGCGTCGCTATCACTGAGCTGGTCAATATACATCACCATGGCCTCCTCCACGGGATTACGCCTCTTATCTGAAATGATATTGAATAAAGCACACCTGCTGAAAACACAGAGTGGAGTGTTCTTGCCTGGCTTATGCTTTGAGGGAAAAAAAAAATTATATATATAAATATATAACTCTTTATTGGAATTAAGATCCAAGTCAAGATTAGCCTCAGAAACAGCAGTTAGATTCCTGTTCCAGCGCCACGTCTTACACTTTATTCTCCGCTGCCTGGGGACCAGACCACAGTGTGCTGTTACCTACGAGCCACAGGGGTGTAATAGAATGCCTTTATGAAATATATAGCAACACCCCAATACCTTCTACAGATCATAGCATGAGGCTAGGACATTCAGTGAGTTTCTGTGTGTGTGCGTTCATAAGGCAAAGGAACAGAAATAAGGTCCCGCGGGCTGACTTATGAAGGCGTTCTGAAACGACCTGAAATGAGATGCTCTCTGATGTTCCATCCCAAAGTATTTGCACCCTTACACGTTTCCTTTGTTGTTTTTTTTGTCACACTTTAATGTTATTCATAATCAAACAAGTTGTAGCATCCTGACACTGTCCTGCGCAAAAATACTTCCATAAGATACTTTTAGCAAGTAGTAGTGAAGCTATAACCCCAAAATGGCTGCGCATTGACAATCAGTTGGCATGAAGGTGAGAGTTTGACGAGGCAACTATCCACGATTCAGCTATCCACAGACAGAGTTGCTAGCGTGCTTTGGAGGATTGTTCTTTTGCATTAAACAAATTTGTGGATGGTAAACTGAAGACAAGACATTCTCATTCTAGATTTCCTGCTTGGGAGCAAAATTCATCCGATTACCTTGCTCGATTGCTTTATGCGTTCTTGGTCCTTTTGTGACCTCCTGGATGAATCTTTGTTGTGTTCTTGAATTAATTTCAAGAACAAATGTCCTGAGAAGCTTCACCACTGTTCCATGTTTTCTCCATGTGAAGTCTTTAAGAAAACGTGGTCAGCTGAACGACCTAGAACCGGAGAGATTCTTGAATTTCTTTGGATCAGGACACAACTGAACACTTCCACTCAGCTTTTAGTCTTCTTCATCTAGTGATTTTTGTTCCCGATATACAGTTTAGCCAAAGCAAAAACAGAAGCAATCTGTTTGGTGGCATTTGGTATGTCTTTATTAGTGTCATTTATCCATTTTCCTTTCAGTCGTAGTGTTTTTCTTCTCCCTGACATCATCTCCCATCCAACGCACCCCAGCCATCACATCCGCGCCCCACCACTGAGCTGTTTTTCTTTTGAATCGAGTAAAGCCTTTTGGTGAGTGTGGTTAGTGCACTTGGGCTGGGGATCTGATGAGAAGTGTGGGGTCTGTCACATACACATGCTCTAAGTACGTTCTAATTAGTTGATGTATGCAGGACCTCGTCCACGTTGGAGGGGAATCAAAAAGCAATCAACGCCCCATCCCTGATGAGCTCAGAGAGACGCACAGATCCACATTGTCTGCGGAAAGATGATGCGTGGCTGGACCTCAAACCCCTGGCTTTCCAAAACCACCATAATGCCGCGCAATCACCAGACATTATGCACGGATTTGAACCCCCAAAGCCACAGGCTAGAAGGAGAAAAAAAAGTAAAGAAAGAAAGAAAGAAGAGGGAATGTTGAGTTCATAATTCAAAAGCCTGATTACCACGGACGCTCTTTTGAAAAGCTGTTGCGGAGAGCCAGAAGTGGGAGAATTGGCCTGTGAGTGCCACAAAATATGCTTTTAAATGCAGAGGGGAGGCATGTTTAAAAAACTGTCATGATTAAGAGCAATAGAGGGAAGATGGTAGAGAAATCAGCCGAGTTAAGATGACAACTAGTTGCCATGGAAAATGGGAGTCTGTAGCGGGTGTAAAATGAAGAGTTGATTCTTCTCAGTGGAGGGAAATCGAATGGAAATACAGAACCAGCCATAGCACAACTCAACGTTATCAGCATGAAAATGGTGGAAAAAACCCCGAATATCCTAAACATATGATCTAGAATTTTGTCACCCATTCATAATCTAATTTGACCAGAGGCCATGAAGCCGATTCGTTTCAGTAAAGACCATAGGTGTTTCGGCTGCAGGCTCCGGCGGAGACAGGCATGTGTGTCGCACAAAGACGGTCGGTTCGCTTCGTACCGAAAGGGAGTCTGTATCACCATCTTATCTTCAAAGGACTGGGCAGGGGCTCAGGGGGAGCTGTGCCACCGCCTCGCCTCCGCACACACACACACACACATAGGGGGGATTTGGACCTGCAAGCAGGAACCAGAGATCTCTCGGCCGGCACCCAGGCCTGGACCCTCCTCCAACTCGCCCGCGGAGAACAGGCAGGGTTCCTGCACACGCGGCACGACATCAGTGAGCTGATCCCCCACCGCCGCCACCGCCGCCGCCGCCACCCCCGCCACCACCCTCCTCCGCCTCATCATCTCTCTCCTTCCTTTCCTCCTCCTCCCCTGCAAAGCCCCTCTGCCGACTGCCTGCCCATTTGCTTGCTGGCCTCAGCTTGACGGAGGGGATGGGATCTGAACTCAACTTAGACACAGAGTTTCCACATTTCACAGATGGCTGGGAGAGGCTTTGCATGAGGTGAGGAGACAGAGAGATGGAAAGGAAAAGGGAGAGAGAGAGAAAGGCAGCCTGATCGGCGGCGCCGAAGCAGGGCCGATTTCACACCGCGGTTGAGAGCGCTAAAGCGGGCCGCCGTTAATCCACTCACTGAAGGGAAGGCCTGGAGCTATTCCGCCGCCCAACCGCCATCTCTCTCCCACAAAGCCATAAACGGTGCATTATACAACTGGGCTTCAGAGACACTGCTGATAGGCTGATAGGTGGCAGACAAAGACCAAAAGCGTCCACAGGAGCGAAGCCACATGCAAGGGACCGAGGGGCCTTAGCGCAGGAGCAGAACGGCGACACATTTATTCAGCCAAGATCTCCCAAACGCTGTACCTGGTGAGGTGAGGACGGTAAAAGGGGGCTATATCTGTCCCTCAGATGGAGTTAGTTCAGCCTTTTAGATTAATGCCTCAAGTCACAGATGGACACGTGCTAAAACTCCTCCTTCGTCTGCTCTCCAACAAAATGGCTCCGCTCGTCCCCCTCCCAACTCCTATCTATGGAGTTACCAAAAGTCTCCGAGATGAGTCTTTTGAACTTACAAAAAAAGGCAATCATTGTGAATGAAAGGAGACAGAAAATATATAAACATGAGGGAATTTAAATAAATTGCCACAAAGAAAATCACGTTGAGGGCAGCGAATTATGTAACGATAAGGCCCGCCACCAGCCTAAGCCACAAAATGAGATGTTTTACATGAAACGAACAGCGGTCTAGATTAGGGGGAGCCATCCTGTTTAGACATGAAGCCAATTGGGTTGATATCACATGTGGAGAAAATGTGAAAGATAAGTGGGAACTATGAGAATTGTTATAATCCAGCTGTAACAAAAAGCTGAAGTACATTGGCTTTTTTTCCCCCCAGAAGTGCTGCGCGATAAACATCTCTGATGAAAGAAGTTCATTACTTGTGCTCTGTGTAATGTAACATGCCGTATTATGAGTGTACGCCAACCTACAGTGAAGCGGGCTATGATGAAGTCCCGGGCATTTTAATGGACATCATTAGGTGAAAACATATAAGAGATAATTATGGTAATTACAAATCCCTTTTATTCGCCCCGAGTCTTTGACAAGGAGGTTGTCATATCAACCACTTCAAACAAACAAAGAGTTGTTGTCTCTTCCCCTAAATGATGTCCGGTTCTATTTGGATGGGAATTGTCTCCGGATTATCCTTTTTTTTTTATTGTTTGGTTAGAGGCTGTGAATGGAGGCTACATTTCTTTTTTTTTTCGTGAAAACTTGATTAAAACAAGCGATCCACAGTAGTTTGAATTCGACTTGCATTTGCATTTCCACTTCATTACAAGTGAGACCTTGATCTTTAAAGCAGCTCCCAGACAAAGCTAATGGACATGTCTGTTATAAATGAGCCCTCGAAGGAAAACCTATTTAACATCAGACATCAGTAAGGACACCTTGTTGTTTATTCTACAGTTTTGTTTTTCTTTTTTTTGTAACAAGCCCAATTCCATAAAATCTTTTGATATCAAAACAGAATGACATGTCTCATTAAAGTTTGGTCTGTCCAGTATGTGACTTTGTCTCTTTTCAAGCTGACAGTGCTGTAAATGTGCTCGAGACTCTTATTTTGAAGTAAACAAGGAAATAGCTTTTAAGTTGGTCTGCTGTTACATTTGCAATATATGCTCATATTTCATCCATAAAAAATATATATACGTAGGTACTAAAACACTGAAGAAGCCTCAACTGCTTTTACATCATTTATGTGACACCATTTTGTGCAGAAAAAAAATACTTTCAGAGTTCAAGAGAGAAGACAAAGCGGGCAGTGATAAACTAAAAGAATAATTCACAGTCATTTTTTTAAAACACGTAAGGATCTATCAGATTAGTTATTGAAGACCAATGTATGTAGAGGATTTAGAAATTTAGTTTGAAAACTATGGGTAGTATGTTTTATAGACCTTTAATTGAGATTGGAGGGAAAATGCTAGACGTGCATAAAGTAGCAAAGTGTCACTAAAATAGGTGCTGCAAAACAGAAAAAAAGCTGTTGTTTGGAAATGGCTAAAAGTATGAACCACAGCCACTTGCAAATAGTTCCATATATATTTGAGACCCTTTCTAAAAAGGCTTATAACAAAATGTTTTAATAGTTAAAACACAGAATATACTTTACATGAAATAATACTAACAATGGAAACCATCTTAGCAGAGGTTAGCATCCTCGGTCTTCCTTAGTTATTGATGGTATAGCCAATCAGTGCCAAGAAAAATGAATGCCTCAACTGGATTGGCAGCTTTGCAAATACCAGCCAATAGTGTGTCAAGTGCATTTTGCCTACTAAAATACTCGAAAGAAAATTCAGCTTGGGTAACTGAGCTACCCAAGCTGAATTTTCTTATTTCAGTATTTTAGTTCCAAGAAAAATGAGTGGACAGGCAAATTTGACACAACATCCCATAGAAAAATCTGCTATTAGGTGAATCCAAGAACACTCAACTTTCAATAAGAGGGGAACCATTGTAACCACATTTTTGATTCAGTTGATTTTCAAAACATCAATTAGGGTCACGAGGAGATAGTGCCAGCCGTCATTGTGCCATAGAAAGTGTACATCATGGACAAGTTGACAGTCCTTCGCAGGGCAACACTGGAAAACCAAACATGCACACACACAATCTAAGAAAAATTTGGAGAGAAGTTACCCTGACAGTCTTGTTTTAGGACTGTGGGTGGAAGTCAGAGTACCCTGAGAGAACCCACACATACACAGGGAAACATGCTGCTGTTTGAACCCCAGACCTTCTTGCTGCAGGGCAGCAGTGCTAGCCACTGAGCTACGTAGGATCATTTTCACAGCAGTTGCAACGACTATTGGATTTCTCTGAATTTAGTTCCACATCCAAAATGTTGAAAGGTCATCAACAGGTTCTTCAAAACTCATGGAACTTCTATTTTGTTGTGAAATCACAAGAAAACCACGATTTTGTCTTGTGAGCTGGATGTATTATCACTACCCCTAGAGCCCTGTGTTACTTAATATAAACACTGGTTAAAGGAACAAAATGGCAAGCAGTGGAAATATTACAGCTTGTTCTGCTCAAGGAGAGGGAAAATAAGCATCTTGCAAGAGTTTACTTTGGTTTAATTTAACCTTGGCAACACTGTTATTTAGCCAGAGAGGGTCAACTCCAGAGCAGCACCAATAACAGCTGAAATCTAGCATGGAACATCTTTCTCAAGACACCACGAGTGAGCCGCAAAAGACTTGGGTGTTTATTTACAGTATGCCTCCAATCACTCTTTGTCACAGTTCCACGTTCCCCCAAACCGCACTCGCTGGAGATTCCACTTTTGCCCCTCTTTGCTACACAAACTCGTAATGTGGCAACGTCTTATCAGATCCTGCTTACAATAACAGATTCCCTTTGAGTCGAAGCTGTTGTTTAACTTACTCGGTCCCGAGGGGGAAAAACACGGTTCAAACAAGTCGGCAGACATGTGCCAGTCCACGGCAGCTGATGATGTCAACGGGTCCCTGCGAGCACCCGGTTCTTCCAGCACTTTCAATCATTGCCTTGTGAGATTACCGCTATAGGATATTACAGTACAAACTATGACCATGTGTCCCGCCGCCACAAAGCTTAGCAACATATTAGAGTTTGTCAAAGCAAGCTATTGCGCGGGAGAGATAGATACGGAGAGGAGGAGGGAAGCCATTGACCTTTGTGTCCTTCATATTTGCCTAGCTCCCCCTCAACCCCAATCTTAAGAGCAAAATCATCCGATCCCAAACTAACTGTCAGCTGGCTTGTGATGGTGGCAAATCCAGCAGACATCAATCAATCAGATTTTCCCTTCGTCTATCACAGGAGTTTTTTTTCACCACCCCTCCCCTCCGTTTTGCCAAGGCTTATCATCTGACCCAGTTGTTATCCTGTTTCTGAAGCTTAAAAAGAACTTGATTATGGTCAAACATAAGATTCACAGACACATCCTAATACTCAACCAGAAAGAAAAAAAAAACACATATATATATACAGAGAGAAAGAGATTATGTGTGTTTTAGAAAAAATATGAGCAGCAGATGTAATGACTCCCCCACCCTTTTTTTTCTTTTAAACCAGCCTCTTAATTCTACACTCATGCTAGAAATAAGGAGTTTGAGGCGGTTATCTTTGCTTTTCAGGGATGCACGATTGCATGAACCTCAGATAAAAATCCAATCTGATATCATAAGACAAAAAGGCATTTTAGTTGGCTACAGCACTTGCTCAGTGTCAACAGTTTTTAGTAATTACCAGATAAGCATTCTCTGAAATACAAACACACACACACACGCAGACTCCCACAGACAAAGAAAATGGGCTGAATGTGAAATAATAGCGGCTGCATTTCTCTCCTGGTGTTTACTGTGTCACTTCACAAAGCCCGCTTTAAGACAATAAAAAGAAGAAGACGTGCTCCGCTCGACACGTCCCGGCCTTTTGTGGCTCGCCCAGTGGTGCGCTCACTCGACCTAAAGCTAATCAGCGATTTGTGCAATTTGCAATAAATATAATCAATCCTCATCAACCTGTTTCCACTTGAGCATCGTCTCGGTTTGTATACATGTGCGTCGCCGTTCGCTCCCTCGCTAATCACACGCAGGCAGATGCGGCCTCTGATCGCATCACGGGGGTAAGCTGTGCTGTCAACAGCTTTGCCGGCTTTGCACTGGTGCAAATCTAAACACAGCCTCTTTAAAGCATTAGCGTGTTTCCCGAGTTTGCTTTATAATTTCCCCAACGCATTTGACAGAAATTGTTTATCTGTGTACAAAGCTCTGTCATTAGTGATTTTCCGGCGAACCTTTAAGACGGTGTGCGTTTTGTGGCGTTTGTCTGGCAGGAAAATGCTGATGAACAAATCGAAGTGAAAGGCTTGTTGCTTAATCCTCGGGCTGCCAACTATCCCTGAACCGCAACGCCGGGCGCGTCTCAACCCTGCCGCAAAAGTTCCGCGTCTCGCCGCGCCCCCACAAATACAGCCTCGGTAATTCCTGCCAAGCCGGAGATTTAGACTGAACAGCTATTAGGCCATCACTCTCCGGAAGTGCCAAGCTACTATCCAGCTCAGAAAGCCCCCGTCCTAACCCCGGCCTTTTATTTATTTTTTTTATCCCCAGAGAATACCATCAAATTCACCTGTCTTGTTTAGTCAAACATCGGCCGATATTTACGTTGTACAATGCCGAGAACGCAACGTGACAATGCCTGCTGCAAGCTGTGAGTCATCTTTCCCCAACACGGTCCCTCTCGTTCCTCTCATCCAAGATTCAGTCAAAACCCTAATATCAGTTTTGACAGATTCCATGAAAATGTTTTGATCATCTATAGCTAATTCGATTGAAAGAAACAAAAAACGGGTCTGAATAGACACACACCCGCGCGCACGCACACACGCAAGTTATTTATAAGCCTGTGGAGGGAGACTGACACATTTCCACCCCTGGACTTTATTCGAGCGAACATGAAGGCGAGTTTCCTGTTGCTGGGCGCCGAGCTGTTTCTCTTCTGGGCCGCCGAGGATGTCAAAGCGCCACGCAGATGCGGTGAACTCAATATCCATATCCATGATACATCAGAACCTTGGCGTGGCACAAAAATAACTGCAATACCTCAGGAGCCACCTCAGAAATCCCCCTTAATTGAGCAATATCTTCATTCCTGATCCGTGCGCATCACCAAGGTGAAAAGGGACCGTGCAAGTTAAATGAAAGAAGAATTCATGATGTGTGGCGGCCTCTCTCTCTCTCTCTCACCCTGGCTATTTCCCCTCTTGGCAGAGGCCAAATAGAGAATGTTAAATGAGGCAATTGTGTCCCGGAGGCAAAAAAAGAAGAGGAAAGAAAAAAAATACACACACACATAGGCAGTAACCGTGCTCTCTGCTCCAGCCCGGAGGAACATTCGGTAGTACGGCGAGGTAGATCCCAACCACTACACCTGGGTAGTTCACACCAGGCCTACCTTCCCATGAGAGCCGGACACTCTGCTCTGTATCTTATAGGGCCTGGCTGGAGGAAATTTATAATCAACTGTCTGTGTCTCCTGCACACAAAAAAAGGAGGTCAGCGCAGGCAGGACTTACTTGCATTTCCGATAGGCAAAAATTGCAACGAAAAACGAACAACTTCCAAACCTGCATGGAAGATGGCAAAGGATTCTTACTCTATTGTTGCAACTTTGATCTGCAAGATTTTCTCTTTTGGCGTTTTTAAAACACTTCTATGTTTTAAAAAAAGAGAAGGAAACAACTCAGCTCTGATTCTAACAACCACCTGCTAATTTGCAGGACGTATTGGAGATGATGTGCCGATCATCAAATTTGAGTGAAGTTGGTTGACCTTCAAATCAAACCAAATTTCTGTCAAACAATTGTGCAGCCAAAAAAAAAAAAAAATCATGTGTCCGTCTATCTTTTTAAAGATATCAATAAACGTTTCCAGAGGTCAGCGAAGGTCAGTCAGCCCAGTGAACAAGCATATGTAGGATGAAGCTGGACGATAAAATGTCCCAGAAGGAACGATAAATCATGCACATGGAAATTATTGAGTTTGTTTCAATTTATCTTGTGATCAAATGATTTATTGCTTCTAGTGGCAGCAATTTCAAACCACCAGTTTTCATTTCATCTTTGTGAATCAAATGAGGCAGCAGGTGATGATGACCTCTGAAAACTTTTTTTTTTCGATCTTAAAAAGGTAAAACCAAAAAAATTTGCAGCACAAACGTTGCTCAAAAGTTTGACACTCAGGTCTTCCACAATGCTTGCTTTGCACTTTTGTTATGTTACGCCCTGTACCCTGACCCCATTAAGAGTTTTATTTTTTGTTACTATAATATTCTCATATATAAAAGAAAAAAGCATCAAAACTGGCAAAACCTCATGTCGCACAAATCAATTATTTAAAGTATCCAAATGTTTCTAAGTACAATCCCATCATGGGAGCAAACATGCAGAGAGGCCTGTCGAAATGCGTTGCGTTAACAGGAAACTGACCCTCCCACCCCCTCCCTCCAACAGTCCCACTCTGTGGGCTATACAGACGTACTCAACGGTGACACCTCTGATAATCAGAGCTTTGTCTGGGTCTTAAAAGGACGTACTTGAACAACAGCGAGACCAGAGGCCCTCTTTGCTGTAATGGCCTTCAGACATCAATATTTAAATCTCACATCTCGGCTGCGATTAGAATGCCTCCCTCTTTTCTCTTTTTTGTTGTTGTTGTTGTTCTTGTTGTTTTTGCCCCCAACCCTTTCCCTCCTAACACAACAAGGTGGTGTTGAGAGAGACAGAAAAAAAAGGCTTAAATCAATGATCTTTGAGTCCAAACTAGATTCCTGAGCAGTTTGCCACTCTCAGCAGCGAGATAAGATAAACTCTCTTTGACCTGAGAGATGAAGTTGCCATGACGATCGGGGGAGTCCACTTTCTCTATTGATATTTTGCTGATGTAACAACAAATGGAACTAGATCCCGCGCCTGATAATGCTGATTAATTAATACCAATATTGATCGGAACGAGGAGGAGGAGACAAGGCTATTAACTTAAAGCGGACTGAAAGTCAATTGTTTCCCGGGGCTCGGTGGGCATCTGCGATCTAAAATCTGAACAAACACAGAGAGGAACGCGCTCGAGGAACAAACTGTGGGAAAATTGAAAAGGCCGATCCGTGTGAGATTTGATAACATTGGGTGAATATGCCACAATGAGATAGGAAGCGAGACGGAAATGCTTCCAGAAAATGGAGCCGCGTTTGCGGGCCAGCTGATTGGCGGTGTGCAGCAACAGGTTGGGGGGGTACACCCTGCATTTCTACACTCTCTCTGGGATGCTAGCAAAATGTGACTTTAAGACTGCTTAAAAAGCTAATTTGATCATATTGCATAAATATGCCATGATTTTAGGTGCCTTCATAGAAACACATTGTTTTGTGATTAAAGTTGTATCTCTTTGGATGGTTGATTGATGTTTAATTGCTGATGATAAAGTCAGTTGACTATAGAGAGAAGGGATAGATGTTTTCTTCTTACTACTTTTTTACATTCAAAACTTTGCTTATGTCAACATGTGGCATGTTCATATTAAACTGTAAATTAATTAAACTAATAAATACATAAGTAAAACACAAGGATATGATATAAGATGGAAAAAATGGAGTGACATTCATTAGCCAGCTGATTGGTGGTGTGCAGCAACAGGTTGGGAGGGGCACACCCTGCCTTTCTGCACCCTCTTCAGGAGGCCATTAAAAGCTGACTTTAAACCATCGGAATATGTTTTTTCTTTCAACTCCATATAAGTAACAAGCCTAATCCCGGCTGCACTGAAAGGCCTTCCCAGGGCTTCAGTTTTGTCTCAGACATGTTTCAAAAATTTACATTTTTATCCAGAGCGGTGACAGATCCAGCCCCACGAATGAAATGAAAACACAATGGCAGCGGCTTGAACCAGCGGTTATTGGAATAATAGCAGAGGAATTCAGGAAAGAGGAAGATAAAGAGGAAGCCTGGGAGAGGAAGTGACCTCCATCTTTGTGGCAACCCCTGCCCACGTCTCCCGCCGCTGCCCAGGGCACCGCAGGCTGACGGGAGGGAGGGTAAGGCAGTGGCAGCGCATCGGCCCCCAGCTCATCGAAGGCACCGCTGTCTCAAACAGAAAGGAAGCAGCAGCTGCCGCGCAATCCTCCCCCTATAGCTTTGGCGTCTGGAATAGAGGAACCAATCATAGACAGGGAGGCACAAAGACCATATACAAAACAAAACTAAAAAACTGCTCTGTTTTAGACACAAAATAAAGATGCAAGAAAACACACACACACACAATGAAAGGAGATGACATTCATCTGTATTGTTGTTTTGTGTCAAAAGTGAGGAGGCAATTGGGGATCCTTCAGCTAAGACGAGGCAACGGCACAAGCTGTTATTGGCAGGGAACAGATGTTTGAGGGAAAGTTGGCATTCAACAACCATTCTTCTGCTGACAGAAATCGACGAGAGAAACACGAGAGACGCGCCGTGATTGTCACCCAAATGAAAGGAAGACCCTTAAATATACAGGGAAGCTGGCACGCAAACGGTTTTTTTTTTTTTTTTCTTTTTTTTTTTTTTTTTTTTTTGATTCCTACACCCCGAAAACATCTGACTGCTTTGGGCTGCCAGCGTTCGGCGGGCCAAGGGTGAAACGCGGCGCGTACGCAGTTTCTCGGCGTACGAAGCAAAGCTGAGCTAAGTTGGAGGAAGAAGGGAAAAAAAAAAAAGCGGATGAGAAGTCAAAGCGAGAAAAAACACACACGTAAAGCACATCAAGCTAACAGCTCCGACGGCTCTGCTGAAACCCATAAGCACATGCTCGTCGCGCACGCACTAATGTATACTCGAGCAAACACAACACACACACACACACACACACACTCACATTCAGATACAGGATGTTGGCAGTCAATTCTGTAAACACTCCCCTTATCCCTTACTAGTGTAATCTGCCTCTGATAAATGCCCCTCCAAGATAGAAATGTCACCTGATATGATAAACAGTATGCTGACGTTACATAAAGTGGCCGTATGCTAAGGAGTTGGAGAGATTAACTGTGGAGCAGAGATGGAAAAAAATGGTTGGTGTGATAAAAAGCAGACATTAAGCTGGAGCAGAGCGCCCTGCTCAGCTGCGGTTCAGGTTCACAATGACTGGATGAAGGAAGAAAAGACACTGTTGTCATTTTTTTTTTATTTTTCAAGGGGTACACACATGAAGCGTTAGCTGAAAGGTCAACGCGTACAAAGGAAGTTAGCAGTAGTTGGAAAACAGAACATGAAATTGAGTGTTGCGTTTTCTCCTGAGAATTTTACTGGACATGAACATGAGCCAGATATCTGATCATCTATTTAATTTGCTTCTGCAAAAATTTCACAATTTGCCAGGCTGAAATTCTGATATAATTTTTTTCCTTTCCTTTTTTTTTTTTTTTTTTAATCAAATTCTGGAGATTTGAGACTCAAAAACAAGTACAGTAGCTGAAAGCCTTCACTGTCTGCATATTCTACAGATTATTAAATAAAACAATGTGTTTTAAAGGGCTATTTTACAGCTTCTTTTACTGGCATCTGAACTCAGATCAGCCCCTCTTCAACATCTACAGAGCTGTTCCAACAATTAGAATATTTCTGAAAAGTTTATTTCACCAAGTTTCGCACATTATATATGTAAATTAGACAAACTCACCTAAAGGTCAGAAGTTTAGGAATATATGAAACTTAAATAATGACTTTGATGTTATTATTGATTATACGGACCCTTTATTTACTTTATATGAGGTTATTACCAAAATATGTCATATCACACAGTTCTACTAGTCAGCTGGCTGAATGAAGGCAAGCGCATTTCTCCTTCGATTAGAAAACGGAAAAAAAAAGTGAAACATTCTGGTGGCAAAACAAAACATAAAGCCAAAACCTAAGGAGTGCCATGCATCATTTATTAAGATGTTTAATAAACATCTTAATAAATGATTTTTTTTTTTTGACAGCTTTCAGAGGCCTGTCTACTAAGTAGCTCACTGCAGACTCAGCCTGAGCACATAGCCTGACTAACCCACCAGCTAATATCAGCTGGTATTTAAAATGTATTAAAGAGGGAGCAGAAAACTACTACTGAGTTCAATATTTTCCTTTATGCATGAAAAAAATAAAAACTGGTGACTGACAATTTTTCAAACACAAGAACCATTTTGAATCAGGATGACGCATCCTTGTTGTACACAGCGGTCTGTACAGCTGTAAGACTTGACATTTTGACAATATGACCAAGTGGTGAGCTGTGGGAACCTTTGCACCCGGCCGCCCAGGCCCAATACAAACTTACAGTAATCGCTACAGTCTGTTGCTTGATTTTCCACAATGGCGGGTAAAAGAGCCGCAGGATGCAACATGAATTCTCAGATGGTCTATAAAGTGGAGACAACAGTAAAAGGGGGAGAGCACTAAGTCAGTTTAATAAGCACATTTGACATCGGATGTCGGCGCCCAGCCGAGGGGGGTGCTTCAATGTGTCGCCATAAACACTGGCCAAGGCGCGCTCCCCCTACATCATCTATATGCCCCCTCTGCCCCACACACCCCTCTTTGCACGACGCGAAACTTTGGGGGGCAATTTTACAGAAAAATTACTCCGAGGGGTCCCGGTTTCAATTCAGCCCGCCCGTATCTTTCCTTCCTATTAAGCATCAAAATGTTCCTCCTCTCACTGCGAGTGGAGGTATGGACTCCACCAGAAGCCGAGGCGAGGCGGGCGGGGGCGGCCGAGGGGAGGAGCGAGGGGAGCAAAGAGGGGATGGAGGGGAGCTTGGTGGAATTCGCCCATCATATTACATCAGCTAATCGCACTCTGCTGAGCATCAGCGATATTTTCATCATTCCTGTCAATTTCTCCTGAATCCCTCCAGCCCTTACATTTGAAATGACTAACAATCTGGGCAATTTATTGGCATATTGGCACAGGGTGATAAGGCTAAAAACAACAGCAGCCAGCAGCTGGCCCAGGGAGATGAGCTGATAACATTGATATGTGCTCCCACACAAAAACACCTCCACCGCTATCTCCTCTTTCCATCAAACTCTTATTACAATAAAAGTGAATGGGTTCTTTCTTTCTGCAAGAAAATAAAAAAACAACAACAAGGAGGGCACCCAGAAAGGGGGGCAATGGGGATATATATTTATAAATAAATATATATAAAAATCAGATGAAGCATTTCAGAAAGGGGAAAAAAGAAAAGAAAAAAAAACAAGGAGGAAAATACATAATTTATCACTGTATTATCGGGATATCCAGGCAGCCTAATCAAGGAGCACTGAGTGACTATTTTTTGCCTTATCATCCAAAGTGGTGGAAACGGAGAAGGAATTATCAGCCAGCTGCAGATTGCTGGGCTGGAATTTTAATGGTAATAATCGGGTTTCTGATGGTATATCTCCTCTGCTTATCTTTCCCATTATCTGGCCTTATCTCCTCAGTCATCGGAGCAAATTAATGGCGCTCTTTCAGCATCGCCTTTTTATCGCCGCTCAGAGAGCACCCAAGGGGAAAGAATAAGCAAAATATTAAAATACTGCATAAATCACAATTTTAGATAACGGTCCAATGTATGCAGGATGGTGGGAGGAAAAAGAGAAGGGTGGAGGTGATGTGGGGGGGGGACTGCGCCCAACAACCTTTTTGTCCTTTAGAATGACTGTCTGTGCCTGACTTTCTGTGTATTGCCTCCTCTGCCTTTTATTTTATTTTCTCTGTGTCTTTTTTTCCTCCGGAGTTCCCGGAGCGGGAACGAGGATCTAGGCTCCTGGTGACCTTTCTTCTTCCAAGTGCTGCTTGGTTATCCAACCACACACCACCGGCGACATACAAAACAAGATCTTACACACGACATGCTAATGCAGCGGGGGGGGGGGAGGCCAGGTCAAAGTGACGAAAGCAGAACACGAGAGTTGGGTTCGCTTTCGCGACAACAACAACGACACATCTGGAGGCACCGACGGGATTGGTCTAAACACCAGAGGGCCCGCTGTCACGTCACACATTGTTTTGGCTTTAAGGTGAAAGCTGACGGAAACATGAACACTGAGCAGAAAAAAGGAATCAAGTCAGATTTTTTTTCTCTCCAGTTAGTTTTTGAAGTGTACTGTGTATAAAGCTATTTAAAAAGCTTACAAGATAAAGCAAAAAAAAAGAGAAAAAGAAGAAGAATAAAGCTTACTTTATTTAAGAATATATATAAGTCAAACAATTACAACAATAGATTGAACTAAAAGAAAGAAAATTTAAACAAACCGTGTTCTAGAATCTTTAAAAATTCAAATATTAGCTTTACAAATGAAATTAAACCAACCTGCACGAAATTGTCATTGGTCACCAAAATAAGTAAAGAAAACCACTCTTGTGGCACATTACTTCATTTATGCAAATGAACAGGCACATTACTTCATTTATGCAAACACACACACACGCGCGCGCGCAAACACACCTAAATATGTATAACGAAACATTTCGTTCAATAAAACATTTTAAGCTCAACAGATCATCAAAATGCTCTTCCACATCACAAACACAACAAACAATCTGCCCTTTCTGACCTCCTTCAGAGCCGATATACAGCTGTCACACCGAACACACACACAGCACATGCACACACCCACGCACACACACACTTAAGATGACAGCTAAAACAGTGCAACATCATATATTTCTGCCTCATCTGCAGGCGGCAGAAAATCATCCTGATTCTCTTAAGTTGTTTCATAGCTATAATTTAAAAAATAAAAATAAACTAACCTGAACATGACCATGCAGGTCATAATCCTTTGCTCTAATTCCTTTAAACTGCATGAAAAATTATGAAAGGGAAGACTATAAAAATAAGATGCATCCATTTTTAAAACAATTTCAAGAAAGCGTGTAATCTATAACTGGGTGCAGCAATTCAATACAGTGTATTTTAAATATATTTAAGATAAACTACAAACGCCACATTTACTTGAGTAGGGTTTTGCACCGCATGCTGCATGCGTTCACTCACACACACACACACACACACACACACATCTGACAGACTGCATGTGCATTAGAGGGAGAAAAAAACAGCTGAAAACTGTAAAAAGAAGGTGAAAAACACGACGGTGTGCAGCTTCTGTGTAAGAGTGTGTGTGTGGTAAACACACTCGCTTCACGTCAATGTGGGAAAACAAGGACTTTTTCAAGTTAGTCTCATTATTTTAGGCCTACAGTTTCAATCGCTTTATTATAGGACTTAAAGTGGTGCACTTCAGAATTAACGCAACTATAAATTAAGTAAATAAGTTGTTTTTTTGTTGTTGTTGTTTTTTTTTACCCTCCTCTGCAACTTTGTTTGACTGATAACTTCCTGCAATCAGATTCAGCTGTGGTCTTTTTTTTTTTAATTACTATTATTAATAATAATAATATTAAAAGACTCAAACGTAGCGCGGAGGTCGAGCGAAGGAAGCGCCGTGACAGGCGAGCGGAAACACGGCGGAGGTCCAGTCTCGCGCTCCTGGAATCAGCGTCAGAATAATTTCTTTTCGGCTAAAACATCCCGTTTCATAAAGAAGCAAAAAAACAACAACAACAAAAAAAAAGGAGGAAACTTACGTTTGATCTGCCGCGGGTTGCTCTGCTTCCTTCGGGACATGCCTGCTGTGCGGCTGCTCAGTGAATCCAGGTGTAGGACTGACAGATCGATAGGTTTTGCTTCATCCAAGCAGTCGATTCTTTGGAGGGGTCGGTGGTAGTGAGGGGGTGTTTTTGTTTTTTTAGGGGGGTTGGGGGGTTGTTGTTGTTGTTGTTGTCTGCTGGAAACTATAAAGGCAGAAGGAGAAGGAGAAGAAGAAGAAGAAGGGGGAACCGGCACTTTTTTTAAAAAACGCACAAGTCTATCGTTCCGTCTGTCTTTTCCTTTATCTTTCTCGTCTCTCTGGCTCCGGCTCTGACTTTCTCTCCCTCGCGCACACACAGTGACACACACACACGCACGAGCGTTCTCTCTCTCCCTCTCTCGCTCGCTCTAACACACAAACACGCGTACACACACGCACACACACACACACCCTCCCTCTCCTTGTCGCTCTCTCCTGCACTCTTCCTCTTTTTTCCCCCCCGTCTCTCTCTCTCCTGCGCTTCGCCGCGATCCGCACGGACTGACTGGGGAGGTGAAAACGTTTCGCGCTTTTGTTTGAAGATAAGGTTTGTTCCTCCCCGGGCACCGTAGCCGCGCGGCGTCGTGAACTTCATGTGATCCTCAATCACTTTCGCTCCCCTCTTATTAATTAGGGGGCGCCTCCGCTAATTAGTCCCATTGTTTATTTGTTTTTTCTTTCCTTTTTTTTTTTTTTTTTGGTGGAAATACTTTTATTTTTTCATAACTTTGATGCCGAGTTAAAAAATATATATCTATATATCTTTTTTATTTAATTGTAACGGTGAACAAAGCAGGTAGTTTATTTTAGGTCGACCCTTTTTACTGCAGCATTGTAGTTAATATCGCTGACCAGTTTATGCCTGCAACCCCACACACAGGAGGACTTTATAATGGCAATTGCTGCTGCCGACAGTCAAACAAGTGCTTTGACTTTTGACCCTACATTACCCTAAAGATGCACTGCAAATTGTTCACAAAATTTTCAGTGATTCAAGTAGCTTCTGTATTTAGCTGTACTGTAAAACCAATGTTAAACATACAGAAAGGAATCAGTTCTGCAAACGTAACAGCCTCCCACCCCCAAAGAAAAACTAAACGAAATACAGTATAACTGAAAATACGTAACTGCTGCAATTCATTCAGACCCGTTTATGGAGTAGGATGCAGAAAGCAGTGTCTGCAACGTGACGAAAACAGACGATACTGTACAGAACCGAGAATACAGTAAACACAGCGAAATCCAAAGTAACACACTGTACGCTTTTCACACTGAACTGTTGCAAAGACAACAAACTGTGTTTACAGTGCGGGTTCACTTTGGCTGTAAAATATTCAAAATGTCTGCAGGACATCTTGTTTCGTTTTTTTTGTTGTTGTTGTTTTGTTTTGCAAAAGTGGGAGTTTGTTTCATATTCTAACCTTATATGATAAACAATGAAAACATTCACATTTTTTTATTGCAGTTGGAGTGTGAAAGAAAAATCTTTAGGATATTCAGAAGAGAAATGAGAGTACAAAGAGAGATTATGACTGCTACACTGTAAAAAAAAAAAAAAAAAAAGAAAAAAAAAGAATTTTGGAGGCTACTGCATATTAGTCATTAAGATTTTTCAAAATGAAATGAGTAATGCTGACTAAAAGACTAATTTTAAGAACATAAACTTTTAGTTTTTGGTACCAAACATTCCGACTGGAATTTCAGTGAAGGTGTTGACTCATCATTCATCTTGTGAAGAATCCAGCAGAGCTATAAGGCTGGCATCCTTACAAGGGTTGTTTTATGAAGTAATATGACGTAGTTCAGAATTTCGTAAGACTTATGATTGAGAAAGGTTTCTATTTTGGAGAAAGGGTCCAGAACAGAACACGTTTTTACATTTCTGCCCATAAAAACGACAAACCAGATGACATCATGAAAGAAACTGTCATGGTTCTGTTGCCAAGGAGAACTCACCAGATTATATATATATGGATCTTCTGAATTCATAAATTTACTGTAACACTAATGAGACGGGATCCTTAATAATTAGTTTCATTCGCCATTGATCGATGTGAGCCTGTGGGTTTTAAATGCATATTTAAAAAGATGACTCTGATATTTGCTGTATCCTGTGATAACGTTCAGGAAGTATTACTTTTGTTCTTCTAAATGACTAATTAGCATGCATGTTTCCAGATGTTTCCTGTTATGTTTAGTGCTGAAGTCAAAACATATCAAATCGAATTTATTAGAATTGATTTGATCTAAAATAAAGAATAAAAAAAAGAGTTAGTATCGGACTCAATTTCTTCAGTAAGAAAGTGTCAAAAATTGATTTAAATTATGATTGATTAGTTAAATTCTGTTTATCAGTGCATTTTGCTTGTAAACTAAATGGCGATTTTCAGCTGGCGGAATGGGTTTGTATTCCTGCATTTGGTTTTATTTGATAAACCATCAGTCAAAATCTGAGTGTTTTTAATTAGTCTCTTCTGTGCGAGATGAAAACATTTAAAATATTTGGTTAAATGGAAAAAAAAAAAAAAAAAAAAAAAAGAGGCTGAGAAAAGAAGAGTCTTTGAATGGTTCAGATTTTGACTGCCATGTTCTGAATAGCTGCCCAAACTGGAAATCACTCTCTTCAATTAGCCAGTTGGACTGCCAAGGAAGACAAGCAAGTGGCCTGTGAAATTATCTCGTAACCCAATTCCACAACTTTGGGATGGAGTCTGAAACTGCGGAATAATTTATGTGGCACAGGGGGTCAGCGGCGGTTCACCTTGACATGTAGGGTGGGCTGGCTTTTCCTGCATGTTCCCCGTTGAAGTTCGAAGCATATACATTTCTTTTTTGCTCACCTCTTTATTTATTTATTTTTTTCTTTTCTTTTCCTTCTCCTCCCTCGTCTGCAGCTTTTGGTCCTGCTCCAGTCACGCTGATGTCGTGGCACGGAGTCAGAAACAAAGAGTTGTTGGAGTTGCCAATCTCGGCAGTAGCAGTTCAAAGTCGTGATATTTACACATATTTCTACTTTAAATACCCCACCTCCCCAAGCACACACACACAAACACGAGAAAAAACTCAAGTAGGAATTCAGTGAAACCTAAGCAGGACTCAGTAAAAACAGCCATGTTAACCAGCCATAAATAGCCCATCTCGGGGTATATTAAGGCACCCTGCGCCAAAATCAATAATGATTTGTGGTGAGAGCGACAACACAGTGAGGGAGTGGAGTCAAATTGCCAGCTCCAGATTAATTTAACGCCACTCCTAAATCCTCTGAGACCGGAGCATGCTTCTCCTGTGCTGTTCCTGAGCCCCAGTGGCTCGTTTGAAGCCGACTTTTGATTGGCAGCTACAAATCTGCAAGAGCAACAGAAATCTCTCTCTTTCTCTCTTTTTTTTTCTTTTCTTTTTTTTCTTCTTCACTGCTCAGACCAGATGGTTGTGATAATTAACATGATACTGATTCCATCGCAGGGGAAATCACTGACACGAGGTTGGTCACATTAATAGGTTAAGGTATACTGTATGCTGCGAGATGCGGCGCAGCGCTCTCATATAATCTGATTACGGGGGGGATGAGGGGGTTAAAGGTTGATTTAATGTGCTAAATCACTTGATTAGAAGTGCCAAGTCACATTTGGAGCGGCGGCACTCAGTGTCGGGGCGGTTAGCTGTGTTCATTCTTAAAAACAATGTTTTTGGCTGTTTGATGTCAATGTTGAATGTCATCCTGTCTCATGCTTGCATCTGTCTCAGTCTGACTGGGGCTGAATGACTGATCATTAAAAATGTAACAACATTCAGGAAAAAAAAAAAAAAAAAAAAAGGTTGTATGGATGCATACAGTTATTATTATTATTATTTTTTTTTTAGAGGGAGCACAGAGACAGGAGCTGCTATGACTTTATGAAAAAATGTGTTACAGATGCAAACAGTTCTGCAATGCAGAAAAACAAGCTGTGGACAAATGCTTTGCAAATACTAATAATTTATATATTTAGTGTACAAAATATAGTGTTTAGTGTTTTTGTCACACAAAACAGCAGCTGAAAGGTGGGTCAATGTTAATAACACTATAATTATATATATTATTATATTATAGATATAATAATATGCATAATATTATAACAGCCAGCAATGCAGAATAAATTGAACTGAAAAACAAAATGACATAGTACACATGAACTGGCAAAAAAACTAATATATAGTTCTTTGCTATATAAACAAATCTATATATTAACTTTTTTTAAAGCTAAAAACACTAACATGTTTATACCTATATATATATATATATATATATATATATATATATATATATATACATATAAATGGATTGCTTTTCTCTTATTTTTCAGATGTAGATATTTTCAGATTCCTGTTTCCTGGAATGCGCAGAGATTAGGACATAAATAATAACATAATAATATACAAGTTAAGTTAAATAAAGCACAAAATTCAAAGGGTTTTTTAAATAATTTTTTTATATGTTTGAATGTAAATTTAGAAAAACAAAACTGTCCCTAGTGGATTCTTTCTACCAAATTAATTTCCATCCACTTCTCTGAACAGCATCCCCTTACAACACGTGATCACAGCACGGCATCAGTTCCACCTAAAATGACCTTTGCCAAAAAACAAAAAACACACACACACACACACCTTCTCTGCACTGTGCTACATTCAGCCTGTATGTTTCTCCTGTAGCAGCAGCTGTAGCCTTCTTCTTTATTACGTTTGGGTTGAGCTGCTGCGCTGACTGAGTAATATCACAGGGGTGGGCTTCTGCTGTGACAAATTACAAGGTTGATTTCTTTTACGGGATCACAACATGTCCGGTGGCTCTTGGAAGTGACACAGCCACGGCGCGGACAGCGGCTGCCTCCTTAAAGAGCCGCCTCAGCAGCAGCAGCAGCCCGGCTGGGACAGCAGCGGTGGAAGTCCGCCTGCTGCCATGTCACCCTCTGGCTGTTGGGGATTGGTTTGTCTAGTGAGGAAGTAAAGTGGGAGTGTGTGTGTGTGGACGGTAAGAGGGTGGGAGTGCAAAGGGAAGATGGGAAGATGGGAGGAGGGAGAACGGCTCGGGGTGGCACCTACCCTATATAACTATTTTGTTCCTGCATCTATAATAGGGGTGTTGTGAGAGGTAACGTTTATAATTTGAGAAAATCAGATTTGCTAAAAAAAAAAAAGCCAGAACTAAACAAATGGAGCGCTGTATTTCTGTTTATGGAACAAGTCTGTCTAAAGAAACCAAAGACAGTACGACCAATTTTTACTTCGACGAAAACCATAAAATATCAGGAGTGCGCCGATTGCAGCTTTTGACCGATTGCCAATTTTAGAAAGCCTGACCTGCCGATTATATTTTGGCCGTTACTGATATTTTTTATTTCTTTTGTCTGAAATGTAGCAAGAAAGTCGCTGAGTTGGTGACATTGGGGCGACTACTAACCTCTGATCTGGCAGAGCAAAATATGGCGGTGCAGGATTTTTTGACCTTTGATAAGATCAGCTTCACATGTATGTATTGGCTGAACACCGATCTCTCAAAATTAAGGAAATCTAGGGACATTTTCTAGTACACCATTAGTAAAATATACTATTCTATCAAGTATATTGATTCTGTAGAGTGTTATATCATTACACAGATAACATGTTCTTTCTTTATTATCTTCATATATAGACATTGTCTGTCATGTTTACAGATGTATCTTATGAATGGTTGATTGATGTTTGGTTGTTTGCTGTTCAGTGAATCGACTTTTGAGAGAGGAGGTAGATGCATAAAGACGTTTTTTTTAAACCTCAAACTACACGTTTTCATTCAAAACTTTTGCGTACGTCAACACCTGACGTGTCCATTTGAAACTGCAAATGAATTAAATGTATAAGCAGAGGATATTTAGCCATAAATTCCCACCATTGTTCTTTTAAAGGAGAATTATTTGAAAGATGTAACAAAGCGTTGCGTTTTCTTTAACTGGTGACCTCTAACAAAATCAAAAAAAAAAAAAAAAAAAAGAGTTTTTAGCATGCAACTGAAGAAAGTTGCTACCTCTTCAGCAACTCTCCCCACCCCCCAACCCCCACCCTAAACCTCCAGCCAACCAGGCATCGTCTCCAGCAGCAGTGAGCAAACAGATGTCTGAGAAAGTGCCCACTCCGCTGGCCGAGCTGCCAGCACCACCCGCAGCCCCGGAGGCCTCGGCGCCAGCTCTTTCCAGGGACGCTGCGCTCTCGCTCTCACTCTGTGTGGGTGTGCGTCTGTGTGTGAGTGTGTGTGTGTGAGTGTGTGTTCCACTTCCCTTCTCCTTCCCTTCCATTTACCAGGGAGCTAAACAAGACAACTATATATAAAAAACACGGCTATCAATAAAAGCCACACAACCCCACAAGCATCTTAAGATTCCACCGAAAAGAGACAAAAAGCCCAAAAAAAAACAACAAAGTCCAAGGGGAGGTGATAAAGATGCTAAAACGAGGGGCGGGATGAACAAACTATGCCCCTCCCAATGGGAGTGAGCAAATCTGTAAATAAAAGCTCTTTTTTTTTTTTTTTTTTTTTTTTGAGAGGAGGAGGAAGGGGAAGGAAGAACTACAGGGGCAGATCATTCTTACAGCTAATCTCAGCTTCTTCTTCTTCTTTTTTTTTTTTCTGTGTGGTCAAAAGAGAAGATTGTGACACCTCCAGAGGACGTACCGGCGAGCTCTCTGTGGATTAAAATCACAAATATGCCTCAGAATTTCAAGGAGGTTCATTTTTGAGGAACGAACCTCCTTGAAACAGAAGAAACGAAGGACGTGGAATAAAGTAGTGAACGAACGAACGAATGGTTTTGTTCGACTTCATTGAATGAAGTGTAATAAAAGAATAAACGAAGCTAAATACAAACAAAATAAATGTCAAAGCAAAGCAAACAAAAGAAGAAGAGTAGTAAAGGTATATTAAACATTCAAAGGAGTGGGTAGAAATACAAACTTATTTTTAATCCCACCCCTCTTACATCTGTACCTTTATCCAATAAATTACCATCCAATTAGCTTGGTTTTAACAGTTTTATTATTTTCTATATCGATACCTAGAAAAATGCATTTGGAACTGTCCCCAGTTCCTCAGTGTAAATGCCAACATATGTTTTAATTTGAAAAACAATTTGAAGGTTGTAGCCGGTGCTCATTCCTTTTTACGAGACCCAAGTTCTTCTTCTTCTTCTCCTTCTCCCAGATCAAACAAGTAAAGTGTTGTGTGCTTTCTGTGCGACTGAAGATCAATAACAGAATCAGCATGTGGAATACGATTCGACTTTCGACCAAGTTCCAAACATATTTCCTGCTCCGATCACATCCTCGATTCGAAGTGTCGCGGAGCAAAGCGTCCAAATAACATTTAAACTGCTCGACACACACAAACACTCTCAGTGTTTTTGACATCTTGTGATTTTATGAGGTCAAGTAAATTATTTTCGATGCATGTAGTGGATCCCCCCATCCCTCCCTCCCAAAACCCACTCTCTCCCCTAACCCATCTCCCTGTATGAGCACGAGTGACTGAGGAGCCACATCTGAATGCGGTATTATAATACAGTCTGTTGATGTATTTTATAAGTGTGTCTGCTGGTTTATTACATATGCAGAGGCATCAGTGCACAGCAAAATGGAAAAACGCTTCAATCTATTCAACAGAAAGGCAGGCCGTGGACAGCTCAGAAAAAAAATAAAATAAAAAAATAAAATAAATAAATCTACATCTGCCAGGCTCCATGCAAACAGCAGAGCCATCCTTAATGGTGAAACCATCGATGAGAGCAGATAAAAATATTAAATATTCAGACATTCCTTTCAGGCGGTATCAAAAGCGTCCAGATGTGGGGAGCCGAAGTTGTTATCACGAAGCCAACGACAGGCATTGAAAGAAAATTCCTCTGAATTTTCAACCATATAAAAGTATTTTATGGCATGCAAATAAATGGTAATTTCTCACTATGAAGAGAGAGAGGGGAAAAAAAAAAAAAAACATGCCAATAAGCCCCTATCATTTGGGGACTAAAACTCCACAAACAGGAGACACTTTCAATTTGCTCTGCCTGTCTCCCCGCGTTAGATGCCTGCGATTGCCGCGAAATTAATCCATTTAACAATCTGTGGCTTAAATTTGAGGATTTCCAGTTTTTTTTCCCTCTCTCTCTCTCTCTCTCTTTTTTTTTGGGGAATATCAATAAGTTCCAATTGAAGAGAGGATTCTTTTGCAATTCAGGCATGTGCCCGAGATAACGGCAGAGTTGGCATGAAGAGAGGCAAAGATGGATTAATTATGCAGAGAACATGGAAATTCTGCTTATCATCGCTTCGCAAAGGAGCCCAGCTCACATAATCAGAAAAACGAGGATGAAAAAAAAGAGGAAAACTGAAAAAAAAAATAAAATAAAAATAACAATGCAGTGGTACCTTCCAGCCCCATCGTCTTACAAGTTCGATTCCCCCCCCCCTGTAATTAAAAAGCAACATACAATTATATTCATATCTCACACGCAGGCTGTGAGTGGGTGTACAGTACATTAAATAATTGCGTCGGCGATGTGAGAGCGAAAGTAAGGAAATGTGGACAGGAAAATAAGTTTGTTTATTTTTATTTTTTTCCTTCATGGTCTTCTGCTCCCCTGGGTTCGAATTAAACCACTTAGGAGAACTCAAATCTGTGGAAAGCAAAAAAAAAAAAAAAAAAAGGCTAAATGGAGGAGACACCGGATTCCGCGTATTTACACGCGGCGCGCTCTCGGTGCATTATGGGAACATAAATGGCGGTTCTGGTAAATCTCGCCTGTGAAAGCGGGCTACAGGAAGCCGTTCGCCGCGTTTGTTTTCTCTGGTTTCGTGTTGCCTTTGGATTTCACCATTTTTCACCAGCTCTTCCAAAAAATGTGGAAGAGCTGCGCGCGCCGTCCCTGCCAGCTTTGTGACGAGCGGCTAATATGTTCGGGGGCTTAGGCTTGCATTTCTCTTATTCCTTAAAGGGAAGCAGATTAAACCGTTAATGTTGCACGGCGGCTGCGAACAGACAAGCGGGTTTAAAGCCTCCCTTCTTCCTGGGCGCGCTCTGTTTGCGGGTCGGAGGTTAATGCTGGATCTTCTGCTGCGGATGAATCATCTTCATTATCGTCGTCATCACTTACAGGCTGGTGATATAAGGACGACGCGTTCGGGGGCGGGGATGCTGCAGTAACAGTTCTTGTTGTGTTTAAGGTTTAATGGAGAGGTGATTGGTATTTGTGTTGCCGTCTTTGAATCTTCAGCGAAAGCTAACAAGAAATTGGGCAGTATTGTGTTAAATTGACTTTTGTTTTAGCTTTATTTCAAGTTGTGACGTTACTCCTTCGTCAAAAACATACAGTGTTGCTTTGACTCAATCATGCATGTTTGACAAATCATTTATTCTCCCATGGCAACCATTCAGATGAACAAAAATGTCCTGGGTGGACCCGGTGTAGCCCCGACTCAGCTCCTTCAGACTAGCCGGCAGAAATGAGCAAACATCTGTGCATCAGCTGAGCTCATTATTGGAGCTACCTTTCAGTGAAACTCTGGTAAAAACGTTGCTAAAGGGTTGACAGAGCAGCCATGTTGTGATGACTTCCTGAAGGCGGAGTCTCAGAAAGAGCAGAAACTTCTTAAAGAGACAAAGGCACAATTTCAAGGCGTTTAGTTATGAGGTCAAATTTCTTTCAAGTCATATTTGACATCGGCAGCATTTTGAATGTGCTATAAAATGACACTATGTGCCTGGAAAATACAAAAACACTGCCCCTTTAAAAAGTGAATTTGAAAGAAATGGTGCAATGGGTTATCTGCCCATTTATTCTGTCTATCTTACATGTTCATCAAACATACTGTACAATTTACTAAATGCAATATGATAGAAACGTTGCATTTTCTAAACACACGCATAAATAGGCATAAGACTCATCATTTCATTTACTAATTATGTTGCCATTGCTGACCCACACTTTGTCAAAGAAATTCAACAGCTTTTCATGAATCTTGCAAGTTGGCCAGGTTTCCATTCGCCTTCACCTTCCCGGGTTAACACTGTCAAGGCCCAAATGAAAGAGGCGACCTTGATGCTCATGAGTTCAGACCGACGTCTAGGCTCGTTTGAACGGTCATAACATCCTAGAAAAATACCGGCCTCCATTTAGATCCGCTCATAAGACAGAAAGCGAATGATCTCAGATGTAATATTAATCAGAAGAAAGCGTTGGTGTTACAAGACCTTTGATCCACTCCCCAGGCTGAGACAGGTTCAAATTTCTGGAATTTCTTGACTTTAAATTGTTCTACATATATGCAAATTAAATTAAACTCTTAATAAATGTGACCAAAAAAAAAAGTTTATTAAAATGTTACTTAATGAAATGTGCTCCACAAGACTCTGTTTTAGGTCCCACATCTTTAATCTTCTATGGTGCAGTTACATATATTTTTTCTAAGACCAGCTAAAAATGTCTTTGTTCAGTCTGGTTTATAGGAATTAAGTTTTTATTTATTTCATTATTTCAAACAAATATGTTAAAATAATGATAAATGAGAAGCTTTATTTAGATACAACCTTCCAACGACGCCTTAGATTGACCAAAGTGTTTTACAAAATGACACGAATAAAAGGCAGGGCACAATAAAATGAAATCGGTGCTCATTATGAACACAATAAGCTAAAACTAATATATGAATACACTAGAAGTCCTTTTTAAAAAGTAAAAAAGGCCTTATATTACCAATTTCTGGTGTTTTATATCGTCTACGTAGGTAACGTCTAGACAAGAACCGTGATATTTTTCACCTTCTTCTAACGTTGTGTTTCTACATTTTAAAAACATTTTTTTTTAAAGATACAGATTTCTTCTCTAATCTACCATTGAATTTCCAAAGTTGTCCCTAAATTGATTGAATAATGTAACTAACTTTATTTCTCAATATTGTCATCAAAACTTCGTTGGTCAAAGTGTTGAAAACGCATTTAAATCTTACGTTGGCAGCATCATGCTCGGATTTTTTTTTTTTTTTACTTTTTAAGCTGGAGCAAATTTAATAAAATTGAAGGAAATTTAACAACAGTTTACAATATTAGGCAGTTTCGATTCACGCTCTGGAAATCTACCAAGACGTGTTCCTCACAACCCGAGGAAACTAAAGAGAGAGGACACCGGGTTACCATGACAACGCTGGAGGAGCTACACGCTTCAGACGCCGAGACAGGAGAAACGCTGCAGACAACAACTGTTGCCCGGGTTCTTCACCATCCAGAGCTTTATGGGAGAACGGTGACGAGAAAGCCACTGTTGAAGAAAACACACACACGCACACACACCGTCCCCACTGTGGAGCATGGTGGCAGCATTATGCTGCGGGGGATGCTTCTGAGTAGCAGAAGCTAGAAGTTTCTGAATGCAGCAGAAATATTCCGTCTGCAAGAGAACTACGATTTTATTTAACCATCAAGATAACAACCCAAAGCGAGAAGCTAGAGATACACAGAGAGGTGGATGTTCTGGCATGTCCTAGTCAAAGCCCAGACTTCAATCCCATCCCATTGTGGCAGGACTTGAAAGCAGCTGTTCACAGATGGGTTATAATAGCTTTGGGTTTGTCATTTTAGCTTTTGTAGTGACTCTGTGTAGATGAATTAAAACTGAATTTTACAGACAATTTTAAGTGTGCTTGTTTATGTTTATTAGTTAAATATTGTTTAGTTCCAGTTTAGTTTTCATTATTTATAGTAGTAGTTTTAGTTCAATTTTCATACATTGGTTAATTTTGAGATGCTAAATTTCAAAAAGGTCAAAGTATTGTATTGTGATTATGTGTGCATTAATTTGGTAATGAATACTCAACAAACGACACAACGTAAAGAAACCTATTCATTGTCCATTGTCCATATTTATTGTTGAATAACCAAATAACTGGTGTTTTCTCCCAACTTTTGCTGTCGCCATTTTGCAGAAGAGCAGAAAATTTGCCTACAGGTGACGACAGGTGGAACAGACTCACAAAACATAAAAACTCTCGGTATATCCATAATGTCAGTATGTTCACCACGGAATAGAATTAAATTATGAGAACCCTGAATTGGTCTGGATAACAAAAAAATATATAGTAAAGAAAAAAAAAAAAAGTCAGATTCTAATGATTCTGTATTTCTCCATGTAACTCGAAAACTCCACCTGTTTTCAGGAAACCTACACCGTCACCTTACCTCGTCTCACCGTTGAGCGGATCTCCAGAAACAAATTCCTTATAACTTCTCTTAGCGCCCTCACGGCCCCCCTTTTCCTTTCTCTCCTTAAATCCGAGATAGCTTTCCAGTTTGCTCGTAGATTACGGCCTCCTTTCAGGCGACGCGTACCTGTTGCTCGATTTTGCTTTTTGATCAGGCGGGGGCTTCCCGACAATAGAGGGGAAGAAGAAGAAGCCGAAGGAGAGCGGCAAAGGCAAGAGAAAAGATCCTTATCGAATGCTCTCCGCCGGACAATGAATCCCCCCCACAACCATTCAAATGTATCTGCCGAATGCTTGAGTGATTCATTACAGCAGATTCTGGAGTGTGACAATGGACCTCAGAAATGAGTGATGGTATCTTTCTGCTGATTTCATTTCCCTGATCCTCCTTATCCTCCTGGCCTGTGTACCTCTATTAATTAGAAAGTAGGGATTTCCACTCATCAAGTGATGGGTTTCATGCTCCGCTCCGTCACAAATCTCCTGCCCGCGCTATCTGCCGGCGCCCGACCGAAAGGCCCGCTCTGGAACCGAATGCACCACACCGCGGCTTCAATCTCCAAAAGCAAGCCAAGGTGGCTTTGGCGATTCATAAATATTTATAAACCGATTAAGAGGGAATAATAAAGTCGTAAGACAGTGACGGAGTTGCCCTTGAACAGAGCCGTGAATGACTTCTTGTAACAGGTAAGCGTGATCAAATGCACTGTAGCCTCCTCGCTAAAGTGTTTACGCCTCTTGACCTTTGTCGCCTTTTGTGGTTTTTACTCCCCACCAGTGTTGAGTGTGTTTTAGTTTAGTTGTTTTATGGGATAAAATGACAAAAAGCATAAATGTGGAATGGAAGCAAAAGGATAAATGGTTTTCAAACTTCCCCTTCACCCCCAGTGAAAAGCAAAAAAAAATGTGGCGTTTATTTGTTTTTGACCCTTCTGATTCTTCTAACCCTGAATTAAATCCAGTTCAACCAACTAGGCCTAAGGAGAAAGCAGATAAGTCATTTAGAACTACTTTTAGAATACACACATATACTGTACATATCTATGTTAACGCTCTGCAAAATAAAATAAAAAAATTGAGGCCACTGCACTGAACCCTGCTTATTCCACCAAATATTAATTTCTGATCTCTTCCGGAGTTAAAACATTAGTACTGCTGTTTCTAAATGAACGTGAACTTGTTTTCTCTGCATTGTTTGAGGTCTGAAAGCGCTGCATCTTTTTCGTTATTTTGACCATTTCTCATTTTCTGCAAATTCAGATAACGTTTTTGCATGCTGACATGCTTGTCAGTAGTTCATGGAATAAAAGAGCAATGTTCCTTTTACAACAACATATTCCCATAAAAAGTAAAATCAGAGAAACTGGTCACTTTAAGTGGTCTCTCAATTTTTTTCCAAGGTTGTGAACATAGTTAGAAACACACATTTAAAGTAAATAAAAAGACACACACTGAAATGTCTGTGGTTAAATCAAACCAAATGTCTCATGTTAGTTACCGACTTTCTTTCTTCTTGCTGGCTTAGCATTGCTATCCTGTGCAATTCTGCTCAATAAAATCTCACTAGCAGGAAAGTTTGGACTTTTTCCCCCTGAGTTGGAGTCTCTCCACTAAAATGTCCAAACAGAGAACAGAGGGAGAAGTTGTGAACGATGACGGCGATTTTCCGCGCCCGCTTCAGTGTAGCTGCAGTTTTAAGCGAAGGCAGTGGAGGACGTGTCGGTCGGTCATGCGTCCAGATAGTGAATTCAAATAAACAGCTGCCTCGTGCGGATCGGCATTTCTCTCTTCCCAGTGGAGAACCGCTGTTTACGGCGCTGGAAATTTCCGGTAAGCTTCATAGAGTCAACCTGCTCCGTTACGTACAGCGCAGGCAAAACGTTGGCGATTGGTTAAAATTTAAAGCCTCGACGAAGTCCACGCCTCCAGGAAGCAATCGTTTCTCAACAGATGAGAGCTTAGTACAGAACGACTGGTTTTTAGCAGGCTATTTGCCAAACGCCAGTAAAAATTGCAAGAACAAGTTTTTTAAAAAAAATTTTCTTCAACTTCAGAAGTTTACTTTCATTTGGTCAGTGTCAGGAATAATTGCCTACGACATGGATCAAACCTTTTGGACTTCCTAACACAAGGATCTCAAAATGGTTAGAAACTTATGAATTTGAAGAAAGCTACATTGTCGATTCATTGTAGCTAACTTCAAACAAACAAACAAAAAAAAAGTTTGATTTGATCTAACTTCAGACCATGAGAAAAAAAAATGTTGCTTTTTTTTTTTTGGTGTATGTAAATATGTGGCTTCAATTGTTATTTTGAAAATAACCTTGGAACATTCCTTGAACAAACTTTTCATTAATATTTTGAACTTCTGTCTGTGCTTTGTTAAAAATAAATAAAAGGAGCAAAAAGCTACTTTATTACGCAAATGAGAAATAATTATTTGGCGGAAAAGGACAACGTAAAGGTTACTCTGGCAGTCTCTAAAACGAACCGTTTCTGGATACTTTATCCAGAACCAAATAAAACTGAAATTACATTTGCAATATTATCCAAAATTACAGTCGATTGTGTCTGCTATGTTTACTTCTAGGTTGTAGTAAGCCGTATAAGTTTAAATGGAAAGAAATAAAACACAAAAAAAGAAAGAAAGGGAACCAAAGTAAAGATATTTTCTTGTGCCTCAGAGAGGACCCGGAGGTGCCTAAACCCTCCCAGCTACGCTAATTAGTTTCAAATTTGAAATTAATCTCAAATACATTTGAATGTGGATTAAATTTTATTACTCCGCAACTGCTGAATGGAACAATGTAACAACCGTTACATCTTTTTTTTTAAAGTCATCCTCTCAACTAAAAATATATTTAAAAAAAAAAAAAAAAGAAGAAGAAAAAAAGCAGGATGTGACATTTAAAAGTCTCTGCACTCTAAAGGCACATACATGTTCCTCATGTGCCGCCGCCGCGCTCTGAAGCAGGTTCACGCCGGGTCTGCTCAAGTTTTTGGAGACAGTTCGACTTGCAAAAAGTGCCGTTAAATATTAACGATTCCCAGCCTGGCTGGAATGGCCAATTTTCCTGTTGTCTCCATGACTGGAAGGGTGCTGGAGGGCAAAGGCCTGCAATTAACTCTTATACGTGTGTGGCCGTTCTAGACAGCATCAACTCTTGTTAGCAGCGTGACTGCGAAAGAAACGGAGTATGAACCCCAAGACTAATTATCTTTCTGCTCTCCTTTAAATAATAAGACATTAAAGTTGATTAGCCCTTCTAATTAGGTTATGCTTTTGATACCAATTCTGTTTTTAGCTTCTGGCTTTTACGACAATCTCTTTTTCTTTTTCTCCCCCACACGCTTTCTTGCGGCGTGCAACGGCGCAGACTTCATCTGGGAAAACTTCTCCATTCGGTGAGTTAAATGTCAGTTTTCTTGTCAAATATATAACATTTATATTAAAAAAAAAAAAAAAAAAAAAAAAAGTTAACGCACAAAATCCTGGGACGTTTCTCCGGAACGTCAGGATGACTCCCAACGCGGATCGAGTTTGCGGCGAAATGAAAAACCACAAGAGCACCACTTAACCCGAGATGCTGCTTTTCAAATGACAGTCGAATCTGATACGCCGAGCCCCTCTCCCACCTTCACATCGACACACAAGGACATGACTGGGCAGAAAAAGGAGAGTGCTCATCTGTAAGATTAGGTTTGGCAACTCTACTCCTCTCCTCTGGATGTCAGATCAGCAGAGTAAATTATATTGAGATCCTCTCAGAGATGACAGATGAAATCTGTCTCTTTGGGCCTGACGTGGAGCTGCAGGTGATACATGATATGCGATAAGGCGGTGGTGATGTCACGGCCGCAGGTGGCTCCCCCCTTTATCCCCCCACCCCGCTTGCTCTTCTTCCTCCTGCCTCCTCCTCTTCATGTCCCTTCTCCTTCTGTGTAAAATGGCAGCACTGTGAGTGGCTCACAGAGAACTTTTATCTCTCCCCATCTGTGTGGTCTCAGGCGCGATGATCTTGGACTCCAGCCATCTCAACCTTCATGCCATTTAAGAAAAAAAGAGATGGAGTGGAGGGGGGCGTTGAGGGGGGGGGGCAGGATGGGCAGAACAGAGAGGGAGGGGTGAGGAATGCTCCCCGATTTGGCTTTTGAGCTTCACAGTGAAGAAGCAGCTGTTCTGTCTTATGTTGCATGTGGGGTACACAGCGTAGATCATAGATATATATCTGTAGATGTTCATAAATATATACACACTCATGCATGCGTTTCAGATTTTGAAGCTTGTGTGCCGAGCATCAATAGCCGTTTCCCTTAACCCTAAAATTGTGCAAATTGGAATAATGAAAACAAATTCACTTCATGGAAACGCGGCTATTTAGGGTGGGGAAAAAAATCCCTTCAGATTTTTGAGAAAAAGTTGATGCATTAGGATGAGGTGGTTTTCCCAGTCACATCACAACAGATGTATTTTGCGAATCTGTAATGGAAGCACTTTATTCGCGTGATCAACGGCCGCATGTTGCTACTGCGACAGGAAGTAACAAGCGGATGATGGTTTGCTTTTTTTTGCGGACAGTGTACAGGATTGCACAGTTCATAAAATGTTGCGAGCCATTCAAATGTGTTGAATCCACGACTCCTGTAAAATTGCAGACTTCAGTTTCCCCAAAACGCAGCATACGCATAAGCAGAGGCGCCACCAGGAATCTTGGGCCCCTTGACAAAAAATCAAATTGGGCCCCCCTCCCCACGCAGCTGCTGTTACAATTTTTTGACTCTATCTGAACTCCATCAAAAGCGTCACAATTTTAAAAGCTTGCAACGGCCTTGCTTTCTTTGGTCCAATACTGATAAAAGCACAATATTTATTGCTCATGAATTTTACATGCAACAGTCTGTAGACAGTATGTAAGTAGCAATAGGTCGCTTCAATTTTTTCTATTAGTTATAGATTACTGAAATGTCTCTTCCCATGAGCAACAGTCATAGGCAATATAGATGAAGCAATCCAGACTTCCCAAAAAATGCTATGTAGTTGCATTTTATTCAAGCTGAAGTATATAACTTTAATAAAAAAATGTTTTCTCCATACTTGTTAAAGCTGGCACCATGTCATGACAGTTTGTTACAAGACAGATAATCTGTGAAGAGATCAATTTCCTCCACCTCGTCCCTGAACCACTATTGCCAGCTAAAGTAAAGCAACGTTCGGACCAAAACAAATCAATTTGAAACAAGCGAAAACTGGAGGTTTCCGTTGCCTTTTTTTGTCTTCAAAATGCTAATTCACAATCCAATTTAGGCATCTCTTACAACCCAAACAGACTAATATGTGGACACGTATTTTTCCCCAAAGAGTTTCCCTTGTAGTGAGACTGAGTTGAGATACAGGTTGGCTGCACGTTTAACTGTAACTGCTCCTGTAGCCCAAAGCCTCGGGGTACGAGTTCTCATGAATCACCGCTTTAGAGAGCCAGGCTTTTTAAAACTACTGAAACAAGGATAATGAAATGTACATGTAAGTTTGAAGCCTGAACCCCTGTGTGTGTTTCCTTCCCTTCTAGTGAAGGAAGATATGAAGCACAAAAGGACCAATCAGAAAATTGTATGTGTGGAGAAAAAAAAAAAAGAAAAGTTAAGTTAGTTAATGCTTCACCCGGAGCTGCAGCAGAGGGTCCGCTGTTTTCTTGCCAAGTCTTCCTGAATAAACAGGTATGCCTGTTGTTTTTTGATAGGGACATCTTCACACTGCAGACACTGAGTGGAGCTTCAAGGGCTTATCACTTTCAAATGAGGAAAAGTAAATATATGTTGCTTGTCAATAATTAGGAATGCTTCATCTTTTGTTTCTATGCAGCAACTATGTATGTTGTTGTCAGTGTGCCATTTTGGACTCGGCTGCACTTCAGAGATACAGAGGCTGAGCATGTTGTCATCCCCGGCATTGTGATACCGCAGCTGGGCACGGTCCGTTTTCTGTCACGGCATAACCACCGGCTAGCCGAATGTTAGCTCCACTGGATGCGCACACCTTTCAGTGCAAACTGTAGCATCAAAGATTGTTTAAAGGGGTTTGCTGCATGGTGTGTGGAATAGAGTTTAATTAATTTCTACTATTGTTTAAGCAAAAACAGGACAGGAGGGCAGCACCGAGACGTTCGGCTAAGTCGCTCTGAACTGCAGATAGTTCCTATTAATTAAGCTGGATTGCAAGTTGTTTAATCAATTTCAGAGCGCCAAACGGTGACAATCAACCCGCCTGCGAGCGTGCGGTGTGCGGACGGGTGTGGCGCGCACACGCGCCGAGGCACGGTCGGAAGCGGACGAGAACCCAAAAGCTGGGCTTCCCCCCCTCCCCCCGTCTGTTTGCAATGCTACCAGTGGCGCTGCAGTGTAAGGTCTCGCTAATTAACCTCCACGTTGATAATGTGCTTAATTACTTCATATTGTGATTTGCTTCCTTCATGGAGGTTATTCTCCCTTTCAGATTGGGAGAAATAATCTTACATGCCTCAGAGGTGTTGAGCAGAGAATGCGGCGCCCCTGTGAAATGCTGGCGCGCGCGCTGGCATCTGTGGATAGACTTTGTGATTATCACCACATTGACATCAATGGAAAGTGTTTGACACCTGGCCAAGAGAGAGGGCAGCATCAGGCGGCAAGAACTTTGATTAAATGAGAAGAGAGAATAAAAGCAGGCAAGTGTAGTGTAGAAGGAAGGGGGAGGAGGGGCGCGTCATGTAATTTTGTCTGATCACCACACTGGCCTTGTGTCCTATCAGGCAGAAGACCTCTCATCACCTTTGAATTTCTCTGGGCTCACGAAAAGAACAGGCATGGGTTTGATAAAAAGGGAAAAAAAAGAGAAAACTATGGCAACACAAAATGGGGTGAAATGAGACTCTGATCCTCTCTGCCTTTTGAAATGTGGTGCAGTCACTGCGCAACACTTTACTTGCGAGTAAAAACTCAGGAGCTTTCGATCTGGATTCAGAACGACTCGAAACAGCAGGCGAGTCGAGGAAGTGCAAAATAAAGACAATGCTCAACAAGAAAATATGTTTGCGGCATGAACAACTCTTACTAGAATAATAACTAATCTTTAAAAAAAATGGGTCTCAGTAAAAATATGAACATTTAAAAAGTTTTGTTTTTGCACATTTGAAAAGTATTTAGTAAGTAGAACTTAAAAACGTTTTTTATAATGAGGACTTGGAACTCCTTTGCTGCTAGACCACACCTAGCAACGTGGCGCTATGAGACATGCGAAGTTTAATTTGCAACTTCAAAATAACGTGTGAAACTACGGAGCCCCTCTGGCAACATGGGAGAAAAGAATATCTCTTGGAAATGGTTTACTTATTCCATGAGAATGACTTGGTCATAACCAGTCATGGTCACAAGTTTTCTTTTTAAGTAGCTGCCACAAATTAAACAAGATGTTCCCATGAGTTGTTAAGGCGTGGCCGCCGTTTTTAATTGCTTTTTTCTCCCATGTCAGACGGCTTCCTTATCACTGTTTTCTTTAAACTATCGTTCGTATCGAACAAAGTTCAGGGAAATATTGAGAATAAAATCCAGAAAAAGCAAGTCCTCCATGCTAAGTAGCTAATAGATGCCAGCTAGTTCATTTGTTTAGCTTCTGTCCGTTCGCCATTTTGTTTAATTTTTTTTACTGATAATTGTAATATTAATACAATACAGTTTTAAGTGGATTGTCTTTGACAACAAATGTTTCGCTTTGATGGAACAAAACATTTGATGAATGAAGGTCATTTAAGACAAATGTTCTCAGAATGGCACTTAATTGTTTAAGTTTAATAATTTTACAACATAAATTATTTCATATGGATCTTTTTTTTTCAATTCGCGATTAAATGTTTTTTAAAAATGTGATCTCTGTTTTATGTGTGTGATCCTCAATGACAATTTTTTACCAAGATTTATTAGGTTGATTCAATAAATGTTTAAAGACTAAAAGAATTGTCCTTTAACTTTTTATGATACCAAAAAGTTTAGCAGTGAACCTTCTGATATTATACATATTTAAGAAACTGATCTAACTAGTTTGCTACCTCCTCATGTACAGAAAACCACTTATAAAATAAATTTTAACAACTTTGCTGGGCAATTCTAGAGAAGGGATACTGCCAGATCTTTTTCACTATGGATGTATTCAGACCTGCCACTTTTGGTCTGCTTTAAACGAACCAGAGTTCACTTGTTGAGGTGGTCTCAGTCCGGTTAATTTAGCACATCGATGTTGAGCTATGGATTAGCTTTTCAGCAAAAAAAACCCCAAAAACATTTTGAAGACTAACGTTAAGACTACCAAAATGCGTGCTAAAAAGAATAAACCTTTACCTAGTTTTCTGAACAAGTAACATTTGTGTTAAATTAACGCTATCAAACAAAGTATTTTCTATTCCCATCTTGTCATTGCAGGATTATGGAAGGACATGAGCCTATCGCTAATGGTCAAGAGGAGATAACCAAACAACTTTAGTGCTATGCAAATAACCACGAGGAACATACTCACAACTGGGACCTACTCAGACTGACAGGCTTACCTAAGAGGAACTCAGAAAAGAACAAATGCCTGGAGATTAATTAGCTTGTTGTAGCCCAAAAAGCTAACACCTCGTTGGGCTACAACGCTAACAAAAACAACACCGTCCATTCAAAAACAACAATCTCAAGGGGTCTAATTTTTGTTTTCATGCTCAATATGAGACAGGACAAAATACTGCCTGACTATATCGACTTAATGGTTGAAGTATGACTGTTGATAATAGACAGCACTGGCTTGTGCTAACTAGCTTGTAAATGGCTAACGCTTTCATTGATCAAAGTTGTTTTGTAGAGTGAACTAAAATGATTACCTCACCCCTCCGACATTAAAGCCGAGGTATGGATTATGTATCTCATATTCATGTCACAACATGGTAACAGTTTTAACGCGAATGTAAAAAACTAAATCAAAGTTGCGTGTTGCAGATTTAACATTATAACGCCGTCTCCTGTGTTAGAGGTTCAGTAAAGTCTGATCAGGTTTTGTGTGTCGTTCTGAAAGTCTGCGAAGAACCACAAGACTCCATCTTGTCTCTTCACTAACTCCACACCGTGGGTCGCACGTTTTCTTCTACCCAATGTTTGGTTCAAACTTCCCATCCTCTGCCAAAGCAGCAGCTAAGAAATAACCCAGCTGCTTTTTTCCCCTGTATTCATTAAAAAAAACCAACAAGATATTAGAAATTATAAGACTGAAACTGAAGTAAATCAGCTAAATACACCTTCACTGGGTAATGGCATGGGATTGCTGAGATAACGGCACACACCTGCATCTCTCTTCGTGAGAACACACTCACCACACACACACACACACACACACACACACACACACCCTCTCCTCCTCCCTATCTGTTTGTTTTGTTTTGGGCCGTGAGGATAACACCTGCCTCTTCCCAGTTAATGGTCTTTTTAATTCCTGGCTCAAACCCATTTAAAGGCAAACCCTTTCACAATTTGCTTAATTTCTGATGTCATTTCCACCCTATAATTACTATTCTCTGCCTCATATTTATCAGGCAGCGTACCTGCAATGAAAATATAAGACCTTGACACCACTTTTGCGAAATCAAAATAGTATTTAATTTGATGTCTTTGGCCGTCAAACAACATTGTTCGAGGGACGTAATTAGGACAAATTTATCTTCTTCTCTTTTTTTTTTTTCTTGTATTTTGGGGATATTGCCAAGACATGTGGGACCTTTATGATAAGAAAGGAGGAAGAAAGCGTTTGAACGCTGCTGCCCAGTATCTCACAGTTATTGTTGAGCGGCTTTCTGTAAAATTAATGGCTTATGGGGGAGATGGCTGGGTGGTAAAACAGGATGCAGATGTGGTTTGCGGGGGCATCCAGGTAAAGGAAGCAGTCGTTTCCTAAAAGCAGCGCGGGCCGACGCGGACCCCAGGCGCGCCGGAGAGGTAAGAATCCAAATAGGAATTTGGTGTGTTCCCAGCTGTCCTCCTGTGTTACTTTTGGCATTTTAATTTTCCCCCCTTCTTTTTTTTTTTTTGACACTGGCGTGATCCCACATTGAAAAAAATAACCCCAACAAAACACAAAAACAGGTGATCCAACTGTTAAAAAATTAGTTTGATTGATAAGTTTGTCCAACTTAGTGTATTTACTTGGATAAACTTAATTTGACTTGTAACAAATTAGCTTATTTTTCATGTACATTGATGGATCTTTTTTTTTTTTTTCTTCCAAAGCTCAATGGAATGTTGTTTCCATTCAGAAATGGAAACAACAAAATGAGACGTTTCCTAAAATTACACTGCAACACCCGCGCTACAACTATTACCTATAAATACAAAAATGGATGTTGGATCTATAAAGTATTAATGCATCCTCCCCTCCCCACGGTGCACTTGTTCACTTTACTACCACTTCAACAGTCCTGCACTAATCTACATGCACATGAGGAGGAATATGTGCGAGACAACTGCTCCCAGCAGAGTGAAAAATTACTCTCGGGAAACAAACAGATTTTTGTGAGGTTGTTCTGCTTCTGTGTACAGCCAGATTTTCTGTACACAACCTGCTATATGTTATGTTGTCAAGACTGATTTTTTTTCTCTCTCTCTCTCTTTTTTTTTTTTTTTTTTTTCTGCTGCGAGGGAAAATTAATTGCGAAAGAGGGCTGAGAATTTGTTTTCATATTGGCTCGGTGAAGAACGGGTGCCAGAACGGAGGAGGACAGCTGTGGGGGAAGGCTGGCCGACCCGCTGCCTTCTGCCGCTCCCATGCCTTGCTGCACAGAGTCTGTGACAAAACAAGCCTCCAGGAATACTGGGCAAACACCATGAGCCTCTCACTGGGATCCACACTATTTCCTGACTGCACCACAGCCAAAACGCATCACTCTCCCAATACTGTCTCTTCCTTCCTTTTATCCAAATTAAACGCTCGCTTCCACGTTGAGTCGAAGAATATATCGTCACCTTCCTTTTTTTTTTTATTTTGCCAAAAGTGATTCTTTTTTTCTTTTTTTTGGTCTAAGACAGCTTTTAAAAAGAAAAGTGTCTTTTTTTTTTTTTTTTTTTTGATAAAATTACTTTTGTCAAAAAAGGTTATTTTAAGTATGTGACATTATGAAAAATTCCTGATGAGTTAGGAAATTTGAACACATTGGTGGGGGTTAGGGGGAACCGCAAACAAACGCGTTTCTTTTTGTGTTGTTGTTTTTTAACACGCTTTAACAACTTACAACAAGAAATAAGGTCAAGCACGCCGCAAGTGATTCCTACACCTCTTCTCAATCAGCCGGGCTGTGGAAGCTCAGCTCAGCAGAGATGAGTCAGATAGCAGGGGCTCAGGTAGGAACCATTTTCACACCCGCCACAATTACAGCAGCCGTCATTACATTGCTCACTCGTTCTCAAATACAGAAAAAAGCCCACACCCGCCTTCCTCGTTTTCTCCCCCAAACCCCCTACACCCCCACCCCCCCAAAAAAAAAATTATGTGCAGGCTAGGAGGAGAAAGTGGCTCACTTCTGTTTGCTAAATTAATCGCTTCCTAAATGGCTCCAGGCCAGGCAAAGTTAACATTTGCAGTTTCAAAGGTTTTCAGCGCTTGCAATGAGCCATGAAATTACTGCATGCCGTCGAAAATGGCAGCTGATGAAAAGCCCAAGGAGCAGGTCCCACAGGCAGAGACAGCTTGGAAGTGAAATCTTAAACACAAAGTCTCATTTCTGATTTGGATCGCGGTGAAATTCCGAACCCCCAAACCCAGAGAAAGGAAAGCCCCGCTGTCCAAAAAATAAATAAATAAATAAATAAAAGAAGCGAGTACGAGCCGGGCTTGTGACAAGACTTATGACGAGCAGCTGTTTGGCCCGGTTTGGCCCGGGGAGTCCTGGGAGGCGGAGTGAGAGCAGAGGTTGGGGTTCAGCAGGATGATGATGTCGAGGTGCTTCAGTGCAGCCAAAACCGGCTGACCCCGATTAGGTTTGATTTAATCACCGGGGCCGCGCCGAAGTCTGCAGACATCAATAAAATTAAAGAGGCTGTGGAGGAACAAATTAGCTCAAGCTAACGTGAGCTAATAACGTGAACTCAGGACAAGTCCAGCGATGGACTTGCTCTCCATCCCGAAACAGGAATAAATGACTTCTGAGTGCAGCTTCTGTTCTGCATTTTGCAGCATCCTGAAAGCTTTGCTCCTATTCCAACGAGAAATAATATTCCAGTGGGATCATTTTAACACACCGTCCTAAGGGGGGAATTAAAAATAATATTTATTTTTTTTAATTCCAAAAATGAGATTTCAGTTCTGCAGCATCTCTCATCAGAATAAAACAATTAATTCTGCCAATTTCTTGATGTGTATTTTCCACATCCCTCTGAAGTTTGGTAGAAACACACACTTTAGCACCCGCTGTGCCTGGAGTCTCTAGAGTTTCACTTGCCAGGGGTAAAAAGGGTGGATAAAAATAAAAAAAATCTACCCCATACATCAATCTGAAATCACACAGCCTAGCAGACACTTTGGATTGGAAAAAAAAATTGACCCATTTTTCAACGTTGGAGTGACCAACCAATTTGGAAACCAATGTAAGGTTTTTTTTTAAGCCAGCATGTATGACATGAAATTTGATGCTCAGGTTGTTAGTAATTGGGCTGGAAGGTGGTCATTTGATGGTATTTGTGCTTTACAGTCTGCTGAACTACTGCCTTTAATTTTGCTTTGTTTGAGTGTAAGAAAGGCCTCAGTTGCAAAAATATCCACCTGTATATTTATTTTGTTGTGTATGAACAACAAGATAAATATACATTAAAGATTTGTAATCTTTAATGTAAAGATCATGAATGCACCGATTTGAAATATTGGGTCAATATTGATGTCCAATATTAAAACTGCTGTCATGACCGACAACTGATATTTACCAATATCATGTATTTCCCTACACTTCTGACACAATGGAACAACAAGACGGAAATAAACTTTGATTGTCAATATTCGCTCAGTTTTACTTATTGTACCAATAATAACATTTCAAAAAGTGATCAACGTTGTCCGATACCAATGTTGATGCCTGTATATCTTGCTCCCCTAGTAGAGATGCTTAAATCAAGGATGCCACTTTAAGAAATGGAGAAGCCGTTTTCGACAAAGTTTGTGTAAAGACCAAAAAGTAGAAATTGTACCAAAACAGATTATTTTATGTATTCTATTGCAGAAAGTTTAAATAATCTATAAGGAGTGAATCTGATCATGACCTCAGTTCTCGGTAGTTTGTCTCGATGAACGCTCCTCACTGAAAGAACTATCCTCAAATAACTGAAGACACTAAAAGTTATCAAAATTCATAGCTGCATTTTATAAATTGCATGCAACACATTTATTTCTCATTGTATGGTTTAGAATATATTTGCTGTTTTCTCATAGTGCTGTGTAAGAAATTCTGCCTCAGTTTACCATATGAAATGTTCGCCGTCCTGCTCCTCCTTGCTTCCTCCCCTGACTCTTCCTGGGTATTTTTCCACCGGGTTTCATTTGACATAAATACTTCTCCACATGTAAATGAAATTACTGCCTTCAGCCCTTGTTGTGCGCCTTGTATAAGTTTCTCCTGACATATTCCAACCATGGAGAACAGTTTTTCTTATCTCATGTGCTTATTGTGGTCTTTACTACTGTTAGCTAGTAAAAACTGCAATCCTACTTTTCTGAATGTCATACTGTTATGAGTTGTATCCTAGCAAGAGACAAAAGCTTTGATTGGTGGTTTATGACCGATGATAATAATGATATTTGACTTTATAAAATCTCAACCCGTGAGCTACCCAAGTTTTGAAACTTAAGCATATCATTTACAATGGTTACCCAAAGAGTGGAAAAAAAGGCGATCGCGTTTTTGTGGATAGAAAACAGTTTCCACTGTGCATATTTAAATGCATATTTAGGTATATTTTCTATTTACACTATTAAAATAAGCAGTTATGAGCATTTTTAAGGGTATTGACAGATTTCACGTACCTGCAGGCGGTTCAGGTCGAGAACCTTGGATCCACTGCAGACAACTGTACTTGGTTTGAGTCCATTCAGTTACGAGAATCAGATTGAGATTGAGAAATCAAAGACTGTCCTGTAAGAACTCAATTTGGAGACAAAATAAAAATAAAAATTAGCTGCTGTTGATTTATTTGGTGTAATTACGAAGAAATGTATGAATTTTTGCATGGTAATTATTTTAATAATGTACCTGGCTGCAAACAGCCCACTGTGCATTAGATGAAAAAAACAATTTAAAAAATCCTCATAAGTATATCGGCACATTAACTCTATGTAAATTTGTTAAAGCACCACTAGAAAACCTTAAATACTTCCTTGTAAGGTCAAGTAAGAGGAGCGAGAGAAATAGGGTTGGTGGTGTTTATAAACGAGACTTAATTAATTAAAGAATGCATTACATTTTAATGCTGAATTATAATATGTGGCTATAACCTCATTAATACGAGGCCCCTTGGGGACTTTACTGCCATTGTTTCACCAGCAACCTGCTGGCTGCAGGTCCTGTGGCTATTTCATGGTGTTTGAGATTGATGGTTGACAAAGCAATTAATCACAGTGTGGACAAATCATCCCCTTTGTGGAAGGACGAGAAGGAGGGGTGGTTTGAATTTTTAACTGATGATGAGGTGAAACTGGATTTTATTTACTAGAACGGGGGTCAAAAGAAATAATTAATGTCAGTTCTGCAAGCTTCAGAGAGATCTGGGGTTTTATTATGCATTAGTACAGGCAGGTAATTCGTAAAATAATGTTTACAGCTTTTCATTCGGGCCAAATGATGTTTCCAAGTTTTATCATTTTGTTCTGAGATGAAACAGATTAGATTTAAATTTCTGAAACTTGTTCAGGCAACAGTCCCTGACCTCAGAGTATTAGAAAAACATTTCTTCTCTGCAGTATTTAGTTGCTCTTCACCTGGCGACGTAGCGCCACATAAAGCTAGGAGCTCCACATCCTGAAGCTATGTTTTTAGGCTCTTATTTTGAAGCACAACGGAAGTAGTTTTTGAATTGCTTTGTTCTTTTGATTGAGTTAGCTGGCATGTTGCTGACCAGCTAACCGTTAGCTGATTACAACACTTAACTTAGCATTAGCTTTGAGCTTTAAATTAAGCTAAATGTACTTGTTTAACTTCTTATTGGACATGTTTATAGCGGCCCGTAACAAAAACATTGTGTGTCTCAAGCACTTTTAAATTATTTTTATGTTGCAGTATTTTTTTGGTATATGACAGAAAAAAGAAGCCAGGACAAAGTGACAGAGAAAATACAACTGAGCTAAGCTATTGCGTTCTCTGAGAGATTATGAGCTAACACCGAGCTAACGGTTAACTGCTAACACCGAACTTAGCATTCTCCACTTCTTGTGTTTGAACTGGATTTGATATGTTTCAGTTCAAAACACAAAAAAACACTTGGATTTACCAAATCTGAACAGTTTCACTCCACACAGGAATTCCTGTTAGTTTCCTAAAATCTCATGAAAACACACTGAAAGCTTTTTGGCTAGGTCGTGAAGGGACACGAATACAGATTACAGGTTCCTATTCAGATTTTAGTCTGAGTCGTATACAGACTCAGACTTCCCAGAAATAAAGGTTAAAATTTCTCTGAGTATTAAACCACAAGAGTTTGCGTTTACTTCACGGAAACACTGTAAATACTAAATCGTGGATGTTTTTCACAATAGCGCAATATTGACAAAGTTTTGCGCACTCTTGCAGTCAATGTGATGTGCTTTGCTAAATAAATTTTATGCTTTATAGTATTTAAAAAATGTTTTCTGTCATGACCTCAATCCACTTCCCTCCTTGTAAATATTCAGAATTGCGTCAGCTTGAAACGATGCCCTTTATTAAAGTCAATCTCTGTTCTAAAACATTTGAAACTTGTCGAAGCTAAAGCCCCAGAAAACAATGCTCTCTTTTAGTTGGTTTATTACTATTTAATGCCAAGGTGATGTATTTTACATTGTGGCAGAGACGGGATCCTGTAGAACCCAAAACTTTCAGACGCAGTTGCTGAACATAAGCAGTTTGTTCACACGTTTTGTGAATGCTCGAAAATGAAATCACCCGCTTCTCCGTTCCACAAACAGTGCTTCCACCAGAGCAGTGATCCTGCGGCGAGAACATCACAGCATGCGCAAACGTGTTAACACGAACCCAACAATGCCACATTGACTGGCCAAAAGGCCTACAACTCCCCGCGCCGCTCGGAAGGCGTTGTTTAAAGCCCGTCCCTGAACCCGGTCGCTCTGAAGCCGCCATTTTCTCTCCTTTCACTCCTAATTACCACAGCCTCTCAAGAAAGTCCTCTGTTGCTCCATCTGTCCCCACCTCAGCCGCTGACAGAGACGCTCTAATCACCTCGCGTCGCGAGGCTCACATGGGAGACGGCTACACCAGCCACAATGCCGCCTCAGATATAGAGCCGCTTACTGGATGCCAATACCTCACAGGGGGTAAGCTACAAACACTGGCCGCAGCCTTGTATGGGATATGTTCAGTGATGTGCACTGAAATGGAGCCATTTTATGTCACGGGATCTCCCACACAGCCCCGACAAGACCGATGCCAAACGGGGGGGGTTGTATGAAGTATATGCAACATATGCCGAGTATGTCGACAGTCCATCAGTAGCTCGCATCAAAATGACACTCATGGGAGGCTGGCGGGGGTGAAACTGTGTTTTTCGGAGGGGACGTGGCGGTGTGTGCATTATGGAGCGTTACGTATGCATGCATAACATATCACAGCGGGAGGGCTTGGAACAGAAAAGCGTGCCTCTGCATTAGAGTAGATCAGTAATATAGATCGAGTTGAACGGGAAAAAGAGCGGGAGAGAGGGGCGGCTTGTAATTGGAAGCTAACTTTATTTCAAGCCCTGTGTGTGTTCGACAGCCATGCCTGCCCACATCCATGCATTATTTAATCTTATTCTGTATGCCCTGCAGCTTGGTATCTCGCCCTCCGTGTATTTGATTCTGTTATATTCACCCAGGTTGACATCCTCTGACTTCTCATTTTTGCCGTACCCTCCGTCCCTCCCCCCGTCCTCTTCCTGATGACTTTCATGTGTTCTTTTTGTCCGGCACTGCAAGTTTCCTCCAGAAGTTTCTCCTGAAGCAAAAAAGGAAAAAAAAAAAAAAGGAAAAAAAAAAAAAATGGGGGAAACTTTCTGCCAGAAAAAAAGCCTTCTCATCTTGGCAGAGGAGAAGCTGAGTGAACTCTCAGATGATGACAGCCATCGTGAAAGGGCAGATAAGCCCGTGTGGCGCTGCCTCTGATTGTATGTTCATCTCATTCTGATCCGGCCGCGATTCTAAGCCCCTGTCTTCCCAGTCTTCACTCTCCCAACAGTTGATCTTCTGCATGTCATTGAAATCGTCTTATAGCTGATCCAGGAGACAGGGGGAAAGAGGGTGTTTGTCACCCGACTTCAGTTTTGGCAAGGAAGTTCTGCTCTGGTACTTCGTCTTTTCTTGTTAATGCGACTGCCGGCCAGTCGGCCATACTTTTTTTTTTTTTTTTTTTTTTGAATGTGAGTTTTTCTGTTCCTTTGTGACGATGCTTGCCTAGACAAAACACGATGTTACTGATGAAAAAGATACTTTGTGGGATATTTTCAATTGGGTATGTGCAATACTGTCCCCATTTTATCACCGCAAACCATTGAAACATTACTTTGGCATTTGCCAAGATGTGGATAATCTCAAATTTGTTGGTAAATTTAGGATTAACTGGCTGAAGATACTCCAAGTTTCTGGAACTTGATTGAAGTTTGCTGGAAACTCTTATGTAAAAAGTATGTATGTCTTGAATGTCTTGAGGTTTATTATTATTATTATTATTATTATTGTACATCCAAATTCCACTGCAAAAGACACTGAATGTCAAGAAGACAAAACCAATTGTAATATTCCATAACTAGAAAGAAGCTAGTCTCTCGTTAATAGAAAAACATCTCTATGCTTGGAGTTTAGAGATATTATTGAATTACTTAATTATGAAGTTAAGTGAGGAAAGGGACTGACACAAAAGGCTGCAGCAGGTCTAATGCAGAGCTCATCAAAAGTTGAGTTTATCATTGATATGATATGAATATGAATATATCTCACGTAACTGTTTACATCTGTTGCAGCCATTTTTAATGACGCGCAAGATGTTTCACGTGTCTTTTAATTGCATTTCTCATTCATTCAATGAAAATTTGTGTGTTTTTCCAACGTTTGCAGGATATCAATAAACCTTTGCCCAGCGACTCATCATGTCTAAAAGAGGCCTTACGTGTGGCCTCCACGTTGAAATCAGGTCTATCGCTCTGTAGGGGCTGAACTATCCCTTTAGGTATGTAAATGTATGAAAATATGAACAGCTGCCTCCTCCAGCAGCAGAAAGTAGGCGCAGGGATGAAATCTTAATTAATAAGTTGGCGCTCTGCGGACACGGCGAGCAGCCGCCGAGATGGGATGAATAAAACAAACTGATGAGATCTAACAAAGGAGGCGTCCGAGGACTGAATTATCTCCACGTGAATTGGAGCAAACACGACTCTCGGAGTCGACCCGGAGCTCCCCGAGTTGGTGAAAAGTGATACGGTGTAAAGAAAGCTGAAAGCTTTTTCCACTTCAGAGGGCACTGCTCCTCCAGCATGGTTATCAAAGCTTAATATTTGATTTTAGCTGACCATTTTCCATTAAAAACATGATAGCCACTGTAAGAGTGACAGACTCGGGCAGAGGGAGCACGAGCTCACACGTTACCCGCCCCCCCCCCCATCTCCCCCGCTCCCTACACCCCCCCCCCCCCCAACCCTCCTCATGCACACAGGGAGGTACGCACCCTGCTCAGCAGAGTGTGCAGGCCGAACTGTTTCCTTCACTTAACTTGACATTTCCTGCTGCACTGTCTGAGGCTGGTCCTGTGTGTGTCACATCTGTAACCCCGACAGTATGCACTGCTGAATGCTGGGCTTCCTAAATGAGATCCCAATGGGAAAACAGAGTGGGGGGGGGAGGCAGGTGGGTGGGTGGTGGTGTAGGGGGCAGAAGGGGTGAGGGGCATTATCTTAACCACTAATGAACAATTGTATAATTTCTATCAAAAGCAGTCATAAGGCCCACGCTTTCTACCACCGTATCTCCTCTAAATACTGTCACGATAAAGTGACTGTTAAAAGAAGAGCGAGGAGTGGGGGGTAGCGGTGGGGGGAGGAGGGGCTTCGGAGCTGTCAAGAGGGGCCAGTGTGGTCAGGAGGAGTACTGGAAAGGAAAGTCTGCCCGCCTTTATCTGCCATTTCCTGCTCCCTTCCTGACTATATTAATAATCTGTAAGAGCAGAGAATCACGCACGGCCAAGAGAGATAAAACACGAGCGACAAAATATCAACTTCCTGCTACAAAACTCAAAGCCATTATTAGAATATCAGGCTCAGGCAGTAATTAATTTCAACTTTAATTACTTCCACTGTTCCTGTAGATTAGATCACAGGTTTGAGATGGGTTATTAAAACAACTAGGGAAATCTGCGCTATTAAAAAAAAAAAATGTTAATTTCTTCAACCCCATCTCTTAACCTGCTTGTTGAGTGATGCAATTACATTTTTTTTTTTTTTTTTTTTTTTGTGGCTCAGACGAGCGTTGATATCATGTAGATGAAGGAGACACCCGATCACTTTGGGTGGGATTGGGAAGGCAGCCGGAATACCGAGCTGTAAACAATAGACGACGTTACGGTGAACTCACTTTTTTGAGCTCAACAGAGAATGAAACTGCATGAACTCTGGTTTCATTTTGTAGACACGAACCTCGTAAACCTGACTGTTCACATGCATCTTGGTGCAAAAATATTTATGCTTGTGTTCTAGATGTAGCTTTATGAAAGGAAGTTAGCCTAATCTGTTTCATGTTCATTTTTGTAAGCTGCCATTAAAGTACTAGACTAATAAAAATGAAGCAGCTCTATATCTTTTTGGAATAAGATATAGAGCTATAGAGCTTAGATTTTTTTAATTTCACAAAAAAAAAACAAACAAAAAAGCCAGCTCAGTGTTTCCAAAGATAGCCATGGTTATCTGACTATGATCTGTTTTATATCGATGATCTATTTTAAATATAATCCTGGTTTATCTCGTTCAAAAAAAAGCACAAAAATCTTTTGAATTCTGGATTTAAATCAAGTGACGACCAATGATTTTAATCAACTTTCTAAAGCTCTGCTCATATCTTAGTTCATAGACATGTGACTTTAGCTAACAATTTTAGCTGACTTTCTAATGCTCTACTTATTCCCTTAGTTTATAGTTTTTGACTCAAGTCATTGTTAGTCCAGTCATCGTTTTTAGCTAACTTTCTAATGCTCTGCTCATAGCTTAGTGCACAGAAATGTGTTGACTCTAGTAAATATATCTACCTAAATAATATTACTTACAGTAAATTGGGTTTGATCAGGGGTCAACAGGCCCAAAACAGGAATCAGAGCCACAGCCAAGAGAAGAGGAACGTTTTCAAAATAACATTAAATTTCAGAAGTGCAAACTTCTCTAAAAGTACGCAATCTTGATATGTTTTGGGAGGGGGGGGGGAGCTAAAATCAATAACAATGAACAGGTAGTGATGGAGAAACAGTGATGAGGAAGCGGCTTAACTCAAGTGGACCTGTGACGATTTGAGGGTTGACGGTGAGGATGTACCCAGGGTTGAGGTGCAAAATGATGGTTTTAATGTAAAACGCAGGTGAGTACAAAGTCCAGACAGCGCAGGTGAGCAACGAGACAAGGAGCTCACACACTGGTAGCGCTAGGAAGGCAAGACACAGGCACACATAACACGACTCCGGACTTTAGACTCGGACCCGACAGCGAAACATTAAATACATAGGAGGGCAGTCAAATCAAAGGGAAGATGCAGCAACACAGGAACTAAATAAACACACAGAAAACCAAATCCTCACAATACGTGGATAAAAAGTTAGAAGTAGATATAAGCTCGATTCCTCGCAGTTTTTCTTTGCTTGAGACTCATGGATAAACTCAGTGGTATAACTAAACAGCAGTTTTTTAATGGCTGTTAAATGGCTAATTGACAACATTGACGTGCAAGTCATTTTGATGGGTGAAAACTCAAACGTGAGTAAAGTCTCGTTGTTAAGGAACCTAAAATAAGATAGGTGTTGTATATTCTAGAAGCGAGGTCAGGTCAAAGCTTGTTCTATTAGGTAAACTATAAATCGGTTCAAGAACATGGAATCTCATCCAACTAATGAAAACCAGCCAGTCTTTATACTGTTGCGATCACGATGCACTGAATTTGCTGCCAATGGTAACAAAGAAAAGTCAGTTTATTAATAGTGGAAATAAGGAATAAAGGGCACAACGAATGTTTTATTTAAAATGAATTATCTAGGTGTTTTCTTGTTGTTGTTGTTTCTTTTATTAGTTTATTTTCATCATAAACCAACATTTAGTCCCTTCCCTACACATCGCACGTCTGGCTTCTCGAATCAGGCCTTCGCCTTCGCAAAAGCAGTTTTTAGAGAATGTGCTGCTACCGCTAATCTTCAGAACCTCGGCCTCAAAATAAACAGAGTGACAGAAAGGAGGGATGTCTGAGATGGGTCTGCAGCAATGAAACCGGATACCAAAAGGAGAGGACAGTATGTAATGAAGAGAGAGCAGAGGGTGGTGGTGAGTCGGGGTGGAGGGGGTGTTTAAAATAAGTTCAAGAGCAAAGATAAAGCCCAAGGATGATGGTATCTGCAGGATTGAAGAAAGCCTTTCAGTACCAGAATGGTCCCAATCACTTAATCAGCCTGACTCCACCCAGCGGCGTCCTTGTCTTCCATCATATGCTATTTCCCCAGCGCCAAACAGTCAATTTCACTCCGTGCGTGTGGGCGACATCTGAGTAAAAGGGTTACAGAGAGCACTGATGGCTCTGTCATAGTGGAGGCTGGCCTTGCATTACCAAAGCATAGCACTTCTGACTGTCCGCCTGGCGCGTCTCGCTGAAAAGATGACCGATGTGAAGCGGGAGACGGTACGCTTCGAGACCAAACGTTCTCCACGCGCTCGTTGAGGGGAATTAGTCCCATTCAGGTCCGAAACAATCGGCACAAAGCCCAGGACAGCAGTTCAAAGGAGAAGGAGAATTAACTAGTCTGTTAATTCACAGCTAAGAGTTTGAAACATTGGTTCAGCTTACAAAAGTACGACCAGCAGGGAGCGCTGCTCCAACGTTTGACTCATCGTGAGCACGGATTTTATATGCGTTTTTGGACATGACCCTTTTCGACTATTTCTTTTGGTCAGGCTTGACTTTATTCGTTTTTTTCAAGATCCAAAATAGTCGTTTATACAATCATATCCCATCAACGAGAACATGCACTCCAATTAAGCAAGGCTGCTCATTTTGTGCTTGATGGCATTAACCATCAAGCACATGTATGTTTCTGTATTAAAAATGTCTTTAGTTTGTTCTGATGTAATATTCTATTTTTAAATATGGTGTTTTCATGAGCTGTAAGCAGAAAATCATCATAATTAAAGGAAATGAAAGCTTGAAAACATCAGTCTGTGTTTAATCTATAAGTAATTGAAATAAATCTGCACATTTTTAAACGATAAAGACACAATCTTGTGTATCTCTTGTATTGATACAGTACAAGATAAGTAATATAATAAGACTTTATTTTGTAGGCATTTATAAGCTTCTGGTATAATTTTGTCCACATATTTGACCACTCTTCTTATCAGAAACAAAACTCATTTTAACTCCTTGACTTCCTAGTGTGGCGTTTGCTGTCAAGCATAATCCATAAACTTTCAATGGGACAGTTTCAAGTTTAACCCTGAAAACTGGAATTCCTTTAAAAATAATTTTTAAAAAAACAAACAAAATAAGTCCATTGTCTGTGTTTTTGCTGTCAAATTATTTGAGATTATTCATTTGAATTCGGCAAATTTCAAATAACCTCCCACTTCAAATGCTGATGCATTTCTACACAGTTATTTTCTACAGAATTGCACGGGAGCTCTTCAGAGTCATAAATCTGCTGAGTCTGACCCCGATCCAAGGTTTCACACAACATCAACGGAACGACCAAGGCATGGAGTAATATACGATCCTGACCTTATCGAGGTGTCGGGCGTACAGTAACTAATGCAGATAAAGCCGCCGCATTTATTCTCAATTCTGTGGCAAAGGCAATCCCGTAACTTCCCTGTAATTGGTTGTTATTCAACTGTTGTACCATGTGGTATCATCTTACTAATAAGCTTATTAAAAAAATTAAAAAATTGAAGCACAGCTCAAATTGTTTGGTCCCAGCTGGTGTCAGACGCTAAACTGGTACTCTGTTCGACCCAAAGCACACAGCTGCCATGTTAAACATGACTTTAGCAATTAGAGGCACTTTGGGTGAAATCTTACAAGTTGTGAAAATGTCATTGACAGCTTAACTGACAACTATAATACTGCTTCTCATCTTTTTGTATACTCTGTTTTCAAGGAAAAAAAAAAACCCACAATCTTAACGAAGATAATTTACATTTTGTGGACAATCGTGTCCAAGCATCTCTTTAAAGCGCGATTTATTATTGACGTTCCCCTGAGTTGTGCATGTTTAGTGGAAGGAAAGTCAGGTTTGAACATAGCCTGAGGCAGGACAATGAACGATGCCTTTACTGTGACGTCGGTGTCATTTTTGTTTATTTTCCATATTTAAATCGGCATAGTAAAGCTTTTATAAACGATTTTTTTTTTTTTTTGCCGTGGTAAAAGTGGTTGGCTTGCTCGGTCCAAACCGTAACAAAGTCATTTCAGTGGGACTGAATTGGACGATACACAAAACAAAACACCAACAGTGCACAGCAGCGACCTCTGTTCATTCAGTTTTCAGGAAGGGGGAGAGTCACAGTGATCATGTGACGTCATGTTCTTAGTAAAATATGAAATAATTCAGAAAATGGGTCTGCTTTAGGGCTGCATTTATATCACGTCAACACAACGCCTGCGTGTGAGATATTCATATCGCAAAGTCCTGTTTGGACTGCAGTAATTGTCGGGTAATATGTTCCAAGTGTTATGAACTTGCATTTTTCATCATAATTAGATATTGTCACTTTCCTAAAGTAATGACCCAAGTCATTTTTCAACAAAAGTGATTTTTTTTGTTTTTGTCTAAACCTCATGTGTCAAACTGGAGGCTCGTGGGCCAAATCTGGTCCACCACAGCTTTTTATGTGGCCCTCTAAGTTCTAGACTAAACACTAAGTGTGCTTAAATATTATTTTATCAATCAACTCAATACAGCTTTTCTGTTTCCTGCCTAAATATATCTGCCAGTCTCTCCAGTTTCTTATGAATTGTCATGAAAATTCATGCAAAAAACAAGAAAGAAATCCCCTCACTTTTTTGTGCCAATGGGAGTTTATTGCAGATTTTTTTCTAAACTAAACAGCTACCTCAGCCTCAGTTAATGTCAAATTGTAGTCCATGACCTATACAGACAGTAATAAAAAGTCGCATTCACCGACATGAATAAGCGCAAATATCGCAATTATTTCAAAATTAGTACCAATCAAAGTGTTTTGCAACACTTTGATTTTTATTGCAAAAAAAAAAAACAAAAACAACTAAACAATTGTAAATCCTGGAGGGACTGAAAAGATGCCCAATATTATTTAATTTTAAGAATTCATTGACATTTTAAAACAGTTTGTGAACGGGTTTTATGAATACATTCTGTCACAACCGGCCCTTCCTTTAAGAGCATTCATGATCTTGATTTGGCCCAAAACAAAAATGAGTTTCACGCCCCGTATTTTGGCAAAAAGATGACTGATGCCATTATTTTTGGGGGGGTGACGATAAGCAGCCGGGTGGACAGCGTCTCACACCTGACACTGATGACATTGACCAAAATGCTAAAGGCCACAGAGTGATTGAAGCTCAGATGAGAAGGAAAGAACAACATGGTAAGATATGGCAACAGTATCGCCGTCGCAGTATATATTTCATAATAACTCTCGAATACAAACTAAAAAACTTTGAAAACTCCTGTAGTTTTTCATACTGCAATGTATATCGCAGGGTAAGAAAAACAAACTACTTTCCTAATATCATGCAGCCGTAAATCCAGATAGTTCTTTAAAAAAAAAAAATTAAGTCTGTGAACATTTTGAGGTGCTGCTTGGAAAAGAGCAGCTGCTGGTTGTATGAAAGTGGGGTTTTTTTTTCTCTCCTGATAGGCCTTGTGGAATGTCTTCCCTCCTCTGTCTAAACAAAGCCTGAGATAAGCTTTAAGGAGAATCTTTTAGGTGATCCAGCTGCTCCCAGCTGCAGGCGGCGTCACGCCATAACGAAGGCTGGACCAAAACTGTTTCCTCCGTTATTATTTCTGACATTTCTGTGCAGAAATAGCAGAATTTTTAATTTTTTTGTTTATTTTGACTATCTTTTTTTTTTTTTTTTTTTGTCACATTCCTTCCTCGAAGCACATTTTAATGATTGGTCCGTCTTTGAATTTTTCCCAATTATTCCTCTCTGCCTTTCCCACCCTTCCTCACTGTTGGCAGGAAAACGAACCGTTAGCTGCACAAAAAACTTCACCTGTCCAATTACATTAAAAATAAACATAAATAAAAAGAAAAAAAGATAGAGCGAGAGAGAGAAAAGCCAGTCGTACACTGACATGATTACATTACATCAAAAGAATATTTAGCATTTTGTCTGATCAGGCTGTAAATAATGGAGAAAATAAAGTGGGGGGAGGCGGTTAGGGTTAGGGGTATTTTTTGCAAGAACAACATTTTCCTTTTTAAAGAAAATTACATTAAACAGTTACACAGCTCTGTACTGTATGTGGCTGTGAAATATTCCAGTGGGAGGGAGCGAGGCAGCGCGGGTGAGACAGGGAGGAAATAATTAGCAGAGAGAAACGATTGCGCTAATGAGAGGAGAATTTGACTAGGATACTTTACTTGACCCCCAGTGTTCCTCGGCTGTCCAAAGTAGGGGAGAGGGAAAAAAAAAAAAAAAAGCTGATTTATAATTATACTCTGCAATTCGCCGTGAAATTGTTATTGTGGGATACCATTTTGAAAATGTTATCAAACAATTACTTTAAGTTTTTTTTCTTCTTCTTCTTCTTCTTCTTCTTCCTCCCCCCCCACCGGAAACTGTTGCACACGTCTCACCAAAAAAAATAAAAAATAAAAAAATGAGATGGCGGTTCGGAGCCTCCCGCCTGTCATCTGCTGCTGTTCATGCAGATGAGCTCTTTTCTTTATTTTTTTTTTCTTTCCTTCTCCTCCTCCTCTTCTCTCCCTCTCCTCCTCCTCCTCCCCCCAGAGCCTCTGTTCCAAAGGGATGCTGTGGCAAATAAAATAATACTCTGATAAAACTGAAATATTTTATGACAGAAATGATAATCATTGCAAGCATACGTGCCACTGATACGGGGCCCCGTTTCGGTTGGGGGAGGAGAGAAAATAATCCTTTTTGTGGGCTTTAAAAAAAAAAAAAAAGAATCTCAGCTGAATCACATCAGAAGAAGGGAGAGAAAGAAGAAGAAAAAAAAAAAAAACCCAAAAGACAGTTCCAAGATGAGCCAACTCCAGGAGAAAATGACCTCCTCGTTTTGGTGATAAAGTTCTAGCCAAAATATGATATCAGCCTGCGACGTGACTCATTAGAAATGTGTGTACGGCGTGGAGGCAGCCCTCCCTATCTGCCAGTGCCTGGCTTGCCGGCTGATAAGAGGCAAATGCAAATGTCCTGATAAGAACTGAATGCAAATATTTATGATATGATATTCCCTGGGAATTATGTGCGGATAAAACAAAGTGTATTATTTCCTCCCGTAATTCTTTCAGGTTTGCCAAATTGTCTCTCTCTTTTTTGTTTTTTGTTTTTTTTACTTTCAGAATTTGCATTTCTTCAAATTGATTGGGCCTGCGTATTATGTTAAGCTATTTGTTTGCTGAGGACGGTAATTAGTTACTGTAATTACAGCGATGACAGTTGCTAAATTGTTTTTAAGCATTACAGTGTGTCTGTGCCAGAAGATTGCAGCACTTATTTTTAGGATTTAAGCATTTGCTGGAAACCCTCCCACTCGAAGGCCAAAATGGGAATTTTTCTTTTGAACTACAAAGCAGCCATTTTCAGAGCAAAGACTTTTTTTTTTTTTTTTTTTGAAAATGTCGGCTAATTTGCACTAATTGCTGGTTGGACTGCGTTGCACGGTTTCTTCTCCGATCAGGGGGACTTGTCACTGATAGCATGTCTTGAGGGATCAAAATGCGCCCGAATAGTGGAAATACATGCGTTTGTTAGCTTTTGTAGCCTTGTTTCAAGTTGGACTTTTAATGTTCTCAGTCACCCAAGAAACAAATTGCCGTTGAAGGCGCATTTGTAATTATGGTTCCCAGTGTAGCCTATACTGGCTTTCAAGTGTAGTAAACATTAATTAGCGCAGACACAGACAGTCGGGTGCTTCAGAGGGCGTCTTCATGTGCGACACGGACGGCGAATGTTGAAATCACGTGGATCTGGGCTAAAGAAGCTACGACAACAACAAAACAAAAAAAAAAAAAAAAAAAACAAACATCAGGAAAAGAAAACGTGCTGCAGAGCGAGGGAACAATTATTACCTATCCAAGTTAAAAAAAAAAAAAAACGCCACTGAAGAATACCTCAGAGGTCAAACACTCCTTTAGATTAACAGATTAATCTATAGGGCCGCACATTCAGATTATTTCCTATAAGAGTTCAACATAACCCCCTAATACAATGATTTCAAATCAGTGTGGAGTATTATAATATATAAACGTAAAGAGACAACCATCCAACTACAAAGATGTCCGATTTTGCACAGTTGACATGAATTACATACTGACTGAAATTTTTTTTTAAAAATGCCTTTTTATAAGCACCTTTGTATCCAACTTTGTTATTAGAGTCAAATTATTCAATACTAGGCCTCAGTTAGTCCCAAATAAATTGAAAACAAAACCAACAGTTCATTCTTGAATAATTTTTTTGTCTTGTTTCCCTTCCTGCCAAAAACTGGATTATAAGTCTTCAGTCCACTTTGGTCTCAAGTAGCCACTTTTTTGAAGCAGAAATTTGCTTGATGATTAACTTTATTTGTTGTTTTTGTTTTTATGTTTATTTATTTTGGGTATTTTAAAAGGTTTTTCAGTTTCCTTGTTAAACGTTCAACAGAACTTAACGTTTATTGATTGTTGACTATGTGTTCTTGCATTATATTACTTGACAGTGGTTTCAAAACAATATTATCGCTTATCATAATAACTTCTGGGACAATTTATCGTCCAGCAAAATCTGTTATCGTGTCAGGCCTATTCGTTTTAGCCATAAATTTAATTACAATTAACCAACTTTATTGTGCAACCAAATACACAATATTTGGTTGTGTATTTTTTTTTATGTCCTTTTACTATCAGTAAAAGGATATAAGATTGTCCTTTTACTGGTAGTTAATTTAATTTACTGCAAATGTTTTATTGTTAAACTCTAGATCCAATTACTTTTACTTTTAAGGTCCGAATAAAAAAAAAAAAAGGCACCAATGTACTTTCTTCTATTAGAAATTTGTGTTTTAGCATGAAGTTTTATCAGCCTTATTGATCCAGACTAAGAATTTTAATAAAAGAACAGCACAAACCTGTCATTATTGTAGCTGGTAATAGGAAATGCTGGCTGTGAAACACATAGGAGGATGTTGTTTCTGCGTGTTACATTCGTACACCAACTAACTTCCTGCCTGCCACTCCAGATGACGTCCAGAACCGAGCGATAACCACCAGACACCGCTACTGGAGTGACACCACAAAAGTTGTTTGACATAAAAGTGTCTTGTAGCTGCTGCAAACTCTGGCAATCAAGAGAGCGAGATAAGATAAAACGTTCCAGCATTTAGCAGTCACCACTACTAGTTTGGATTGAGGAAACAAAAGACTATCAAGATAAAAACGAGCTGGTTTTTAAAACGGCACAAGGAGGTTTGTGTTTCAGCCATTGACCTTTTGACGTCACACTCTTCAGAAAGTGGTCCACCCCGCCATGACGGATGTCAAAACAACCCATGTGGGATACAGTGGCTTGTCAAAAAACAGACAGTTGGAAGCCTAATATCCCTTTTTTCAGTTGATTTCACTGTAAAAAATGGTCGTAGGTTGCTTAGCGGACAGCTGCACCAACAGACAAGTATCCAAACCAAACTTGTCATTTTATCATAAATCTTTTGATGTGGAAAGTTGACAGCCATGGATAGCACTTATGGTAAGGAGTATTCGTCAGCCCTTGGTGTAATCACTATATGCAGCGAACACCTTTTACAAGGTAAGAAGATATATAATATATATATATATATATATATATATATATATATATATATATATATATATATATATATATATATATATATATACTACGTATGAGTACACTTAGTAAGGCGCAATCAAATATTGGGTAAGGGAGAAGGTACGCATCAAATCATAAGTCAATATAGAGAGAATGCCCCATCACCATGTAGCTAGCATAACATGTAGAAAAAAACTGGCTAGTGTCTAGACTTTTGTACGTTTGGAAGTCTACTCCGGTGCAACGCGAAACACCGTTTATGACTGTGGTATAAATTATGTCACAGGTTTATCAAATCAACAAACAAGTCAGAATAGAGGAAGTATGGATCAGTTTCTAAGCTAGTTACTTCCAGCTAACCATTTTCTAAGCTAGCTATTTCCTAAGCTAGTTATTTCCAGCTAGCCATTTTCTAAGCTAGCTATTTCCTAAGCTAGTTATTTCCAGTGGTATTTACAAAAGTAAATAAGCCACTAGGTGAGCTACATCCACAGACAAATTAACTCAGCTTTAACAAGTAGAAGCCATGGCTATGTTGTTTTAAAAAACTTGGAAAAACATTTGCAGTTTCTTTATGGAATGCTTCCATCTCTCATTTCCAATGTCCGCCATCCTGCCTCAGTCTGATTAGGTGACTTAGTTATGAATGGTCAGTATTTTAAGCTTTGCTCACTGATCTCATGAGTGACTTATTAAGAGTGTACATGGAAAGTCAAGTGAATATTGGCTGAACCATTCCCTTTTACTTTATTATTACACTATTTTGGTAATTATTTCACTGATATCAGTGATGCAACAAATTCAGCCATTGAGTTAATTTGTTTGTGTATTAAAAGTGTCCTGAACATTAAAATAAGAGAAAAATCCTTTAAAATTCCACTGTTTTAAAAATAAGAAAACCTGCTTCCGTCTCTCTGGGACCAAATGGGCAACAAGCCCAGTTTATTTCTCAAGCACCACGGTGTGAGTGCATAATTGGATTTACTATTAACATAATCGGACATCGTGAATATTGCCTGGGATATTCCCTCGTGAGCTGCACTGCTCCTCTAAACCTTACAGAAGATCCCCTGAGCTGCTCTTTGTCTCTCATTTTAACTAAACTGTTGTAGTCGGCTGCAATCATGGGTGGAAAGGGAGGGAGAAGCATTTTTTCTGAGAAGTGCATCAACGAGGAATTTCAACAAGTAAGAAGTTTGAAAGTCAAACGTTTTTCAACCATGTTTAAAAATTCTGCACCAAATGCCATTTTCTTCTGTTTTTGAAGAGTGATGCTCTTGTGATTTTCATCCTTGACACTTAGTGGACCGTAAGGCCCTAAAATATTCAGAGATTCAGTGACAACAGTTTTTAATGAGATGAAGGATGGAAACCGTTCATCATAAGCTGCGTCTCCTTTGCAAATATGTGCAAATCTTTGTTGATATTCTGTTAAAGTACAAAAAAACCACAATTTTGCAATTGCTGTGTTTCCATTAAATAATAAATCAAATTAAAATTGCATTGTGAATAATCCTGAAGTCACTAAAAATCATGGCTGCGACAGATATAAGCAGTTACATGACACATATTAAGAATTCATGCATCTATTTCAGACGTTGGAGCAACAAGCCCTTCATACTTGGGAGCGGCATTTCGGGGAAATTGTACTAATAAATTATGGATTCAACATGATGGAATAACACACGACATTTTATAAACTGTGCTCACTTTGTCCAAAAATTGCCCATAACCAGACCATCATCTTCCTCCCACTTCCTGTCGTCTTCGTCGCCGTTTTCGCCGGTCGTAACGTCCGGCTGTTGATCACATGACTCGTGTGACGCCAAGAAAGCATTTCCGTCGCAGTTTTGTAAAACACACTAATTTTGATTTGGCCGACAAACTACATCATACTAGCACAAAAACCATGAGTTTTTTTTTTTTTCTCGCAGTTTCAATTTGCGCTCCTTTACGGTTAATGGAAACTCAGATAACGATGCAGCCTTGCTCAGACGGAAACACGCAACTCCACATCATCGTGAGCAAACACGGCTGTGTCGGTAAAAGAGCTCACTCTTGGAAGAAATGTGGCCTTGTGTGCTGAATTTGTATGTTCTGTTTGTGTTCCATAAATACCCTGCCTGAACCCATGCCTGCCCTGACACGCACACACACACACACACACACAGAGCATCCATATTAGATGCACCCCCTAGTTACTTCTTAATTAACACCTACTGCAGCCATAATGAATCGTTTTCCCCCCTTCCTCAAATCCCTTTGAAATTACGCAGGATTAAGGAAAGTTGGTAGCTAAATTGGTGTGTGCATCTGTAATTTAATTGCATCTGAGGCTATTAATTAATAAGGTTCCTCCTTTAATAGTTAATGTATAATTGCTATTAATTAACTACCAGTTCCTGATAAAGTGTCACCAAAATCAAACAAAAACAATTAGTTTTTTTTTTTTTTTTTTTTGAGGTAAGTGTCTTTTAAAAGCCTCATTATTAGCACTAGAGGTAATATACTGTAGTTAAAATGATAAAGAAGGCAGTGTAGATTTTAATTTGGATGAGGGGCGAGAGGAAAAACACAGCTGACATCCATAAGGGAATTACAATGCGGTAATTATGGGATAAGCTCATTGTAACATGATAAATAATGCTGAGAATCTGTCCCCTCCAGTTAGCTTGATTCGTCTCTATATTAGGCTGGACTTTAATTCCGACAGTTTTGTGCTGCGGCGAGTGAAAGTAGTTGCTTCACAATCCCGCGATTAACACCGTGCGGGAACCCTCTGCTGCCGACCGAGGCCTTTGTTACAAATATCCGTTTTTGGCGCAGATTAGTTTTATGATGTTTATCGATAGAAAATAGTCCCGCGGAGTCCTTTTGTTTGGGTCTTTTTTATTGTAGGTGCCAATCAGTGGGGGTAAAACAAAGTGATGAGACAAAACGCAGTTGCAGACGTGGCCAACGTTTCACATACTCGCTACCAGTTACGGCGCTTTGCTAAAGTATTCACACCCCTTGGTTATTTCTACACAGAGAGACCATTCTGAAACATGAATGCTTTGGTCTGAACTTTCTGTCGAAGCTAAAAGATGAACCTTTGCTCCAGTTCCAAGACTTTCAGCGGTTGCTGTCCAGAGATGGGTAGAATACCCTAAAAAAAATACCCGAGTAGAATTATATATGTTTATTTTTACTCAAGAAGGAAAAAAATGAAAGTAGTTAACCAAAGAAATTTACTAAAGCTACTCAAGTACTGACTGTAACATCTGATGAAAGCTAAAACTCAAAACACTGACAGTCATTACTTTGTTGGAAATGTCGGTGACAGTCGGAAGAAATGAAAACGAACAAAGTTCCAGATCATTAGGAAGCGAACACAAGCTTGTACTGCTTCAGAGAAAGGAAGATGTCGTTGATTTAAGTGTTTTTCCTTCCCAACGCGGTTGGTCTCACTTTCACTCTTGTCACAGAGTAAACAGTCGGTTTGCTTTGTATTGAATTTCCAGAAGAAATAGTCATAATCCCCATCTACTGGTAACTTCAACAATCTCTCGTTCTCTATGGTGTGTTTTGTTGATGGGAATGAACCCCCGTGTATGAAAACTGCTAAATCTTTTGTCTAATGAGACATCAGCTACAGAAAAAAAAAAAAAAACCCAACAATCCTAAAATACAGCACAGTATCGGAAGTCATTTTCACCTTCGTTCACTCTGGCAAGACGCTCCAAACCAGCCACTGAACAATTACAGCTTATTAGCTTCGTGTCAGTCAGACCTTTTGGTGGCGATACATCTTCATTTCTTTCCTCTCCGTGTTCACCCGCCTGCTCAGCTCTCCCTTCCCCAGACAGGCAGCGATGTGCTGCGAGTCCACAGGGACCTGTGGAATATTTCACTCCGCCAGTGAGGCACCCGGTGGGAATACGGGTTGAGACTGTGTGAGTATGTATCTCATTAGTTCAGTTATGTAATTTGGAGCACTGATAATCCCCCCAACACTGCTAAGTTGCGCACCTCAGAAACAAGAGTCGGAGTTGTCAACATGCAGCCAAGTACAGCCTAAGCTGCTAATTGCTGGTTGTAGTAATGTGACTGGTGATATAAGCTACAGCCCTCCATGGTATTAGCACTGAGCACTTCAGCACAAATTGTGAATGGCACATATTAACAGGTATCCGATCAGGTATTACTGGCAATGAAATCAATGAGGGCTTAACATCTACAACTCATCTGTTTATTCCTAATAGGACAGAAAATTCATGCAGGGTTACTGGTTTTAGCAAAAGATTTTACAATTTTGTCTCACAAGAAAGTTGTGTTTAAGTGTGTATTCACAACAGCCCAAACAACAGGTCCGTTTGCCTAGAATGTGCAGTTGAACTCTGATGCGGACTGAAAAAGCAAACTGGGTCTCGGTTTGATTAAAGTGAATTCTAGTGTGGTTCGAACGCATGTGTGGATGCAAGCAGGCCAAAGAACGCTCCAAAAGCAGGAAGCGGACCATGGTGCAGGGCATTCTGGGTAAATATAACCAAAACAAATGTTCTTGTCTAGCGCTGCAGGGAGAAATGACATGTGGTCTTTCCTCAAAGACAGAAAAATAAATCCTACAACCTCTAAAATCTTGACACCATTTCATTTTTGTTTCCATTTTGTGAAGAAGGAAGTTGTGTTCTGTGTCGTCTTCGGAAGCTACGTCATTTCCTTGGTGCAGTTTTGTTGTCTCTTATGCCAGGATTACGTCTCCTTCATTATGGGTTTTGTTTTTGGGGCACTTATTATTTCCGGTTTGCATGATCTCTTTTAATAAAGATTTGAATAATCTTGAAGACATCACATATGGCCCCCAGCTTTACCACTCTTAGGTCTCATCAGGTCTATGATCAACATTTTACATAAATACTTTGTGTACAAAGTTTTATCCCTAATAGTTTTCTGCAACTAAATGAAAAAATTGAAGTCCTTTTTTGAGCTCCATTAAAGGTATACAACTTCAACCATGGAAACCAGACGTTCTATTGCCTCTTATGCCAAGCGTCCAATCAGGAACCTTGGGGTAAACCTCGACTCTGGTTTTACCATAAACAATCATTGTCAGTTCCTGGCAATCATTTATAAAATGTTAATAAGCATCATCTAACAATCCAAATTGGAAACTGTTATTCATTTCTTCAAGATTGGATCATTGTAACACATTACTCACCGTCTAAGCAAAGCTTCATCGGGTCATCTGCAGGTCGCTCAAAAACACCGGTGCCAGACTTCTGACCAATTCACCAAAGTTTGCGTTCTCCTCATCCATCTCTACTCCCTAGTTTTTATTTGTAGGAATTTAAGTCATCAAGGCAGCAGCATGTACGACTGGGAAGACCTAATTCGGTGTGTGATCTGCTGTTATTAAAAATTACAGACTTCCTCATTAGTCAAAGAAAAAATAAATAAATCACCATCCAAATGTTTCTGAACCATGGTGCTCACTTTCATTATTAGTTCCTTTACCACAGCTTTTCTTTTTCACAGCTTCTCAGCAAAAATGAATAGAAAACTGTTTGACTTCTCTTCCTGGCACATACAAAGAGGACAGTGAAGAGGTACAAGTGAACACAGTGAACCCAGGTAATATATGAGAAATCCTGTTTTTTTTCTTCCACTTGTTAACAACCGAGCTCATTAAATACATTTAAAACTTCCACGAGTAAGAGGCCAGTGAGAGTTCCTCATCACACCACCTGTTCAACAAAGCTGAAATGTGTCTCAAGGCAATATTTCTTTTCCAACAGCTACCTTCCCCTGCCAGAATATATTACTCAGCCTACAGCACTCTTCTTCAGGTAATATGAATTGCGTAGATAAATTCTACAAATCTTTGGCTTGTTTTACAGCCTCACTCGATGTGCTGTTCGACCTACCATAAATGGGGATTGCTGCGTGCCTCTGCTTTTGCCATCAAGAATCTGGATGGAGTTGCAAGGATTATTACCATAAAAGCGATGGCAGATAATCTATCCCGTTAACAGACTGACAACGGCGTGATTAATGAAATATCTGAGTCGTGCTGTGGTCGAAATTTCACCGGGATTAAGTACAACGGGGCTGCTGCCATCAGGCTTGTTCAGACAGGCAGATTTGGGAGATGGAGCTACAAGCCGCTTGTTCGTCCGCATGAGTAGCAAAGTATTGCTGAAAACATCCAGCAACTTTTTAAAAATACAGCTACTTTGGCAGATTTATTATTATATATTTTTTTACATGAATGTCAGCCATTTTATTTCTAACACAATAAAAAAATGTTTTCTCCAGCGGCATTGCATATAGTCACCGTCCCAAAACAATGGACGGTTTTGTCCGTCCATTTTTTTTGGCAAAAAAAAGTTGCCAAAAAAAAATGTTGCCAATTTTTTTTTTTTTTTTTTTTGCCAAAGGTGATTTTGGCAAAAATAATTTAAAAAATAAAAAAAACATCCATCTCTTTCTTTCCGAAAGATGTTTTAGGATGGTGAAATGTGATGTATGTACATTTGTATATTTTTGAGAAAGTAATCCAAGTAGTGCTTGAGTAAACCTAACAGAACATGTAAAAGCTTTAAAACAAAAATAAAATTGCTCTTTCATTGCTATTTCAATTCAGGTACAATTTTGGAAAACCAACATTTAATCTGCGCACTGTCGGGAATTATCTCGCATGAAGAAAATTATGAGTTTTCATGAAATCACCAGGGACTTACTGGTACCATTACCATCAATTTCTTTTGTACAGATCATCCAGAATCCGATGTTGTGCCCTCTTCTTTTCAAATTGTCTCGTAGGTTTTCTTTAGGACATCCTTCTAGAAATAAAACCATTCATAGTTGATCAATTTTATTGTTTAAAGGCTTCAAAGGTTAATTGTCAGATGTTTCATTAGTACATCAAATAAATTTAAATTTATTTTACCAACACACATACATTTAAACCAGGCAAATGGATTTGTTTATCCAGGAAAGTTCAGTTGACTGTCGAGATGAAAACTTTGGCACAAAATCCTTTATTTCATGATCAGTGTGAAGCCTTTCAACCTTACCTTGGCTTTGGTAAAAAAAAAAAAAAAAAAAAAGCAAGGGCAGAAAGAAGAAAGAAGGTGTCAGTATCATGGATTGTGACACGCCATGTCCAATAACAAGCAACAACATAACATCATTTAACCTCTACAACGCACATATTGATCCATCTTGTTGTTATCACGGCGCGATCGCAGCTCAGGGTTCGGCTCAGCTTAGCTTCGGGGGCTGCTTGAATCCATCCCACTTTATTAGTGAGAGACAAAAAGAGGGCGGCCCTGCTGTTTTTGAGCCTTGTCCTTGGGTCATCCTTCTTCCCAGACCGCTGCTGTGTGAGCAACACTTGGAAGATATGTGGCCGTCTGTTTCCTTGAGATGTGTAAATGTACAATAGTAGGCATGTGATATCATCTTTGCACTCTGCCGTAGATGGTGCACACAACCCCCTTGATGATTTACCAAAGACACAATATCTATCGCAGTGCTGAACACAAAGGAATACACCGTTTTCTTAGGAATCATTAGCTATGTTTGCATTACAAACATGCGCAAAACTTTGTCGACATTCCGCTAATTGTTTGAAGACACAATTAAAATCACGTTTGTTTGTACGATAAGTTACTAAAAACATGCCGCGCCATCATCCGCCAACTACTTCCTGTCTTCTTCGTGGTTTGCGCCAGTAGCAACATCCTGTTGTTGATCATGTGACTTGGCTGATGTGAAAAAAAAAAAGTTTCCATTGCGGTTTTGTGAAATAAATACATTTTGACACGACCAGAAAAAGACCTCTACCTAGCACCAAAACTTTTTTTTTTTTTTTATCAAAGAACAAGTGTGAGAAAGCTGTAATGCAAAAATGCTATTCAAAGTGCTTAACAAAAGCATGAAAGAAAAATAATCCTTGTAATAGCATAAGATGTAAAGTTAGAATACTTACTAAAATTGAAGGTGCTGCAGTTGACGGCATCATTTGCATAATTATGGTTATTCATCTTGTTACGACCAGAGCTACTGGGGTTCTGCAGCCATTAAATAGGAATGATCCCAACATGAAACCTTGAGGAACCCCGCATGTGATTTTTGTCAACTCTGATGAAAAGTTACCCATTGACATGATTATGTCCCTGTCCTGTAAGTAAGTTATTTACCTACATTAGTTGACGAAGTGACCTTAAATAGACCCTTTAAATAGGAGCAGGTGTGAAGTGATGTTTGAAACGTTTCCATGTGTCAAACAGGTGTGAATGAAACTAGAACAGTCTTTTGTTTGTCATGTGAAAGTTTAACTTAAAAGTCAGCATTAAATGCCAAAACGGCAAACACTTAAGCAAAGTCTGAATCCGTTGTTGCCGTTTCAAAACTAGACTCAAATACGACCTAGATAACTAGAAAAATTAGCTGTGGTAACATCCTGTTGTTGATCACGTGACTCGTCTGATCAACCACAGACGATCAGACGAGTTAGAGCAAAGTTAGAGCAAAAGTTAGACAAAGTTTGACTTAAAAGTCAGCATTAAATGCCAAAACGGCAAACACTCAATTGTTGCCGTTTCAAAACTGGACTCAAGTACTACCTACATAACTAGAAAAATTTGCTGAAATGCTGCATTCATAAGAGTTATTGTTAACTTTGTGTGTGCCACATAACGACAAGTTACGAGGCAGGGCCATGATTTTGTACAGCCAGCGTGCGAGAGATCAGGCACTGCAGCTTCTGAGGTTGCGGCTAATGACCGCGGCTGTGATATTCTTACACCGTCACCACAGTTTTAATAGCGCAAATAAATATTAAAGCAAGCTGTTCACATACTTGGGAGAAAATATGCCTGAGTAGCACCTTGTAGTCCATTGTCAAATATATTCTAATTAGCGGGGAGAAAGAGAGCAAGGAGCACAAAACGAGCACAATGACAGAACCGAGCCAAAGTTATCAAATTTGCTGCGAACACTGATAATAGATATGTATGCTAAGGAAAATGGTGCTTTAATAGAGTTTTTAACTGTAGATCTAGGATGGAAAATTGGACATGCATTCTAATTGAATACCTGGTTGAAAATGCACCTAGCACATGGTTATAAATCATCTGGAATCAGTTTTCTCGAACTCCTCTCCCTCTCAGCCACTTTACAAACACAGAGCAAGGCTTTTTCAGCCCCTGATAAGTGTTAATAAATTACCTGAATTTGAAAATTAATGGCTAGCCGCCTGCTTGGGGGAGATATCATTGTGTTTCATGAATATTTTGATTCTGTGATTAGATCAAAATGCTGTGAATTCCTAAACAGGCTCCATGCCCAAGCTCCACTGATCATTAACTCTTCCCTTCTTTAAAAAAAAAAAAAAAAAATCTATTCCATGCAAATGTGCTGATATGGAATAATTAGAACCAGTATTGCCACATTTTCCCGCTGTAGCATTTGCATGACTTTAGATCTCTTCCAACTGATCCGCTCCAAACTGAGAGAAAATGTATGTTTTTTTTCTCTCTCTCTCATTTTGTGCGGCAGCTCCTCCAAAAAATTTACCTTGCCAGGAGAGATAATGGCTCACATTGTGATGTTAAAGAGGCTTGTATTTACAAAAAGAAACAAAGGCGACGTGGTTGCCAGCCCTGCAGGACATTGATTAGGCTCTCCCTGTCATTTTCTATTCACACACTCTATCTGCCACGTTCCAGCTCATTTGCTTTTTGCGAGCGATATGGATCAGATGGATCTCGCCACATTGTCGCAAGCATCTACAGGTACGGAGCGTCACGAGGGGGAAGACAGCGGATTGTCAAACTTTGACCCGACGTGTTCTGGTTGCCATTTGCTCCACACGAAGCTGCTACGTTTGTTTACCTGGGTTTTGCTTACCTCATCGTCCACAAATTATTACCGCAGTGAGACGCAAAAACACACCGGAAGGCAGCAGTGTGTTGTACCTGGCAACGTATTCACACCTATTAAACTTTCCCCGTTTTGACACGTGACATTTTTAAACTTCAACATAGTTTATGGGAATTTGTGTGAAAGATCAACACAGAATTTAGTTTCCCTTTGGAAACAATAAAGTACTATTGAATTTGAAAACAGGGCATATGCAAATCCATGTTTTTATTTATTTTTACAAATAGAAAATTCAAAAGTGTGGTGTTTTGTTTTGGGGGTTTTTTCCAACTTGAAGCTTCACGTCTTTTGGTCTAGTTCTCCACCAGTTCTGAAAAATGGCTACTTGTTCTAGCTGAATCAGATTACCTGGAGAATGTCTAAATTAGGCTGAGTGTGAAACATTTTCAATTGGATTTAGGTCTGCACTTTGACTGGGCCACTGTAACCCATGCTGGCTAATAGCAGAAGGTTTGATTTCAACAAAGATCTTATTTTCATTGCTGGGAATAGACTACAAGATTTTCTAGACAAAAAGTTAAAAAAAAAAAAGCTGAAAAAGTTTTTGCCAAAAAGTTAGAAAACTATACTACACCTTTTATTAAGACAGAAACATCCACTTTCATGACAAAATACTGCACATTCAAGTTGTTTGTGAGTAGTTAAAAAAAACTCAAAACTGGATCTTTTCAACACTTTAGGATTCTGGGCCAATTTGAAAAACGTTTGGACTCCACTGGTTCAGGCGAAAGATCAGCTTAGGATGTAGAAATGAATAGAAGTCAATGAAAGTCTCTACAGAGAAGCTAAAGATATGACTTATGTACGTGTACTTGTGTATGCTATATAAAGAAGACCATTGTCACAATTTTCATCATTTGTGGAAGTGAGAACATTTTTCCTTTTCCATTTGTCTCAGGTCTGCTGTACTCTACTGGTTGGGTTTTGAAGTTCAGTGTGGTTTAAGTCTTGGTTAAGATTAGGATTAAGAACTGGCCACTAATGGTCAAAGTTGTGGAAAATGCTGTTACTAAAATGGATGGAAGCTACTTTCATGGAATTACAATGGTGTGTGCGTGTGTGTCACCTTCTTAGGGCCATTTTTTTCTATTAAATGAGAAAAAGCCTGAACTCCATCAGAAGAAATGTTATCTTTGGGTTAGGACTAAACTGTGAATTGAGTTTTAGGTTAAGTTTAGGTTTGGAATGGACTGGGCATGGTTAGATATAGGGTCAAGGTCAGGGTTAGGCTATGAAAACCAACAAAAAACGAATGGAGGTCAAAGGAAAAGTCCTTGTGAAGATAGAAAAAGGTAAGTGTGAGTTTGAGTTTGGGGATGATTGGGTGGAGGGAAGGGAAACAAGAGTGTGTGTGCGTGTGTGCCCAGCAGCTGCACAGGGCCCGAGGGACAACCCTGTGTAGATTGAGTCTCCTCAACCCACAGCTCATTAGTGGAGAGTGAAAGGAATCCACACAGATGGCTGTCAACGTTCAAAAAAAGTCGGCTGCCTGAGACATGTCAATTGAGGTTTAAGTTCCTTCTGCTCATCTCGGTGACACTGCAGTATTCCACCATTATCTGTTTATTCTACCCCAAAAAAAAAAAAAAAAGTGCGACAACAAAGGAGCCCGGCGACATCTGAAAATGTGTTTTCTAATGAGCGCTCAGTCTACCGAACAGGAGCCCGCACTTGTCATTCATCACCGCAAATTACTCGTCCTAACTTGACATGTTTTCAGCGCCACAGATGACGGGCTTGTCTGTTCGGCAAACGCCGAGGATGGTCACCGCTTCCGCTGGAGACGCGACGCTGAACGGTCCGGCGAGACGGCCCGTGGAAAGAAAAAGGGGGGAAAAAAAAGAAATCAATTAGATTGTTTACCTGTCAAAGTTGGAATGCAGGACATGCCACTCATCATTTTTACTCCAACACTGTCACCTGCTCTCCTACTGTTATTCAATTAATGCAGCTGAACACGCCGGTGGGATACCGGCACAGTTTTTCTGTTTTTGTTTTTGCATTGACCATATTAGCTCTTGGTATTCATGGATTCACTTTGAACCTCAAAGAAAACTGGCAAAATAAAAAAAATAAACTTGCAGGACCCAGGTCCACCGGCGGGAAACCGAAAACAAATGCAACTTTAAAAAAAAAAGTATAATGTAGCTGAAAATGAATTCAGCACGGTTACGTATGGCTATACTTTAAGCATAATGAAACATCGGAAGCAGGAAGGAAGCAGAAGGTTGGACGTCGGAAAGCTGTTGACACATTGCTGTGATGCATGTTCAGCCTAAGAGGTTTAAAGAAAGAAACTATTGGATCAGACACTTAAAAAGCTGCCTCCGTCGGGCGGGAAAAGCTGCAGCAACTGTACAAATTTCCAACAGCTGTTTTCTGAAGACGTCCAAATCAGGTACGTCAACAGAACCGACTCGTAGAACAAACTGTTTGTGGATTAGAGAAGATTTAAAAAAAAAAAAAAAAATGAAGACGAAGAAGTCAGTAAGGAAAGAAGCTGACTTGCTGATTCACTGGGGAGTAGATTAAAAAAGTTGCCCCGGACCAGAGATGCCACTTTTCAGTAATTGTACATAACCTCGATGTGAACGCCACTTGAGCTGACCTACTTGTGAGGCTCAGAAAACTTTTTATCCTTCAGCCAAGTCTAAAAATAACCCCGTGGCCAGTTTTAGATTCATCTCAATGGTAACCCTGACAGTTCAGCAGAGTGCCAGTGACAGAGTCCTGCTAAGCGGCGTTAGCAGCAGCAGCAGGATGCGGCTTAGGTGCTCATCACATCAGCGGTCAACAAATCTGTTTCCTAGTTGAAAAAAAATGAAGCAAAATTAAAAGGGCATTGCTCTATTTTATACTAAACATGCAGTCATCATCCACACATTAAAGAATGCAATTTAGTTTTGTTTTTTTTTCTTTTATTGCTTATGTGATAGGGACAGATGAAAGGAAATCTAATGCCACACTGCATATGCAACTGGACATTTGGGGCGTGCACACGACACTAAAGAGATGAATCTTTTACTTGGCGTCCAGCGGTAGAACAAGTCCGTTAAGAAAAGGAAACCTGTAGTTGTAGCTGTGATTAATTCGAGCAGTGTGCCACAGCGAAGGGTAAAATAACGCAGAAAAACCATTGAACGACTCAAAACTGCTCGTATTCTTTTTTTCCTCGCTTTTCGTGTCGACTGAGCCACGCAGACTCGTTGCCAGAGCGACTGACTGATGGCAACAATAACACTAACGTACCAAGATTTAACATCGAGAAGCGTGCAAACATTTCCCACACAAAAAACTGAACCTTCATTCCGTATCATGTTTTCAGGCTTTGTGTTTGTACGTGATCATCTGAACACAGAAGATTAGCTAATTTAAACGCCTGCTCTCAAGAGGATCCGTCAGAGTTGGTGTGTGGGTTAACCGAACTGAAACACACCAAATTCTGCAGCACATCTAGGTATTAAGGTTGTCAAAGTCAAGCTAGCATAACTGACCTACTTCCCTTTTCCCTCACAATTTTTTTTTTTTTTTTTGTTTAAATGTTATCCAATTGTAGCAAAGCACTGCATTTCTTTTCTTTTTATGCATCACATATATATTTAAGATTTGGCAAATGATATTGACAACATGACAGCTAAAACCAACAGTATCATCGTCGGCTAATAGTTTTTTTTTGCCCTGCAGGAGGGAGACGAGAGCAGGATCTCGTGATGCAACGTGTCAATAGCCGTAGTTCCATAATTGATTAAAAAAAAAAAAAAGGATATAAAACAACATATTTCAAACTGAATCAAAACAGTTACAATATTTTTTTTTTAAAAAAGAATTTGGGTTCGTTTTATGCCTTGAAATTGATATTTTAGCATCAGTCATGGTCTTAAAATCAGACGATGATGAGTTCCAGATATTCTTGTCCTGCAAAGTGGTATTTCATAATGATGACTCATGGTGCTTCCAGTGACTCTATTGCTGTCATACAACCACAAAACTCCACATCCACGATCATGACTTGGCTTAATGTGTGTGAATCTATTATTCTCTTTTGATTTACTACAGTTGCTTGTTCAGAGATCAACAATAAGTACAGTACCTTTAATCATTCCCTGTGAATGGCAGCAAAATGATCGTGTGAACAAAAAAAAATAAAAATGACATGGAGTTTTCCCTCTTGTCTTTTCTTGTGCACACGCGTCGTTGTGAAAGGCATCCTCGTTTTGCCGCGCTCCTTTAAGACGATTCGGAATTAGAAGCTTTTTATACGTATTGTGCGGCTTGGTGGGACTCCATTAGCCTGAATCAAAGAGGACGACGGCGGTGTGGCAGCCTGCGTTTCAGAAAATAAATACCAAAATTGCTGCTTACAGTAACGGACAATGCAAACAGACTAATTAAAAGATAAAAGGAAAATTTCTTCCTTGTAGTTGGATGCGTTTTTGCATAATGGTAATGCTGCACTGTTGGTCAAAGTCACTATGATTCTAATAAGGACAGTGCCTTGTAAAAGTGTGCATTTGAAGGTTTTTTGGGGGGTGCGGGGGGGGGGTTGCATTTTGGCCTTTGTAGAATAGTAGCAAGATGAATGTCACAAGGATTTCAACCTGCTGTTTACCAAAAGCCACAAAGGGGACACAGAAGATACTCTGGACAAAATGAGAAGGCGAGGGAGGAAACATTATTTTGCACAAAATTATTCTTAGATAATGAGATTTTAGTTTGCTCCTATCTGTCTAGTTTAAGTTCCTTTTGAAATGAGCTGTTTGAGGGCCTCCTGTCACTTTAAATCCAAATAAGCTGCTCCTTACCACGACCCCTCCCCTTAGACTCAAAGTTTACACAAACACGTGAGCATGGCTGCAGACAAATGCACAATGATACAACCGAACATTTGGGAAAAGCAGATGTGGAGCCTCCTGTACAGCCAGCAATACAACAAGTGGGTTTTGCATGGCACATCAACAACAAAACAGTTGTCTTTTCCAGCAGCCATTGTACAGCGCATGCAGCAGTGAAACCAGCTGAACAAATACTCTGGATCTCAGGTAAGGTTTTGGAAACACGTCATTTCCAGGCACCAAAAGAGATCAACTTACCAAAAAATTGTGTTTTTAAATGCTCGGACTGTTTCTAGAAACTTGCATCTTATGCCCTTTAAAAGTTAGTCCATGCCTTCAGGAAACAATTGCTTCTCTGACCCTGAACATGGGGATAGGACTAAACTGATAGGGTCATATTCATATTTTATATGACCCAGTTAAAGTTCAGGTCTAAATTTTAATATGTGACAGGACTTACTGATGTCTAAAGAGCCACATCTCAAAATGCTTAGAACTGTATCTGCAGCAAAAGCTGGAAACAAAATATTGACTCAGAAGGGCTGAACTCAAATTCACACTCCACTTTTTAGATTTACATTGGGAACCATGTTTTTTTTTTCCTTTTCCTTGTATCACATAACACAGTAGCTGTGCTCCCATTAACCAGAAAAGTGTGAAAATTGAAATAACAAAAATGAATTTGCTTAACAGAATTTGCGATTTCGAAAACAACTCACTTTTCAGGAAAGCGTTTTTGCCCCAGGATAAGGTTCTTTTTCAGTTCTACCCCCCAAAAAAATGTATTTCGTAGAACAGCAAGAGAAACACGTTCTTCACAGTGTCACATGATCAACAGCCGAATGTTACCACTGTCAAAAACAACGATGAAGACAGCAGAAAATAGAAGGACAATGATGGTTTTCTTTTTCCCCCTCCAGAGCTCTCTGTGCTTCAGTTCATGAACTGTAAGGTGTCGTTCCAATGTGTTGAATCCACACATTCTGTAAAACTGGCCACTACAATTTTCCCAAAAAGCCGCATCCGAATAAGGAGCATATCGCACCAACGCCTGAATTATGAACATATTGAAGCTGTTTACATTGGTCACTGTCAGGATTTTCAATGGCTTCTCACGTGAACAAACGTATTCACGACTTAATTTATTATTTATTGGAAAAACACTGGAATTGTGAAATTTTATGTTCGACATTAGCAGAACATCGACAAAGATTTGCGGCCAATTGTAATGGAAACGCAGCGAGGCCTGTGGTAAGGTAGCATGACGTAATTCCTTTGCAGCTGTTGGCGACGTCGGTCCTATGAAAGACTTGGCGTTGACCCCTGACCCCAGAACCGACACAGGAAAACCGACCCGGGCCGGTTCCCGTTAAATCCGCAGCCTTCTCTCCTCCCCCCTTTTCCACCAGAGTTCCTCCTTTCATCTCGGAGCATCTTGGGAACGCCGAGCTCAGACAGCAGGATTAGTCAAGGATCCATCTTGAGACGCAGATAATGTTTACGCACGCAGGACGCCCCCCCCAAGCCCCGACCTCTCCTGTGCTTTGCGGTTGCTTCTGCTGTACTGATTAGAACTCCATCAGAAATGGCTATTTGTTCTTACTGCTGCGGTTCCTTTTCTTCCCCCTCCGCCACTTCCTCTTTATTTTTTTGTCAGCCACCCCTCTAATTCAGTGCAATAACGAGTTACAAGTAGGTCAGCACCAGCCTGCAGCCAGCAGTGCCTCTGTCTCAGAGACTGACAGCAACATGGAAAAGCCACAGGGCTGTTAAATATGCCCCGCGGTCGTTCCCTCTCGCTCCGTCTAAACAGCTGAAAGTGGGTGGCACTACGGATCCACCACTGGTTTTTCCCTCCTCCAATCAGTCCAGTTTATATTTTTAGTTTTTAATTTTTTTTCAGAGTACAAAGTACACCACCCCCACCCCGCCCCAGACACACTTTTTCTCCCTTAGCACGTCTCTCGGTTCGAGTTCAGAGCACAGTTCTCGTTTCTTGGAGTTGGAGCTACACACACCTTAACAACCGTGCTCTTGTAGTTGATGTAAGGGAATGTGTGAGTGTGCGCTCGCCGCCTCACCTGCCTGTCATCGTGAATGACAGGGAACTTTTGGTGTGTGTGTGTGTGTGTGTGTGTGTGTGTGTGTGTGTGTGTGTTCAGGGACCCAGCAGCTGGCGTCACACCTGCACAGTCGCACATTCACTTCCACCGGGGGACCATTTCCTCCTTTTTGTTAGCAAGCGGTGACACTTTACAAATAATTTATTTGCGCGTTCGTGTCTTCTCGCGGTTTCCTTCCGGCGGTTTGTTGTTGACATATTACTCTTTTCTCCGCTTGCCGGATAGAAATCTGCCGAGGAGACAACTAACAAAGTCTCGTGCGACCAGCGGCTCGACGAGTCACGGTAAAACAAAAAAAAATAATAATAAAAGAAAAGAACGGCAAAGACAAAGCACACAAGACGATTAGGTAAAAGGCAGATTTTTGACCCGCTTTGACCCTTCTTCTTAGTTTCCACTTAAACGCTCACAATTATTTAAATCAGGCAAGCTGACATTTAAATATTAATAGTCCTCACTTACACACGGGAAACAATTACATGTTTTGTGTGATTGTCAAGAGGGTGAAAAAGAGCCTCGATTCCTACTGTTACACACACACACACACACACACACACACACGTGCGCGGTGCAAGAGGCTGGGCTGGGGTAAATTTAATTTAGAGACATTCTCTTCTTCCCTCCACATCCTGGGCTTGTAAGACACTGAAGTGACTGTTCTTTGCCCGTGTAAAAGAACCCATTATCAAAGCATTAAGATATGATTAAACTGACATTTTCTTAAGAAAAACCAAAAGAGTTGGGAATAAAAGGGAAAGAGAGAACTACATACTCCAGATCGTATCGGGAAAGAGAAGGGGTTGGAGGTGGGGTGTGGGGGAGGTACATACTGATCTCTGAAGGAGCTTATTACAAGAAGACAAGCGCAGCGGTGTGCTGATCAGAAGTATGCAAGCCGAATGCACCTGCTGGATTCGGCTCTCGTTCACAGAGCGTCAGTCAGCGCCCGGCCCGTCCAGCCCGGATCGACGCGGAGGCTGGCGGATCATCTGATAGCAATAAACCTCCAGCAGGAAAAGTAACGAGCGCAATTAAAACAAGTTAAGCCGTTTCAGAAATTGCGGGGTTTTTGCCATGTGAACTGATGCGGGTCTGGGAACCGAAGGGGTTTCCGGCTGGTCTCTGAGGATAGTGCGAAAGTCTCGAGGCTTTTCCTCGTTTCTTGAAGTTTCTGTTCCCCCGGTGAGTCTTTGGGACTGAACAGAAGCTCAGTCAGCCCTCACTGGTGATCACCACGTCAGAAACGAAATTCAGAAATGCACCGTGTATAAATAGTACCAGTGAAAAGCAAGGAACAAAACTCAAATGTATCTATGTTGAGCATCATCGAGATAAAAGCACATGAACTGGGAATGCACTTCTTAAGAAGGGTCTGTGTTTTTTATGACATCAACTGGAGGCGTAAACGTACACAGAGCTGACAGTTCAGAATACAGCAGTGATTAGAAAACTATCAATCAATCAATCAAATTTTATTTGTATAGCACATTTCAGCAGCAAGGCATTTCAAACTGCTGCTGAAAGTTTGAAATGCTTTCAAACTTTCAAAAGCAAGTTGAAAGTCTGGGTTTTTTAAAGGTAAAGATTTAGTATTTGATCATGCCTTTTATCTGCCGCTCGCTTCCTGTCAGGTTTTTTTTGTGTGCAGCACAAAAAAAACCTGGATTTTGTCAGTTCTAGCATTTCAAAATGTGGTGAGTATAGAACTTCCTGGAGATTTAGTTTGATTTAGTCAATAAAACCACACATCCAGAGAATAAAGCCGTTTGAAAATGGTCAGTGTTTAGAAATCTAATTAGACTGTGCTGATATTTGATGGTAGAAAAATACAATTTATGTCACTTTGGAAGGCAGAGTTCAGCACGTCTGATGCTCTTAAGGATTCCAATGTATTTGGGGCAGGTTTATATTTTACAATGATACTTAAATTGACCTTGAGTTTGTTTTAGAGGCACTACGGACGCTTTTACCGTTAAAAAACAGACCAGTCTGGTTTGGGCCACCTTTCTTTGTGGATCGTCAATTTGGCAAAACAACACCGTTAGTACTATTAGTATTTAAATGTGAACTGTTTCACCATTTTGTATGCTTCAATTAAAACAGGTTAAAAAAAAAAAAAAAAAATCTAAACAGAGAAACAATAATAAAATTATGAATCTAATTTCCAAACTCATCTACATAATGAAATTGTCTGCAAAATAAAGACAACTCAAAAAATTACTTCAATGAAAAACAAACAAAGCAATACTCAAAAGAAACCCTCTAATTGGTAGAACCCACCAAGGTCATTAATGACATCATCCAATCATTTTAGCAGGAAATACTGGGCCAACCCCATCCATACTCCATAGGTCTACATGGGACAAACAACGGTGAGTAAAAAGGGAAACAAATACCATGAATATACTTTGACACAAAATAAGCAAATTCAACCAATAGTCCATACCTAAACATATAAATGGATGGAAACTCCAACATAATGCTAACACAAACAAACCCGGGACAGTAAGTGAAGCAATGTTGCAAAGTAATGTTTAAATTTAAGCTTTATAACCAACTGTAGAAAGTACGTGAATCAGAAATAAGGGTTAGGGATGACAGGAACCGAACCACTTTGTCACAGAGATTTCCTCTTTCCTGAGCTACTGTTGAAGAAATGTGCCAACAACAACCAATCAGAGCCAGGGGGAGGGTCTTAGCGCCATCAATCACCTTCATGTACTCGCTGCTAAATGCGTTCGTGGCAGAGAAAGGAACTGCCGACTGAAGAATTTAAACTAACTTAAAACAAGTATGTATTTTAACTTGATCACATGAGTGAAATAATATAGAAATGTGTTCTTGTTCAACTAGCTGCGGGCAGTTCTCTTGTATGTTGCGAAATATTTACATGGTTTACAGTATTAAGTGAAAATTATTAACAAGTTAAAGAGTGATGAGCTATCAGACCTTAAAAATCAAGACGTGTCTCTTGTTAAATCAACTTGATGACATTCAAATTCCGAGTGAAAACCAAAACTAATTTCTAACTTCATTTTTAAGCTAAACCTTCAAGTATTTCACAGGGCACACATTTACGAATATAATTTGTTGGACTTTGTGACGTCTTATTTATTAGTTAGTACATATAGTAAATAAATATATAGCTCGTCTTCCAGCCTGTTCTAGACTTCATGCTTCTAGGAATGCTTTTCCTAAATCAAGACGCTAAATAACTCATTAAGAAGATTTTTACAGTTTTGACCTGGGAGAGCAAACAGCTTCCCTTCTATTTGTCTTTCTCCCCCTCAGACAAATAAAGCCTACTGTAGATTCAGAGAGGATGAGGCGTGTAGAGGTGCAGGGGGGTTTACGGATTGGGCGAATGAATGTCAGGATTTTTTTTTTTCCCCCCTTTTTTTCTTCCAGGCTCCCAACTGCCGCCGAGGTATGCTCAGCGTTTGATGTGAAATCTGTGTAATTTTCTGAAAGGCATCGCATTATCACGAGGAGTCAAAAGCTTTCTGGCAGTAATTGCTGCATGGCCGCAGACAGACGTGTAAGCGCACTTTGCAATCTTTTCCCTGCAGAGATTTCTAACAAACGAATGCAGGAAACATGAGCCGCATGTTGTGGGGCTTTTGGAGCAGCTTCTATTTTGGGTTTAATGGATTCAATGTAGAAGAAGAAGAAGAATGTTGGCGGAGAAAATTTATTGTTGGGTGTTATAAATGTAACATGCAGAAAATGTAAGTTTTTTTATTATTATTATTATTATTATTTGCATTGATTTGATGCAAAAATCACTGGGCAAAAAAAAAAAAAATAGAAACGTCATCCTCTACAGCCCCCCGCCGCCGCCCCCAAACATCAGGGTCACATGGGAAAGCAGAAACTCTACTAAATCCACAAACAACAAAAGCATAAAAAAAAATAATAAAAAAAAACATCGTCTCCCTTCCCAGAATGCCTCTCCTCCCTCCTTGTTTCACAGTTTGGTCGAAGGAGGAGAGATAAAAAAAAAAAAAAGAAGAAAAACGTACATCGACATGTTGAGTGGCAGAGAGCGTAACATTGTTGCTGATTTTCACAGTTTCACTCCACACACTCTCCTGCTGAGTTAATAAATCTGACCTCTGCTTAATTAAAATAACAGACCATCCTCCACCGAGGACCAAAAAAAAAAGAAGCAGTTAGAGAATTATTTTAACTAATCGTTAATTAAGATTCAGCAAAAAAAAAAAAAAAAAAAACAACAAGAAACCTGCCAGTGAAGATGGCTCTAATTTTAGATCCATGTTAAGAGCAGCTGGACGTAGAAGAACCGACACGTTTCTTCTTGGAGTGTGTGGAGGCGAAATTTTAAAAAAAAAATCAGCTCCCCACCCCACCCCAAAAAAAAAAAAATCAGCAACCCAACAGGAAAATAATCACATAGCGACTGCTTATTTATGGATGTTATGGTAATGCTGAGTTTCTTCTGTTTTTTTTTTCTTCTTCTTCTTTTTTTCCTGAAAGAGTCAGTGTTGCTGCGTTAATTGCTAATTTTGTAGCGCTGATCTTTTGACCGCAGAAGGTGAAAGAGGCCAGAAACACAGTCACAACATAATGACGGCGCTGTAATAACCGCGCCTCCTCTCTGGTCCCACGTTTTGCCCCCCCCTACCACCCCGCTTTGCTGCTGCAGTTCTGTTAGCAAGGACTGTTAAGAGGATATCATTATCATGTGTTTTCCCCGAGTAAGCTGCAGATTTGGTTAAATATAGAGAAGCCGTGTTTTGTGCTTTTTTTTTTCTCCTTTTCTTCTTGTTGCCATCTCCCTCGTTTTTTTTTTTTTTTCTTCCCCCAGTTTTGCGTTAAAGCTGGGTCAATCTGACCCCCCCTCCCAAGGCGATCCTTCTGCCAAAGAGGAGCCACAGATGTAGTCAGTATCGATGCCATGCTCAGAAAAAAAAAAAAAAAAACTGATTGAAAAGAGACTTACATGTTTTCAAAGCATGCTGGGAACTTGGGGCCAGGCGAAAGCCCAAAGTATTAAAGCTGAGATAGTCACCAGTATGCTATAAAAAGGCAGCATATGTTGCTCAAGTCCAGCAGTGCAGCAATGATCCAAATTCTAAAAATGCGTTTTTCTTTTTAACATTTAAAACGATTTTTTTTTTTTTTTTTTTTAATCATGTTTTGTTTCTTTTAATAAAAGTCACAAATAATTTCACGTGCAGTTTGAGATGTGGACATTGAGAGCTTACATTTGCAATATAATGAAGAAAAAGAAAAATGTTGGTAGTGAGAGCTTAAAAAGTGTTTTTGCAACATAGTGGGGGGAAAAAATGACATAAAATGTTGAAAGAAAAGACATTGGAAAAAAACCCAAAAACCCTGAATATTCTCCTCTCAATGAGAGTTTTACACTCTAATAATCTGGTTTTATGGCGTCTGTCATTTCACATCCATCCTGTAAAAGCTCTCAGGTAATTAAGTGAAAACATTTGTGATGCGATCGCTTCATCCCGACTTCAAACGGAGGAGATTCTGAAGGACACAGCAGAGCTGGTAGAAAGAGTTAAAAAAAAAAAAAAAAAAAAAGAAAGAAAGAAAGTAAAAGGTAGTGACACCACCGACTGAAGTTAATTAAAGACGATTTCACGAATCCCATTTTTATTCTGTGATACTCAAAGATCTCCTCAGAAAGTATCAATGGCAGATTTAGTGAAAAGAGATTTTTAATTAGCGAACGAGTGAGGAGTGTGTTTGAGTTTTTCTTCTTCCTCTTCTTCGGCTGATATCTGTGTTTTATCAGCGAGATGGTAAAGAAGAAAAAGGAATCATTCATCCGACTCCCCCGAGGAGTCCCATTGTTATCGCGATGCACTGTTCCTCCTTAAATCGGAGAGCAGAATGGAAATTCGGAGCTGGAGTGTGTGGAAGCCGCGGCTCTGCGTTTGCATATTTATTCAGCTGTCATATCTATCTGAGCAGATCATCAGAGGAGATAAACTAAAGAGATGAGGGAATAATGGCTCCCTCTCTCTCTCTCTCTCTGCTGGATGATGGGAGTGTAGTCCTGAAAAACACCAGGAACTGGGTAAACAAAACGTTCCTCCCTCAACTCCCCCCACATGCAAAGCCAGGACTTTTTAAAGTGAGCCACAGTTACTGACGGCGCTGATGATTACGATGAAGATGTTGTAACAAAATGTTTAGATTCTAGTGTCACCAGGGCATTCGTTTTTGGGGAGCAAAAACGGCAACTGAGAAAAAGTTTGCGGCTTTCACGCCGAGGAGGAAGTGACACGTAGAGGGAGATCCTTATTTAAACTTTAAAATAGAAAACCAAAAGTGTTGCATTATTATTACTACTATTACCTCTTATTTTACCAACTTGTGTTCAATAACAACCTGCCAGACACAAACTGAGCAACTTTGGCCCTAAAAAAAAAAAAAAAAAAAAAAAAACACCACAAATTTTGTAAAAATATATCAGCTTCTAGTCAGTTAAAAAAAAAAAAAAAAAAAAGTACATATGTGCTCAATAGATTTTGAATCAAATTTATTGATTTCAAACGGAGTATTTTTTTTTCAACTCTCTGTAGGTTTGATGAACCTGCAAGTTGTTGACCTTTCACCTCACTCTTTCATACTGACACGTCTAAAAGGAGTTCCAGGCATACCGCTATAAATATCCAAGCAATTAGCATTTAAAATCAACTAGATGCTTAAGTATAATACAACACAGAGGCTGTTCTATATGAGGTGTCGTGACTGAATACATCAACCTAGTCGAAGCTAAAAACTGTCATAAAACTTTGTTACTGAGAAACGTTTACTGTGATGAGGAAGTCAGACTCAATTGCGCCGTAAAATGGAATCTGGCGTATGGTAAATATTACCTTTAGAAAAGATTTCACTTGAGCACATCTGTAATCATCAACGGTTCAGTTCAAAACACGTGTTGCTTTACTTCCATAATTAATCTTACCGAGAGGTCATGATCATTTAACAGAGGCTGATTGTTTCAGATGTGTTACACTGAGTTATTGTCATAATTCAGGAAAAGTCGGGGATTGTCACAAAACCTTTATTTGTCAGAGTTTCTGTTTTGAAGCAAAATCCAAGCTTGTTTTTTCTTATATGACAGCAGTGATGCTAATGGTGCACTCTGAGGCAACGTTCGCTGTGGATGGCAAGTCAGAAGGATTTTACTCTTTATTCTTTACTGATATTTTGGGTGAAGCGCGTGTCTAAAACACAAACCATCTTCTGTTTCTGCTGCTTCTTCTAACAGCAGATGACTTCTTGAAAGAAAGCAGCGAAGGAGCTGATAGTTGTGTTACTAAGGAGGATGCAGCTGTTTGTGACAGACAGGATCCTGAGCCATTAACGCTAGCCTTAGTTAGCACAATGAAACACTGTGAAACCTTGTTAATTAAGTGTGTCTGCTACTGAGCAATCTGAGCTTTTAAATGTGTTTGAAGGATGACGAGTCTGCACTGAGCAACATGCAACACATGGTTATCCTTTAGTTTATAAACTATTTAGTGCATGTGAACTGTATGTATTTTCAGATTGTTACAATATAGTCAAGTCAAGCATCGCTTATTTATGGAGGACCTTTTAACCACAATGCATTTCAAAGAGCTTTATGTCATAAAAACATCATAAACATCTTAATATAGTTATTAACTGTGAAACATTACATTTGATCAAATATCAAGCAATTACACATCAAATATGTTGATCAGTCTTCTTGCTACTACTTGTCAGATGTAGCTCTAAACAGGTGGGCTTTTAGTTTTGTTTCAGCCGTTTTGCAGTTTTCTGAACGTTTATTCCAGAGTTGTGGAGCAAATAAAATAAATCATATAAACTAATAATATCCCACTAACTCTAAAGTTTAACTTCATGTTAAATGGCTTAGATAAAAACAAACTGCTAGGTTTGTGTGAAATAAGAGTGGACGATATGGACTCAAAGTTTTATCGTGATAATTTGCGATGCCGTTGCGATAACAACAAAAGTAGCAATAAGAAATACTTATTGCTACTTTTATAGGTGTCTGTATGACTGTGACTGATTGCCACAGCATTTATAGACCCACAAACACAAATAATGCTCTTGGAAAAAAAAACATTTGCGTTATGCGTCACCAGCCACATAAACAAGAGCATTTTATATCATTAACTGCTCACAGTAACCGTATTTAAGCATATTTTCAAATGTATCGATACTCTCACTTATCAAACAGTGGAAAAAACTAACAATCCAGACGACATGGAGAGTTTTGAGGCGTCTTAAAGACAATTAATTGGAATTTATTGTGACAGCGATAAATAAAGATTCTTGTATCACGATAAATGATAAGCGATACGATAAATGTGTTTAACACTGAATTTGGTGAACTAACAAATTAAATAAAGTATTAAATTGAATTATTCATTTAACCATCTTTTAGCTCTTACAGTTACAGGAAAATTGTTTAAAATCTACACCCCCAAAAAAAACTGCTACACCACTTTTATTGCTTTAACTGACAGGTTGCTTTATGACTGTAGACGTCCATGTATGAGTGAAGGTATCATCATTTATTCCTCAATGCATTTGTGGACACACTCTCTACTAGAGTAATGATAATATAGAGCAGCTAATTCAACAACACAGGGAAGCAGTTAAGAAGAGACTGAAACTTTGCTCAATGGTGCCATCTAGTGGCCACTGCAGGAATCCCCAGGACTTCCACACCACAACAAGAGCTCTTCCCCAAAGCTTTCTGATGGAGGGGTGGAGAAGAGGGGAGAGAGTTTGGATAACAATTATCAGTTGTATTTGCATTAATGTGATTGCTTTGTCTGCAGACTCATCTGACTGCAATTATAAAGAGTAGCATTAAAACACTAATTAATTAACTCAATTGTGGTTAGATTGATTAATTCGAAACAAACATGAGATCGCAGGCAAAGCAAATGAGCTTGTGGAGTGCCGATGCATCTGGGAGAGCCGCTGCAGAAGACATTTTGATTATCTGCAGACACATGTAGTTGCAAATCTTCTTTTTTTAATTAACACGAACAGACTCATGAGTCTGTCGCGAGTCTGTGGCTCCTAATCATATTTTTAGTCAAATTTTTTTTCTTCTTCTTTTTTTTTATTTTTAAGGGTTGTTGGTTTTGAGACAGTGATGAAAGGGGAGCTTAATTATTGTAAAGTTTTGTTTTGGGGGGTGTTTTGGAGCTCATCCATGTGGGAGTGTGTGTATAAAATAAATAAATCCTGTCATGCATGTCATTCTGCAAAAAAAAAAAAAAAAAAGAAAAACGAAAAAGTTGGTGAAATTATGATCAAAAGCAAACAGATGGCAACATAAATCATCCATTCGCATGTCTGCGCAGCAGAACAATGACTCAGAGGAGGAAGGAAAACATAAATCTTGTGTTATTTTATCCAAACACATATGATCGCTGTTATGAAATATCTAATGCTGCTTAAATGATGAATTTTTTTAAGCGTGAATATTTTTGGGGATGTCAATCAGGAAGATCTTCCAGATCGATGAATTCTGCTTTATTTCCAGCTCATATCCACCTTCATTACCCATGAAAAAAAAAACAATTAAAAAATTATACATATATATATTGTATACATACAAAGTCCTGGACCCCTGTGCCAAATTTAAGAGGGAATGGGTTAGTCAAAGCCCCCTTCCTCTCAGTGTGCTGTCTGTATCTGCACATGCAGAAAAGCCTCATCAAAGAGATACCAGTAAAGTGCATGTAATACTTTAGAGATTTAATGCAGTTTTTAATTGGATAGAGGCCCATTATTTTTCAATACAGAAGGGGCACTGAGGCACATAAAGCTCTTGAATATTTTTTTGCAAATCATGTTCAACAGCATAATGATTAACCGTGGCACTAAATTTGCCTCACAAAATGAAAAGCAAACTTCATGCAAGGCGTAATTTAATTGTTTCCCTTCACATTTTCTGCCTCCTATTGTTGGAAGCTTAACATTTTGTGTGTGTGTGTGTGTGTGTTTTTTTTTCTTTTTTTTTTGTACAGAGTCTGCTCAGCAGCCGCCTTGTGACGCCTTCACCTCCACAACGTGACTGACGGATGTTGCAGTGAGGAATGGAGTCGGGGATTCCTGCCCCGCTTTAAGTCACGTTTAATGCCCTATTATGCAGATAGTTTTTTTTTTATTTCAACGCTGCAAATTAGCCCTGAATACCCTAAAGTAGTTTGGTGTCATTACTGACACTGATTTTTTGTTTTTTTCATAGCAATACATCCTTCTTCCTTTTTCTTCCTCCATTGAAAATACATCTCAGAGTGACTAATGCGTTTTCTATTCATCATTTTAATGATGCATTACAAATGTTCCCTTCAATCATGGGAAGTTGAGCTATGTTTTCTTTGCCATAGTTTGGAATTGCTTTGTGTTTTTATGTTGTTTTTTTGTACAGGACACATTGCAGCAGTCGGTGCAGCAGGTCCCAGCTCATCCTGAGGAGAACACTGCCCTCTGGTGTGTGATTGTTGGTAATGCAGCCCTGCTCTATTACTTTGTTTCTCTCTCTCTCTCTCTTCTGGAAACCCACGATGAGTCAGATTAAGTCTCACTGGTCAACGCTGAACTAAGTCTGCAACTAGCAATCCTTGTTGTGATCGATTATTCTGTTGATTTTTCTGACATTCAGTTAATCGGATATAAAAAAAAATTGCCACATGCTGCAGATTTTTCATTTAACCACTTGAGCTTTTTTAAAACAATATTAGAAATTCTTTAAATAATCAACATAAAGATATTCCATTAATTAAAAAAAAAAAAAAAAAAAGGAAAAAAATTTTATTGCCTAAAATGCAAAAACATAACATTGTTTAGTGAACATAATGAATCTGCAGTTTTATCATCTTAAATGCAAAATGCACATATTTTTCTGTACCGCAGAACTGCTCTGAATATGTTGTTCTTTCAGAAAATTGTGGGGGTTTTTTGGAGTCTGTATGCTTCAGTTGAAGATTGATCACATATTAAATTAGTTGATCTTAATAACTGGTTTAATCTGACTAATCGTTTCAGCTCTATAACCAGCGTTGGTGAATATGAATCAAGCACTTAATATTACAGAAAAATATGGGGAAAAGATAAGAAATTATTCCTGCATTCTGTAAACAGGTCAAATGAAACATAAAGCTGCAAACATGTGAGTGTGACCGGTTACTGTATGCACAAACAATTGAAAACATGTTAAAAAAAAGAAAAAAACAAAAAATCCTTTATGTCCTTGTAATTATTTTTGCCTAATTTTTATTGGAAAAGTAATAGAATAAGTTCTTTCTCTTTTTGTCAGAACGGAACTGAATCAAAACAGAACCTCGCCTAAAAAAAAAAGTCCAACATGCAAGTCTGAGAAGTTTTTCAAGCAACAGGAAGCAATAAATGACAAAAAAAAAAAAAAGGAACATTTATTTGTGGAGAGCTTCTCTGGTTACGGCAGATGAATCCATGTCCAGAGGACATTTTCACATTTTGAGCATAAAACACAAACTGCTGAGTTTCTTTGGGGGTCGGTAGGAGTTCATCCTTCAACCACTGGGTTGCCAGTTTGAAAAAGAATCTCCACCAAATATTGAGTGTTTTGCAGCAGGTTTTCCTCCACGATTGTCTTGTATAATCAATCAATCAATCAATCAAGTTTTATTTGTATAGCACATTTCAGCAGCAAGGTGTTTCAAAGTGCTTTACATCATAACAAACATAAAAACACAAAGTCATGTAACATAGAATAAACAATCAAAACATTAATTTAGACGGGCGTCAAATTTATAACTTATCCATTTATCTAAATGTTTTGCTTTGTGCAGATCCTGATCTTTGACATACGTCCAGTCGTTTGATTTTATACTGTCTATTGGCTAATTTTTACTTATCAACAAAGAATTTCCTATCAATGTGAGGATTCTCCCTTATGGGGTATCCTCATTAAAAGAGGGGCTTTACAAACACCTCTCTTGTAGAATTTAGTTGAAACAAATGGGCCTCTAACCCTCTGGGACTTTAGTCGCTGTTTGACAAGGACTCCAACTTGGACTTTAGCTGAGAAATATCAGCTGGGCCTTTAACCCTTTGGGACGTCTTCTCATTCTGAAGATGGGAAAGACATCTTCAGAAGTCTTTCCTACATCAAGATGCTGCCACAACCATACCTCTAAGTGCTATATTAAAGGTATGCAATTGGTCTCATCTGTCCAGATGAAATATGACCTCTAACAAATGTTTTTACTTTTAAGAGTTCATTTGTAAAAATGATAAAAAAATTATTTTCTTCTTCTGCTTCACAGTCATGTAGTCCATCGTTTTCCAATTCCTAATTGGATACACTTACACTTGTGGTTATAATAAGTCAGTATCTATAAAGGTACAGGTGAATACTTTCCTATATGAGTGCAATGTGAACTTGAAATATATATATATATTTTTTTTTAAATCTTCAGTGAATGCAGATGAATCTGAGCCCAAACCCAGTGAACATTCCTCTGGCTGCCTGAGCAGAACAGCTCTGATAATCTGCTGCAGGATGATCTCATGTCACTTTTCTCTGCACGCCTTTGCCTTTCCGACGCCACAGTTTTCCACGCTCGCCAAAAATTTACTTTCCGGCAGAAAAATGTGGGGAAAAAAAAAAAAAAAAAAAAAAATCAAATCAAATAAAGAAAGAAAAAAGGAAGTGACATCTATGTTAGCGTGTGGCAGAAATAAAAGCGATAACAGAGGCTTTCCTCCAAATCCAGCACAAACACAACTTTCCCTCAGTCAGCAATGCCGGGACTTTTCAGGAGATGCCATTGCTGCCTCGTTGGTTTTTTCTTTTTTCCCTGTTCCCTCTGATTACTCCTCTCATCTTATGTAAATCCTCTTAAGTCACATGTTATTGTTTATTGCGACTGTGAAGGTTAGGTGTTCCTAAGCCCGGTGCGCGCGCTTATCTCGCCGCCGCATGCGTCTTTGTCTCCCTCCAATATTTCTTGTTTCGGTAATGCGCTAATGGATGAGCGGGAAGTTGCCTGGACTGATGCGCCGCAGACAACAAATCTACTGCAGTTCAAATATTAATCTCTCCCAGCGGCGAAGTGAGGCTTCATGAAAGAGAGGCGCCTGCGCGCTCCAGAGGGACCGCAGTGTCATTAGAGCCTCGCTGTTTCTCTTTATCGGCAGATATCGACAACAAACAGTCAAACAAGCAAGCAGACTGAATATCACTTATTGGGACATGAAGTAATATTTGTGATGGCGCATTTACAGCAGGAATCTGTCGAGTTAGAATAAGATGCTGATTGATTTTCATATCTGGGTTAATTGTGGATAATAACAATCGGGATTCTCGATTGTTATCGGGATAGAAATCCCGAAAATTTTTACAAAATTTTACCTTTTACAAAAACATCAGAAAAAAAAAAAAAGTCAAAACAGTGTTCAAAATATTTTTAGTTCTTGCCTTCTTTATTAATTACCCCTATCATAAAGTAGAGGTGATGTCACACTGTGTGTGAGAGAGAGCAGTCGCTGCAAAACTTTAGACAATGAGTTTCTACCAGTCAGGCTGTCAGCAGCTGCAGTCATTCTTTCTGTTTCATTTCTATTTTGATAATATATAGTCTTTTTTTTCCCCCAGTAATTAAACATAATTAGAAAAGTTGAATATTTTAGTGTGGAATATTCCATAAAATTCCTGAAAACTTTAGCAGTTAGAGGTGAAATAGAAGTACGATCAATGGCTCTCTTTGTAAGATTGTTTTTTTGCTGCTAGATGCAACAGCAGTGTTGACAACGGCTGCTTGAGGTCACACACACCACACACACACACACACACATACGCATACACGTGCGTCAGTCAGTTGCATAACTGGTTAAAATACAGTCAGAGGAACTCAACCTCCAGAGGGGCTGAATTAGAAAAGTTAATTATTAGACCCATTGTACTTTCTACTTTCAGTAGTTCCCCAGACGTCCTGACACCAACCAGATAATGATTGTTTTACTGAGGAACAACGTGAAATAATAAAGTTCTTTTTGTTTTTCTGGTTTAGATATGATATAAAGTAAGCAAGCATTGCAAACAGTATATGTACCTAGTCAAGCTGTTTTCACTATTACACATTGAATAGTGGTATGAGTGTTGATGAATTGCAGGAAACCAAACGTTGGCCACAGTCTGATGAGCGTTGGGTAATATTTTCGAGTAAAATGTTTACTTAAGAGATTAACGCTTAGATAAGGTGATACGGACACATTTGAAAAAGTACATGTCAAGAAGCATTTTAGAAATTCAGAAAGGAGATAATGAACTGCATTAGGTCAATGAAATATATATATATATATATATATAATATATATATATATATATATATATAAAACAACTTAGATCATGACACTTGTAACTGATTAATCTGTATTTGTGTTGGGTGTATTTTTTATTTATTTCTTTACAGTTTTTAATATGTCATGTGTGTAAAATGTCTGGGAATGTCTGAGTTTTTCATCAATTAATCATCCATCCATGATTGTATATACATATATATATATATATATATTATATACGTATATATATATATATTATATATATATATATATATATATATATATATTATATATATATATATATATATATATAATATATATATATATATATATATATATATATATATATATATATATATATATATATATATATATATATATATATATATATATATATATATATATATATATATATATATATATATATATATATATATATATATATATATATATATATATATATATATATATATATATATATATTGCATAACTGGTTAAAATACATTGACTTATGGAAAGATTAGCAGATATGAGGAAGTTAAAGAAAATATATCACTTTTGTTGCAGTAGACAAAACTGCAGTTCCATTTTTTAACAAGCCTCCCTTTGCGAGCACCTATGAACACGTCTCCTGCAGAGTGTGGAGCTGCCAGGTGAACTTTCACCTTACGCACACAAGCAGAACAGAGTAGAGTTCAGTTTGCACAAACTCTGTGCAGCAGCAGCAGCAGCGAGACGTCTGCAGCAGGAATGGCAGAATCCGGCAGGATCCTGATCAAAGGGGGGAAAGTTGTAAACGAGGACTGCTCCGTCATCAGCGACGTTTACATCGAAAATGGGAAAATAGTGGAAATTGGGCCGAACCTCCAGATCCCAGCCGGAGTGCGGGTGATTAACGCCACAGGCAAGCTGGTGATCCCGGGCGGGATAGACACGCACACACACATGGAGCTGGCGTTCATGGGGACCAAAGCTGTGGACGATTTCCACATCGGGACCAAGGTGCAGTATCGGTTCAATATTACACACAAAAAGTAAAATTAGAGAAATAAAGTTGGGCATGGAATGCCCCAAAAAACTCAGTTCCTCCTTAAAACTACAATATGTAACTTTTATTTTTTTTAACATTTTATGGAATTAGTTTTTTGTTTTGTTTTGTTTTGCTTTTTACATATTTGTTAAAACTATCACTATGTTGTGATAGTATAATATGAAACAAGTAATCAGAAAAAAAATCTATCTCCCTTGCCTTCCCCTTTATGGTCTTGCTGCATCAATACACAGATCTGTCAGGAACAAGCAATCAGAGCCAGGAGAAGGGTGTTAGTGCTGTCAATCAACATCATGTATATGCTGCTGACCCTTTTCACCTTCATCTGTGCTATACTATAACTACTTTACCACAGTGGGGTCTGCTATAAATGCTAAGACTCGCTAGCATGGCTACCAAAAGAGGATAAACAGTTTTCCTGGAAGGGTGAGTTGTTTCTCTCCATTAGCATATTTAGCAGCATGCACATGATGTCGCTAAGATCTGGACCGCTGCTTTTTTTCAGACGGTAATACTAGTCCTGGGTGGAAGTGGAGGAGCTCAATCTTTTCACAGATTATATCTCATACTATACTGTCACAACATGACAGTTTAATCACAACATTTTTGTAACAATTTACAAAAGTTGGAAATAACTAGCGTAGAAACCTTCGCTCTTCTGATGCGTTTGTTGATTTAATCAATCATGTAGCACGAAACTGCCTGAATCCGTAGCACGAATGTAGCACTGCCTGAATCCGTGCTACATGATTTATACCACTATATTATAAACAGGGTTTTCTCTTGCACCGGACTTAAGAGCATACAAAAGTCTTGACGGTAACCAGTTTTGTTCAGACATGGAAGGCTACATGATGTGGGGCGTTTTCTCCACGGTTGTTGAAATGCGTACCTTTTCCATAATGCAACATTTGATTGGATCTTACTGAGCTCACTTATAAAATATATGAATATTAATCTTCTTAACTCGTAAAAAGAGTTTGCTTCAAATCAGCAAAGAGTCTCATGTCTGCCAGTCTTTCTGATGGCTGCTATCCATTGCAGAATAGAATTGTTTACGTTGGAATAAGTTTGGTTTCCATCCTCATCTGTGCAGCTGACCACGGAGACACCAAGCGACCATTTTTTCAGTGATATCAACTAAATAAAGTGATAATAGGCTACCAACTGTCTGTTCGTTGACTAGCTTCACAGCCGCTAACACATAGCTTATTTTGACATCTCGGATGGTGGAGTGGGCCGCGCTCTAAGGAATGTGATGTGACATACAAAGGGTCGAATTGTTTCTTCTCATAGAACAAAGTGGAGGGATCAGATGTTTTGTGACCAATTCATCTCTTTTGAATGTAGCTATTCTTGTTCACCAACTTCCTCCTCTGTGGTAACGTTTGCCTCTCCTCAGGCCGCTCTGGCCGGAGGGACCACAATGATCTTGGACTTCGTCATCCCCCAAAAGGGGAAGTCTCTGCTGGAGGCCTACGATGCTTGGCGTCGGACAGCCGATGCCAAAGTTTGCTGTGACTACTCTCTGCATGTCGCTGTCACGTGGTGGAGCGATGAGGTGAAGGGCTCAGACTCCTGCTGATGCATTACTTTTGTCAAAAGAGGCAAAACTCCAAAAGTCTTGCTGTCTCCTCTGAGCCGTTGCGTTTCTTTTAAATAAAATGCAGGTCAAGAAAGAGATGGAAACTCTGGCCAAAGAAAAGGGAGTGAACTCCTTCAAGATGTTCATGGCCTATAAGGATGTGTTTATGCTTCAGGACTCTGAGCTATACGCCGCCTTCGCCCAGTGTAAAGAGATTGGAGCTATAGCTCAAGTGCATGCTGAAAATGGGGATTTGATCGCAGAGGTTTGTATTATTTTTTTTTTAAATTGCCATTTGTTCCAAGAAGTTTTAGTGTTTTGATGTTCCAATCATTTTTATGGGGGATTTTTGTCCAATTTTAAGAGGCAGTTACTCGTAAAATAAAAACATCGACTGTTTCCACTCTTAATTCCACTATGTTGGACTCCATAATAAAATCTTTCCCATAACAATATGAACTTATGCATCAGAGCTGATTTCACATGAGACGTTTGCCTGACTTCTGAAAATGATTCGAGTGCAAGGACATCAGTACGGCGGTGTGTTAGGGTCGTTGTAGATAGATAGATTTCTTTTTTCTGCCAAAAATAAATTTCTGCAATTTTCTAGGGAAAAAAAAGAAGAAGAAATTTCTGAGTTAGAAAAGTCGAAAGTTTGACCAGTTTTTTGACTTTTCAAGCTCAAAAATGTCCTTGTATATTTTAGGACATTTCTGAGATTATTCTAAATATTTCTGCTTTTTTTTCTCTCTCCATCTACAACGGTCCTAATACGTCCAACGTTCATACATGCAAGGCCAGACGTAGGTGTGAGTTAATGTTTGACCTTAATGGCAACTTGGTTTCAACTATAGAGAAAACAACCAGGGTAGAAACCATAGTGGAAAATTGAGCTAAATGCATAAAAAGTCTGATTTCAGCATAGCAATGAATCTTCTACGTGAAAGGACACACACACAATAAAAGCACTCAGGAAAACAGCTAAACAAAAATTCTCCAAGTTATTTTTTTGTGGGTCATTAAAAGACATTTCAACTGCGTTTATTCAAACGTCGCCACTTTGAGAGAAAACTGATTCGCATCAGAACCAGAACCTGCTTCTTGTTAAAGAGATGTGAACAGGGTCATTTGGATCCTGTTTTTCAATCAAATCACCACCAGGGGGAAGCAAATGCTAGAGAAGCTGCATGTATAACGGTGAAGAGGAAATAAATAGTTTTTGCTGCAGAGCAGAAATTTGATTAGCTTTTGATGATTAACAGTTTTTAGGAATTTGAATTTTAAATCCAAAATTCTTATTCATGCTATACTTTTTGCAATGGGGGAAAAAAGCCTTTAAAGTGCCAGTTACTTTGATTTCTCCCCAAACAAACTTCAATGTGTTTTATTAGAATTTAATCTGACAGATAAAAAACAAAGTTGTTGTGAATCAGAAGGAAAATGGTTGCAGTTTTATTAAGACTTCAAATTACACTTAACGTGGGTCCGATCACTAATTTAGTGACTTTTGGTTGCATTGGATTAGTATATTAGGGATATCAGAGTAACTGGGGCTGAACACACAAAAATGTAAAATAATGCATCATTTTCTTCCACTTCACAATTATTCTCTACATTGTGTTGATCTGTCACATAAAATCCTAACAAAAGAACATGAAGGTTTGTGGTTGGATAGAAGGCCCTGCTTTTCTTTTGCACTTCATTCTGCCTTTGTTGCGTCTGCTCTATGCTGGGACCCCACAGGGGGCCAAGAAGATGCTGTCCATGGGAATCAGGGGCCCTGAAGGTCATGAACTCTGTCGGCCTGAGGAGGTGGAGGCCGAGGCCACGAAGCGAGCGATCACCATCGCCCACGCTGTCAACTGCCCGCTCTACGTGGTCCATGTCATGAGCAAATCTGCTGCCAAGGTGGTGGCTGATGCACGCAGGGACGGTGAGTGGGGGCCACTGCCGCCAGGGGCGTGTCTAGACTAGGCAGGGGCCGCAAACCATAAACATGTTGCATGTTATTGTTCGCATTCAGAAATTTTGCAGATGCGCACAATGATGCTTTCTGTCGGCTACACTACACACAGACTTGCTACCATAGCAACCGACTGACAACACATCAAAATTCATCACTAACAGCAAGCATTTCACACTTAGAAGAGAACAGTCACTCCTTTACAGTATCATGTTTTCAGGCTTTGTGTTTATTTTAGTAAGAAGTGATCTTCTGAACACAGCGGTGGTTAATTAGCTAATTTAAACGCCTGCTCTACTGATGATTTGTCAGAGTTGGTATGTGGGTCACTTTAATTTCTTTGTGGTTTTTTAGTTGAACCTAAACAGATTCTGCAGCACATCTACATGTTAAGGTTGTCAAAGTCAAGCTAGCATAACTGAACTACTTCTCTCTCACTATTTTAGTTAAAATCAGTGTCTAATTCCTATTTTAGTTAAAATTATGAATTAGACACTAATATATCTAGTCATATGAAAACTTCATTTTTAAAAAATATTTTTTGCCACACAATTAGTCTATTTAGCTTAGAACAGCTGAACTTACTAACACTATTCAATTTATCAGCTTAAAGTGAAAATTATTGAACCATTACACACTACAATGACCCCCTTTTCTCCTTTTTGAAGATTTTTTTTATTTGTCTAGTAGCCTAAGCCTGTTTTTTCTAACTTAACAAAATATTTAAAAAACCTGCCAATGGGACTATTGATGGAAATTAGCCGCCTGGCTATAATCTCATGTATCTACATTTACATTTTAAAAAAAAATCAACTTGGAAAAAAAATTAACTCTAAAACATAATATTAATGTCAGCTGTAAAACAACAAAAGGAGCATTTCTGTTTCCTGCTGACATGGAGTGTGGACAAAATGCTAATCTATGTATGATATGATATGAACAAATTGACTCGCAGCTTTAGCTGGGGTGGAGATCTGATCACAGATCCACAGATGTGATGATGACAGACAAAGAGCCCACATAGAAAATGCAAATGAACGATTCTCTGTTGTAATTGAAGTGTCTTTTTTTTTTTTTTATTTGTTGACTGTTTTAAAGGCCGTGTGGTATTCGGGGAGCCAATTGCTGCTGGGTTAGGCACTGACGGGACCCACTACTGGCACAAAGACTGGGCCCATGCTGCTGGTTTTGTCATGGGCCCTCCTCTTAGACCTGATCCCAGCACCCCGGCGTACCTCATGGACCTCTTGGCCAAGTAGGTGGACATAAAGACAAAATGTGCAAGGCAATTTAGCATGTGGCATACAGGTACATCTTAAATTACAATATTGTGAAAAAGTTTGATATTTCTTGGCACTTATTTCAGGAATGAGACTCATATGTTACATAACTGCTGCATCGTTGCGGCGTGACACGGAGGCAATTAGCTTGTTGAGAGGTAAAGAAAGTCCAGGAACTAGATTTCCAAATGAAATGCAAATTTCACTTTCTTGTATAAAACTCACATTGGACCATAAAGCAACAGCTCCGTTTTTTTTTTTTTCTTTCCCAGGTAAGATGCTTGCAGCCCAACTATAGGATTCATCTGTGCTTAGTGGCTCTTGGAGTACTGAAGACTGTAGCCAACTGACCCAGACTGAAAAAAGATAATGGAGCTCCAACTTTTAAAAAAATGTTTAGTTAATTCAAATACATATAACAAATTAAGTTTGACAAACATACTTTATTTACATTTGTTTAACATGAGAATTTGTTAAATGTAATATATTTACTTGGATAAACTTGATTTACTTACTTGAAACAAATTTACTAAATTTTTTTAGTTGGATTGCCCGTTTTCTTTTTTCAGTGCATTGAAGGTGTTTGGAGTCACCTAGCTGATTAGGGTGTGACACCAAGACTTATATTTAACTTTTTTCACAATATCTAAATATTGAGAGAGAATTTCAGGTGGTCATTCCCTGCAAGCTGTAGTCATCAAAATGATGAGAAATAAACACTTGAAATATATCGCTATGTGTAATCAATCTATATAAATTGAGAGTTTCACAGTATGGAATTCTTTCACGGTATCTCAATTTTTAAGTTTTAAAAAGTAAATGTTTTTAGGTTGAGAATTTAGCAGATTTTTTTTTTTTTTTAAATGAACGTTTTTATTTCATAATTTTGTGTTTAGTGATGATTTGAGTGTCACGGGAACGGACAACTGCACCTTTTCTGTGTGCCAGAAGGCCCTGGGTAAAGACGACTTCACTAAAATCCCAAACGGAGTGAATGGTGTGGAGGACAGGATGTCTGTCATCTGGGAGAGAGGAGTGGTAGGTCTGCATTAAAACATCTGCTCTGTGTGCGGCACTAAACAGCTCAAAGACAAAACAAACAATAAACAGATTCAAGCTTACTGTCTGACCTGAACCAAGCTGCTTACATTTCTACATTATGCATGACATTGTGTTGATCTATCGCATGACACCTCTTTAAAATTTTAAATAAATTTGAAGATTTTTGGTTGCAAAGGGAAAAATGTGAAAAAAAATTCAAGTGGTATGCACATGCTTTCAAGAACACCGTCCTTGTTTAGAAGCAGCCAATGCAGAATGACAGTCTGTGTTACTCTCCATTGTTCACTGGTGTGTCAGACTAAGAGCTATGTATGTGAATATATGTATGCAACTATGTGTTTAGAATGTAACTCCAGCATGGTGAAGTGAAAAGGACAAAAAGGAACGCCAGTCTCAAAATGCACATAGTCACAACCTAATCTCTGTGTGTGTGGCTTTGTATTTGATACACTGTAAGGAAGATTTTCCTAACATATTACATTGTGAGGTGCCATTTTTAGTCTAACGTAAATTTAATTCAGGTTAGGGTTAGGTAAAATGTATTTGTTAGGCATGAATGCAGTTAGTAAAATAAATGAAAGTCAGTGTAAAGTCCTAATATGGGTAGAAATGCAAACTGGTGTGTGTATGTGTGTGTATCCTTTGCATACAGTAGTGTTAAAAGCACATTTCTGGGGGTTTTTCTGCATCGCAATCAGAAAATGTAATAAAGTCACAAAGCAGCAGATTTGCTGCAGAGTTGCTGACGTTGCGTTGTCCTGCTGTTGCTGTGGGGAGTGTTTTCAGCCAGGCTGGAAAGATTTACTACGAGCAACAGTGCTTACAAATCACAAATTATAGATGATATTTTGGCACGAGAGGGCTGCCGCTTGCAAAGTTAAGTGCTGACCTATTGTGTGCTAATTCCATATATTGTCGTCATTTGCCATGGGCCCCTCACGTTCTCTGCGCCCTGTCCTTCCCCCCCCCTTTAGCACAGCGGCAAAATGGACGAGAATCGATTCGTGGCTGTCACAAGCACCACCGCAGCAAAAATCTTCAACCTCTACCCGCAGAAAGGTCGCATTGCCAAAAACTCTGATGCCGACGTGGTAGTGTGGGACCCCAACCTGACGAGGTGAGGACCCCCACACTCAGGAAACCTTCAAAACTCAAGGTTCTCATATGTTACAGTTGAATTATTCCAACACTTCTGTCAGCGGTGAAGTGCACAGGGTGGTGCTGGAACAGCAAGGATTTTTAAAAGCGTGACTTCAACATGTCAGAATAAATAAGATAACAGTTCAGGATTGTAGCACTCGAAAGCATGCACTTTATAGATAGAGTGCTTCTTTTTTTAGTTGCCCCCTATCTTTCGTGTTGTGCCACCTTAACACATGCTAAGCTGATTACGCATGTGCATCATCCAGAAGTCTGGATGTCATCGTTTATCTGCAGCTCCAAATGAATGCAGAACACAATTTACATCTGAATCCGGCTGAAATTTGGGATGGTTCATTTTTAGGGAGGGATGCAGTGGGGTTTTTTTTTTTTTTTTTTTTTATCTATTTTTTTCTTTTTTAGGAAATTCTGTTTTCAAGGGAAGCATTTTTAATACCATTACATAAGCCAGATATGCAGTCTATCAGTGATGCTCATGGGGGCCTGTGATAATCTAAAAGTGAAAAATATTTCATGTGGGAGCGCCAACAGTCTCACAGTTTTCAGATTATTTTCAGCAACCGGCATAGAATGTCACAATGCTGCATTTAAAAAAAGAAAGAACAAAAATTGAGTGAACCCATTATTATTGCACCCTGATTCCAGATTTAAAACCAACAGTAGCTGTTTTGTGGAGCAATTGCAAAATATCCAGACACAGAGGGCCAGGAAGCATTCCAGTAGCATATGTAGTGTCAGACTTATATAACAAGAGGCTGCGCTTTGCTCTGTTTGTTGTTGGATCTTGATTGAGCCCTCTGGGAATATCTCTACACTGCAAAAACACAAGCTCTTATCAAGTCGTTTTCATAACCAGTGCTTCTCCAACAATATTAAGGGACCATTATTAAAACAATGGTTTTAATAATTGTATTTTGCTGAAAAGTTACTTGTAAGTTAGTACTCTTGAAATACGCTAAAACTAATATTTGCACTAGAAACTAGACCAAAATTGCTTGGTAAGATTTTGTTTTTACAGTGTAACAGCTTACTGTACATCAACTGGAGCAAAAGTCATCACCTCTCCATCTGATGTGCTGTAAATGAATACACTGGATACATTTGGAGACTGGTGTGACCCTTAAAGGCCGCGTTCCAACCACGCGTTCGCCTCGTGTTCAGCCGCCGTGGCCGTGAAGACATCTGTGAAACGACGAAATCAATTGCCCCTCCGGCACAAGCGTCGCCTCAACAACATCCGGTGGGACCGGGCGCTGCAAACGGTTGCGTAACCGACGCTCGCTCGAGTCGCCTCGTTTCTCATAATTGAGCTGCTTGAGTAACGAGGACACATCTTGTTTTTGTCAGCGCCCACAACGGTGGCCGTGATGTACGGCTCCGGATATCAATGGGAACTTTGGAGGGGAGAGCGGGTGGCGGGAAATGACCTATTCAAAGTCAGACTCGTGTTACTCCACCAGGCCGATCTGGTCTTCCAGTTGGATGTTATTTATTTGTGGGATCATCAGTCTGCGTACAGCGCAGAGCTTTGTTTACAGAGAGATTTTCTCCAGCATTCGGAAGCAGAACTAATGGGCTCCAAAATACAACTCCAGACCCAACTGGATTCATTCAAAAAAATGCCCTACAACTCGACACAACTAACTTATGATGTGGAGCTCATACATATTTTTGCAAATTACTGTTACTGAATAAAAAAAAAAAAAAGAAAAGAAAGAAAAGAAAAAATGACTTCCTTGAGCAATACCGGATTATAGTATCGATGCGTTGGTGTGTGGTCTACGGCGAAGGCGAGTTTGGATTTCAAACTGAATCACAGTCCTAGATGATTCTCTGGCTGTTAGGAGGCTACAGGAGATGATGGATGTGCTGCTTGTGTTTTCCTCAGGCTGTGTTAAAAGCTTGGCAAGGCGCTGCCATCAGTGTGCTGTAACCATCCGGCGGCTTTGCTTAGACTGTTACAGTGTTTGACACTTCCTGTCTAAATAGCATCCAAGTCTAATCCAGACTTTAAATCTTCACCCAGAACATTTAAATTATAAGGCTGGTGGCTCACCTCCACCAGGTTTTACTGCTGCAGCTTAGGGGGAAAAAAAACCCCGAACATCCTAAATTCAGTGTAAATAATTTCAGTGATGCTTGTTTTGAAAAGGAAGTTAGAAGATCTATTAAGTCATTATCTAAGATCCTTTAAAAAGATACAATTTAGTCCGAAATGAATCATACCCTTCACAGATTTATGTGTAACCTAATCTTTTATTTTTACCAACACATTTCTTTTAACTGGAAATAATATTAACCTTTCCAAGTCGCCCAGTCTGAGTCCACTTCTTGTTTCAGAAGGAGAATTATGGGAGATACAGAATTAAGGTGATGGCAACGATACCATCATCATCAACTCGTTATGATACCATAGCAAACATGCAAAAAGATTCAATTTGACTGAAATAATTCCATTTAAGATTTTTCCATTTATTATTGAATATAGTGTATATGGGAAATGTACAAATCTGTCCAGGGAATGAATATTTTAGGGTTTAATGTGATAAAGGAACTCCTGTGGTGGACTGTGTAGAAACGTTGCGGTGCTGGAATCCTGAAAATAAAGACAGAATATTTCTTGGTCCAGACATACAATCAAATTAACAAACATAATTAGTTGATGTGGAGATATTTTAGGCTTTTAATAGTCCAGAACTAAACAGAAAATTTGTGGGATCTCCTGAGAAAACCTCAAAATGTAATTTATAAATAAAAAGATGTGGGTTGACAGAAGATCAGTTTAAACTGAATTACACACCTTTGAGATCACCCGTATGACGTAACTAAGAAAGTTACTGGTTGTGGAAAATAAATCCACTTCTATTGTAAACAAGTTCATAACTTCTGATTTTGCATAAATTGTTTCTTTTTTCCTTTTTCACTTTTTTATGTAATCAGTGCATTTTTAAATTTGTTTTGGTGAAAAGTGAAAAATACTCATTCCATATTTTCATGTAACTCATACCACACTCAATATCCAGATTCACATTTTAGCATCATGATGTGGAAATACTCCAGTAGTCTTTGAACTGATGGGACAGTTACATAATATTGAACAGATTCATGTTGAAATGCTTTTTACTGACAGAAAGAGGCTTTGGTTATGCTGTGTGTAAGCGGGGAAAAAAAAGGAATGAATGTTAAACCCTAGTGATTGCCGTCTGACTCAGCAATCACTGAAGATCTTTCCTCTCTCATCTGCGGCCAATTACTGAAAGGTTCTGATGTTTGGGACTCTGCAGGAGGATTTCGGTCGAGACCCACCACCAGGCCGTGGACTACAACATCTTTGAGGGCATGGAGTGCCACGGCGTCCCCATAGTCACCATCTCCAGAGGGAAAGTGGTTTATGAGGACGGGCAGCTCCACGTCTCACCGGGTCAGGGCAGGTTCATTGGCAGAGGACCGTTCTCCGAGTTCGTTTACAAAAGAATCAGGCAACGAGACCAGGTGAGTCAATGTACAGGCAGCACATCGTACGGTTACATATATACCTCAACATCCAAATTATTCATCACAGTCACTGCCTGCTTACTACATTCTGCTGAAAGTTTGGTTTAAAAGTCTTTGGGTAATCTGCAACATGTCTGCACCAGTTTATACCCACATAACCTTACTTAGCGATCACTAGCTGTGCTTCCTTTAAAAAAACAAAGTTAATTCAGCTAAAGTCGAAAAAACACAATTTCGCAATTGCGGAGTTTCCGTTAAATCGGAAATGCATTTAAAAATCACAGGTGAATAAGTTTGTTCGTGTGATAATCATGCTGCAACTACTGATTGTCGTCTTCTATGCCAGTGGCAAAGTCCAGTTATTGATCACATGACTCGTGTGATGCCAAAAAAGTGCTGCCATTGCATTTTTGTACAAGTGTCGACCAAACAGACCCCACTTCCTCCCAGCGCCAAAACATTTTATCCAAAAAAACTAGAATTCTTCAAATTTGCCGCATTTCTATTAAGCGACTTTATTTCTGAAATGTCAAAATTGTGTTATTCTATGGTCGGTAGAAATACAAATACTGGTGGATTCACTGAGCTCCACAAAAGAGACTTAACCTTTCTTTTGCCTTTGTGTGCCGCCTGCAGGTGGACAGACCTGCAGCTGTGATCAGAAAGCCCTATGAAGGCAAAGTCATCTCCGTTTGAACTGACCGAGAACATGAAAGTCTCTCTGGGCGTCCAGCTGCGTCCCTGCAGTATGACCAAGATGCTATCAAAGCGGTAAAGGAGGGATGTTTCTTACAGATATGACAGTTTTAGACATTTAAAGTGAATCTTTTGCAGTAATGGAGGAGGATTTCTTTATGCTAACACTTCTCAACGCCTCGTTCAGCTTTCTGCTGGAAGATTAAACCTTGGTACATTTCTTCAGCTGTGTCTTGCTTCCAGGACGGGTCTGCTCAACGGACTGGTCAGTAGAACCCGCTAAATGTTTTTAGCTTTCATGTCTGTGCTATGCAGTCACGTAAAATATTTCAAAGTGACATGTTGTAGCGTGATTTCAAAGAGGCTTGGAAAACAAATAATTGTACCATCCATACACTGCATATCGTGGTAGTTGTGCAATAAAACTGCGTCTCGATGTGAACTTGCATCTGCTTCTTTTCTTCTTTCATGCCAGTTTCCTTAATCTTTAATCCCCATTTCTCCCCAGTGCTTGTTGCCATTGGCAACGGGATTGATTTTTCTCACCCGAAAGCATCTTTTCATTTGATGAAATATTCATGAAGAACACACAGCCATGTACACGAAAGTGTTCAGATTTACTCGGTTGACCCAGACGGGCTGCGCGTGCTGATCAAGTGGGATCTGAGTCGGCCCCATGCGCTACATCTGTGCCCATGTATGGAGATGCATTCTCTCGTTTTAGTAGTAAAAAAAAAAAAGAGGTCTGCAGCCGTCACTGAGCATCATGCGCCCACTTCCCATCGGGCTTGGCGTGCGGCCGTGGTTTTATGCCACAGGGCCAGTTAAGACACAGCATGAGCTTATCAGGTTGCCACACGGGTCAGTGGCGGCGTGTGACTCACAGAAGGTCTACTCATGCTTGAGCAAATGCTACTTCCTTCCTCTCGTCTCTGGCGGCACAGCGCTTGATGAGGGAAGCGGTGGTTTATGAATTTTTACTGCACCATAACGCATTTCTACGAGATATCGGCACCACACTCCGGATGATGCAACCAGCTGTGCTCCTTTAGTCAGCACAAACACACGACCATGATTTGCTGTTTTAATTCAAATAAACAGATGAAAATAAGACAAAACATTTTTATTTACTTTAAGTTATGTATAGAGGTTCTATGAAACCAATCCTTTCTGGCACAGGCGGTTTGGCCATTGGGAGCTGTGGGACATTTCCTGGTGACCTGGCCGATCGTCTCACTGCAAAAATGCAATATCTACCAAGTATTTTCAGTCTATTTGCTATTGCAAGTATCTTCATAGACTTAAAAATAAGATAAAACTATAATAAGTAATTTTTCAGCAACTGATAAAAGATCTTGTTTTAATAAAGGTCCACCGTTGTGCTTCCTTTATCAGGCCACGACTGGGAGAAAATGGACAAATGCTCAGAATTGATTTATTGCAGCCAAGAGCAAAACGTTTTCATTTCCCAGCAGCCGTTGCAGCGGCAATTCAGCAGAACAAAGCCAGCGGTCTTGTAACGAAGTGGAAGGAGCTCCACCTGGGTGGGTGGCCAGGTGAGGAGCTGGTCTCGGCTGGGGGCTGGTAAATAATAAAATCGCGCAAGAATTTAGAGGTTTTTGAAACAAGTGGTTTTGCAGACACCTGCAAACATTTACTGATTCCCCAAAAACGACTGGGCGTCTTTTTTTTTTTTTTTTTTACTTTTCTGGACTGTTTCTAGAAGCAGTACCCAAATGCAAGAACAGAAACGTGCAGAAAGGAAATTCTGCATAATACTGGGCCTTTAATAGTTGCATACTTTAAAAGCTTTTATTATAACTAAGGCTTATATACACTACATCCATTTTTAGTATTATTTTAGTCGTTAACTATGTATCCATTTGATTGTCATGCTAATTTTGAGCAAATTTTTATAAAAGGAAAATGTGAATTTCATCTAAAAGTTTGAAGCGACTCAACCAGGCTTTGAACACCTTAATTTATCAGATCTTAACATTACGCATGATTGATATGGTGATAACTAAATACTAAATACACGCAATAGGGACAAAAAATAAGTCAACAAAAGGAACTTTAAAAAAATAATCAAAGTGATTAAGACATTTTTAATACAATCTAACAAAATATCAAGATTTATTTTGTGCTTCATCATCATCATCATTTACAGATGCTGAATTCTTTCAAAAGGGTGAAGCAAATTTTGAAGCCAGGAAAGGCAGACTATTTCAGCTATACATGTTTTATGAATTGATGGTTCATTTACTAATCCGTCTGTTTCCCCCTATGGAGCGTTACGCTACAAATGTCATAACATCCGTATTTTTTTTTCTCCCAGAAAACACTGACAAAGTGACCTTTTAATACTCGGCCATCACCTCTCGGAGTCGAAGCCGGCTGTGAGCTCCAAGAGAGGCGAAGAAACTCCTGGAAGATCTGAACAGGAAATGACAGCGCAGGAAAAGGGAGAGCATAGCGCTGCTTGCTGCACATGTAGGGTATATCTGTCATAGGTTATATAAGCAACTGGAGCGGCTCTACACTCTGCAGCATGCACAGACACATCTCAACGCTTCGCACTGAAAATGAGGCTCCTTGCAGCTTTCTCTGTGTAAAAAAACCAAACAAAACCAAAAAAAACACACACACACACAAAAATCTATTTATGTGGGAAATAAGGTCTGATATTTGTCTAAAAATAATGTTACCCGTCTCCTTACATAATGAAAGTGAGAATTCAGTGAAGCTGAATTGAACTGACTCATGGTTTGTCATCGGTTTGAGAGATATATGTAGACATATTGCAACAGATGCAAAGAGACTAGCACAGTTTAATGGAATGTTATATTTATTATGTTCACATTTTTTGTCACATCAGTATGTCGGCTCAAGCGGATCTGTCAGCTTAGTGTTTCAGAATACTCAAAAAGATAGTAGTTTACAGTTTTCTTGTTTATTATTGGGGCAAAGAATTAGGGAAACTAATGACTTACAGTTTCCAATCAGTATTGGCTGATTTCCATTGTCTCTACCAATGTCAACCAGTTTTCACTTCCTCTCAAACACTGCTTAAATCAGCCTGATGCAACGTTTCCCCTGGGGAGCTGGACTCAGTGACCTGCAGGCGTTTATGCAAGTAATCAGATTATACTGGAATGTCTCAGTCAGGATGTATTTGCCCCAAATATTTATCCAAGACAATTAATTATATTGAACCAGTTCCAGTCTGATGTATATATACATATATATATGTATATATAGCATATATATACATATATATATGCTATATGTATACATATATATATATATATATATATATATATATATATATATATATATATATATATGCTATATGTAGCTATATATTAATATATATTATATATATATATATATATATATATATGCTATATGTAGCATATATATATATATATATATTATATATATATATATATATATAATACTAAATGCTATATATAGCATTTAGCATATTTTGGCAGTTTTGGCAAACTGGTCAATTTGCAGCAATGCTAAGTCCCTGTCAAATAAAGATATTCTATTCTATCAGTACGTCAAAGTCAACATGATGTGGTTGTTTTCTACTTAACTCGTTCACCAATAATGTTTTGGGCTCTGGAGTAGCAGTTTTCCTTGTCAGTGAACATATTTTGTCCCAACCGTAGTTTCTGCCAGACAGAAATATGCTGCCAACAATGTGCTGGCCCACATAGTTTATTTCAGTGAGAATTGCTAGCTACTGTAATCTTCAGACAAGATGCAGTAAAATGTGTTATTATACAGTCTTCAGTGATCTTCAGTGTTTCTCACTTCTTGCTCCTGTCGGTGATGTCCTGAAGCTAACTTAAGCTTGTTTGCGCTCTGTTCTGATATGACTTGTTGATCCGACAGTTTGTGACACTTTTCATCGTGGTTCAATGTAAAAAAAAAAAAAAAACTTACAGGAAAAAGTTGAACTCCTGCTTTAGAAACGTAGTGCTTTGTATTGAATATGATGTAATTCCAAAACAAGTGTTTGAGTTGCTCTCTGTGCAGCTCCTCTCAAATAGCCAGAGGAACCTGAACACAACATAGAGCAGTCACATGACACAGACCGGGCGCTGGAGCAGCTAGTAGTGTCATCTTGAGACCCAGACTTGATAGAGCAACAAAGTAACGTGTCCGGCACTTAGTGTAGTGTTCTCAGTTGTTGTTTTGAACATCCGGCCTCACATGGGACACACGGCTCTCTGGAGGTGCAGATAACAAAATCATGGACCACTGGACCTGCTGAATGAGTCTCGGAGGTTGAGGTTTGTCATCGAAAAGTCTTGATTTCGACCTCAGGTCGATATGTTGGGTCAGATCAGAGCATTCCTGATCTTAAACAGGAACAAAGATAGTTGATTCCAGGTTCTGTGCATCCACACAAATGTATTCTTCAAATACCATGATCCATGTTTTTTCCGTCCTGAAGATGGACCATTTTTTAAAATGAAAAACATTCAGTCTCTTAAACAAACCTGCAACTGATTGAACATGATAGCATTATGGGTAAAGAGAACCATATCTTCAAGCAATACTCTGAGGCTCATCTTTGGGTCGGAAGAACATCGGACACCAGAAATGCAGCTAAAGAGAGAGAGAGAAAAAAACACTTCCTGTTAGAGGCATTGTGCATTTAGCACACATAGCATAGTGCAATAATTTTATAGGCTAACCTTTAGAATAAACGACATAATGCTGCTTTCATTTTTTTCTTTCTTGCTCGTTTGCAATCTTTTTCTCAGGATCTTGCGATGCAGGAACTCCACCCTTGCATTGCTGGCATCGGAAAAGAACCGATCGCAGACCATTAGTCTGAGCTGGGAGACTTTGGAAGCCATCAGAGCCATAAAGATCAGGGTGATGAGGATGGCGCTCAGCGGCAGCACAGAGTTATGCAACAGCAGCTCAGGTTCAGGGAGACACTTTCTCTCAAACAAAGTCACGGAGTAGGAAAAATCCATTTGACGGGTGTCTTCTTCAATTTGTATGCCTATCAAAGTCGCAATGCCCTGAAAAGGAAATAGAGCGAGTCTTCTGATTAACCAAATTATTAAAGGGAAGATCTGCAATGGCTTATTAGGGCCATTGTATGAAGGAGGAGAAAACTTACACAAAAATACTCAGAGATTTTCTAGAAAAACAAGGAAATATGGATTAATCTAAAAGTCTAAAGGATTCATTTCAGAAATTTTATGAAAAAAAACTTCCAAAAAAATTTCCAAAAGTCAAAAGTATTTCAATTTTGTAACTCAAAAATTTATTTTTCTTTCTAGAACATTTTTGAGATATATCTGAGTTTTTTTGTTTTGCAGAGTTTTACTCCTTTTTTTCGTATCTAAAGATTTTTTTCAAGCCATCGTAAGAAAGAAAAAAAAAAAAATCAACCTCTATTAACAAAATCACAAAACTTACTTTGAAGCTGATTATCAGGGGCACATGGAATGGCTTCAGCTCCGTTAATTTTTTCGTAACAATATCAACAAAGCAGTACAGCGAGGCGTCCACCGTTATAAAAAGGGCCCAGGCAACAAAGTGGGAGACCACCGGAGCGCCAAACTTCAGCATGGCTTTCCCCTCGCTGCTGGTGGGACGCACCGACGGAATGGCGGCGTACCGCCTCTCTTCCTTCGGGGTGAGCGGGAGAACGTGAGGCTTCCCTTCGGCCTTCTGCTTCTCATCGAACTCCACGAACCTCCCGCTGATGAAGCTGTTCTCGTACGACACGTCGCTGCAGTACTTCCGGACGCGCAAAGCTATGAACACGAGCAGCACGAGGAAGCTGACGGCGGGAAACATCTTGTCCGTCACAGAGGAGACCGTTTCCATGACGCCCTGGACATACCTCACGGTCTCGTTCAGCCGCTGCTCGGCCTCGCTCAGCTTCAACCTGAACACTTCCGACTCTATTCTCGGCGAAACCTTCAGCTTGGAGTCAAGGTTGAGGACTCCCAGGTCGGTAACTCCTTTGAGGACGCCGCCGATCCACTCCAGCATCTTGACATAGTTGCTAAACGGAGCGACGACGGATTCTTTCTTGGCCTTCAGGTTGCAGATCATACTCCGGGTCAGGCGGCTCAGGTTCCTCAGCGTGTTGCGGATGTTTTTAAGAACGACTACACTCGTTCCGGCGGTCAGCAGCAGGTTCCGGCTCTTCTTCATGAAAATGGAAACCACAAACAGAGTCCCCAGACATCTCACTCTGTTTGAAAGGAAAAGGGCAACAGTCAGTGAAACCCCGAAGCAGACCGCAACGCCACTTGCGACGTCCACTTCGTAATCCACGGCGAAGAGGAGGTAGAGGAGGAGCAGGGAACCGAGCAGGAGGCTCGACGTGATGCAGGTGAGGAGGAGGAGGAAGGTCCTCCTCCAGGTCGTCCTTTCACCAGTGGTGAAAACGTTTAACGCCTGAGAGGCCGTGTCCTCAAGGTGTTGCCTCACAGAGTTCCAGGACAGCAGCATCATGGAGGACAGATCCTTAGAAAGCAAAATCTGCAAAGGGAAAGAAGAACAGTTCAAAGCAGCTAATTGATTATGTAGATATTTAGTTCAGGAAATGTTGGGTAGATCACAAACCTGCTGAGTCAGTAGCTACACAAGAGATACCATTTGCAAAAACTGATAATAAACCCAGTTGCGTCCGATCGGATTAGTTCCAGTTCAGAGCAGTCCGAACTGGTCCGTCCTGATCCAGTTCATCATACTTCAGTCTGATGCGGTGAGCTGAACGAATGCTCTGGGTATTCTCCCTTTATACGGCGTAAACAGGAAGTCCTTCCTCCCATGTAAACCTCAGTCATCTGCGAGTCATGTTTATTTTTACACAATAACGGAAGAAAACACAAACTAACGTGAGATCAGAGTTCTATCAGTGTGCGGCCTTTTATGGCTGCAGGAGCCAAAAATAACTAACTGAGCTTTCTTTCATTTTAAATTTGATCATGAAGGGTTTGATTAGAAACAAAGAGACTTTAGGGAAAATTCAAAGTGCTTGAGATGAACTATTCATCTGACTGGCCCTGACATCAGGAGCCTCACACTAAATCAGGACTTGTGGGGTGAATCGCAATTTGTCGCCCTTGACTTTTTGTTCCACTAACAGAGGAAAAGAGTAAAAGTTTTGTGCTTCTCTATGTATAATTTGATTTAAAAGATATTGATATCCTGTTGATTTAATTTAATTTGACAATATAATCTGTTGATTAGATAACAACAGTGTTAATTTATGATAGTCACTACTTTGCTCTCTCAATTTTCTGTATCACAGACAGCAGCTGATGAAGCCGATGACTGAAGACACTCTGAGGTTGTATTGTGGTCTCATAAATGCTCATAAACTGTCTGTAGTTTTATTGATTTTTATAACGAATCCTTCTTTATCCACAGTAGTTTCCAGATGCTCCAGAGAACTCCCCGAGAATGAAATGTAGTGACTCGGTTTGAGTCCCGACTCGACTCCGTCAAAGAATCTGTTCACTACCAAAGGTGAATCTCTAAATGAACCAATGGAAACAAGCAAAAAAAATCCTCAGCATTTATAAGAAGTGACCGATCGCTCCGAGATTGTTCAGGTCGTTGTTGAGAAGTGTGTCATTTCTGACTTTTTTTTTTTTTTTCAAAATCCAGACTTTCTTTGAATAGTTTGACTAATTTTTGAGACATGCCTATACGAAAAGATTCTGGGGCTTTTGGTGGCCTCTGTATGTGCACTTGCATTGATTCCTTGAGATGATGTTTCTCCCGTTAGTCCCGTGACTAAAGGGAGAAACCTAAACGTTCCAGCTGAACTGAGTGAAACAGAGAAGGTAGGCTCCGTCGAGATCAGCACTATTCCTGCGAGAAAGTCTGACGAACTGCAGGAGATGAACTGGTACCAAGGTCAGTCCTGGCAGCGAGACAGGAGTCTGCTTCCGTTAGAGATTTATGCTGCAAGGGCTTGAAAAAGATGCTTAGCGAAGCGGAAATACAGCGTTATAATGTAAACGGTTGAGTTGTCACATTAGAACCAACAAAAGTCCAACTTTTCCTCTGATCCTGCCAGGTGTTTTTTTTTTTTTTTCTTTTTCCTTTCAGGTTTTCCCCAAATCAGACCTGAAAGGCAAAATGACGTTTTCTGTTTCTCCAACTCGATTTGCTCCCCTGACGCTTTCCGTCCGCGCCGAATCAAAACGCAACCATTTGTATCAATGTAATATCAATTTCTTTTATTTTTAATTTGAAAAATAACTTACATAAATCTCTGTACTCAACCATACTTCGCCAAGACATAGCCTTGGCATTAACACATTGCACCAAAAAAGAGGAAATCAAAAAGGCATTCAAAAAAGAAACAACATATGTCTTTGTCATCCTGAGGCATTTTTCCTGCTCCAAAAAGAGAACGTACGTGTCTGCTTATGGTCTATTCAAATTCTGACATCTAAAGGTATGTACAGTGAGCAGTAAATTCAAAATATATACTGTATTCTGTTACAGGGACGAAGTTGATTTTTAGATATTAAAATGCATCTTTTTGTCATTTTTCTCATGTGGAAAAAGGAACAATGCCTCAGCTCCATTTCATTCAGACATACTGCGACTGTAAGACTCGTCTGCCTCCCGGACACGGGAAGTATTGGTAATTACTAAAAATAGAAAATAAAAAATAAACTGGTCTTGGCTTCAAAATGAAATCAACAAAAATATAGTAAATTAATGTCATTTTCATTAAAAAAAAAAAAAGAAACAAAGAAACAAAAACAACGATTTCTGTGGCAATATCCCCTATTGTTATTTAAACTTGTGATTTGCTCGTCTTCACTAAGAGTGCTTGTAAAACCGAACCACAGCCTCCCGCTGCTGTTCCGCCGCCGAGGCCCCTTAACGACGCTACGGGTGCCTCGGCGCACCAAAAAGGATCGTTTTGCATGTTTGTCGACGACAGCGTCAAAATAAATATACTTGGAAATCACATTTATTTTGCCTGCTTTGATAAAATATAAAACTTTTTTTTTTTCCCCTCTTTCCCTTTTTTTTTGTTTGTTTTCCCTCAAAAATTCTGAAAGAAAATATGACTTTGGGGATGGAATGTTTTTTTGTTTGTTTTTTTTCTTCTTCTTTTCTCTTCTCTTGTTTTAGACCTCAATCAACTGGCCGCGGAAGACCGACTTCTGATTTGCTGCTCAATTAATTGCGAGGGAGAAAAGTAGTAAAGTTCACATGCACTGTACAAGAATCTGCAAAAAGTCCAAATATCGTCTTTATCAAAACATGCTGAGTTACTGCAAGTTGTGCCCAAGACATGTTGCAGAAAATCCTTTTCAACATGCTTGTAAAATCAAATTCAATTCAAAACAAAATAAGAAAAAAAAGAAAACGTATTAAAAACAATGCAGAACTGTAAAGTAACGGAGTCCTAATATTAGGACCATATTAGGGAACTAATATGTGGTAGCAGTGAATACTACAAAGAGAAGTACCCTGGAACCAGGAAGAAGAAGAGAAATGTACAATTTGCACATAATGTTTCTTTATAAGGCTGGAGCATATTACAATGAAATAAATAACATTTATTTTCATTGTCACTTTTTTCTTAAATAACTCCAAATGTTTTTTGTTTTTTTTAAAGTTCCCTTATCTGAATGTCTGAAAAAAAACACCTATGAATGGTCTAAAGAATGATAAACTAATGTCTTTTTTATTTTTTTGTCACGATGTTGCATTCACTCCCCTTGAAAACCATGCACTAGTGAAGTATTTCTTTAAAAATAATATAAATCGTTGAAAATGGCTGATTCGCTTCATTTAGTTTTCTTCAACTTTTTTTTTTCTTCTTTTTTTGCAAGTTACAGCCTCAAGAAAATAAATATATATATTTATATATATATATATACTTTTCTTTTTAAAGTCAGCTAAGAGTTTGTGCCCATGCAAATGAACTGAGAAGGGGTAAAAAAAAAATCAAAATAAAAATCAGTTTGATTTTTTTGTACGATATATCAACAAAGGAGGAAAATAAAAAGTTGTACTTCGTTGTTTTGTTTTTTTCATGGGGTTGGGATTGCTACTGTGTATTCTGGAGTGTTGGTGGGTGGCCACTTCAGTATTGCCCCTGATTAACTGGCGATTTACCAGCAAAGATGGATCAGCACATAAACCCAGAGGATGCAATGCATTTGTCTTGCATGTAGGAGGATAGACACACACACACACACGCACCCTCCCCGTCTTTGAAAGTGTTGGTCTCCACAACTGCATTTATGTCGCTAGGTTTGTTGGCATGGTGTGACCAAGCATCTGGTTAGAAACACCCCCCTCCCTCCCCCATTCAGATAAAAGTACACAGACATAAAAAAACAAACAAACAAAGAAAAGACAGGAAAAAATGTTAAAAATCAACATAGCATTGATTTTTTTTTTTTTTTTTTCATTCTAAAAAGGGGCCTCTGCCGGAACTCATTTAGCGGTTCCCGGTGTCGGCCCCTCCCCATGGCTTCGAATTGGAAGAAAAATCCGGAACCGATGAGTTCCTCGTGCTAAGGAGTTCGTCCCGGCTTCCTCCGAATGACAAACGACACCTGGCAATTCCCTGCCGCTGGGTGCTTGCAACGCGCTTTGCCACGTGCACAATGTGCGCAACGTTTTTGCTTAAAACACAGGATCACGTTTTATTATTTCTTTTTTGTTGTTTTTTTCTTTTTTCTTTTTTCGCGCCCCTAGAAACAGGCTCTGAAGACACAACATCAAGCATGCAGTGTAACCGGGGTGGGGCCTCGTGACCTGTAAATCGCAACACCGACTGCTACAACGACGCTGTTAGGTCCGCAACGCTGCTACGATCGCGAGAAGCTGTCCAGTGAGGATTGGGAAGCTCTTCTCGTCAGCGGGGCCAGCGTGGGGTCCACTAGCGAGGAAGGAGGGAAGAGCTTGTACCAGCCGATCACCATGTTGGACAGGTCCAGGTCGTCCAGCAGGATCTGGACTGCTCCCATGAAGGATTTGTGGTCCATGCGGCCATAATCGCCCCAGACGATGACCTGAGAAAACATTAGAAAAAAAATGTTTAAATCGCAACAATTGATAAAAATGCGAAACATTTTGACCAGTCGAAAGAATCATTTTGTTAGTCACCTGTAAAACTTTCCCTCCTGGACTCTCCTCAAACGGCAGTTGCTGCTGGTAGAGAGGGTCCAGAGTTTTTCTTGCTACTTTTGTTTTCTTTTTGGCTATGCAGGCTCCGTTTTCCAAAAGGTAGACCTTTACATATGGTGCTGGAATTGACAAAAGAGAGAAAGATGAGTTACAGTTCTGACATGCTGCTTGTTTTGTATTAAGAATCCCAAATGCTGCAATGCGGTGAGTTAACCTCCTTCCCCCCAAAAAACAAAACAGACGAGGGTCTAGCTAGCTGCTAGCTGACACTAGCTTGTTCTCTTGGCCCATGGGAGTCTATTGTTGCTTCAAAAACAACAAAGTAGTCTTTCTTTGAGCACAACAAAACACTATTGTTGTGTTCAAGTTGTGCTATAAGGAGTTAGCCTATTAGCAAAGCTATTCAAGCCTAAAATAGCATCTCAATGCTAAACATGTAGCAGCCACACAGACGCTAACGTCACTGTCCACAGTTCACATTTGTTCCATGAACAATCAGGAGTTCCTGAAACTCTGGAAAGCTGATTAGCTATAGCAGCACAATCTGATGGCTGAATAACCCAAGTATCAGATTAAAAACAATTAAAAACAATTTTAACAATTAGAAACAATCTTCTTCAATCTTTCCTGTTGAGCTCACATGTCTATATATTAAATCATTTAGCAGCAAAGAGGGGTTTTTTTTTATCTTAAACTGTGGTTGTTTTGTTGATACGTGGTTTTTGATCAAAATGCGATTAATTGCAATTGATTAATTAATTACAGAACGTGCATTAACGTAGAGTTCCACCACTAAAACAACCTTCATTTATAGTTTTTATAAACAAAATAGCGTTAAACGCATTAATTGAATGTACCAATTACTAAAACCATAAAAAGAAAACCTGAAGTCCGTTAGTTCAAATCAGAATTCATTTTTCCAAACATGATTCATTTTAGGCTCTGATGGTTTCTGTGCTCCGGTCCCGCTTGAAGTCATTTAACTGAGACAGTGTGTCGTCACTGACGCCAACATCTGATTGGTTGACATGAACAGCCGGGCCGTTGATGCCAGCCTCGGCGACCAACTTTAATTTTTACATATTCAATAAAATGCATGATGAGCACTTTACATTCGAAACCTGAACTGAGGATTCAACTCAGTTCAGTTCAGGTGATTTTTTTGGTCAGTAGAATTTTATCATTGGAACAGTTGACAAATTATTTAATAATCCTCTTTCTGATTTTGAATATATAATGATACAATTAGTTACATATGGTCTGTCTGAGAACATGAATTACCTGGCAGTGCCTTGGATCCTGGTTTACCCACAAGGCCCCGGGCTCTGATGACCTCAACCTCTAGGGCTCCTTTTTTTTCCACCATGCCTATTTGGATGTCCCCTAAAAAACAGGTAGAACAAGGTATTTTTTAAAAAGCCACACGCTTTATTATCACTAGTTTTCTTTTATTATAAAAACAAAACGTTACAAGTTTCTTCTCACCCATTGGTGGAGTGGCCAAAGTCTGCCGTCCAACCAGCTGAGCGGGTCCGAGACCATCCAGGAAGTCGCTGAACTGAGCGTCTGAGGAGAGCCTCACTCCGGGGAAGATGAGGCTGAAAGCCAGAGATCAAATTGAAGACGGCGTTAGGTCAGGCACCACTTCACAGCTTCAGTCTGAACCGATCATGTGACGGCTGCAGCCGTCTGTCCTCTTACTTTCCCTCGGAGCTGTAGCTGTTCATGCTGCCGTCCGTGGACTCCCGACTGGCCTGCCGAGTCATCCTGCTCCTCATCTCCACCGCCAGCCCCGTCTCCGTGCTCCTCTGGACGGTGCTCCGCAGCTTCTTACCTCCTGCTTCTGCACACACAGTCGCAACACGAGACGGGGGAAGAGAAACAGAGAGAGGGAGATGAATTCACGACGGCGACTCGAGCCAGGCTTCGTTCATTTGGACGGTGCTTGTTTGAATTCGTAAGAGAGAACCGTGTCTGTTGGAACTCTTGCTTAAGAGTTCCAGCATACGAGTGACTGTTTCGAGATCATGTCACGAACGTATGGGAATTCTGATTTATAAATCTCCGTATGCCGGCATCGCTGTGTGGATATCGCGCCAAGCAGGAAAATCAAGTACTTCCAACTGCCACAGGAACCACGGTGGGTTCATAATCCGCTGCCATTCTCTGTGCTTCCCAGTTCAACCCTTCAAATTGATCCAAGGAGACAGCTGACTGCCTTCCCCCCCATCAAGCCTGCTGCTGCTCATCCACAGTCCATGATCACACTGTTACTATGGTTACAGTAGTGCTCAGACCTACACAAACTACAGGTATCGCCCTCATTGCTTGACCAATGCTTATTGAACAGGCAAAGCAGATGCTTTAAGCGGCAGTATTATGTAAAATCAACTTTTCAGGGCTTTATATCATGTTATAATGTTTCTTTCACGCATGTTTGAGAAATTGTTTAATCTCCGTTGGCAACCATTCAGCTCTGCAAGACGCCTGGTTGGACCGAGCTCCGCCTTTAAGCTGCAGCTTCGAAGTTCAAAGGCTCCTGCCTCCCTGCGACTCCCGCACTCCGCTCCTTCAGACTAGCCAGCTGCAATTGGCAAGCATCTGTTGGAACCGTGCATCAGCTGAGCTCATTATACGAGCTACCTGTCAGCGAAACGCTGGTAAAAATGTTAAAGGGTTAATAGAGGAGCCATGTTGTGACGACTTCCTGAAGGCGGAGTTTCAGAAAGAGCAGGAGTTTTTAAAGAGACAAACGCCCAATTTCAAGATGTTAAATTATGACGTCAAATTTCTTTAAATATGGGATTCTTGTAAGAGCTGAAGGTAACACAGTTACATGATTGTGCTATAAAATGGTGATATGTGCCTGGAAAACACATAGGACTGCCCCTTTAAGGCACTGGGGTGATGCACCTGTCGACTCACTGAAAATTGCCTTGTCATATAAATTGAGCCGCCGCTGCTCCTTATGCAGGTCGTCTATTTATTTTCTTTATATCTCGTCAGTGTCCACTTGAAGCCAAACACATTTCCAAATGCTCGGCATCTTGGCGGCACCGAGTTGCTTCTGCAACCAAAAAGCGTTTCCCCCTTCCGGGTGGAAACGCCTGAACACACAAAGAAAGGTTCCTACTACAGAGGCCGCTGACGACCCATATGACCCAACACCCAATAGTCATTTATCACCTGCTCATAAAAAAAGTTACCTTCACATTTCCATATTTGAAAACCTGTTGTTATGGTACGCCGATGATTCAGGTAGCAGAAACAGATGAACATCCATGTTTCTTTTTACAATAGAAACATGGATCTGTTTCTATTGTAAACACTCAGACTTGTGTTCAACTGTGATGCTAATTAATTGCTACTTCCACATCTCTGTTCTCTGTCCACCCAAAGCCTTATTTATTCTCAGAAAAGCAAAACAAGATGACGTCTCTGGAGACGCACCAATCAAGGCTTTTCATGGCTGAAACCAATGTCTGGAGATCTTTGAGGGGCAAGTTTGACCACATCCATTTTTGTAAGGACTATAGCACATTAAATAAAAATAAAGTGCCAGAGTTTTACTGAATTTTTTTTTTTTTTTTTTGATTGAGGAAATAGTTTTGAATCCAAAAGTAACTTATGAGAAGATTCTCCACATTTATGCAGGTTAGGGTGCATGAATATGACACCTAACCGTTATATTTACTAAACTCAAAGAAGTTTAAGTAGCTTTCTTGAGTTTTGTTATTTTTATTTGTATTTTTTTTTGATGCGTTAAACGGCAAGAAATTGTGGAAGCTATTAATTCCGATGCCTGCAATAAACATTTCTCAGTATTGGATCTGCTAAACAAGCTCCAGAGAGGAAACAGGAAACGGACTGATTCCGATCTCTGACCGATCGATTGGTGCGCCTCTCGTTGTCGTGGCGTTGTCAGGTGTACGACTTCCTTTACTCTTCCTGGAGTCAAATGATTCACAGTATGTAAATGGTGAAACCTTTATTCATGCAGTCACATGACTTCAAAATGAGGCCAACAATCCAACATTGTTGACCCTGGAAGGACACAAATCGCTCATAAACAATTGATTTTAATGTAACACACTGTTATATTCTGCCAGTGTGTGTCGTTGTCATGTGTCTCGAAGATTCTTGGTCTTTTGTGCAAACACACACTTTGCAGTTATGAACCTCTTCAGCCTTGAAAGTTGAGCTATTGAGCCGGCCTCCTCTTCCTGCTCTTCACAAATTTTCAATAGGAGATGCAGCAACAAAGGTTTCTCTCTGACGTCTGCAGCGAACCTCCTCAGCCAATCAGTGACGAGTCAGATCTCATCGATGAACCTCAAAACCACAACATTTCAAACGGATTGCAGAAATGATTTGCAGAATCATTTCTGTAAATTACAGATAGAATGAAGCAAGAAGCAGCATTCAGATAGTCGGAGTTTGTTTAAAATTAATAGCTAATGTTACTTCCTAACACTGTTGGGGTAAGTTTTAGTTTTGAGTGTTGATCAAATGATTGACAATTAAATCATTTGAGGCACAATGTCACAACGTTTCAGGGGTCCTGACCTAAGCAAAACAGAAAATAATCCTCAAAACCACAAAGTCAAGACTTCTTCTTCTTTTAATAAGATCATCTTTGTTACTGGTGTCAGTATAAAAAATAAACATCACTTCATTATCAACCAATGACAAGCGAATTTCCTTTTTTCAACCTGCCGTTGGAAAAAAAATTAATTAATTAAAAAGAATTGGTGCATCTTTCCCAGCTGCTCACTCAGCGCCACCAACCCCAAAGCCAGCAGAAGCTGGACGCGCGCGACATTTCCCCGGATGTCGTCTTACCTCCATCTTCCTCATCGAAGGAGTTCATGCAGGGGAAATAGACGGCCAGCGCCTCGAACGACGCAGACAGGCTCATCTTGCTCTGGGAGCACTGGATGCGCATCCCTGGAGCCGCGGCCGAGGCGTCGTTCCCCTGCCTGCCCATGGTGACCCGGAGTCTTCCTCTTCGGCGCGAGCCAACGGATGTTTTGCTTTGGGGTTTTTATTTTTAAGATGTGGGCTTTCCTTTCCTTTCAGGATGGTTAATTTTAAAGGAAACAAACAAACAAACAAAAGAAAGCTTATTTACAGAAAAAAAATCCCTATAAGCCCGGTTGCAGATGGAGATGCGGTTATTCAGAGCCGGATAGTACGATAAAAAACACAAAGCCTGTCCGCAGACACTCTGGAGATTTCATCCTAGGGAAGATGCTGCGGGGGGGAAAAAAAAATTGCTGCGTCTGGATTGGAGTCTTGTGCCGTCTGGGTCTGACGCTGCTGCTGCTGCTGCACCTCTTTCTTCAGCTGGGGGTGGGGGTAATGGAGGATGAGGAGGGAGGGATGGAGCAGTGTCTCTCCTCGCCAATCAGAGCGCGGCGCTGCTCAGCCGCACCTCTGCTCGGTCTGCAGATGAACGAGCTCTACCCGGAGATACTGAGCCCCCCTCGTCCTCCTGACTCTTCTATTTTTTCACTTCCTCCCCGCTCCCCCCCTCCCTCCACCGGCTGACTGGTTTGTTTCATCTGAGCAGAACATTACTGCTATTTACCTTTTCTCCCCGTTCTGACCCATTATCCTCGCTCCGTCCCTGTCCTGTCCGCGGAGGCCAATGAAAACAAGCCGTCATTAGGTTCTGCCAGCATCTTTCACGGCCACCTGGCAGTCACTCTGAGTACACGTGGCTGCTGCCGCTTCCCCTGACCCCCTGCTCTCTTCCCTAATAACATCGTCGCAGCTGTGTTTTGCTTCGGAGAAATTCACTTAGCTTTCTCTGCTGTCACAATCACTCTGGACAGCAAGTCGACAGCCGTATAAAGTTGATGTATTCGTCTCGAAGGAGTTTGGAAATCGTCTTTTTGCAAAGAGGCTACGTTAGATGTAATTCGTTTATTCAGCCGTTTCTCCAATAAATCAAAATGAGTCAAAATATTTGCATTTTCGTCTTCTGTCTCTGTCTGGGCCAGCGATACTGATGCAGTCTGTACTAAACAGTCCAGATCATGGATCAGTGCTGGTCGGTCTACATGTGGAGAGTATGACAGCAAATGAAACATTAACTGTCCTCAGTAGAGGTGTGCAGTACTCTATATATTTTGGTATCGATCCAATATAAAGTAACTATAGGGCCTGTATCCCCGATACTAATACCGGTACTTTTTTATTTAAGATTTATACATCATCAAACTTTCGATCTCTAGGGTTTTTCCTGTTTTTTTCTTTAAATTCTTTTGTTCACACCAAGGATAGAAGTTGGAGAAATTTTATAGGCATCTACAAAATGCATCAATAACATAATGACATGATTTGTGTGGATTTTACCTAAATAAACAAAGAGAAAATTTGAGAGTAAATCAAAAGGTTTCCTAAACCTTAAAAAATAACATAAAAATTCAAGATGGAACTTGAAACTAAAGTATCAGTCTTAGTACGCTGATATTGATCCAATACAGATACAGAATTGATATTGATATTATCTATATTTCGGATCAACTTGCTCGCCTCCAGTCCTCACTGCTTCAAAAAGCAGTGAGGAAACTGTTGTTCTACTATCAGACAGAATAAGTGCAGATTTGTGCTCCCGGCGGTACGACTGCTCAGAATAAAGTTGCGTGTCTGCATAGTGCATGGAGTCCATTTGCAGATTCTATCTAGGTCAGCAAGAGCAAAAAAGCCTCCTAGAGCCAGAGGGGGAACTGAACAGTGACAGCTTCTGCAGGTGGGTCAGCTTTAAGCGTGAGCGTTTTTCAGAACCAGCCTTAAATGTATGTCGGTTTTCAGCTGAGTCAAAAGTTTCTGTCGGGATCTAAACTGGAAACTGTTGGCAGCAGAGATGAAAACTTTTGTTTCAGTGTCGTTTTCAGGTGCTGCTAATATTAGCATCGGCCACATCAGCAGATCTGTGGAGGTTCATTCTTTTGGCCACAAAAAACGCCGCAATATAGTTTGCAGCTCTAAACATTTGGATTTACTTTATCATCGGACATTACATAAAGACTCCATAAATCACACAACACATTGTAATCTGTTAAAGTGTATAAATGGGATAAAAGTTGTGCTCATCTATTGGAAGTAATTCTCTGAAGATCCTCAAATGCATCTTTTAAGGTTGAATTAAAAACAAGAGGGCTCTATAAAATGTTCCTGTTAGTGATTGAGGAGTTAAATGTTGGCATAAACAGAACATTTTCTGAAGACTTTAGGAAAATGGATTATGACTAACAAGTTCATGCATCTCAGGCCTTTCTCCTGTCTTAATCACAATTTTTGCAGCTAATACACCTTGCTAGGTAGTCTTGAGTCACTGAACGCAGCGAATGCAAACTCAAACTCTTGTCTAACGGCGAAGACCCACAAGTAAAAAGAAAATTACATAGAAAACATGAGAGGACATAGACCTGCCACAACAACATCTAAGACTGAATTCAGGCCAATGTATTGTATCCAATGAACTTAAGACAATTTAAGTTCTTGATTTTAGAGTAATGAAATCAAGACATTCTGTATTTAGAACCAAATTGTACTTGTCAACAGCAACAACAATGCTCCAATTCATAGTAATTGGTCTACACAAGAAAACAAAATGCGTTTGGGACATTATCTCTAACGGTCTACATGGACAAAAACATTGCATTGATATCCTGGTGAGAAATAATTCCTCCTCAGTTTTTTCTTCTTCACAAGTCCAGCGATGGAGAACTTTGAACATTTTTGTTCACACAGCACTCCGAGTCAGCAAAAGGTCACTGTTGGCCAAAACAAATATAGCCGCCTTTTGTAACCTGCCAGACATCCCACAGAAAGCCAGAGGCTGTGGCAAAACTTTGCAGTTGGATGAGATCCTAACAGAACATAAAATACAAGACGCAATCTGGCATATAGATCATATTCTGTTTGAGACACATGGGGTTGGTTGTTCTTGGCCATTAATCCTATTTTAGTAAAAAAAAATAAAAATAAAAATAAGTATATGTTTGAATACTTTGTGTGTTGAATCTAGGTGCCTCCATGTTCCGTCACTTTGCTGCTGTTGCACCTCAGTTTCCCCAACGTGGGACAATAATGAGTCTTTCCGTTTTTGTTCCATTTCTATCCCAAAAGAATCGCCCACATTGTTGACGTGGAACGTCATGGTCAAGATTCTGGTGCCATTTCAACAGAACAGTTGTAATTGGGCCTGAAGGGAATAATCAATGCGAGGAAACCAACCTAATTCCAGAGGTAAAGCTGCTTAGCGCTGAGAAAATTGGCGAATTTGCTCAAACAAAAGGGTCATATCTGTGCATCAGATTTCAGGTTAATTTAATGTACAGATTAAATTAGAGTCTAATCTGATGTTCAGCACTGTTGAAAAGATATAAGAACATTTTGTCCCAGCAAGTTTCCACTCAACATCCAGTTACTGCTTCCAGTAAAGGATTGTTGACCTTATGTATTTTTTTTTCATGACTTATGACAAGCCATACATGAGATATATCAGATTAGACAAAAAAAAATATATATATATATATACACACTAAAACAATACATATATTGGTTAAAGTGGTTTGTTTAGTTATTTTCCTGCAAGCTTTTTTTTTTAATTATTATTATTATTTCTGTTTATGTGCTAACATAACTTATTCATTTCTGTTTGTGCAGGTTAATGTGAAAGGTCAAATCTGCCATATTTACATCAAACAGATGTAAATGACAAACTGCACTTTGCCTTTTGAAATAAACAAGAAAGGCAGTAAATGTTCAGTTTAAAGCAGAGTATATGAGATGTATGGAACACCATCACGTGAAGCACTTTAAAGGTTTTTGTTGCTTCACCAGCTTAACATTTTTACCACTGGCTGTAACACGTTTCACTCCTTGCTAGAACGTAAAATAAGAGGCAAAAATAATTACGTCCAAATCTTAAATATCTTACTCGTGAGGCATTGTTGCGAATCTGTTCCTTTGGTAACACACTTTTCAGAGCACTGTGCTGCTAAATCAGAATCCTCGCCGCTCGATGCAACGAGGCAACGAGGATCACAGCACAAAATCCTCCCAACGCCAAAGAAAAAGCATCCACATCCTCTCCCATCACTTATTCAGAGGATGGTGCTCAGCTTGGCTCCCCATCCCGAGCAAAAACCAAAATAGAACAGAGCAAAGGTAGCTCTCTTCTCCTCTCCTCTCCTCTCTTCTCCTCTCCTCGCCTCTATCTAAGCCGAGGCTCGTGTATCGAGACGCACGTGCCCGCTCCTTCCTGCAAACCCAGTCGGCACGTGTTGTCAACTCCATCTTTTGTATCTTTGACACAGTTTATTCGTTTTTCACCCACCACAAAGAGACACCTTTTTTTCCCCCTCCCATTGCTTCACCTGGTGCGCAGAGCTGAACATGTAAGGATTATAATTTGAGTTGTTGTCTTTGTGAATCCATTTATCACTGAGACTGAAAATAGGCTTTTTCGCCTCAACAGCCACAAGCGAGGTGTTAATTTCTTTGTCCTACACAACACAATTAACAAGAAACAACAGCGTCAGCAAAAGATTAAACGGTTTTGATTGAACACAGAGCGCTCAGTCGTGTTCGCAGCTCCGCTTCGGGCGGAATTCAAAATCGCCGACCTTTAGTCGACTACTTTTATAGTCAGAAGATTTGATGCTTGTTGCTGTAAAAATAAACTTCTTATCCTTTGAAGATAATCAAACTCTGTCTCACTTCAAACTCCATAATAAACCGCTGCGACAGGGAGCAGGCAGCTGGACATCACATGCACATCAGAAGACAAGAATGGAAAAAATCTTAACAATTTTTTGTTTTTTCTTCTACAAAAACAAAGTACTCTAATATCCCAGAAGTCACGGGGATGCTCTGCCTGGAAGATAGTAGCACTCACAGACCAAGAACGTTCCAAAGTGATGAGGCCAAGTAAGGTCAAGCATCAGAGAAGCCCTCCGGCGGTGTAAACACAGCGTGATGGGGGGCATGAAAGGGGAGGCCGTGACTTCGGGACTCACATGTGAGAGCCGAGGCAAACAAGCACAAAAGAGCACTTAGGCGCCCATAAACCAGGGTACCCAAGAGTGAGCGCGCAGAGTGGTGAAACGCTCTCTTCTCTCAGTTTACATTCTTTGTGGTGCTCATGATGCAGACCAGTCCTGCAGTCTGGAGATGCAGTTTCCCCGGCTTCGTCTAACTCAGATATGATGACAATTAGTACAGGAAAGAACTTCGGGAACCAAATAAGGTGCGGAGCTACGTTACAGACGACGCTATAAGTAGCAGTCCCCTCAGCGCGTAGTAAAGTCAAACTGATGTGTTATAGGTCAAAGTTCTGGTAGCATTGCGTAGTAGAACTGGTGTAGCAAAGACACACTTATATACGTCCGTTATTAGGATGATTAAAATCTTGGCTGCTTAACAAGATGCTGCATCAATGGAGTTGCATCGAGAAATTGTCAAGAATAAAATGATTTTCAGTTTCTTCAACAATAAGCCGGACAGATTATAAACCACCGAAAACGCGAAACCTAAAGTGCAACCAGTACAAAGTGGTGTTGGACAAAAACAGTCAAAAGAAACACAGAAATCTAAGAAATAATTTAAAAGGAAACTCTTTTTTTATATTACATGCTGAGTTATGACTGGGATTTATACAGTCTGTGAGAGAGCAAGACTTTATGAAGCTAACAGGAAGGCCAACTGAAATACAGCTAAAGTGTACATGTCTGTTTTTATCCTTTTGACCTTTCACCTGTGTCTGTAATGGAATGAGCCGTATCTGGATGTGTTAGCATCCTCTTGTAAAATTTAGGTAATCTTGGCTAGCATTCCTAAAATATTCTTAAACTTTAGAAATTCTCGCCACATAGTTGATGTTCTAACTGCACTACCTACCACAACCATAGGAAAATCCTATTTCCTGCTCTTTCCCAAACTATGCGGCCTAATTTCTACTCTAAATGCCAACTTTTCATTTACCAATGTCCTCATGTTTAATACATTTAATACTTTTCTTATATCTTCCACTTTTAGAGAGCAGTAAGAGGCAAAAGAGTTTCAAAAACTTGAGATCGTGTGCCGTCGTTGGATCTCTAATAGTCATAACTTTTATGGGAATCTTCAACCCAAGAGAATAAATTTAACAGTAATAGACCTGTAAGAGCTTTACAGTAACTTGCAGCTCTAGTTGAGCCAGCTTGTCATCAACTAGGTTATTCTCTGGCTTTTCTCTCAGCTGAGAATCTTCAGATCTTCAGCGGATGTTCTGAGGCAAAACAGACACTTGGGTATTAACTTCAGAAGATGTTGGATCGGGCCGGCCTGTGGGTGCCTTGCTCCTCTCACAGTAACACATACTGAAACTCTAACAGACGGAGAGCTCACAAGGGAATGACATGGGATCTGAGAACTGCCTAACCTTATGAAAAGATAAAGAGAAAACTATAATACAAACCATCATGTATGAGAGACATCAGCTGACATGAAGCCAGCTGATGTCTCTCATACAGAATGAGAAAATACGTCATCACCATTACATGACAACTTATTAAAAAAAATAATATTAAAAAAAAGAGGAAACGTATCTTAACCAGTTTTGTGGGAAGCGGAAGCGTCAACCTCACGGCTTATGATTAGCCTCACCACGGTATTTTTCGACTGGATGTCTCATCGGACTTCCTCTGTGACATCAGAGCTCCCGACGTCTTCACGACAGTCCAAAAGAGGTAGTCGGTACTGTATTTTTAGCAGCAGAAAAAAAATCTAAAAATGCAGCCTAGAAGTTTATTTGTAGGTTTTGGGGGGGGGGACGGAAACGTGTCGCATTTGAATGCAAGATATATTGTGTTTGTATTTGTATTAGCTGATTTGAGTGTGGTAATTCATTTAGAGAAGCTGAAAACCATACAGTTGTAGTATGAATATAGCATTTATAACTGTGCTTTGATGAACCCAGAAAGGACAGTATATCACAATAACTTTTAAAAAAAGTCAAAAACTTGTTTTTTCGCTATTAGTGACAGAGGAGAAGAAAGGACCGAACAGCGATCCAAGGGTTAATGTGCACAACCTGCTTGTGTATTAAAAACACAGAATCTAACTTTTAAAAAGGCTAAATTATGCTTACCTTTTCTTAAATGCTATACTAAGAAGTAAATGACGAGGAATTTGTGGTGCAGGTCATCTAAGTTCATCATACAACTGTAAAATACAATATTCAGTAGTGGGCACCGCTAACTAAAGCTATGCTAAAGCATAAAGTCCCATGCCAATGTGATATTTAGCAGAAACTAATACATGGTGGGTATCAAACATGTTGATAAAATTTATCCAGAAAATTAATTTAGAGCTAGCTAAGGGCGCTAAATGTTTTCAAAGTTAGCTTTAAACTTTGAAAGTTTAAAGCTAACTTTAAACTTTAAACTTTAGTGCTAATGTGCTTTAGCTAAAGTGCTAAAGCACATTAGCACTTTAGCTAATGTGCTTAGCTAAAGCTAACTTTGAAAACATTTAGCGCACTTAAATGTTTAAGTGCTTTAGCACATAAGCTTTAGCTAATGTGCTAAAGCACTAAACACATTAGCATATTAGCGGAAGTGTGCCAAACACTGACGATACGTGACTGTGGAAAGATTAATACGTAAAACCAAGCGTGGAAAACAACGATAAACAGATCCGCTGACACTGTAGTGGTTTATTACACTTCAATGATTCAACAGCATCTACTCAGTTTTTTCCAACAACTCAGTAGTTGTTGGAGCCTATTTGGTTTCAGTCTAGAAGGAAAATGGGAAACTACCAAAAGGGAAGCAGCGATACTTCCCAAGCCCTGCAGGATTCACGTGTTCAGGCAGGGAGTAAAGATATGCAAAAATCCCCGTTTGATATCTATTTTGAATTTCGAGTCACGTTTTGGTACATTTTCAGTTTGCTTCAATCAAGAGATTTAACAAAAAAGTGGCAACGATAGAGCCGACCAGAGACTGTTTTATTATTATTACTTTTTAAAAAAATAATAAGCACTAACTGGCTGAACGCTGCAGGCAGCTGGATTTGGACTTCAGCTGATTTTTCAACAGAAGCTTTGATGTTTACGTTCAGCCTGACATTGATTCAGGTGATCAATCAGTTGAGTGCAAAGCAAACTTCAGACCTTATTGCTGTTGCAAAAATGTGTATGCTGACATAAGGATGTGGTTCGGCCCACCTTCCTTTCTCCACTGATGCTGCATGAAAAACCTAAAAGTTGCCAGTAAGCAGAGTTTAATGACAGCTGGGAGTCCTCTAAAGTTGCATTGCCCACTTGGTTCCCGACATAAACATTCTGTCTGAGTTCACGTATAAAACAACACTGTATTTGTTTGGTCCAGGTGCACCAAACCAACCAGGCTGTATACTTGAATACTTTCAATCCGGCTAGATGTTCCGTCGCACTCCCATATTTAGGCCATCACACAAGAGGCTTACTGGAGAGCTGAGCCTGATTAACAACTCTCCTGTGAATGAATTTAATAGTCAAGAAAAGAGGACAGGAGCAGGTAAGGAGTTAAAAGGTGAAATACACAAAAGCGAGGTTAGACTACAAGCGAAGAAACGAATGGACAGTAAAAGAAAAGCAGAGGAGGTGGAAAAGCGAAGTAAGAGGATAAACAGCCTTGTATCCAAAACCGTCAAGGTGATGCATGAAATCATGTTGGCGAGTTGTGATCATGCAGGACCCGAAGATCTGCCCGTCTGCTGCAGCTCTGAAGCAGAACAACCAGAAGCCTCAGCAAGCAGAGAAGCTGCTGAGATGGCACCAAACTCAACGCTACACATAAATCACCACAGTCAGATGCTCAGAGTTCAGCTATTTTTTGCTCGTCTAAAAACAGCCTCGCATACAAGTTTAAAGGTCCAAAACTGTCAGTGGCGTTAGCAAAAGAGAACTGGGACAACGAGGAGCTGCAAAGTTCCTAACTTTTCCAACCAATGAGATTTAGTCTTCCTAAGCAATTTCAAATCAGCAATAGCTTTTCTTGTGTTCGTGTATAGAAAAATATTTTCTCTTTGCAAGCAGCTGTTTCAGTTATGCTACGAAATATGTTTTTCATGAAGTGATATGAAAACATCTCTTGTTTTAAAATCAGTCTAAGTGTTGAAAATGTATTTAAAAATCCAATGCATGTTGCAAGAAAACAAACAAACAAAAAAACAGAACCAAAGCCAGAAAAGCATCCGGTTAGTCATTCCGTAGTTTGCACAACAAAAAAAGCTTCACGCAATAATAGTAATTCTATTCATAGCTTCATAGTAAAGATTTTTCCATCAACATGGTTCCTTATAATAAAGTCCATTCAAATGTCAACTCAATGTAGGTATAATATGTCTTGACAGGACAAACGGAACAAAATCAAATCCAGAAGATGACGTTTAAACTGCCTTCATTAATAATGTATAAGGGGACCAATGAATTTACGATGGTGCATCAAAGAGCAAAGCTGCTCATTATTTATGCGAAACCTGGGACAAATTAGAAATACTGCGACATGAAGTCGCTGACTTCATTAGTCTTTTCATTACTGCACTGCATCTATATAGAGTTATTATCCTGACTTTTAGAGAAAACAAGTCAGTTCCTCCTTATGAACAAAAAAAGTTATTAAAATTAAACAGTAACTGTAAAATAATCCAAACATTAACACCTACAGAAGATGAAATTTCCAAGGCCTACTTGGAGATTAAAAATAATAATAATAATCATAACAATAAAATACAATTGATCTGTGATTGCAGTCTATACTTTTATTGACTCTTTTTGTGCAATAAATTTAAGGTAAATGAGCCAGGACAAATGGCTTTTTGTTGAATTTAATTGATCCACTTAATGACTCAGGATCCACTTTAACTGGTCAAACATGCATACAGGTTATACACACAGATGGTGTATTGATGAAGAGCTGTCGTTTCAACAACGGTATCCAACATTTAGGTTTGGATACCTGCAGTTTTCACAGCACAGACACAAATCACCAGCACTACATACATAAAGGATAATCACGTCAGCAGCTCTAAAGAAGGCTGAAGTTCTTTAAATAACCAAAAATCGTCGTCTCTGTAAGCATTACAGCTGGAATCTGTCCATCAGGCCGTGAGATGAGTGAGTGACGACATCCAAACTGTCAACCACCGAACAACATCAGCTGATCTTTTTATCGGCTATCAGGTAGCATCGTGTCGTCTATGTGACGTACACATTCCAACAACTTGACATGGCAGAGTGACAGATTCCTCCACCTGTTCTGTGATCAATTTTGTCTTACAATGATAGATATTTTCTTTTCTTTTTTTTTTTTTTAAAGAAAGTACCTAAACTGCAACGTTCACAAGTGCTGGATAAACTACTTGCATGTTTTGTTTTTATTTTCGATGTCATCACCTTCCTAAAAAAATTGGCAAAAGTCCTCCCCCGTCCACCCCCTAAAGATGATTTAGGCAACAGAAAAATAATAAACAACACTTTTGGCAAAAAATAACTTTGACCATTAGTTTTGGAAAGTTACGATGTTTAAATAGTTCAGAGACAAAGAAATATATTTTTATATAAAATGTGGCCAATAGCGCGACGACACCTACATACAGGGAGTTTCGTCCAATCAGAGACTCCGACACATTCAGCCATTCTCTGTAGCTTGCAGCGTTATGGTAAATCTGGGGATCTTTTCAATGGAATACTAAAAACTTTGGTACAGATCATTCAAAAACGATTGAAACAAATCTTGGTGTCTGATGGAGATTACCCTCAAATGTATAAATATGTGCTTCATCTGCTTCAAACAGGGAATTTGCAATCAGCATCAAAGTCAAGGTCTTTTCTTTTTCCATAAAAAGCTGAAATAAAATTTTAAAAAAACTAAGCAAATCAAAAAGACAGTCTAGAGCTTCAAAATGCATACTCGCTGTTCCAGGTGCTCACCGAGAACCACGTCCATTAAACTAAGTTGTGTATGAGGAAGCTGGATTTATGCTGCCTCACTGAACTGCTCAAACCTCACCGGCAAACACTGCTGGGAAAGAAAAAAAAAAAAAATCCACCATGTTTTGAATGCATCAATGAAGTGGAAGCCGAGCCACTCAGAGCAAACAGGGCGAAGGGCAACCTGGACACGTTCCTGTTAAAACTGATCTCAGTCACTCTGAGGGACTGAGATGCGCTCTCTCCATCCTGGGCGCCGAGAAGGAGCCCAGTGAAATATTAATAGCTCTGGGAGATTCATATTGCAGGGAGAGGGGAATGTGTCCACGTGCGGTTTTGTTGAATCTGAAAGCTCCTCGTAAAAAGAAGAGGCCGCACAAACGTCGCAGTCGGTGACCGCTGCTGAACCGGTCACCAACAAACGCCTCCCCTGTCTCTTAGCCGCTCGTCGGGAACAACGCGTTTGAAAACTTGAAACCCGCTACAGGAAAACTGAGGAGATTACCAAGTTGTTTGCCCTCAGAGAGAAGGCTGTGTGCCGTTTGCTTCAGGAGAGGGGGGAACAGCGCCGTGCCACGTGAGCGCAGCGCCTTGCTGTCTCGCTCATCCTTCCTCTCTGCACACAGGCGACTCATCTCGCCGTCCGTCTATCATGCTTTTCGGGTAAATCTGAATAAAAAGCGCCACTGTGTAGAAGTAACTGTCAAAACTCTTGTCACGGTGGAGAGGCGTTAGCTCTTTGCAGCAGTCACATAGTATTTCTGAGAAATACTAAGAAAAATCCCTGCGCGCCACCTGCCAGACTTTACGTCAACCTCAGTGGAGCATCCGGTAATGTATCTGATTTATTGTAAATTATTGCTGAAGGCTTTTAAAAATAGACATTCATCTATTCCGCTTAAGAAAACGAGGATTTCTGTAGAAAAATCGGAGCACCCATATCCACAAAAGTACATGGAAACTAAGAAGAAATGCATTTTGTAGTGCATTTTGTTGCACTACAAAATGTTTTCCACTACTGAACATTGAAAATCCCCCCCCCCCCCCTCAAAAAAGAAGCGCTAAAAAGAAAGAAAAACAAGCAGTTTTATTAGGAAAGAGTAAAAAAAAAAAAAAAACACTGAAGGAGAGAGAAAACAGATCTGCAGAGGCTCAATAAATCAAAGGATTATCATTGTAAAGTAAGAGAACCGCATCCAGGACAACTTTCACCTAGAAGGGAAGAGAGAAACCTTGAAAGTAAAACATGGAGTGGTTAGACGTTACGGTCCTTAAGCGCACCAAAGTCCTGGGAGTGAAAAAGCGGAGGAAACAAAAAAAAAAAAAAAAAACTTAAAAAGGAGTAAATAAGATTCATCACCAGACAAGACACACAGATAAGCAAACAGAATGCGGTGCGACCGGACAGGAAGGTTTGCTCCCTACCTGTTTGGCTGAGCTGCGAGGTGCTCCGGCTCTTGCGTGACATGCCAACCATGGCCTGCATTTTGGCACCAATGCTGGAGCGCCTCTTCTTGTCGTCGGTGCCTACCGTGCCGACCGCCGTGTCCGACTGACTGCCGTCCGTCTTCTCCAGGTTGCACATGTCACCGCTGACGCTTGTGCTCTTGGTCATGTTCACCTCACCGGATGTGCCCATCTGCCTGTTTTTCATTTTGGATGCAAAGTCACTGTCAGCCACCGCCATTGACACGGCAACGGGGGGGGTGGGGGGGAGGAGGGGGGTGAAGACAAAAGAAGGAGGGACAGGAGAACGGAGGACAGAGGAGAAGATGTGGAAGGACAGGTGAGGGGAGGTGAAGGGAGGAGAGGATGGAGGAGGGAAGGGCGGAGGACGGGACAAGGTGTGGGGTGAGAAGGAGAGAAGGACAGAGTTCAGGTACAGAGATTCATGACTTACAGGATAGTTAAGGATTTTCGGAGACTCTGTTGCACATTCCATTGATTTTACATGCAATCAAAACCAACTACGACTGAGTCTCCTACTCCCAAACCTGAATCTGAAAGTGCAAGTCTATTGCAAAATGAATGAATCGGCAGGTTTAATCGCAACGCTTCTGTTTTTACGTAGAACAACATACATATTCATCCCCTGAAAAGCGAACACTGAGCACAGAAGACAAGTTACCTTTCCTCAGCTGAACTATTCTGCTGCTCTTCTCGTTTGGAAGAATGTAGGCCAGAGTCCAAATTAAAGTCTTATTTTAGCTCTGCCAGTAAAATTATCTTTAAGAGACAAATTACATTCTGGATCATGTGCTCTTAATAGGATGAGGTCCATGTAACTCCCCCAGGGTACCGTTCATTAATTAATTACTGACCTCCGTCACGTAACGGGATTATGGAGACAATTTATAGAGAGACATGCTGTTGAACATCTAGGAAGTGGTTTTATCACCTGTTTCTGACGGGTTTTTTAAACATCAGGCCTAGTGATGTCGAGGTTTCTGTATGATTAAGTTTATAAGGTTAAACTCCTCGCTGGTTTGAGCGATTCAAAAATCCACTGGATATTTGTAAAGTGATCTCAGTGCGACTGAAATGTTTACCGTCTTACTCTATCGTTTTAAGTCTAAAGCTCCACTTGTTTTTATGGCCTAATGTGTTTTTGAAAGCTGATGCATCTCACACAGTGCTACCGATGGTTTTACTCACTATCACAGTTTTGGTTCTGTCAGGGTTCAAAACATTTATTGGGAATTGTGGGAGTGAAGCTTCAAAACATCCAGCATCTCAACTTGATGTCTGTTTAATAAAAATGTGCTGCTTCCCAAACATGACACAGTAATAATGCTGCCTTATTATTATCCTCCGTCTCATTTCTTTTGCACGTTTTCTTGCAGGATTGCTCCATTAATTCAACTCTGACCAGCTTCTCAGTCCTTGCTGAGTGAATCCCTACAGCATGATGCTGCCACCACCATGTTCCATTAGGGGGATGACATGTTAAAGGGGCAGTATTGTGTATTTTCCGGGCACATGGCGCTATTTTATAGCATAATAAAGACGCTGTTACCGTCAGTTGTTGTAAAAATGTTACATATTTCAAAATTGACTTTGTGATTTATTGCCTTGAAATTGGGCCTCTGTTTCTTTAAAAACTCCCGCTATTTCAGAAACTCCGCCTTCGGAAGTCATCACCTTTAACGACATTTTTACCAGTGTTGGACTGAGAAGCAGTTCGTATAATGAGCTCAGCTGATCCACCAGGTGTTTGCTAATTGCCGCTGGCTAGTCTGAAGGAGCTGAGTGGGGGAGTGAGGTGGGAGGGCTCCTCTGTGAGGCGGTAGCTCTGAAACTGCAGCTTTGAGGAGGAGCTTTGTCCTCGAAGGCGGAGCACTGTCCACCCAGATGTTTTGCACAGCTGAATGGTTGCCATGGCAGACAAAAGGATTTCTTAAAGAGTCCAAGCAACACTCCAAGTATAATTTTTGATTACGGAACAACGTTATGATGTAAAGCTCAAAAAAGTCCATTTTACATAATACTGCCCCTTTAAGAGTCATGTGCAATGTTAGTCTTTTTTTTTCATGTAGGCTAAAACATTTTGGATCCCACCCAACCAGAGAACATCACTCCATGGGATGCAAATACTTTCCCTCTACTCGTCCTATCAGGCCAGCTAAACCGTACTCTCCGTTTTGAAATAATCCATTTTGCGTTGCTTCGTAAATTTAAAATGAGATCGCTTTAGATTTTGGTAAACCTAATCAGATAACTTGGAAAGGGAATTGATCGATTCAAATCTAATTTAGAGTTGTTCGAGTAAATGAAAAAAATGGGTATTCAAGACACACTTTTCAGATTTTATTTAAAAATAGTTTGTGAAAACCTTGTCTTCTTTTCTTTTCAACTCACAATTATGTCCTATTTTCTTTTTCAAATTAAGCACAAATGATCAAAAATTTTGCTGCAAGATGACAAAATGCAAAAAGCATAAAAACGTTTTGAAAATCTTCCCTTAAATGCATCAAAAGTAAAATTCACAATAAAGACACACAGGTTACAGTTCTGGTAAACATCTAGATTACTGATGTATGATGTTACTCTGAATAGGTTCCGGCCCAGAATCACACACACACACAGCTGTATAGGGGTGTGTGTGTGGGGGTGGTGTGTGTGTGTGTGTGTGTGTGCGTGTGTGTGTGTGTGTCCCCTACACTCTCTGCGTAGGAAAGTGGGACTGTGGCACCAGAGAACGTTGTGTGCCTCATCATGCAGATTGCTCAGCAGGCCTTTTCATCCAGGCCAAGATGTTCCCCAGCCAAACAAAGCGTGGCAATATGATTTCTGTTTTCTACAGACAGACAGACGGACAGACCGGCCTGCTGTACATAAAAATGAATAAACCAACATTAGAAAACCTCGTTCTAAGATGTAAAGATGAAAAATGTATTAGAAAAATATTAGTTTGCAGATAACGTTTTGCAGGTGATTGTTTTTTTTGTCCTGTGAACAACAGTAAGTGATTTGTGGAAGGTATTTATTTATGTTTTTCTAAACTTCTTTGGACTCATAAAATGCAAATCTTTCATGACTCTTTCGTCGTTCCAAACAGCCAAAAGTAGTCATTCTCTTTCCTTCAGAAAAGAGACGCATTACTATTAAGCTGATGCATTAAATCTAAGAAAAACTAGGATTTTACATGTGGTTTAAAACTGATCCTGGGGTGTTTCATTAGTCCTGAAGAACAGTGAAAACGGCATTAGCTTGAAGCATCAGGCGCACATTAGTTTCTCTCTGCAGGGTCTGAAAACAAATAGAGTTGATCACAGAGAACAGGCGTGTTTAATGTGCACAATGTGACCTTAATACACAAATCATGAGTCATCGGTAAATGTAGCTTCTAGCTTGTGGCAATCTTTACGCCACCTGACTGAGCTTGTCTGGTTTTTCCTCGACACTGATAGCAGAGCGCTAAGCTAGCTTCACGTTGGGATGTCATGTGATTGTTTTTCTATATATTTTTTTTCATTATTATTATTATTATTATTACCTGGTTATTAGCTTTCAAAGTGTCGCAGTCTGAAAAATCTGAAAGGTGTGGTGTGCATTTTTATGCAAATCCCTTTAATTAGATGCCCCTAAATAAAATCCACAGCAATCCAATCAAAAGTTACCTAAAAAGAGTCCATTCACATCCAAGTTACCTACATAGATGATGCTGAAAACTGACAAGGCCGGTGATCCTGACCAGCACCAGGTTGTGGGAGCAGAAACACAGAAGCTTATCAGAGTGAATGGAAATATATATGAAGCTAAATATAAGACAACCTTAGAAGAAAACCTGTTGGAAGACGCAAAAGAGTGGAGACTGCGGTGGAAGTTGACTTTCAGCAGAAAATTGACCAAAGGTAAGTAAGCCTATTTAGGTGTGACATTAGCTGCATTTCCATTTGTGGCCCTATAACTGCGCAATTTTACATTTCGAAAATAAATCTGCTCAATGGAATCATGGCAATTTTGAAAAAAGCTCGTTTTTCAATGAAAAGTTGATGAGGTTTTTTTTTTTAACCGTATCAAAATGAGTTTGTTCCACAAAATGTTTCCCATCACACGAGTCACATGATCAACAACTGGATGTCGCCACTGGCTAAAACCACGAAGAAGACGACAACAGGAAGTGGTAGGAGGATGACGGAGTTGTGTGTTTTTTAATGACTTATTGGAAAAACCAAATTAATCATGTGTGATTTAATCGTGTTTCCTATTAAATAGAAATATATATATATTTTTTTTTTTACATTAGCAGGATATTGACAAGGTTTTGCCCACATTTGCAAGGGGTCACTGACCCAGTCAAAGTACAAACACAAATCTAATTGGGAGTCAGTAGTAAGACACAAAAATTGCAGTTCACACTCAATCCGGTCTGGTTGAATCTCAGCTATTTTGTGAATTAGAATTGGGATAATATCATCTGGAAGAGACAGACTTCTAAAGGCTCGCAGCAGTGAAAGGCAGATCTGCAGCATTGATACAAAAATACATGTCAGGAAACCATTGACCTTTTTTTCCTTTTACTTCAAAATAACGGTCTGCTTTGTGTTTATGTCACATAAAATAATTGCAACGTGACAAAATGTGAGAAGGTCTAATGGGTAAGAGTACTTTGGCGAGGCGCTGTAGGCACACAGGTTTTATACTGCAGCTGTCATGGGAGAACCAACCACACAGTGAACGAGTCATCAGGTCAGAACCAGTTCCTTCTCTCAAAGTGAATCCATTCGGTATCTTGCAACATTTTAACAGAAACCGTTCATGGCGTGTTGAGTGAGTCTGAGCTGAAGAGGTGCAGAGAGACAAACATCGAGTGATGAATGCAATCTGACAGACAACACATGGATGCAACATCGAAACACAGAGCAGGACGAACAGCAAAGCAAAGTCTGCAAGTCTTCTTTTTTGTTTTTTGCTTCAATCTGCAAACCAAATCCTCCTGCTGAAGCGCTAAAAAAAAAAAAAAACAACATCCAGAAACAATCTGCACATCAGCGGATGCTTTAGGTTTTGCTCTAAGAATGAGTTTTCCTCATGGAAGCGACTGTACGCCCTGCTGTAACGTTAACCGCACATGGCATGAATGCCAGCGTGATTTCTCTGCCCACCAAGGGGGGCAGCTCTAATATCGGAGAGTGAGGCAGTAACCTGGATCCTGCTGTGAATTTAATTTGATGGTGAAGTGTCTTATTAGTGGCGCAAGCTAAGCTTTTCTCCTGCTCTGGGATTCAGAATCAGTTTCCTCCTGACATACTTTTCACAATTGCTATTCCGAAAGCGTTCGCAACTGAAGACATCGCCTTTCTCTCTCTCTCTGTCTCTTTCTCTCGTGACCGCGCTAAAACGGTGCCAATTTAAATTTAATTTCAGCATCTTACAACCTAATCTCTGTGCACCAGTTAGAAATGAAAGCGATAGATTCGTTCGGTTCTGCACGTGTTCCAGGTGAAAGTGCAATAAATCCGTCACGTTTTTCCACCAAAAATCAGAATTATAATTTGAGGCCACTTACGTGTTGCCTAGCAAAAGTGAACTATATGAGGTACTAAAAAAAAAAAAAAAAAGTTTTGACAACTACATCTGAGAAACTGAGTAATTAAAGTAATTAAAGGATCAGTAGCTTTGCTGTTTTTGCTTTGTAGGTGTTTCTTGTTTCTAGATTTCGCGTTTTCTTTATCTGGGTCTTTTCTGTTGCCTGTTATTTACCGCAAGTGTTTTCAGTGACACAGATCCCATCTCTGGTTGCTAAGTTACCATCTGCTCTCCATTCTCCTTAAACTCATCACCTGACACTTAGATAATAAACCATCCTATCATACAGTGATGGTCACATTTATTGGCACTGCTAGTAAAGATGTGTTAACAGTGTTTAGGTTCGTAATCTCAGGTCAAAATGTTAAATAAAAAAAAAATTCCAACCATTAAGTACATTTACACTGAGGGGAAAAACAAACAATGTTTGTTTTATGCAAGAAAAACAAAACTATTTTTTAATTTATAATTAATTCTTTACTGATTGGATATTTAACAATTAATGTTCTGAGTATTAACATATTAGTAATACATTATTTCCAATTTAACCAGGGCATACAGTTAATATGAGAGATAAGTAAACTGTTTGCTTCAAACAATTATTCATATGTTGTATTTTGTATTGATGGTTGTATTTTTTTTTTTTTTGTGAAATCATACTACAGCAACAATTGATCCATTTATTTGATATTTATTTTTATTACCACATTTGTACTAGAGGTGCCAAAAACCAGATAGTAAAGAATAGACTTGTTTTGGTCGTATTTACCCAAAAGCTTCCTGCTTTCGAAGCGGTCTCCGGTGTGCTTGGCTTGAACCGCACCAAAGTTCACTTCAACTGAACTGAGGCCTAGATTTTTAGTTCCGCGTCAGAGTTTGATTAAAGCGAACTAAACCGGCCTGGTGTGAATGCACCCTATGTAACATACATTTGCTGAAACTTCAGGAGGGTAATTTGTTTCGTCCTTTCTTTGCCACACATTTTCTCTATCAAGTGGCAATGCTCCACTTTGAAAGTATTAGTAGGGATATCAGGGCCACGGTCACCATGTTGGGTAAAGGGTGGAGAGCAGCACTGTACAGTTATAGGAACATGGAGACGTTAGTAGGCCAGAGGGGCTGCAGGTGCTTACTGAAGTTAGTAGCTATCTTTAACTAGGCCACTGCACACGTATTACCTGAGGTTAGTGTCTGAGGCACTCCTTTGGTGCAAGTCCTCTTCTTTATCCATCAAATCCTCCTGAATCTCTTGGTGTCTGTCTATCTTACTGCCTGACTCTTTGCTCTCACCCTGACGTCTCTCCGCTTTACCAGCCTCTCTCCCCCTGTCTCCAGCCTCATCTTCCTCCTGCACCTCTCCTAACTGCTCATCCACTTCCCATGAATGCCTTCTCGACTGCAACTGGCTGAAAACGGAGACGGATGCGAAGACAACGGCACATGCAAAGCAGAAAGAAAATCAAAGATAGTATGAACAACGTGAAAACAACAAGAGATCCAGAGATGCAGTGCAGTGAAGAAAGCAAAATGATTGAAGAAAAAAAAAAGGAAAAGAAAGAGCAAGCTTAGAGCAAGACGCCATGCAAATGAATTTGGTTTCAGTCAGACTGGAGACCAAGATCAAAAGATTTGGTGTAATTTCGTAACACTTTTGGGTCAGAGACTGCGCCACAGCATGACTAAGCAAAGTTCAAGAAGTTTGATTCTTGTGTCCTAAAAACAGAGAACTGTGGAAAAAAACGCTGTATAAAAGAGTCAATTTCTCTTTTTGGGTCCAAATAGGTTCAACAGAAAACAAAAAAAAAAACTTTGCCATTCCCGATTAACAACTATACAAGGGTATAAAAGTAGGACAGTGATTTCGTCTCGCCGACGTGTGGCGCGAGCTTACCGGATCTTGCGGTTTCCCTGTGGCCGTTCTGATTGGACAGACATGTAGCTTGTGCTGCTGAACCGAGAGGCGCTGCTGGTTCTCGACACAGCGGACACGTCGCTCACATCGCTGTCCGACGACTTGGCCGACAAATTGTCAGAGCCTCGCGGGTCTCTGCCTGCGCGCTGCACATAGAGGAAAACAGATCATAAAAGGTATTTCATTAAAGCAAGGCATTTGGCGAAGGTTTGCAAACGACAAACTAGCATTAGCAAAAAAAATGGAAAAATTATGATTGGAAAGTGCCAGTAATTTAACAAATAAACAATGAATCCGTTATATGTTAAAGCAAAGTCATTTAGGTAAATATTAAGTTCTTTCATATCTACAGTCAATCATGGAGTCATTTCAAACAGCAGCTCAAACAAAACTCAACATTTAAGTTGTCAGCGACACCAATCGGCTTGTCTACAGCTGTTAGCTCCGCCCACTGACCGCTGAGGCAGAGAGATAAAACAAACTCAGTATGATGCAGCAGACGACTAATAAATAAACATGTACAACGAATGCAAGTCATTTCTACTAACTGAATCACTGAACTGTTCCTGTTTCAGGTCAGTTAGAATCACCAGAACTGTTTCTCTTTGCTAAATGCTTCAATAATTATAGAGAATTTCAAAAACTTTCTTCGAAATCAGAAGTTCACATACATTTATTCTGCGTTTTGTAGAGTTTTTGGGCAAGTTTTTCAGTTTCCACAAACTCCTCGCAGTAATTTGGTTCATTTCTCCTGATGGAAGCAGTGAATTATTCCCATCTGTGGCCAAGCTTTACGTATTGAAATGTTACTTCAATATTTTTCATAATGCTCCTTGCATCGCGATGCAATTACCTGTTGGGACCCATCAGAACCGTTTTGTTTGGCGCTCCCGCCCTTTTCTTTCCCCAAACATAAGCATAATCATTGTATCCACGCATTTTCATTTTAGTCTCATCACATCATGAAGAAAGCACAGGGCCTTTGTCCTGAAGAGCTTTTACAATCAGGAATCTGGCTTTTGGAGTAATGACTTCTTCCTCTCTGAGTGGCTCTTGACCAAGTAGGAACTGATTCTAATACGGATGATGAGTCTCTCTCTATTCACACAGCATCTTCACAAGATCTTTTGGTTTTGTTCTGGAGTATGAAGGGAGAAACTGGCTTTACACATGTCTTTCCCTTTGATATTATGGCTGATTTTTTTTTTTTTGAGTTTTTCCATCGTCATCCACTCGATCACACACGGCAGAAGTACGGCATGTGTGACTCGTGCCTCCATTCAACTCGAACATGTGTGAATGGACCTGTCACAAGCTTATAAGCCACGTCATCATCACCTGAAATATAGCAACTGTAAACTTCCTATCTTGACGAAAGTCACAAAAATATTTCTCTATTTTTTCTTGCACTTAGAAAAGGGAAAATGCTAAAAAAAAAAAAAAAAAAGTAAAGAAAAAATAACGGACAATAATGGAAAAATAATATTTTCTGTTTTGTTGAAAGCATTGCATACATGAGTATTTACTTAACAACTTATTGATTTACAGGTTGATTTCAATGTGTTGTTTTGTCCTTTTATAATCAATCAACGGTGTGAATCTCCAGCCTGTTTGTTTTTATTGTCATTAGAAATAGTAAGAAAATACAAAGTTTGTGTTCCAGAGAGAACACTAAAAAGTGTAGCAGCCTTGCAATTTGAAAGTTTAGGACATTTTTATTTACACTTGTACCTCTGCACAACAAGCACTACGAGGTATTTCCTTGATCCAGTCCAGCTGATTTCAACTGATGACTGATTAACAGGTGTTTGTTGAATCAGGCACGTTAAAGCAGGCAAACCTCTAAAACATGTAGGATAGTGTGCTTTAAGGACCAGGGTAGGGAAACACTGTCCTAGAGCGACAGAATGTTTTGGAATACATAAAATACTTTTTTTGTTTACAAACCAGTCAAGTGGACCCTGTTACTGGCAATATTTCTAAGCAATGCTTAAATAATCACGTCCAGACTCCTCAATTCCTCCTAATGACATTTACACGGGGTGCATAGAATTACTCCTGTTTTCTTTCTATCCAATAAAATGGTAAATCAAATAGCAGCCATTAATTGGCTAATAGAGAATGATGCTTTGATTACGCCACAGCTTCCTTGGAAGCTGGCCTGGGAATGACACGCAGCCGGTTTGAATCGAGCTGCGTTTATATTGTTCAGGGTCTGTTTACTGTAAGGGTGGCTGAGCTGAGTGTTACAGTAACTGATTTGTTCAGAGCACTTGCCCAATGGAGTCCAGCTTACTAGCAGGAACAACACTGTTCTCTAGGAAAGCAAATATTCAACAGACGAGAACGACTTACACCTGAATCTGCTTTTTATAGACTTGGTTAGCATGCGGCTTCCCTCAGTTCAATAGCTTTCATAGCACCGACTTAAAAGGACAGCAGAGTCTTTGTCTTGGCCACAGTGAGACAGCAGGCCAAGTTCCCTAAGAGTCTTCAGAGCCTTTTTCAGAGCAGACAGGCAAACATCTGATTATGGAAACAGCTGGTGTCACATTCCCGAAAATGATAAGAGGAAGCTCTGGGCTCTGGTTGTGTAAGCTTTTATTTTTCCACCCCTGATCCCAAACTGATGTGTTAAACATCAAAGGGTTTTTGTTTGTTCTCAGTTAAGCGACGAAGGAGTGTGTATTTAGCACATTGCTCTAAGTTAGTCAAAGAATCTGTTCATGTACTATATAAAATGATTAATAACGTTCGAAAGTCTTTACATTTTGCCATATTGCAACTGCAAAATTCAATAAATCTTATTGGGATTTTATGTGACAGAACAACACAAAGGAAGATAAATAATTACTTAAAAACCTGAAAAGTGTGTCCCACCCGTATGTATATTGTTTGGTTATGTCTCAACAAGCTTGGTAGATTCAAACATTTTTTTTACCTTCCCTCCTGCTAAAAAATGTGCCAATAACTGTGAGTTAACTATGGACATCATAAGATTAATCACAAATAAATGATTAATTTATGATATTTCTGGAAAAAATTAAGAGATCACTTTAAATGATCAGTTTCTCTGATTTTACTTGTTGGAGGTAAAACGAACATTGTTCTTTTATTCTACGAACTACTGACAACATGTCTGCGAAATTCCAAGCAAAAATTTAGTATTTATTTGCAGAAAATGAGAAATGGTCAAAATAACAAAAAAAAGATGCAGCCCTTTCAGACCTCAAATAATGCAAAGAAAACAAATTAATATTCACTTAGAAACAAAAATGCAAACATTTTAACTCATGAAGAGTTCAGAAATCAATATTTGGTGGAATAACCAGGAAGTTTTCAAAAGGGTTCAGGGCAGTGGACTCTTCATTTTTTTCCAGAGCTGTATATATATTTATGCATTCCTTTGTGTGTGATCATGCAAAACATCATATTGTGTTTAATCAATAAAAATTTGTAGAAAATACTTTAAAGTATGTGGCTGTAATGTGAAAAACTACAAAAAAGTTCACAAGGTTAATAATATTTATTATTCAACTTTCATAGATATGTGGGGGGAATCAGCAGGAACTAAAAGATTTCTGTGTCTTAAACAAAAACGCTCGATTAAGACATGAACCAAACAACGAGCATGTTTGAACATAGCTAAGTGGGTTAACATCATGCTTGACAGCTTCCAGGTCTGAATGAGAACCAGACACCAAGTGGATGTTTTCCGGATGTGTCTGTACCTTATGGTAGTCTTGTTCCAGTCTGGAGTCGGAGCTGGCTCCCTGTTTGTACATGTTCAACTTTAGCTTCATCTGCCTGGTCTTCTCCTCCATGTCCATACCTGAGCACAGAGACGCATGCTGGTCAGACAGGAAGTTGCACTGAGGGGGCAGGTCGGGTGAAAGGTCACTCTGCCGTGGTGAGAGACAAAGCTTCTGGTGAGCTGTGACGAGACGGATCAAAATGGAAAAAAAGCATAATGGTTGAGTGGATTCACACGCACATTCAACCTGTTCCACCTGAGCTGCAGCATGTTCAAACTAAAATATTAAAATGCTGAAGTATTTCACTAAATATTGCTAGTTAATTCCTGTGTATTTGCAAATCTCCAACTTAAACCATTTGCATAAGATTTTGCATATTTGCTCCTCTGACATAAAAGAAAAACTTTCAATATGTCAGGAGTAATTTACCACATAAAAAGTGTCTCATTTAGCTCAACCCAGCAATGTCCTTAAACTGATGTTTGTTTCAATGTGCCTATTTATACTGGTGCTTGTGTGTGGTTTTTTTGGGGGGTTTTTTTTGGTCAAATCTTGTTTAAGCAGAATAAGTTCACAGAAAAACCTCCCACAGACTACAAACATCAATACAAAACTTCCCACTAGAACGTCATCATCAGTTCTTCAGTCCCAAAATATTCCTGGATCGAAAATAGATGCACAGCTAAACCTCCACCTGCCCACTGCAGGCTTCGTCTCTACAGCTGCATCATCCAATGGCATTACTTGATGAAGGCTAACACACACACACCCACACACCCACACATTGTGCCATGCACATGAGCAATGAGACTGAACATTCAGACACTCCGACAGAAAGATAAAAAGTAGAACAGATATGGTGAGCTTGAGGTTTAAATAAAGGGAACTCATCTCTCTGTTAATTTAGTTCTCTGTCACGTTTAGTGAGTATGTGCTTATTAACACGTCTCACAACCCACAAAACAGGTTTGTAGCTTTTATCAGCTGACAGATGTAGAGAGGAGGATTGTGACTGTAGCTGAATGGTTGGATATAAAAACAACAACAAAGAAAACCTAATAGTTTTACGGTCAGTGAACACACCATACCCAAGCGCTAACAACACTCGGTGTCAAAGTTATTATCGAGGGAAGAAGTATCAAAGTTGGTACAGAGGTGCAAAGAACCTACTCCAAAGGAAGCTGTGTTTTCATATTTTTTAGAACTGTTGCTTTGGAGCAAGAAGGATTGTGTGTTCAGACTGGAATTGGACCCACAACCTTTGCGTGTGGGACTGTCTCCCACATCAAAGCAGATGGCGATAAGGATGATTGGTCACTCTAAACTGGAACCTAAATGTAACCGTGCACGGACATGTGGGTGTAGACGTGTCAACGCGTCTTTTGAATATTTCAGACTGACACTGTGAAAGAGGACAGGGCATTCAGCAGGTAACAGGAAGGCTGAATGGAGCGCAGCACAAGAGTGTTAAATCAGGAAATGTTTTCTAGACTCAATCTGAATGCGAGGATCTACATTCTCTCCACAGGTCAGACGGTAAGTGCTGTTGTAGTGATGCTACTTGCGCTAACTTAGCACTAATACACAGTAATGAACTCAACTTAAAATAATTTTGTCTCTAGTTTACAACGATGGATGTTGCCTGAGTTCCAAGTAGGGCTGGGCAATCTGACTGCAAAACATATCACAACATAATGGTTTTGTATCAGTCAGTATGGATAATTTTTCATTATTTTTTTCTTTTAAATATTTCAAATACTACCACACTGATGATGTGACTGTTCCTGTTTTATCCAGTTTCCTCTTGAGCTGTTGTACTCATTTTCTCCTTTCGCTCCACGACGTTGTTTTTGTATTTTTAAGCAGCTAAGTTAATGGACAAGTGGTTGCTAGGTAACCAAGAGAGTTAGTAGATGCCACCAATCTCATTTAGCTCTGAGAGGTTGAGCAGCTAAAATCTTTCCTCTGCCTACATCCTGCAGAATCAGAGCTCAGAGAACTTATTGAAATTTCTATTGGTTGTATTCAGTGATATGCGGTCAGGGGAGGCAGAACAGAACTAATATACAATGATAAAATAATAAATCTGATTATGATTAAGTCAGTGCCTCACCAGCTATGAACCTCACCGGGTGTATTATTGGTCACGTGTCTACCGCGATATATATCGTCAATTTTAAAGCTCAAACCTACTATCTAGTATAGATTATTTATGATTTAGATTTTTTTTCTAGTTTCTTTTTCTAGCCTTCATCCTATGAAGGCTAGATAAAACTATTTGAATTCTGTTTTGTGTTTTCCAACTTGATAGAATCAACTACAATCATTTTTGTCAGATGAAAACCTTACAAAAATCCCAACAAAATCTTGTAAATCTTTCTTTAGAGAATATCTTTTGTATAAGCGGCATTCCATTGAAAAGTTTAGATGAAGTAAACTGTGTCGTGTTGGCTAAACGTTTAAACTGCTTTTACAATGTGAGTTTTGACTCATCTGATGAAATGTATTTCTGAAGGCTTACCTTTGCATTCATAATTCTTTGAAAGATGTGAAAAGATTCTCATGTGTGAACAAATGATTCACATGAGAAATCAGAGACCAAGATCAAAATCAACAACAGAAATTGTAGCATCTTAAAGGTTTTTAAATGCCATCATCAAGCTACCACTTAATTGTGAAAAAGAACAGGAACTTTTGGATCATTTCCTCAAACTTTTTTGATTTTCTCCAGACTTTTACAACTTATTAATTAATCTGACAATCATGCCTGGGGAAAAAAATATATGTATATATATATCTACAAAATAACTAAGGTGGAGCTTCTCAACTTTGTTTCTGGGTAGGACAGGGTCTTATAACAATAGCTGCATTTCCATTAAACAGAACTGCGTAAACTGAAATGACGGAAGTAAATAACCTTTATGGAAACACACCGAGATTCAACAACTCATTTTTTTCTGCTAAAACGTTTTTGCGCTGGGATGAGACAGTTTTTCATCCATATCGGATGTAACAGAAGTATTTTGCAAATTTCAAATGAGTCAACAGTCAGATGTTACTACTGGAGAAGACGACAAAGAAGATGACAGGAAGTAGTTGGAGGATGATGGTTTGTGGGGGATTTTTTTTCGGACAATGTGGCTCCACCAGAGCTCTCACAGAATAACACAACTCATAAAAAGTTGTGTTGAATCCATAGCTCTTCTGTAAAAGTGGCCACTACAATTTCCCCAAAATGCCGCATATGTGGCCACTCCCAATTATCAGGAGCTTGTTGCTCCAACGCCTGAATAAGACGCAGACGTCTTCTCTGATGGCTGATATTGATGGATGAATTATAAATATATCTCATGTAACCGTTCACATCTGTCGCTGACATGATTGTAAATAACTTATCGCCTGGGCGATAATGTGTGATTTTAATTAAATTTCTTATTTAATGGAAACACGGCAAATGTGAAATTGTTTTTTCGGCAAGGATTTGCGCACATATGTAATGGAAACACAGCTAGTGTCTGCTGTAAAGAAACAGCACGGGAAGTGTTTGCTATCATTGACCAGTAAGCCCAGAAAATAAAGTTACAGACACCACAGAAGCTGGAAGCACCATCTACAGGACAACTAAAAGAGTGCAAGAGAATGGAGTCAAGCAAAGCGCGGACAGAGTAGACGGCGGGGATGAGGGGAGGCAGAGGGGGATTTGGGGAGGAGAGTACGGGTGGGCGGGCAGGAAAAGAAGAGGAAGCAGCAGAAGAAGAAGGGACAGACCTGAGTTCGTCCAACTTGGTGAGTCCGTGTCTTCTGGGTTTACATCACAAAATGGACAGACACAGACAGAGGAGAGGAACATGGATGTAAGAGGATGCACAAAGGGTAAAACAGGGAGGGGTGTCAAGTTGGAGAAGGACAGTGTGTGTGTGTGTGTATGGGTGTGTGTTTGTAGAGGGGTGGGTGATGCCATCATTGAAAGTGTCAGGTTTGAAGGGTTAGAATGAGAGAGAAGTGGAGGAGGGTCGGGGAGGAAGATGGGGTTTGGGGTGGGGTGGGGGCACAACACAACACAACAACAGTACAACACAACATTGGCAAAACAGCAAACACAGAGGACACAAACAAAAATCATCACATTCTCCAACAACACACAAACTCCACCATGGGCGTTGTGGGAAGTCGAAACAGAGCAAGAAGGTGCAAGACTGGGAGAGGCTAAGACAGAGGCCGAGAGTTTAGTCATTAGAAACTGAAGAGGGGAAGGAAATCTGGGGGAGGGGGAAGAGCTGAAACAGGAAAGAGATGTTAATGGATCAAACCTGACAAAAACTGCAGAGAGAGAGAGAGAAAGAGAGAGGAGAAGGAATAAAGGAACAAGTGGATGTCGCTTCTTGTGGGGAGAGACAGCCTGGAAAAGTAACAGAAAAGAAAAGAAAAAAAACACAGCAAGAACTAAAGACACTGAGCAGCATGAAAAGAAAAAACAGCCAACTCCTTCAGCTGGTGTCTCACCAGAAAGAAAAAGGGAAAAAAGGTGAAATTGGTAAAATGTCACCTTGAAGCAAAGTAGAAGGCAGGAGTATGTGTTAAGATGTAAACACATTGACAAGCAGACGCATGCAGAAGTCAACTGGTTTGTTTCAGAAACTATGTCACGCAACAGCAGTAAGTTCCTGCTCCAGGGCATTTCACTCTCTCTCGCTGTGATATATTTATGCTGAATTCATAATCATATTTTTCTTCCCCTTTATGTTATTAATAACTTTGCAGCCAGCTAGAACTGACTTTTTAGCTCTACAAACTGAACTGAACCTTCCAGTTCACTAACAGCAGTCATGACTCTGGAAACAAGAACCCGTTAGCACGCAGGACGTTAGCACATGAGCTAACACCGCTCCACATGTGTGACCGCTTCCCCTCAGAGTCGTTCTGACCCCTTTACCACGCAACCTTCACTCCTGATCTGAAGCAGCGCTCACATGGCAGCTCATTTTTAAAACCACCTTCCAGCAAAATTAGCATTTTGGTTCTGCAATACCCGATTAATGCCTTTTTAATGAAGTGGCGCGTGAATAAAAAGGGCAATCAGAGTCAGGTGACTCATTAGCCTTCATCTCTTTGTGACGCCAGCATCATCAAATTAAGAGCTGAACAAAAACGATGTTGTGTTGCTGACCAAGACACCCGAGATAAAAATGTGTCTGTTTAAGATACACACACACACACACACACACCACACACCACACACACACACACACACACACACACACACACACAAAAAGACACATCTACAAATAAAAGATGAACAAAATTGTATTCACTGGCAAAAACGTGACATGTAAAAAGAATGACTTTTTATATATCACTTAGGAACACAACAACAGTCAGTTACCTACATATAACAGACAATATTCAGCTGACAGTACAACATTCATACAACGTGAACCATCCAGCCGGTAGATTTGATCAGAAAATGTTTTTTTTCCTGTGAGCTGACAACACGGGCCTCTGTTGAACACGAAAATAAAAAACGCTAAAGAAAATTATTTCTTTGATTTCATTTTATGGTTCAAGCTTCCAGAAAGGTACAACTGTTGTTTTTCACTCTATAAAATTGTAGAAAATTGTATCTATTTATGCCAGAACGTTAAATAAAAAGCTTTTAGCCTCAGAAGCTTTGATGTCATTCATCGTTCTCCTGCTTTGTCTGGTAAAAATCCAGCAGTTTCTACAATCTAAAAGACAGTAGGAGCATAAAGAACAACATTCAATGGAATCTGGAGGACATATTATATTAGCAAAGAGAAAAAGAGTTCAAAGGTTAATGAAGATGGGATTCTTTGGAAGTACAATGCAGCATACACAGAACCTCAAGACAGGAGGGTACCACACAAATCCAGCATAGGAAAACCAGAACAAAAGAGAAAAGCTATGCCTAATATGTCTTTAAATAAATCTTATGAAATGGAGCCACTAGTTGGTTTTATTCATACTGTGGAAAGACACACGCACACGCAGACATTGAATTGATGTCCGTTAATGTTTCATTCATTTCTAAAGCCCAACCTTGACCTGAACCTGAAAACAGGACTTCTTCCTATGGGGGCCTAGAAAGGGGGAGTTGACTTTCATAACATACCATGTGTTGGGAAAAACTGGCTTTACAAGGTGAGAAATACTAAAACACACACACACAAACACACACACACACACTTGTGTAAGAGAACAGTAAAAATTGTTGCCATCGTTTGACATAGTGAGTACATGAACAGCAATAACATGCAGTACGCCCCGTTCTCCAGCAGAGAACAGCACTTTAGAAGGCTAAAATATAAAGCCTTATGCTTTATATGTAATTATGTTTTATGAAGGTTACTAAATCTGAAAGCTAAAAATTATAACACTGATATTTTCCTTAATAGTGTGTCAAAAGAAAACGTCTAAGCAGAAGCTCCGGTGTGTTTTACTGATCTATCATTTCTTTATTTTACTAAACACCCTGATGAACCTGCTTCAACTTCTGCTGAGATTCTGCAGCCTTTTCAGCGCGATTTGCCAGGACTATTTACACCATCGTATGACTGACAATCCAAACACTTAAACGAGTTATCTAAAATTCAAAACGTCATTTAAAGCAGCACGCATTCACTCTGAAACCCACCAACCTGTGTCAGTGAGGGAGGGGTGTGGCTGAGAGCCTCCGTCAGACAAAGAGCCATTCAGCCCTCGCTGCTGGTCCTCCCATGTCACCTCTACGGGAAATACACACACACACACTCACTGGAGGATAGAGAACCCCAGGTTGTCTTGGAGAAAATATTTTTCGTACTTTATGTGAGGAAAAACTGTAGAACTGAGTTGTAACATGCCAAAAGGTGAGTAGATAAAAAAGAAAATAAACACCAGCAGTAAGAAAGAGAAAAAGGCTGAAAGCAGCGACAGCTCCTGTTTAAAGACTGTGATCATGCTGCCATCTGCTGGCCAGCTGAGAAAACTGTCTCTTATTACTCTTAACAGATTCTGCTTCATCTTTTAGAATAGATGATGTTTTCCTGCAGCAAAGCAGGAAAACAGATGTTTTGTACTTTTTACCAGATTATTGTAGCTGCAACAAAAGTAAAACGCTGTCCTTGAATTGATGAAACACAAAAAAGAGTTCCAATCTCATTAAATACATTAAAATTATGGGCATATGTTTGATAATAATTGTTATTCAAGGTGGAAATGATTGTTATAGCTGGGTAAAATAACTTAGCATTAAGGGTGGGTTTGATATTTGAGGACATATTGAAGGCAGAAGAGGGCATGCTGGCTAGAAATCACAACAAATGTAATAATATCGAATACAAATGTATGTCTAATTTGTTCAGGCTACTTAAGACATACATGGAATAATTTGTTCAATCTAAGAAGTACAAACAGAAGAAAGTTAAAGGAACATGGAAATGTGCAAAACTAATAAGACTAAAACAAATCACAGTGAGTAGACGTCGAGAATAGAGGTGTAACAAGATCTCACGTTAAAAAATGTGTATTTCTTACGAGAAAAAAAAGAAAAAAAAGACTGGACTGAGAAACTCAAACCAGTTTCTGCCACCATTTAAGTTTGAAACTCTAAAAGCAACAACATGGCAGATATGAGGAGGTTTGGTAAGAACAGGTAAAAACAGTGCAGCTGGTTCATTTGTTAGCTACTAATACAGAACTGCACCGGATTTAATTATCTCCGTTTTACTACCTAAAAGTTGTATAATGATCCGATATTTAACGTATTTCTCCTGTTATTTGTAATCAGGTTATCTGTTTGTATTACCTTTTTTATTTAAGTCTTTAAATCACCAGAATTCGTACAACTTTACATTTTCTGTCTGTCCGATGACATTGTTTTAAAATATTAAATCAGATCATTTGAATAGTTACAAAATACTTGAGTGGCATTAAAAAAAAAAAAAAAACAACAACAAAAAAAACTTAACTCTTACTTGGGTGATTTCTTAGATGGTTAGTTTTAACTTTTACTTAATTAAAACATGCTGACGTAGTGCAATTCATACTTGAATACATTTTTTGGGTGTTCTACTCACCTCTGGGAATTAAACGCAAACTTGAATGTCCCAGACAAATTACAGATTTAGTTTTTTTAGTAAAAAGTAAAAAAAAAAAAAAAAAAAACTAGATTCTTGTTTTACCCCAAAATACTGCGAAAATCATGTTTGGTAGGCTCTTCCTAACCTAAAACTGTTGTGTCGTTACACCTTTAATCACGAGCTGGACAGGAGGCAGAAGAATGGGAGGTTCCACAGCAAACCCAAAGCATCACTGCATTCAGAGGACTTGCCTTTCCTTCCGTTTACAGGAGGACCCGGGGGTTTGTCTTCGCTGTTTGCAGCTGGAAGCAGATCGACGCTCGTCAGACAATGAGGCCGTGAAACTTGGAAGCAACGTCGAACATCGTCCCACAGACCAGGTCACAAACACACCACTCGCCCAGAGACTGTAGTTTGTTTTAACCTTGAGTGATGCTTTGTTGAGTTATGCGCGCTGCACAATTTATGCTGTGGAGCTAAATTGAGGCCATGATGTTTGTTCAAAAGAGAAATAAAAACATTAAAAAAAAAACATATTTAAAAAAAAAAAATAAATTAAACTGGAAAAATATTTTGAAACTGAGAAAAAAATATCTGAAAGTAGTTTTGAACAATTTTTATGTTTATTTATTTTTCTTTTTCAGTTTTATTTAGTTTAGACTTTATGGCCCCAATTTAGCTCCATAACTTCAGGAAGTGTTTGCTGAACATAACAGATTTAGGAAGAAGAAACGAGAAGGCAGATATTTTATAAGTTTATCGAGTTGGAGTCAGTAAACTCTGCCTTCTCATCTAATCCAAAAAGTGCATCTAGATCCAATTTTGAGGGTAATGCTTAATAAAACAACCTGCATCACAAAAAAAACAAGAATCCATCTGGACTGATGGGACAATGTGCCGGGTTGCAACCATGCCAGTGAAGGTTGTTGATGATTTCTGATTGATTGGTAAATTGTTTAGTGTTTTTTTTTTTTTAAGTCTGTCCCAATGTGTCCACTAGTTCAGTTAGCACTATCATGGCCTCAGTCAACAAAGCAAACAGAACACATAAACAGATGGGCGAGTAGGAAGTAGGAACTGTGGGGATCCCACGTCTCTGCCAACATTCACATCATTCATTCAAGCTTGTGGGTGAATGTACTGAAACCTCCAACCGTGCATATTAATCTCGTCCACAGACATGACCGCTTTGTAAGTTCTTTCTGTTAACAGCGTTGTAAATAATTGACCCAAACGGTTTTTATTGCAAAATGATCTCCTCTTTAGAGCAGGTTTATGTAGAAGGTAACACACCTGGAGGAACACTGTGGGCTTCAGCCGCCCTGCTCTCCGGTCCTGCTCCCTCCGTTCCTGCTGCCTCTTCAGCTGGCACGTAAAGTTTAAAGAAAATGATTCACTTTTTAATTATAATGAGACGCCGCTGAACTTCCAACCACAGCTGGTAAGGACACTTCAGCAACATCGCAGCTTCTCCATAGGAAGGAAGCAAGGAAGGCTAAGTTACCTCAGATCAGGTAACTTAACCAGTTGACATTAAGCTTCATTGGAAAAGGTCCTATTTATTTCTATTTATAGAAATGTTTCCCAACTACAGAAGTGCAGTTGGTTAAAGACAGAAAGGAAGTAAGGAAGAAAGATCGTGACTATGACTCAAGTAGACACTGGTACACCTAGAGAACTTAAGGAAAGTCCTTGTGGATTCGCAAAGTTCTCTAAAGAGACTCAACCCTACATCTGGTTTTCTTTCAATTTGTCCAATTCCTTCCCCAGAGGTCATGCAAAGCTAAAGAAATTCATGTTTTCTGTGCATATAGAATTACTAAAGTGTCCGAGCAGCAAAAAGAGTCGATAGTCCACACAAAGACAGTCAAACGAGCTCAAATAGGGGCTTTATGAAGAACCTGCAAAATCCAGATGGTTCAGGAGGTCAGAAACAAATGAAGACAAGGCAAGCTGAGGGTGCAAAGACGACATGAGGCACCGCAGACCAGGTTTGAGTTTTCAGAAAGAAATACAACTCAACCAAAACGTTCCGCCTGATAGACTAAAAAAATAAATAAATTAAAAAAAAATAAAAAAAAACCACACAAACCAGATACAAACCTTCATTTGACTGTGTTCCTTCATTTCCGTCTTCTGAGAGAGAAACGGAAATAAACCAATCGAAGGTGGATTGTGTTGTCGTGAGAAAACAGAAACACATCAATCAAACCATACGTGGAACAACTCTGGAGACAAATAATCTCACATTTTTACGTCAAAAGTGAATGTCAGGAGTCAATCATTTGAATTTCTTTCTCAGACCGCAACCCACTCCCAAACAGCGGAGTCATCGAGTGCTTCCAGTAACACCAGCATGGTTAGCTAATGCCTCGTGACTTACTTCTATCTGCTCCTGGGGGTGGAAGCTGTGGGAGTTGGCGTCCTCGTCTACTGGACATGGGAGTACTGGTGGGACTGGTCTGGACAGATCCACTGCGAGGATGTGCCCTGAGTGACAAAAAGAAACCAACGTGAAGCAGAAGACGAGAGAAGTATGGTGAGGCCACACTGCACCCACATCACAGATTTACAGCAAAAACACCTTCTTTTTGTTAGAACATGCCACTATAGCAGTGGTGGAAAATGATTTTATCTTGGGTCAATAATTCATTTGGTCCATTTTCAAATGACACTGAATAATATTTGTAGGTCATTCAGACACCTCAGTATGGAGGAGTATACTGAATTGACTTTTTTCTCAGAACTTGGACATTAAAATCAGAATTCTGACTTTTTTCTTTTCCAGAATTTGACATAAATCTTCTGAGATCAAGAGTCAGAGTTCTGAGGGGGAAAAAACATCAGAATTCTGAGATTTAAGTTTTTTTTTTTTCTTCTTATTGGCACTAATCCTCTTCCGTACTCACTGGTATTACTAAAAAGGAGACCATTTTAATTCCCAATTTAATAACCAATTCACTCTCACTCTCTGGGTTTTGAACGGATGATATGGAGGCTGAGGGTCACATCAACTGCAGGGAGCTGATCTGCAATAAAAGATGTGAGACGAATGCATGTACAGTCGACTCATTGGGCTGCAGGGAGGAAAGAGTTCAATGCAGATCCAGCAGACCGGTGCGACCATGCGTTCATACCGTCTCTCAACAGCTTGAAATCAAAAGTAAATTAAACAAACAACAAAAAAAAAAACTAAAAAAAACTCACAATGCCATCACAAGGATAACCAGCATCAGTTGATGTTAATAATGAAATCAAAGTAAAAAAAATATTACCCTCATCACTGCTATACTCACAAGTGTATGAGCAGTGTGGTGGAAATAATAATAATGATAATAGTTAAAAAAAAAAAAAGAAAGAGGTAGCAAGCTATCTAATGGGGTTAGGATTAATGTGCCTGAGTTATGTGTAAAGAAAATACAGAACATCCATAGTGCTGTTAGGAAATAAAGAGGGAAAAAGTGGCGTGGTCGGGTTTGGGGATGGGGTTACTGAGGAAACGGGTAATGGAGTGAACTGGTGTGAGGAGGGTGAGGTAAAGTAAGGCAGGGTATTAGGAGAGGGACTGGAGGTGTTTTTAGTTGGGAAGCAGGGTTGGTTGTTCATACATTATGAGTTAGTCAGGAGTAGGTCGAGTACGAGCTTCATGGAACAAGTCTCTAACGCTGCGCTAGATTTTAGCTGCACAAACATTTTAACAGAGGTCGAGCAACGCTGGAGGACGAGAAAAAAAATCTTGGTTGATTTAAAGGGGCAGTGTTATGTAAAAACTGACTTGTTTGAGCTTTGTATCATGTAATGTTCTCTCTTCAAAAACATACCTGGACAATTGATTCGATTTTTTCATGCGCGTTTGAGTCATCCTTTAATCTCCATGGCAAGCATTTGAGCTGCACAAAACGTTTGGGGGGACCTAGCTCCGCCTTCGAACCGCAGTTCTTCCTCCAAACTTTCGCATCGCAGAGCAGCTGTCCTCTGTGACTCCTTCTCTCAGTTCCTTCAGACTAGCCAGCAGCAATTAGCAAACATCTGGTGGAACTCTGTGTCTGCTGAGCTCATTATAGGAGCTACTTCTCAGTGCAACACTGTTAAAAACATTATTAAAGGGTCATTAGAGGAACCATGTTGTGTCTCCTGAACACAACATTGCACACTGAAGGTGCAGTGTTGGAAAGAGCAGGACCTTCTTAAGCGATAGAGGCCCGGAGTCAATTGTAAATTACTTAGTCACATTTCTTTTAAATCATACGTGAACTGAAGATAACATAGTTACTGAATTGTGCTAAAAAAATGACACTATGTGGCTGGAAAACGCATAACAAGCCCCTTTAAAGCTCAAAAACATTCAGCAAATCGGTAAAATCGAGTTGAAATACCAAAGTATTCTGCTGCACAAATCACATGGAACTGCTTCATGTTTAATTTCTCATCCAATCTCCTGTATAAAGTAAACACATACAGACCCTTACAGCAAAACATGTTCTATTGCTGACGTCCCAGTGTTAGCTAATCAAACTCAAGTTTGTCGACTTTTGATTTAGGTGGCAAAACAGAAATCTACTTTTAAAATTTCTATTGGTTTTTTTTTTGTTGTTTTTTTTACCCCCTACAGTATAGCTCAGACTCTGGAAAATGACTGTGTAGCCAAAACCTCCAGCGAGTTGCTAAGTCTGCTTTCGCTAGCCTCTCCAATCTGGATCACACCTCGTCATGGCAGGGGAGGGGGGCGCGGACCTCCCGGACGGCAGAGACGGCATCGACCTCATGAGGGAAGAGTCGTGGGGGCGTTCGGTGGAGCGCGAGCGGGACGAGAGGCGTTCTATAGTGGGCCGCTGGTCTGCCGAGCGGGACCTGCTGTGAAACTCGTGCCTATCCATGGCTCCGTGGTTCCTACAGAGGTTGTTGAGAAACAGGCAGGCACTCAGTTTGACTCCAGCTGGGCTGGGACAGAAAGCTGGATTAAAAGAAGGCATGGTGAGTAAGGAAAATGGTTGCTCCCTCTGTGTATGTTGAAGTGCAGGTTTGTACATTTATTACGACTGAATAGTCGCTAAGCTTTGTTTTGTTTTTTTTAAATAGGAAATTTAACGGTCTTAAAGAACTAAATGCTTTTTGTTTGGTGAGGTAACAGCCTCTTTTGTAAAGTTTTTTTTTTTTTCCCAACATTTGTTCATTTTATGGTTGACTTTACGAATTCATTGTAGTCAGAAAGACTTAAACTGAAAGAGCAGCCATGCTATATGCATTATTTTTCACTTAAAGTGTGAGATGTGAAGAAAAATGTGGTCTGTAACTGCATGTAAGTTGGAATTTGCTTTTGATGTATTTATTACTCTAAAACATTTGCATTATAGTCATAGCACAGTGTGAAGGAGGGAAAGATATTGTCCTGGAAAGCTGGAAGGAAAAAGAGGTTTCACATTTTGTTAAAGAAGCCACAGACAGTGCAGACGTGTTGCATTAACCGTTACAAACAGGGGGAAAAAAAACAAAGGGAGTAAACTGAGAGCACACGTGAAAGTAGTGCACAAAAGAACTTAATCACAGTCTAAAAACTGAAAATGTTGTAAGGGGGTTAGACCATGCACATTGTTTGATACTTGAACAGAATTTACCTGCTGTTTATCAAAGATCCAAAAACATCAGAGATTGACGCCATTAGAAGAAAACGGGTCAAAATGAACCTTTCTACTCATGTTTACAGAAAACTCTGAGGGTTTGTTTGTCTCGGATTAGTTTTCATGGTCATTAAATTGAACAGAAAAGTTACATTCAATCAAACTATAACCCATAATTTTGGTACAAAGATTTTCAAAATAGAAATGAAACACTGTGTTTTCCTTTTCGTGTCAAAACCTCCAGCTGATGGTTGAGTTTGGCAGTTCAGTTGTCCAGTAGAGGAGACATCATTTTAGATGACAGCAGGAAGAAAACAACATCAATTCCTATTAAAAAAATTATTCACCTTGGATATTTTTGTTTTTGCTTTAAAAGTCAATCATGATTAAGAAAAAAGAAGCAAAAAAACATTTTTTTTCACAAAGAAATTTTCAAAAAAAACTCAAAACTTTTGTTGTCAAAAACAACAACAAAAAAATGGATTACATTTTCATTTTTCAGTATTTTGTAGAAATTAGTTTTAATTTTTACATTATTTAAAAAAATGTTAAAAAAGCCAAACTGTCCTGACTGATTTCTAAAACCAATGACAGGTGAATACATCTTATAAGCACTGCATGGCAACGAGAGGTTCACACACCGTAATCATTAGGAAAAACGTCTTATTAATTTTGGACAGTTTTTAATTTATGTTTGCCAGACCATACAAACATATAAATGCAGCTTCCACTAATTTTCATCTCCATTAGCAGGTCAACCAAATGATTTTTGCAGACATCGACAAAGCCTCTGGCATAAATCTGTCCAAATACCTCATCTATCCTCTTGGCAGGATGGGTAAAATTGAATATATTTGGACTGGTTATCTGATTTTTTGTTGTTGTTTTTTTTTTTTTGGTATAGTCCCCACATTTTCAACAAGGTCAACATCATTTGAGAAGCTTAACTCTAGTCTGCTAAATCTATTTAAAAAAAAAAAAAGACAAATAAAAAAATAAAAAAACGAGTTTTGATACATGTCCAGTCATATAAGCCACTGGAGCATCTGTGTCAGCCTCCACAGTTAAGCATGTTTTGCAGCTGCCCACACAAACAATACAAATACATAGAGAAATCTTTTTATAGCCTTGAAATTTCCACAGTTTTCTCCCTGACCTGCCTGGTGTGTTCCTTGGACTTATTTGTAAAAAAAAAAAAGTGTATATATAAAAAAAAAAAAAATATATATATATATATATATATATATATTGTGTGTTGATCTTTCACATAAAATTCTTATTTTACATATTTATGTTTGTGATTGTAATTTGGCAAAATATGGAAAAGTTCAAGGGGTGTGAATACTTTTGCAAGCCACCAAACTTCCCAGAGAACAACAGAGGTGGACTTCCTGTTATCTCTCCAACTTGACCTCTAATCAGCAGCTCATTGGCTGAAAGTTGGACAGACGTTTCTGCCTCAGTTCTGCCCAGCAGGAACATGATTCTGGTTGGATGAAGAATCAGAAAATGAAGCTTCGGTGTCCATCCTAATAAAAGTTTATGGATTTTGTTGAATAGCTGCATCTGCGCTGCGATACAAACCTCTTTATGTGAACTCTACCAAATCTGATAGTAAGGGAGGTGAAACATTTAGACAAAAATCATGTCAGGGTCTTGTTTATGGTGTCTCTGCAACTTGCCAAGAGACATTTTAATTCAAATTGAAATTCAAAACTTATTGAGCCGACTCGTATCACTTTGATCTGATGTAGACTAAAGAGAATCCACAATAAATTGAAAACTGTACACCAAACATCTGTTAAAAAATGTTTGACATTTTGAATGGTATAATTTTTAAAACAATAAAAAGTTAACTCCCAAATTAGCATGACATTCCTGCTGATTGTGTTTGTGTAGAGGCTTCTGGTCTAAACTGTACATACAGGCTGAGCTTGTAGCAAAGAAAAACTCGCAATTAAGGAAAGTTTGTTGTATTTATACAGTTTCACACATCCTCATAGGCAAAAAACAGGCAACTTAAGCCACTTGAAGCCTTTCTGTAAAGTAACGGATGATCTATATTCTTGACTTTCAAGTAATTTTCCAGGACACTGACAATGTTCTTAAATATGCCTGGATGTCAGAGCAGCATCACGGAAAAAAAACAAACAATATAGAGGAAAATTTAGAGTAATGTGTTTAACGATGCCAAACTTTGGTTAAGTGAAAAACTGCTGCACAGAAAGGACGAGACTAAAAGTGAAAACTCCACACCACTGGGCTGACATAGAGTGCCGCTGTTGGCGTAATGGAAAATGGACAAATAAACGACACCATCAAAAACAACAGTAAAGTATTGGCCAGCAGTTAACTGCACAACCAGCGAAACGGCACAGACACCAGCAGCACCACAGAGCTCGGAGTCTCCACACACAGAGGCGGTTGTGTTAGACGTGTTTTCACAACCGCTCGACTCCAGAGCTGTGATGACTTTGAAAAAAAAAAAAAAAAAAAAAAAAAAATGATATCAGAGAAGATATCATTTTCAGTCATCACTCTCACGGTGACAAAATAAAAAAAATAAAAAAAATCACAGACGAACGAGGTACGACTCGAGGGGACCACAACATGATGCACGATGTTGCGGTGGTACACTTCAATACCTCTGGTAGGCAAAGTTGGAGGAGTAGGCGCCCTCTGAATAGGCACGGGTCATCCGAGTGGAACGCAGTAACCTGACTGCTTCCTCTCTGCAGATTGGGTACACGCCGTGGTTGCGGCTGGCAAAAAAATACGGTATAAAATAAGCGTTCAATTTAGTTCCCCCCCTTCTACGCACACAGCTGGTAATATCATACATTACTTATGGATTTCCATTAGAGGCATCAGTCAAAAACTGCAGGTTTATCCGATGACATGGATAGACTCAAATGTATCTCTTCTGGAAAACCCCCCTACTGGACAAAACGCCACTGGCGCACTTTCATAACCTTCGTTTGTACTGACGACGGCGTGCGGGAAAACAACCCGTAGTGTGAGTGTCAAGTGTGAAACAACCAAATAAAAACAAAAGGCACCTTAAGGGTTGTGGGTGGAGAACTAAGAGGGGATGTGTGGAGATGAGGCTTCATGCAAACTCAGACAAAAGTATACCTGAGGTCCCTTTGAGGATCGTCAGCAGGCTGAGTGTGTCTGGTTCGAGGTAAGGTGAGAAAATGGCTGCAGACACATGGAGGGAGTAGAGAAGACAAAGATGGATCGGATAAGGTGATGAGAAGAAGAGAGGCGACGATGAAGGCAGAAGGAAGGAGGAGAGGACGTTTGGAAGTCAGAAAGAAAACTCATAGGCGGAAAGACGGAGTATGGAGAGCTGAGGAGCAAATATCTCCCAAAGATGGAATTTGAAGACGATAGAAATGGGCTTAGTAGATGTACGTACAAAGGTGGATAAAAACTTAAAGAAAGTTGAGGGAAGGACAGTCCTAAAATTAGAAGGAGCGAACACTACTTAAGGCTGCAGTAGAGAGTTCTGAGAAAACCTTAAACGTAGCCTGAAAGTTTGAACAAGCACAACTTAAAGGCTCCTCCCCCTTTATCTCTGCTGGGCTACAGCTCCTCTCCCCACAGCGGGGTTCTCGATTAGTCGAGAACACGACCAATCGGGAGTTTTCCTGTAATGTTAGATGATGCTAGTCGTTAGCTTGCTAGTCTCCGTCACTAGCAAAGCAGCAGCACACAGGCAGTCCTGAGTTTGACTGAGATGTTCCTCCTGGGCCTGATTGGTTGTTTCTGACCGGGAGCGGTGCATTTATGCAAATGGAAGCTCGATTTTCTTCACAGATTTTCTACTGTCAGGACAATGCCACAGTTTTAACAAAAAGTTACCTGCTGCAGCTTTGACACGCCAGTTCTATAAAAGGAGTAGGCAGGGCGGCACACTTCAAAGACAAGAACTGGTCTAATGCCACCAGGGTCATTCGGAAAACACTTTCAAGCCAGTTCTGAGGCCCTATGTCATCATGTGGGTGTGGATTACATAAGCACTAAGGCACCTGGAGGCAGCGGCGCCTCAAAGTTTTTTGTCATGGGGCCCAAGATTCCTGGCGGCGACCCTGCCTGGAGGTCATGGCAGTTCACCCACCGTAAGACGTGAGGTTGGTGAGCAGGTAGAAGAGTGTACAAAGAAAATGGTTTTCTTTTGAAACCAAAAATGTTACAGTTCATTGACTTTTGTCAAAGGATGAGTTCGCTCTGAAGAAGACTGCGTCCCCTTGAAGCCGCGTTGTAGAACAGTCACTTCAGCTTCACAACGTCAAAAAGCAAGAATTAAAAATAAAAGGACATACATTTGAAAAAAAATTAAAAATCTTGTAAAAACCTTAAAAATTCTGTCAGAGTATTCTTCCTTTAATACTGTAGGTGCTCTGACTGAGGCACCGCCAAATTCAGCGTGACTCATTTTCAGTGTCATTTTCAACAGTTTTAAATAAATTACCAGATGCTGTTAATTAAAGCAGATGGAATACACTCAAGGAAGTGCTCTCCCAGACAATTTAGGTAAGTGCATTTTCTGTATCAGACACTGATTTAGGCTGAGCCTTTGAAATAACAAATAAAGTTGATTGGCCGGGGGGAAAGTAGCTGCGGCCTGGCGGTGCCAAGGCCGTGATTGGACTCTTGGATGGACATTTTCCGACCCAACGAAAAAATAAAAAGACGAACCGAGTAAGTGCAGGGGGACGATAACTAATAACTTTCCCCTGATGGCAACTTCTATAAAGAGGGTGACAAACATTTCAGCACTACATAGTTTACTCAGCATTTACTGCAAATGATCACAGCGTAGAATGAGGTAAAAATTGCATTCAAGTTGAGAAAAAAATGCCTAATAGGCAAATTGAAATTATTTTTTTTAAAAAAGCAGAAAATATACATTTTTGGTAAAAATTTTGTCAACTCTGTTCAAAAGTGAAGTAAAGCTTTTGGTTTCTTGTGGCTAAAAGGGGGGAAGCAGAACCAACTATTTATTTTAAACAACCTAGAGTATCCATAGCTACGGAAGAAGATAAGGGTCACTAAAAAGAAAAAAAAAAAAAAATTCTAATTTTTGATTTCAGAAGATTAAAATCAGAGTTCTCTTTTCTTCAGAGGCCTTGATTTTTTTAAATAATTTTTTTTCCGGAACTCTGACTTTAATGTTCAGACATTAAAGTCAGAGAATTCTTGTCTGTTTTCTTTTTCTGTCGCCCCAAACCTCTTCCGTACACATATAGACTGCGTGTCTTTGGAAACCATAAAAAGTCACTATTACATTCAATGTTCGTCTTCTCTGACCAAGAATGCATTAAAGATTTCTGAGTTGGTTAGTAGACATCATTCACATCACGAATTGTCCCCTACTGTCCAGTAAGCATCTTATTGATTTTAAAAATGTCACTTTGAATTGCGGAGGCACAGCGGTGTACTTACACATCACTAGAGACAGAGCAGGGCTCAGACAGGTGAGTCAAATGGGTCACTATTGAAAGTTTTTCGTACCTTTCTATACCTGAAAAATGACTCTTGAAAATGTTCAAGACGCAAAATAAGAATGTAAAATAGTTCAAAGTAATGCATATTTAACCCAAAAAAAACAAACCTTCAACTTTTTTTTTAAAAACATGGGCGGGCCTCCAGTTTAATAATGTCTGATTACCTGGATGATGGGGGGACGCTGGGAGAGCGCGACCGGGCCCGGTTTATGTCCGCCGACCGAGAGCAGTGGTTAGACGACATCATCTGCTCCGGGACGGACAGCGTGGAGCTCCGGAAGTCTCTTCCATTTGGCCGATAATCTGGAAAAAACAAAAACAAAGAGTCAGAGGTACAAAGGGGTGATCAATGGGTCCACAAGGGTTCAGCAAAACTTTTAGAGCAATACTTACACACTCCACAAAAACGCTAACGTATTTTTAGTTTAGTTTCTAGAGCAAATATCTCAGTACACTTGACTTATGACGTTTTATTTTTGTGTTTTTATTATGTGAAGGACTTTGAACTGTCTTGTTGTTGAAGTGTCCTCTACAACTAAACTAGACTGATTTATTGACTTGGAATAAAACAAAACTAATTTACAAGTAAGTTTTCAGACGGATACAGCATCGTGTTTTAAGTTTTAAAATATTTATTCATTAATATTGACAAATGTATTAGTTCCAGATTATTTCACTTATAACAAGACATTTTTCTCATGTTATAAGTGAAATAATCTGCCAGTGGAATTATAATTTTTTTCATCAATATTAAGGAATTGTTAACTTAAAACAAGCTCCAATTTCTTGCTGGAAAGTTACTTCTGAGTCTGTTTTGTCATGTTTCAAGTCCACTAAGAAAAATACTTTGTAAGATTTAGCGGGGGGTTTTTCAGCACTTTATGTTTCCATCTATTTAATCTGAACATCCACGATAAATGATCGTATAATCAAACCGATCATAAGTTAGGAGAAGCCAAACCAAAAGCCATTCTGCAACGGCTCCAACTTCTTTATTCCCCGATTGTCAAGTTGCTTTTATTCCAAGAATGAAAGTGCTACCTTTCAATAAAAGTGCATATTATCTGCTGTGTTAACATTGTTCATTAAACATGAAAATAGCCTTTTAAAAATCCGAACCATAATAATGATTTTTTTCTTTCTTTTCTTTTCTGCTAGACCGCTTAGTGCATTCAGGCTGAAAGAGTTCATTAACTAATAATCAGACGTGGTTAGAAGCCGTGGTTAAGGTCAATGCGTAGCTCTATTAAACCTGATTTGTATTCAGCAGAGTGTGTAGCACATTAAATTAAGTTAAATCATATCTTAAATCAAAAGTTATAAAAGCAGGAAAGATTTAAAAAAGGGATGTAGTGTTACAAAGATATATGGAACATCACTAGAGGAATAGATTTGGAGCAATTCCTTCAGTGATTTGAAACTAATTGTTTTAGTAGTATGGAGATATAGCGGGCTACATAATTGCTTTACATTTAATGAGTTTTGGATGTAAAACTCAATCCAGGTTGTAAATTAATTACATTTTTCCTATACATAACAATTAGGCAATGTCTTAACTTTATTTTTGATTTTGCGCAAAACGGAAAACATTTGAATCGAAGACGCGAGACTGCAGCAGCAGCAGGATAATTAATGATAAAATCTTTTCTTCCTGTTGACACGCAGCTTCGTGCATGAGAGCAGGGCGGCAGTACAAAACACTGAAACCTTTGCTGACGGTTGGCAGGATTTAACGGGAAGAATGAGCCGAGTCCGCGCAGACGTGGGACACTGGGCTTCAGGTTGGAGCAAAGAAAAATGTTTGCAAATATAAGAAAAAAAGTCACGCTAGAAATCAGCAAATCTAAATAAGAGAGTAGATGTCAACAATTGATTGCGTTAATGACGAATCGATTTTTGAAACGACTGTCAACTAATTTAGTAAGTGAATAACTGGTAACTGGAGTATTACAGACTCTGACGAAGGACGTTTGGTGGAAGAGCAACACAGTCGGAGCCGTGATAAAGCCAGAACTGGACATAGAATATTTACATTTTGCATTTAGGATAAAGAAAAAAAATATCTTAGTCTGTCAGGATGTTCTTCCCAGAGCTCCTCAAGTAGCAGTTTTAGTTTCACATGGCTCAAACTCTGTTGAGGAAAACTTCAGATTTATCGGTTTTTCTATCAATTATTAATCGGTTAATCCAAAAAGAAAAATAAATAATAATAATCAGCCGATCAGCCGTACACTGCATCAAGCATCAGGTTTGAGCTTTTTACATGTTGATGTTGGACGTATTTCTTTAGCACTATTTGCTACAAACGATCAAGTGTTCACAAAAGGAATGATGTTTTTGTAAGGTAGGTAATGTATTATCTTATTAAAGAAGTAATTGCATTATTTGCCTTTTTATGCATTGTAATACTACAAAATTAAGTATGTGCTAAAAGGAAAAATTTACAGAATTTTTCTGAACACAGTAAAGGTCAGACTAGTCGACAGAATAATCTAGGGAATACAATTGTGAGCTATTAGCAAACCTTGTATTTATTAAGCTCTGCTCCATAGAAAGCTCCACAAAATTGAAATAATTTCCTGAAAACTGACATTAAAGTACAGCTGGACTCTCACGTGGAACTCCATTCATTTCCCTGAGGCCTTTACTTCACGTCTTCCTCGCATGTTCTCTGACTCTGCCCATTTCCTGTCTGGTGACTGTCAATAAAGGCCTGCGGTGCCAAACAAATCCCCCAAAGAAAAGAAGAAAAATAGCAGAACAGCAGCATCACATCAGGTGAATGAGTATTTCTGTCAGTGTGAATGAAGTGAGGAGAGCTGGCTTTATGATGTAACCAAACCCTGATGAGAATGTTAAACAAACTCGATTGTGTTTTCCTCTTCGCTCATCTGAGCAAAACCAGAGTGGAGCTCCTTCTGCGTTTTTTTCTGTGCCTGTCTGTCTGTCTGTCACTGGTTACTGTAACTGGGTCCCTGTCTGCGTCCAGGCCTGGTTCCTTTTCTTCTCCTCTGTGGCATTCATTGCCAAATAGGGAGATGAAACATGCCAAACGAGCCGGCAGCTGTTTCCCCCTTTCCCTGCACTCATCAGAAGCTTTTCAGCTTTTTTTTCCTCTTTAGTGTGTCAATTAAAAAAAAAAATAATAATTGCAAAAATGTGTCCAGATATTGCAAACAGGGAATACATGTATGTATCTGCACTGATGAAAGAAATCGTCAATGTTTTAAATGAATTTCTTTAAATTTTTGCTTTCTTAGATATTTATATATATGTGTGTGTGTGTGTGCATGGGTGTGTGTGTGTGTTTAAAAAGTTATAATTTTTGGGGGGAGGTAAAACTGAAGCATCTTTAGTGTTTCTGTCATGTTCTGGCCGGTAGCAACGCTGCGTCTGGTTCTCTGCAGCAGAACAGCTACTGCAGGTCGAATGGCCAGAGTTCCTCACTCTGCAGCTTTTTATCTTTCTAAGATACGAATATACTGAAAAATGAAAACAGGTGATCCAAAAAAAAAAAAATTTAGGTTATTTGTTTCAAAATTACATTTATTCAAATAAGTGTATTAGGTTTATTAAGTTGTCGAGCCAAACAAATGCAAATAGATTCAATTTCAGAAACGTAATTTGATTACATGAAACTATTTAACTAATTTTTTTTTTTTTTTTTAAGTTGGAGCGCTATTCTCTTTTTTTTCAGTGTAGAGACTGTAAATATGGTTCAAGTTTAATGGTCACCAGAGTATTATATGCACCAGAATTTCCCCACAATGTTATACCTCTATTTCATACCAGTTTGATTGAAAATCTAAAGATTATTCAATGATACAATAAACCTCAGACCACTCATCCAAACTGGCTCCGTCCATCTCAGGCCTGACGTGTTGTTCTTGAACTGATTTATAATTAATGTGACCTAGCTACGTACCTGTTATAACACCGACTCCATCTTCACAATCATAGTCTGAGATCTCGCTGTCACTTATCCTCTGGGATCCTTCAGAACACAGACACGGACAGAAAAGGTTAAAAGAAACAAAAACAAAGAGGGTTCACTCTGTAGATAAACTGTATTTTATCTAGTCAGGCCTCAGTGGCAGGCGGAAGCAGCTCCGCTGTAAATCTGAAACACATCACCTCCAGACCTCCATCACTTTCAAGAGAAGATTCCTCTCACTGAACCCACATGACCTCACCGGGTGGGCAGAAACAGTGGAGCTCTGCTGCTGGTTTTCAGAAACCATCTGACCTAACATGCACGTTTTGCAAGCGTGTGGAGGCAGTTCTTGCTATTGTTGTCATAAAAATACGGTACAAAGATGGAGAAGTTGGCTGTTATTTATTGAACCCCAGCTTTAACATCAGGTCAAGTCAAAGTTTACGTCTACAGTGCATTTAAAACAACAACAGTTCTCCAACCGTTGTTGGAGAACTGTTGTTGATTTGTGCTGATTTGTGCTGATTTGAAGCACAAAGCTTCAAATCAGCAGTCGGAGAATGTAATGCTCAAGCAGAATCACCTTGGGTTTGGAGAAAAGATCTAGAAATGTCTCCACAGTTGATTCCTGAGCCTTAATGCTCTGGCTGAAACGTCGTCCTGGTCAAATTAGTTTTCATGTGTAAAACAAAAGAGTTTGGAAATCCTTTAAATTTGCAAATGCAGTTAAAAAAAATAAATTGTTTTCAACAAGTTTCTTTTAATGAATTTGCATAATTTTTGCCTGACTTTTAAAAATTTCTCCTCTTGCCTTCCTCACATTACGACCAGAAACCTCGCTCTCTTGTTCCCCACCGTCTTTGTTAACTTCACATGCTTTAAGTAAAGCTTCAAAAATCTCTCTTGGAGGTGAAGGTGTGAATATATGAGAGAGAGAGAAGGAGAGAGAGAAAGAGCTCTTTTTGCCCAGCATCGGAGCTCTATTACTTCAGGGATTTATAGGGGAAAAACAGTAACAGAAACAAAATAAGAATTAAGAAAGAGATAGAACAGTTTTTTCTTTGAATTTTGAACATTAATGCACGTTAATGAGAGACACCAAGTTGGATCTTTGAGTAAAGTGGAAGGTGTGGATTGGAGAAGTAACACAGCTCTGTCTTCATCACCCAAAACAGCCATAAACCCAGAGTCGCACTCTGATGTCCGATACGATGCAGATATCAGAGGTTTAGTATCGGTAGGTATCGATCCGATTCAGAAGAATAGCTGAATTCACTTCAGATGCTTTTTTTTAATACAACCAAAAAAAAAAAAAAAAAAAAAAACATAACATAACATAAATGTACTGAATTAGTAATTGATTTGATAACTCTGCCTCAGTTCAGCACACTGAAAAACACCAATAGCTTCACAAGCTTGGTCAGAGATGTAGAAAACAACTTTAGTTTGTTCAGTCAGTGCAAATAAGAGTAAAACGGCCAATTTAAAATAAATGACAAAGAAACTGAAATGAAAACAATGAGTTGACTACTTTGGTCAAACATGTAAAAAATAAACCATAACAAACCTTCTTTTAAATGGTTCAGAAAGTGCGATTAGGAATTCTAAATATAATGTGAAATAAATAATAAAGCATGACTTCACTCAGAGCACAAAGCATAGAACTAGACTGAACAGATCTGCCATTATGGATCGGGCACATTGTCACCCATCTTGAATTATTTTTCCATGTCAGGACCGATACAGATGTTGGTATCAGATCGGAGCATCTCTGGTTAAAACATAAGTCCGTCCATTACAACCTGCATCCACTTTCAACTGTTCAGTCGACTTAAATCATGAGAAGGAGCCGCGATTTTTCAGAAATAAGTGCTGCACTCTGTGCTGTCCTGCTGCCAGCCTCTCATCTCAGCTGGCAGAGATTTTTTTTTTCTTTCTTTCTTTCATTTATTTATTTTTTTTTTTTTCACAGCTGTCAGCGCTTTCACTTCTCACTAACAGAAAACTGTTCTGGTGAGGAGGAAGAAACCGCGAGCTGCACACTGGAAAAGGAGCGCAGCGTAGCTGACAGAGACAGCGCAGTTATTTCACCAAGCCACCACAAAAACCTACAAAAGTCCAATTTGGATTTTAAACGGGGCAAAAAAAAAAAAAAAGTTACATTATACACATCTATGATGATGCGTTTGAGCTGCAGACTGTCCAAACGTTTTGTCACAAATGATCGAGTCAAAAAGTACCAGCAGGACCAAAACCTATTTTAAGAGTTGAAACCACAAACAAAATTGTCAATTTCTTTCACCTGATCAACAAATAAACTAAGCAGGTGATATTTTAATAAAGCAAAGCAATCCACAATGTGGAGAGCAATGCTGAGCCACACCCTGAAACAGAGTTTTTCATGTTCGTCTCATTAAAAGAAAAGCATCCAGTTAACAAATTCTCTTGGACAAATAATTCTAAAAATAAACCTGTTCTCAGCACAACAAGAGAATCTGAGTTATGCCTGATTCATTTGTATTTGGTTTAAATGTACTTTATTAAAGGCAGAAGAGTGTCTGCTTTACAGTAAAAGTCAATGGATAATTGTGGTCAGATTTACTATGAAATGAAGGAAAATACAAAAAGTCTGATTATTAAAAAGATGAATATTTTGTGTGCTTAACTTTTTTTCTCTAATAATTTTTGCCTTAATAAAATAATTATATCTACCAACCACCTTTACTTTTCAAAATTGGGGCCATAGAAATTCAGTCCAGGGCCCACAAATGGGCCCCGGGCCACACTTTGGACACCCTTGAGTCATGGCATCATTTGAATTTTTTTAAAGCCTCTGAGTCTTTTTTTTTTTTTTTTTAAGAGAAAAACAATATTCAAGGAAAACAAACTAAAGCAGAACATGGAAAACTGACAAACCACTAAATGCACTTAAAAAACTTCATACTGATCAGATTACAATTACAAAACAGAGGGGAGAGGAGAGTTTGGGTGCAGCCAACTAAAACTGGCTTATAGCCTCGATATTAATAGAAGAATAGCAAATAATTCATTTATAAAAAATTCCAACTGTTTTTGAGGCTATGGATGAATCCTGCAGGGTGGGATTGTAAAACAGGTGAATACACAGAGGGAAAGCACCGAGTCGTAAATCTCTGCTTCCCAGAGCGTGCGTGTGTCTGCCGCCCAGAGCCCAGTGTGAAGCTGTTTAAGTTTACATCGGCTCTGCATGCTAGAATCCATATAAGGCAGCAGACACACGCACTCTGTAGGGAACAGAAACGGGAAGTCGAAGCACAGGGAGGCATTTTTAAAGAGGACAGGAGAACAGGGCGCTCCACAGAGCAGCGACGGCAGGTAGTACAGGGGTCGTTACCTGAGTTATACGAATATGAGCCTTTGTCTGTGAAAAGCAGAAGCAGTAATGTTGATGTGCAGCAGAAAGTAAAGCAAGACATATTGTTTGATATCAGCTGAATCTCTCTCTTTTTTTTCCTTTTTCTTTTTTTTAATGTACAAAAATGTGTCCATACTAGATATTTAAAAAAGAGCATTTAGTGGGAAAACTTTGGTAGAGATTCTCACTCTGCAGCCGCCGTGTTGGGCTCTCTCCGTGGAGCTGCCTGCGTTGTGCGTTTGGGGAGGAACGTGGGAGCGGCATGGACGACACATCGTGTGTTTGTAGCTTGTACCAGTGAGGCTCGTCGTCCAAGAGAGCGGTCTCCAGCTCGATGAGAATCTGCCGGCAGAAATTGCAATAGTCAGGCAACAAGGAGCACGCAGAAAAATGTGATTTCTAAAACCGGTGGAGAATCTGTGGTAAGACTTAAAACATAATGATGCTATTTAAAAGAGAAGAAAGGAAGGAGAAAAGGGAAGGAGAGGGGGAAAAAAAGTAGGAGAAAAAAGTGAGTAAAGTAGAAAAAGAGAAAAGGGAAACAAACATAAAATAAGGGTAAGAATAAAAAAAATAGTATTTTCCAGGTTATTGAAAACTGTTACAGATCACCCAAATTTTTCTGTTTCAGACAAAAAAAATAACATGTTACATGTTTTCCTCTAACTGGTACTTGAGGAGAACAAATGAGATTTTTAGACTTACAGAGAAAGTCAAGTTACATGACCATGGCCTTTTTGGCCACAGTATTTGTAACAAACAGCTTTTCTTCAAACTGATTAAGAGAAACGTTAGCAAGTAACTCTAGGATTGCAAAGGAAGCAGATTTCTGGGCTAACCGCCTAATTTCAAAACAAATCGATCATCAAACTTTGCTTGACATCTAAATTACAATCTTCCCAGGATCCATAATTGAATATGTTAGCAAAAAAAAAACAGTTGTTAGTGGTTGAGATAACACTCTTACATTAGTATTTAGTCATTATGTCTCTTTTGTGTTAGATCTGGAGTTATGAGAAGTTACTATGGTTAGGAATTAATACAGCTAATGTTGATCAGCATAAGCCAAAGGTTCCCAAACTCCCAAAGGGCATTGACCTCTAACCCCCTTTGCTAACCCACCGGCAAAATATGATTCAAAATATGTAAAGAAACGTCAACTTTTTAGAATGTATTTTAGTCACTATTCAATAATTGCCACATTATTGAATAGTGGCTGAAATAATGTAGTGTAAATGCTGCCTTAGAAGACCACGGGTTCTGTGATGGAAAATTTTATTATCAGATTATTTTTTATAACTATTACCTAAGAAAGTAATATTTTATCATTTAATATTTTTATTTTATTCCCACCATTCTTATAGTTTTTTTTTTGCAGCAGTGTTTTGCAAAAATACTGCTGCAAAAATACATTCATACATTCATATTATATTCATATATTTTAACATTATATTTTATTTTTACAAAATGATTGAACAACACACAAATAAAATATGGAAAATTTAGGATTAAAAAATGTATGGGCTCCATTTTAAAAAACATAGGTATAAGTGACACTTTGTCATTTGTGACATTTCATTAACTCAAATAAAAGCGAAAATGGATGCATTTTCTACGGGGGCCCAATCTGTTTGACACAACGGCGAGTTGAAATTCCTGAAACTGACAGGTTATAATATGACTTGACAATGGGATGGCCCAGAGGATCGATTCCCTTACCTCTCCCAGGAACTCGCTCTCCTCTTCCCTGACCCGGGCTTGGTCCCACAACGTGATCTCCAGCATGCGCTCCCGGAACTCCCGCCGGTGGACCGGCGAATACATAAAGGTCTGATTCCATTTGGGCTCTAAGGATTTCTTTACTGTTTTTGTTCTCCTCTTGCTTTTATCACTGGAGGAACAATAATTCAGACTGTTTTTATTTAGAACCTCAATAGGGAAGAGCCGCGGACACAACAGTTAAACAGAACCACACAGCACAGGACACAGAACCACAGCATGTTCAATGAGTAGACGCTTGTTTACTGCACTAATGCTTCACTAATAGCCATTTCTCAAATGATCCAGAGAAACACACACAACCAAATGCAAATCTAAGCTTCGCAACCAACACTGTAGTTTGAAGCGTACACACAGAGGTGAGTAAAGGACCCAAAGATTGTACTAAAACAGGAAGAGTTGCACTAATGCAACATATTTTTACTCAAGTTGAAGTAAAAAGTAGCTGTCCAAGAAATGACTTCAGCAAGAGTGAAAAAAGTAGTTGGTAAAAACAGCAACATCAATCATTTAATATTTAAAAACTACATAATCAAAACCAAAATTTAAAGCTACTTGTTAATTTTGGTATTTTTAAAAGACCAAAATGAAAATAATTTATATAAATAACATAATTACAAAAATGAAATCAGGCAAAAATAATAATAATAATTTTTTTTTTAAAAAAAACAGAAAACATTTTCCTAAATCAATTTCTTCCAATATAAAATTTATGAAACTTTAACAAAAACTGCAGCTGTGTCTCTGGTGACGTTAAATTATGCTTATTATTTATCCAGTTAAGTTAATAGTTAAGTTAATATGTGAAGTAACCAGAAATTTTATTAAAGTAAAAATACCGATACGTCATACTAAAATGACTCAAGTAAAAGTAAAAAGTATAATATAATAAAAAAGTGTTTCCCCCCCCAATAAAGTTACAAAAGTAAATGGAACTGATTAAATGGAACTATACCCAACTCTGTATGCACATATTTGTCCAGCTTTTAATGGTGGAAACATGAAAACACAAGCTTGTGATGTCACATCAACAGTCCCAAAATATTCAAAAAGCAAATCCAATAATCGACAAAGTTAAAATATATCTAAACAGGCAGTTTATCGACAAAATAATACAGACTTATATAATAGATTTGAACTATTACCAAGCTATTTTAGTCTTACCTTCTATCAGGCAGGAAGTAGATTTTGACATAAGGGTTCCTGGGCCGGCCGTCTTCCCTGGGTGGCAAGTCTTTGGCACCCAGAATGGTTACAATTAGCTGATGACCCACTTTGTCATACCAGAGTTTGACCTGTAGGGGCAGAGCCAACACGACATGCTGAGACCTTACCAGGGGGCCACATGGAAAAAAAACCCATTAAAATAAAGACATAAGGAATAATGCAGGAGAAGATGACTTCATCAAGCCAGAGCAGAAGTTAGTACAGAACAATTTATGTCTAGCTTCACTGACTGTAACACCCGTTTTGTTTTTAAATCAGTGATTGGTTTCAGTCCAGGATCTCCTTTGTCTATCTGATGGGGTAAACGTGTTTAAAGGACGTCAAGTCACGCGTTAAGCAGGACATTTATTATGAAGTCAAATCTCTTTGAATCGTCCTTGCAGATTCATTTCGAAATTGGATTCTGCTTAATTTGACGAAGACTGTTGCTTAATAAACTGAATGTGCTTTTTCTGGGATATGACGTATGATTTTGGTCACCTTAAAAAAGAGACTGAAAGCACTGACAGACGACTGCAACGGCTGGTGAACCGATGTGAACAGTTCACGTCGGTTTTGGAGGTTCTTATTGCTAAAAAACTAAGGAGCAATTTCAACAATGTCTATGTAACGCATTTGATGAACTCTGATTCAAAATTTAATTTACTTCTGTTAGTGATGTCCTACTTTTCGTTAATATAGAAATGACTCCCAGATCAGTGATTCTGTTTCTGTTTTGCGTATCTGTCCACTTAAACCCCCAGTCGGTTGTAGCCGATGGCCGCTGACCGGTTCTGGCTGGAGGTTTTTTCCTGTTAACCCTTCTGCGGACCTAAGAGAAGGGGCCATTTGGGCCCCACAAGTAGTTTTTGCTGTGCGCAGTCTGGTGAGGTCGCACTTAGCGCGCGTGAGCTTTTACAAGAATTTTTCTTTGTGTTGTTTCGGGAACTGACGGTCTGACAGGACAACCGTCCCCTGAGTTTTCTTAAACAGAAAACTTCTTAAACCAATTTCAGTAATGACCTTCACTTAACTGCGTTGTTTGACGACTAGAATCAATTAAATTGACTTTTCTTTGAAAAATGCTATGAGATGACATTAAATTGGTGCTACCAAAATAAAGTTGAATTGAATTAAATTAGACTGTCAAACCTGATACGAAGCAGAGATCCTTTGACACATTCTGTGTTTTGTGTAGCCTTTTCTCTGTCCAAATACACTGATAAAAATACAAAAAATTATCTCATCTCATAGGGGGAATGTATCATAAAATCCGTAATATAAATGAAAATAATAGCCATAATGTTATTCTAACCGAAATGAACTAAAATGTCGAAAGTGTCATGGTCTGAAATATTCCTTTAAAAAGTTTTTTTTTGTATCACTGATTAGGTTGTCTCAGAGTGTTTTTAGAAAACCCCTCAGTGATTTATAAGAAGAAACCAATCATGCCGATCAAGTTAAAAGAGAAGTATGGACTCCGGTGAAAGACACTTAAAAGATGGAAAAGTTCACAAGAAGCCTTCAGAACAGCAGATGAAATGAGAAACAAGGCTTCAAAACATTTGTCCATACTTCATTTAAAATATGATCATGGAAAGGGAATCCAATGTTTACAAATACCAGCTTTCATGCAGCAATGCGAGAAGAGCACTTAAAGATGTGTCGGTAAGCTTCACTTAAGCAAAACAATAAATAAAAACACCATCTTTATCTCCGTTTAAAAGAAGAAATAGAGAGACAAATATAAGCAGCAATTACTCTAAAATGTTTAAAGAAAGTCCACAAACTATCGCTATTGCGTCTTCCCAATCGGCCGTGTTTGTTCACGTTTGGTCCCCAGAGGTTTTGCGAGACTTCTCATCTAACATCTGAATATTGGTGAGTGGAGCTGGTTTGTCTGTGGCTACGACCAAAACCTGCTAAACATAAGATTTGTAATCTCCGTGTTTTGAATATCTCAGGGTTTGAATACCGGCAAACATTTTACAGTCTTGCTGTGTGAAACAGGCATAAGTGCTACGAGACTGCGCTAACCAGAACACTCTTCAGTGTGGATGTTTTTACTGCAGCATGAAGACTCAAAGGTAACCTTTTCATCAGGATTAGTGTGGCAATAAAAAACGTCACAGGAAGCAAAACAAAAAGGTTTTGCTATAGGAAACGAGAGAGCCAGACTTCAGCGTGTGCTGGTCGTTTCCCCCTTTTGCCATTTTGCACTTTTGAGAAGAAAAGTAGCGGTTTGGCAGAGGTCGCTGGTTTAAACCTGCTTTGCAGACAGTCCTGGTCACATTGACCTGGAGATTGCCTTCACTTGATAACAGGAACACTAAATGTCCTGTTGTATTCTTCTAAGCATTTGATGTCAGTCTGTTGCAGAATATGATTCTGTGGGACCTAGAAAAGTCCAACAAAATCTCCAATGTCAGGTAAGAATTCAGATTCCTTGGGGAACAAACAGAGAGACTGATATCTACAATTATACGATTTATATAAGATTTTAAATACAGCTTAACTCTAAATAATTTGCCTTTGTATTAGATTTGTAAAATCATATTGGAAAGAGAATACTTTCTCACATACCACTGTTCTTAAATAAAGAAGAAGAAGAAAAAAAAAATGTAAACAACCCCATTGATTGCCAAACATAAAACCAAGTATCCAGCTTGGGGCTGATCACTGAAAACAATTTTGGAAAAATAAAAAGCAATGAAAGAGAATCTTTCAAAAGCTGCTCAATTTAGTTTAGCATGCATTACAGTACAAGGGAATAATGACGTGAATGGGTTAAAATGAGAAACAACTAAGAAGAATCGATTATAACCATGATACCAACACATCAAACTGAAGAAAAACCACACAATGCACTCTTTTGAGAGGGAAATTTGATGCCACGATTTCCCCCAAGAATGCATTTCCCAAAAATATGGGGGGAGGAAAGCCAGTCGACAGTAAGTGAGCAAAAACCAAAGAGACAGTGTGTGCCCTTTATACAGGGCCCATTACCTGGACCCTAGGGGCAAAAGGCGTTGTTCTTCTACTAAGGCTTTGGCTCTGGATAAGCAAAATTCAACAGCAAAAGAAACAAAAAAAGAAAAAGAATATGCAATAAAACCAAAAAAATCTCACATTGCACTCAAAAACAACAACCTGTTTGTAGGTTCCACCAAACATATGTGGCCGTGGATTTATACTAAGGAGAAATTGACAAAAATGCTTCTCCAAAAGTTTATCAGTTCTGTTCTTCATCACCTGTATTTATTAGGTGTTTTTCTCTCTGCCTTTACCCTTGAAAATACAACACAATCCTGAAATTTACTAATCAAGCATTAAGTCTAATCCAAGAGGTTTGAACAAATAGCTTAAGAAATTGATCTTTTTTATGCTAAATTCTCCCACAAAAAGAGAATATAAGATCTCATCTGTTGAGAAACAAGATAGTAGCTTGTAGATCAACTGTTAGATTTGTGTCTTCATTAAACAACAGGAAGCACTTGCAAAATTTACAAAAAACATTTTTTTAAAAGTTCAGGTTTGAGACATTTTTTGCCAAATTTTCACTATTAAATCACCAAACTTTGAGCAAGACGTGTTTCGGTGGTGTTACTATTTCTACACCAGCTTCACTTGAGGATTGACTTGTTCCTAGCTTTAATGCAACCCTTTACCTATTTTACCCCGAGGAGGGTTCTTATACCAGATACTAGAGAACGGACTTCGCAACCTGATCTAGACTCTGGTCCTGGATTGGCTGAAGGCCAACTGAACAGACTGACTGGTGAAAGTAGAGAACAGTCAGTTCTCTACTTCTTCTCTACGCAAGAATCATCTCAACTCAGACTTTAGTCATAATTTTACCATAAAGGTAAACACAAACTTAAATGTAGTTTATTGGGATTTTACGCGAAGAGAGAAAAAAGTAGCTCAAAGTGAAACAGAAAGAAAATGACGAATCGTTCCAAAGTTTTCACTTTTAAAAAATCTGAGACGTGTGTCGTACGTCTCAATTGTTGGCAGGACAATTGCTACTCCTTCACTCCACAAATTTAAAATATGACGGACTGGCAAGATTATTATTAAATCAAGTTATTATTTTCCAGATGATGAATTTTGATTCACTGCCGTTCATTTTAATTTCAATCCGATCTTTTGGCATTTGTAGCTTCCGAGCTTGAGTTTAGCTTACACTGGTTTGCGTCATATTTAACACTTTACATCGCAGAAAGCAGCCAAAGAAGCACCGGTGGGATTTGTAGCACAGTTTGAGCACCGTGAGTTTAGATCAAAGCCACTTCATGTGTTGAAATGGCCTAATTTCCAGACACACATCTAATTAAGAATCGATGGCATGACTTAAAGATGATTTTCACAGATTAATGGGCTAATTTTCATAGGATCTAGAAGAGCGTGGCTATTAGAGACACAACCCAAAAGACTTGCACCTGCATGTAATTGCAGGGAAAAAGGCTTCCGCAAAATATTGGGTGCTGAATGAATATGCACTAGTTTGTGTTGATCTTTGACATAAAATCCCAATAAAATCCCTTTGCATTGAAGCTTGTAAGTGCAACATAAGATGTGGTCAATTTTACAGGCTATGAATACTTCCATAAGGCACTGCACATGCTAATGTTGTATTACACATTTACAAAAAACTCTTAACTACAGACAAATTGTCAGTGTTTCTGCTTTTATGGAAAGTTGTTGTCACTTACTGAGAGTTGTCCTGACAGGTACTGGGGGGCGTCCCGCAGCATACTGGGACTCATGGGGGATGTGACAGAGATTGAGGGACGATCCATCTTTTGAGACTCAAAAGAGCTTGAACCTGGCAGACGATAACAAAACAGTTAAAACAAAAAAGTGCTGATGTCAAATTTATGTAGTGCTTTTGGTCAACTATAAAACTAGATAGCGAGGAAACAGAGTAAGGAGGAGTACAGCATTGACATTAGATTGTTTTATAGCTGTTGTACCTTCGAGGCCTTGGACTGCCATTGAAAAGGTGTAGATACAGTGGATTTTAAATGAACTCTGCATGTCCGCTCCATTCAAAATTATAGTCAGGGACAATCCCATCAGTTGTACACACTCTTGTATGCATTTCTGAACATAAACGCTGAAAAATATTTTAACTTTACTGGTTAAAATCTCTGGGGAAAAAAAGGATTTAATGGGAACCGTTTTCCTCTCTCCATCTCTGGAAGTCGGTGGTTTCTTATATTTTAATTCAAACACTGCAAGGTGGCTGGGTTTAAATGGTGTGCTTGCAAATGAAAATGTTTAGGTAATTTAATTCTGACGAAAAATATGATTAATAGGGTTTTCAACCAGTGGGAAATGTTTGGCATTTACCCTCTAAGATCTCCACATTTAGAACGTAGGATGCAAAAAGTCCTATTTCTGCAGCAGGACTGGCTTCTGTGTATATTTGGTCCATGACTGCATAAGAGAACTATTTGAGTTCTGAAAAGGTTTATGAATTGGCAGTGAGTCTTTTCTAATTTTAATCTTTGCAGAGTATTTAATAATACATATGGGCATGTAAATACTTGCCAAATATTATGAGAATACTTACTTGATTCCAGTTGTGCATGTGTGCTGTCGGGTATCCTTGGAATATCTCTGGAAAACAGATACGAACAAGAAGTGAAAAGAACAGTCCGATATGGAAAAGAACTGAGTGGATCAATTTAAGCTAATGCTGAATACACTACATCACATTAATCTTCATTCTGCCAACAGCCTCCTCAGCAGGTAAAAGTAGGTTAGATTAGGAACTGACAAAGCAAAGTGCCAGTTTTTAAATAATTTTTGTTCAAAAACATTACTGACAAAACCACCAGAAACTCTGGTAAATTTCATACAGAGCTGGGAATGACAAAGCCAGACGGTACAGGGAAAATATGCTGATAAAGCAATGTGGCACTGGCCCTTTACAAGCTAATTTTTCAAGATAACATGCCTTGCTCCCAAAATATTGCTTTTAGAGTATCTATTTAACACATCAAAATGGAAAAATCCCTGACAAAGGTGGAGCCTAAAACCTCCCTAACTCATCCTTCAACATAAAATTTGTCAGGTATAACCCTACATATCAGGGCTCTTCAAAACCAACCTCGAGAGCCCGTGTCTTGCTTTTTAGATGTGTGCCTGCTTCACCACACCTGGATCAAATAAGGCGGCCGTTAGCAGGACTCTGGAGGACTTTACTGTGCTGGGGAGGTGATTCTCAGCGCAGAATCACCTCCTCACATATCGAAAAGAAACTGGCCCTCGAGGTCTGGATTTGAGGACTCCTGCTCTATCTGAGAGCAACAACATCGAGGAAAAAGTCAATAAAAGTCACTGATGTGAGTGATGCTATAATGTGTTGTCCAATATTATGAGACAATTAACTTTGATTTTGTTACTTGCGGACTACATAGTAGCACTGGTGCCTTGCACTAAGAAGGTCATGGGTTTAAATCCTGATGGGCCTCTGGTTTCCTCCCGCACACTGTTAGGATAAATGGTCTGTTTGTCCTGTGTGTCTCTCTATGTTGCCCTGTGCTGACCTGACAAGGGTTTGCCGTGCCTCGGCCTCAATGACTGCTGGAGATGGGCACTGGCCTCCCAGTGACCGTACAAGGATATTTGAGTAAAGACAATAAATGGAAACCAGATACTGTGAAAGCCATGGCACAGGGTTGATTATGGGTCCTACAAATTTCATTGCTTTAAGCCTGCAGTTAATCTATATCAGATCATGATTTGAAAGTCCTGGTATTTCAAAGAGTCTGTTGCGTCATGCGCTCTCTAACAAGGTTTTCTCAGGGCTTCAGAAGAGATAAAGGTCAACGTACCAGCTAAGGTCCTGCCATCCTTACCATCCTATCTGGTGAGCTAGCCTGTGGGTGGTCATGGAAGAGGGATAACCACTGGAGTCCAGAAACGTTCCTGTGATCCAGAGCCCCCCCAACATATCCGCCAAAGCCATAGGTCACCCGATAGCAGCCCACCATTCTGATACACAACCCAACCACCTGCACAAGCAACGCCACACTAAGAGGGCCAGACCCCAGGCAATGGGGTCTGGCCCTCTCCCTAGGAGGCTACCACTGACTCCAGGCCATCCTACACCTCCAGTCCCCACCAATTCTGTTCAATAACCAGGTCTTTACCCTATTCCGAGCACGAATACCCCTGGGTCCAGCTCCCAAATCACCACCCCCTTTTCTTCTACCCACACCAACAAAGGTCAGGTAGCTCTCAGAGGTCTCCAAAGACACCAGGGGGGAGTCCCCACAGAGCAACTACCTACCTGGCCAGGAACAGTCTGTGAGAACCTATCCTAGTCAAGCAAAGCGACCCACTAGCAGATAGCCTTTTACTAGTTCCAGACTAGCTGTCATCCATCCCTTCGATCCGTTGTCTTTACTTGCTTGTCCTTGCAGGGTCGGGGGGAGGGTGGTGCTTATCTTCAGGGGTCATTGGGCAAGAAGGGAGGCATACAGGGAAACTCAGAGACACACGGGACAAACCAGCACACACACACACACACACACTCATAAGGGAAATTTAGAAATACCAATTAACTGAACAGTTTTGTTTGTTAACTGATGGAGGAAGGACAGTCCCAGTTGTCCTTGAATGGATGTTAGCAGCGGGTGTGGGACTGAGGTCTAATTTTCCGTGCTCACCCTATAGGCCGAGAGACCACCAGCTCCACCTGAGGCTCAGGCTTGGATTCTAATATGATATTGTAAACTTCTTTAAATGTGGCTCCCTGTAAAATCCGTCCGTTCCACTCCAGAACCTGGTCACCTGCAGAAACACCAAATGAGATTATTTATTTGCTTATAGATATGGAATATAAACAACAGACAGGGCGTGCTTTTGATACCTGGTCTTAGGTGTCCAACTGTGTCTGCTAGACTTCCTTTCCTCACTTTAGTGATAAAAGCACAAAGTCTGCCAGATTCTGTCATCTTGCCTCCAACTACCTGTGAAAGTAGAAATTATCACTGGATTAGCACAAAACATATTTGTGAAGTAAACTTGGGTTGTACTAGAGCGTGCAGAGTATTTTTTAGGTGTGCATTGATAAATTGTCACAGGTTTCCTTAATGTTGGGAGAGCAGTGAGTTACCGATACTTGTCCACCGAGCTTATCTACCTCTTCAAAGGTCTAAAAATAAACCACTGTCCTCTTATGCTCTGCCATAACAGAGGTTTGACTGACAGACCCACCCACCACGTCATGTCTGCACGTTTTCAATTAACAATAGTCACCCCACTGTTACCAGCTCAGTGACTTTCTTGCTATATTTAGCAACATTTTTGACCAAAAAAATCAGTATTGGCCAAAATCAGAATGGGCAGGTCAGGCTTTTGTAAAGATTCAGCCAGAAAACTCCAGTCGGTGCACTCCTAGTACTTATATTTATTTTCTGCTTAATATCATGTCAATAGGAGCAGCCTAAGAGATCTGAGACTAAAATAAAAGCGTTTCCTGGAGAAAGTCATTGGTAAATGTGAACCTGTAACTTCTAAAAACCCTCCGTGGCTCCACTTCAGTCCCCGAGGACGCTTTTTAGCACAGCTCTGTGGCTCTGAAACAGCCGTGGGTTAGGTCTGCACGGTACAGTACTGAACCGCTGTACACTGCTGCACTCAGCTTACACCAGCAGCGTACAAATAATAAAAAAAAGAAAAAAAAAGAAAAATCCCTTTTAATGGCAGCTGAATGCCAACATACAAAGAAGCTTAGAGAAGTCGGCTAAATGAAATGACTTTATGTAACAGGCAGGAGCTCGAATGGAAGGCCAGCAGAGGAGATGAGAGAAAGATGGTCAGCGAGGGCGAGGCTGGCAGCCTGACGGATGGCTGGCTGGATTGTCGAGCTGGTTGGCTGCAGCTGCTGAGCGGACAGAAACGCACAGAAGCACTGAGCAGACACAAACATGCCATTTCAGGAGGTTCATTCAATCAGTAATGATTTTTCCCCATCTTGCTGCTCTAGGTTATCTCTCCTCGTAGCAGGCTTTATGCAACAGTGCTAAGTGACTGTAACATCTACAACAGCAAAAATAAAACAAAGGGGGTAAAAAAAAAAAAAAGAAATAAAGAAAAAAACAAAAGCAGGCAGCTTGGGCAATGACGTGGTTAAGTTGAAATAAAGCAACAACAAAAAAAAAAAGTAGAAAACTCAAAATAAAACGAAAATAATAACAAAAAATAAATAAAAGCAATTAAAAGGTACACCAGTAAAGAGAGCTAGCTTGCATATTTATATGATCCAATTATAGGACGATACAACATTTTTATGCTGTATATTTTATGAACACTTGATTTTCCCCACTTGTTCCATATCAAGAATATAATCACGTCCATAAGCAGTAAAAACGTTTCTAAGTATTAATACCTAACTGTGCAGCAATGTAAGCAAACAACATTCAGGGCTAAAATTAGCCAAACATAAAAATAAACAAGAGAATTATGGACTTTAGAACCAAAGACTTATCATATGTGAAATTTAAAAGTGAAAAATCTTTCTTTTAAGTAAAATTAAGTACATTTTTAAATACATCCAATTGATGCTGCAACTGGTCATTTTTAAAACTTTTATATTTTGCACAATTTTAGCAATAAAAACAGACTTACCAATAACAAAAATCTTAATTTGTGACCATAATTATAAATTTCAAAAGAATGGCATCTAAGAAAATGTGGAGCACATTGAGTCTGTCAGTAAACTTCACGACACAACATTGAGTTTTGAAGTAAAATGCTTAGAACAGATGAGTAAAGCTACATAAAATACAATTCCCAGCTCATCTGTTCATATTTCAACTCTCACTAAACATATAACAATTTACAAAAACAAAGTCCTCATTAGAGCTTGATTTTGCATATATAACACACTGGCATAGGAAATAAAGATCAATAAACCAATTGTGAATAAAAGTGATCTTAGTGTCTCTTATAAGTTAAAACCACTTTTAATGGTAATTATCAATCAATATTTAAGTGGTAACATATTGAATGTCTGTCATTACAAATGGAATTTGACCATTATTTTACGTGTTATCTAATATATGTGTTGATAAAAAAGTTTAGAGATGTTGCATAAATATCCAGCAAAAATCAGGTAATTTACTGTAAATCATATGGCGATACAGATACAGTAAACAGAGTTCCAGTGCTGTGAAAAAGTGTTTGACCCCTTAAAACGTCTGTTTTTACTTTTTTTTTTTCACATTAAGTGTTTTAAATTATCCAACAAATTTAAACTGCAGACAAAAATAAATAGAAAAAAATCAATCCTAACCAACATAGCACAGCCAACAGCAATGGCCAGACCCAAGCCTTACTACGACCTGACTGACAAAATAATAATAATGATCACTTCCATAGAGTCTATTTGGCAACACGATGCCTGATTTAAAGAAATGTCAACACAGATGACAAAGTGATTGAAAGCTTTCACTCTGGAAAGGGTTCCAAAACCAATCTTAAGACTTTTGGACTCAATTGAAACCCGGTGAAGATCTAGAAATGCATGAAACGCTAAACAGTGGTAAGCATAGAGTAAATGTCTGTATGGGAATATCACATCATATAGGACATCTGTGGAAGAGTTACAAGTCAACACTTCCAATGATAAAGAACTCGAGGGCCCATCTCAAGAAAAGCAAAAACATTTTGAAAACGCTCAACACATTTACGAACATTTTCTGGTGACTGCCAAGAAATTAGTGGAACGTTTTGAAAAGTGACATTAGTCATAATACCAGAACAGCATTTAAAAAAACAAAGAACATGATACCAACAGCCAATCATGGTGGTGATAGTATGAAGCTCTGGAGCTCCTCTCCTACTTCTGGACCTGGGTTTTTTGAGGTAATTGGTGGATCTTTGGATTCTGCTCTCTAGCAAAAGGTGCTAAAAGAGAGCACTTGACAATGAGTTTGGGACCTTAAGCTTAAGCCTACGTGGGTTTGGAAGCAGGACAAAGATCTTAAACACGCCAGCAAGTGCAACTCTGATTGGGCAAAAAGGATCTGGAACAAAACCCCAAAAATTAGGACTTAAATCTGACTGAGATGCATCGGAAGGAATACTGCTTGATAATCCTAAAATGTGGCTGAATAAAACTCGTCCACAGTGATATAAAACACTGATTAGTACACAAATATCGTAAGGCAGGTTTTGACATAGGGCCAGCTTGGTTGGGCTAGAATTTTTTTGCCTTAATAATAAAAGCATTTTGTATTCACTGAGGTTGACAGAAGACACCTACGAGGAGGCAAATACTTTTCCACATCACTGTATTAGAAACTCACTTTCAGACCAAGTAGAGCTCCTGAGTCTCGAGGCACACTTCCATCTTTCATGCGCTTGTTGAGCAAAATACGGCCAATGAGCCGATCTCCGTCTTTGGATGGCTGCCACGTCACCGGGTGCTACAAAGTCAGAGCAACAATACACCTTTTGTTTAACAACTCACTCATTTGAAAGGAATCAAACCAGAGCAAAGCAGACAACTGTTTCTGGTGAAAGGGGGACATGAAGGTAACACAGTCAGAGTTGGCTTTGGGGGAAGAAAGTTCACACAAACTTTGACGATTTATGAGGGATGCTTACTTGTCTGAAAAACGTGTACCTTGGTGGTTTAATTCTGAATGCACCGATAAATGTAATTCGTGCATTTGGGAAAGAAATGGACATTTTTACAGTCAGAATTCAGCTGGAGTAGTTCCTAGCTTTCAGAGCTTGTGTGAACCTGCTAGTGTGAGGTTGGAGTGAGCTTCATGCAGCATCCCATGCAGAGTAAAGCAAGCAGCCCTAACACCCCCCCCTCAAACCAGCACTTTAAACAGAAGCAGGAAGAGCAGAGCGGCGCTCCGACGCTTCGCTGCACACAAACAGACAACCACCGAGTTGAGCGGTGAGGGGAGAAGCAGACGGCACAAGGGAGGAAGGGGGGATGAAAGGCAACCCATGATACAGGTACAAATGAAGTAGACCACTGGGTGCCGGCTTAAAAATAATAATAATAATAATAATAATAATAATATAAAATAAGGATGCAACACCAATGATTCAAAATAAAGCCAAGAGACACAGATAAAATGAAATCACACAACCGAAAGAACAAAAAAAAAAAAAAAAGGGGGGGGGGGAAGGGAAGGGAAAAAAGAAAAACAAATGTTTACATTTTTGGTGCAAAATAAATTCAACCTTCCCAGTTTTGTGTATGTTTGGGGTTTTGCTATTGAAGTGTGTGAAGGGGAGTTTGGGGGGAGAGGGAGAGGGGGCAGGTTTCTGTCTGGACTGGGTGGTGTGGGATAGGAAAGTAGAGTGAGGAGGAGAGGCCTGAGTAGAAGGCGATCCTACTGAGCTAAACAGGACTGCTGCAGAGTAAGAAACACAGTGTACGAAAGGAGAACGAGCATGCAACTAGGAGATAATAATCTCCTAGGAGAGACCCACATTTCTGTGTGCCATGACAAACAAAGAGGTTGTGCGTCAGTGCTATCGCTTAACAGCTACTGTGACATATGTGTCTTCTGTTAGGAGAGCAAAACAGCAAGTACAAGTAGCAAGCAAAGAGAGAGAGATTCAAAAATGTGTGTGTTGTGTGTCTGTGTTGTTTTTGTTTTTTTTTCTTTTAGCAAAAATGTGATCGGATAAAAAGAAACAACCAAGTTGTGAGGAAAATTAACTTGGACAAATAAAAACTCTGAAAGTCATCTAACTGAACGTGGTGAGAGAAAGTAAACAAATACTGAATGGGTAAATCATAAACAAGAAGAAGAAGAATCACAAAATGCAGGCTACAATTTCTCAGTACCTTCTCACTATGGCTATGCTCCTCGTTTAGGGTAGTGCTACTGCACGTATCAACTCCCGAGTCTTTAACCTGTGGTTCACACCATGCCAAGTCCTCTTCAAATGAGTGTCCCCCAAAGCGCACCATTTTCTTTTGCCTCTCAGATAAGGTGTGTGTCGGCTCGGATATAAATGCCTGCCCAATAGTTTTTCTTTTTCCCCTTTGACTCTCCCCTACAGGCGTGGGATAAAAAACAGAAAGAAAACAGAAAAAACAACATGCAAAGGTGTAAATAAAACAAAGGAAAACATGAAATGACAAAGGACTCGGGGAGATCAGGGGGGGTCAGGGGGTAGGGTGTCGGGGGGGGGGGGGGGGGGGGGGGGGGAGGGAGGGAGAATGGGACAGTAAAGACAGAGACAGAACAGAGAGAGAGAGAGAGAGAGATGGGATTAGAGGACAGGACGTGGGGTGGGGGGACAGGAGGGGAAGAGGGTCAGGGCAGGGCTCCACATGTCTCACCAAAGACATTGGGGAGGCCTCGCTGCTATGCCATGACGCATGGTCCCACCAATGGCCATCCATATCTCCTGTAATGTGAGGGGGGGAGGGGGAGGGGGTTGGAGGGAGTGGGGTGGAGGGGAAGGAGGGGGGTAGTGGGACGCGAATACACGAGAGAGGACAGCAAGAGGGACAAGTGAGGACACCACAAACCAGACATACACAAGCACATGTATTACATCTACATCACTTTGACGAGACGTCCACATATTCACTCCAAACACACACACACACACACACGCACGCACACACACACACACACCCCTACATACTTTCACACACTGCCCCAAACTCAGACAGTGAGCATGTGTAATTGCTAAGCTTCCTGTGGAGAAACAACAACGCTACTCAGGTATTAATCTAGTGGATGATTAATGATTCCACGTGTATTGATATTAAACTGGGATCCAAGTTTTAACTCGAAATACATGAAGAGAATTCATAAGAAAACTTCACATAAAGAGTGGACAACAGCAAACTATATAGAGATGCTTTTACTATCTAAAAATGCCACTTTTGTGAATATTATGTTTGATTATTCAGGCATATCTTCTGTTCTTTACATCGAGATATTGCTGTAAAAGAAAAAAATATATTTATATTTTTAGGATTCAGGCCAGTTGTTGATGTTGCACTTCGACGTCAGAAGCTACGTTTCCATTGACAACATAGTCGTGTAATTTGACATTTTGTTTATGGAACAAAGCCAATTTTGAAAACTCTTGTTTTTAAAAGTCTTGGCGCTAGGATGAGGTGGTTTTTTGGTCGCATTAAAATTGGTTCATTTCACAAAAAAACGCCAACGGAAACTTTTTTTTTTCACGTCTCACAAGTCACATAACAACCTGATGTTGCCACTGGCGCAAACCACGAAGAAAACGGCAGGAAGTGGTTAGAGGATCACTGCGCGGCATTTCTTTTAATGACTTATTTCGCAAACAAGCATTTTCATTTCATTTCATATTTAATAGAAACACCGCATTGTCCGTGGACATTGTGGGGGGTTTTGTGATTAGCAGAAAACCTACAAAGATCTGCACACTTTTGTAGTGGAAATGCAGCTACTGAGAGCCGACTGCAGTACTGTGGATGAGAGCCTGGAGGCAGCAGGTAACATTTCGTATCGTACCTAGAAATGCATTTTTTCTAAACATTAAGGACGTCACACGCAGTAGGGTGTGTGGCCCTTTAACTGACAACTGAGAGTAGAGATGACCAAAAATGTCTTGTAGCTGGCAGTGTGTGAGCTGCATCACAACAGAACGGTGTGTGTGGTCTCGACTGTGTACTCCGTTCTGCGGGCCAGGTTCAGGACAGAAAGCGTTTGCTACCTTCCAGTTTGATTCTATTGTGTTCACGTCTTTTTTGGCGAGGATTATTAAGTCTGGTGGTAGTTGCATCTACTTTAATATTTTTCCATCCTCCACGTTCACCGGCTCTCTCTCCTCTCCGCCCCTCACTCAACGTCCAGCATTTACACACTCTCTTCCCAGAAGCTTTATTAACAGTGGCACACCACAGTGGGGCATCGATTCCCACCGAGGCACAGCGTGGTTTTTCAGAGAGCAGGAAACTCATCAAAGTCATAAATTATGCGCATCAGCACTGCGCGCCCGGCCCTGCCGCTTCGCCCCGGCTCCGAGGCCCCCCTTCAAAGTGCTGATTCAGGTCGAAGGCAGAGCGCGGGCGGTGGCTGGAGTTCACCAACTCCAGGCTCTCCATCACTCTGACAGCTCAATAAAAACCAGTGTAAACTATTAATTGGATCATTAATTATTGATGCTGTTTTTACTACAATTCGAAGTGTGAGAGCAAAAAAAAAATTTTTTTAAATAGAGGCAGGGGTGAAACAATGTGTATGTTTAAAACGTCGTCACAATACGAAGAAGGAGATACGACGTCCTGGTGAAACTCTAAGACTAAAAGGCCATTCTTAATACATAAAAGCGTCAAATTACCTTTTGAGGTGAAATGTCCAAATTAATAAGAGTTTCTTTGTGGGATTTTGCAGCATGTTGACAAACTACAAACCAACGGACGTAAAGAGGGGCAAACACGGAGGGCAAAAGCCGTTAATGGCAGTGTAATTTAGGTTGTTGTTACACAGTGTCCGCCTGTCTGCTGCAGTTAGCTGGCCATTCTCTCCTTTTCTGTGTGTTCGGCACTATTATGAGACTGCATGTCAGAGGAATCAATAAAGAGGAAAAGGAGAGAGGACCATCGCGTTAAATCAGTCTCCGGTGCTCAGAGACGGCAGTCAGACCTGGAACAGTAGACACATCCTTCCTCCTCCGGCTTCATCCTCCTCTCAGAGCGAACCGCTCTCGTTTCCTCGTCCGTCCTTAAAGACCCCCAGAAGAGCGCTGCAGACCTGAGAGCGGGGCGTACATCCTGCTTAGCTCTGCTCTGTGTCACAGCTGCACCTTCAGCAGCTTACTGCTATTTCACCTCTGTCTAGACAGACTGAATTATAAGAGATTCGTGTGCACTTATTACAGGAAGCAAAAAGAAATCAAAAAAAGTTTTGATTTTTTGGGTCAAATCAAAACTCAGAAAGCTACATCACATCAGGAAAATATTAGAGATCCACCAATCCAACACTGATGTCTGTATCGGTCCTGATATTGAAAAAAAAAAACTTTAATAAAGCTCCTAATTGCACTGACTGAACAAATTAAAGTTGCTTTTACATGTTTTACTAAGCTTGTGAATCTACTGGTGTATTTCAGTGAGCTGTCCTGGTGCAGAGTTATCAAATACATTTGTAATTCAGTTCATTTATGCCTGTGTTTTTTTGGGGGGGTTTTTTGTTTTTTTTAAAGAAATGTTTTGAGTCAATTCAGCTGTTTTTTTTGTATCCAATCGGTATCGACCGATACTTAACCTCAGATATCTGCATCGGTATCAGAAGTGAATAAAGTGGATCGGTGCAAACTTCATTGCAATGCTAATGCAGAAAACTATGACTATGAACTTGGTGACATCAAACACACTTTTTTGTAACATTTATCGTTAAACAAAGCTCCCGCTCATCTCTATGAGCATTATTATCGCCGCCACTGCATTAAAAAGTGTAGGTCAGTCTATCATCACAGCCAAATATATAAAATTATCAGTGTGCTAAGAATAAATATGACAGCATAATACTCTGTCAAATACTATGTCTAAGCAGTCCTTTGAGATATTGATGTTGCACACTAATATTGCAATGACAAATGTAATGGAATATGTCTGATATCTCATATGTGCCTGCAGCTGATGTAGCTGCTCTGGCAGCATCAGTGGACAATGTTGCACTTGATCATTAGCCTCTGTGGCCGACGCTTTATAAACAGGGAAGCGGAAACTCTGTGCTCTGGGCCGTGCAGGAGAGTAAAAGCACAATGCCAAGAAGGACTGAAATAATCACAGACTTCAGAAAGTTTAAAATAAATTAAGTGAGAAAGATTGCTCACAGGCGGAAAAGCATTTAATACGACTCCCGAGTTTTTCCAAACGTGGACATCCCAGCAAATTATCCCAAGATCAGACTGTGAAATTAGTAAAGAAAAGCCACGATGCACATTCTGCAACCCGACTCTTAAAAACAGCAGGAGGAGAAACAAGGACAGGTTTATTTTGTACCTTCACTTGAAGACAATCTGGCATCAGAACTTAGGTTTGTGGAGCTGAATCAGAATGAACCACAGGACCAAAGTATTCGAGAGTCAAACCAAAGGCCAAACAGGGCAATGCAGGTTGACAACAGCAACATCTGCAAACTCCATGTGACCAGAGAAAAGCTGTCGAGCAGAAGGGACCAAAATCCCAAAAAGTTCACTTAAAATTGTTACGAAGTCGTAGTCATAAAAATACACCAGATCTAAAGGGTATCTGAGGAAAATACTGCCAATTTAAGTACAACCAGCATTACCAGCATCACCACTGCGTTTTGCTGCAGCACACAATAATACTGGGCTTGTGGGAACAAGTGTTACTACAACAGGAAACAAACCTAAACGACACACCATCAAACTCCACCACCACCACCAGCACCCGGCTGGAACCTGCCAGCGACACATCGATTTGCCTAACAGGCTGGAGCGCAAAGAGCAACAAAAATATTTCAGAAATTTGAAATCATTCAAGACTCCTTGAAAACTAAACAATAATGGATGCGTGACAACTGTCAGACAGTTCCATATTTAGCATTTTTAAATAGTTTCGCTTTGATTGTGATCCACAAACAAACACAGTGTTTTGACTCTGCTGCATATCAGCGAAGCAAAGCAATAATCAGAACATGCATTTCTGACAATAGCTCCAATGAGAACAACGTACGCTACGGCTAGTCTGGAAAGTTCAACAGCTGAGCTCTGATTTTCCACTTTCTTCCATAAAGGGCTGTGGCCTGTGCAGGACGGAGACACAGACAGAAACACAGAAGCTGTGACCCTTTCAAGACCCTATTTTGGCTACCTGTAAACATGGAAACTCCCACATTAATAATGTATTACCAGCGCTGAGCTGCTTCTCTTACCACGACGGACAAAAACTGAAGCTGGCCAAATGAATTCATTGGCCTTGATTTCTTATTATATATCGAGGAACTGAGCTTCTAATTTTTATTTTATTGTATTTCTTTATGTTTATTGTGTTATATAATGTATGAACATATACAGCAATCATTTTACTACAGCCCTATTTATTTAGCAGCAACTACTTCTTTTATTGTTGGGGTTGCTGCTAAAGAGTATCTTAAAGGGGGAGTTTTATGAGGGGTTTTTCAAGGCATATCGTGCCGTTTTATAGCACAATCAAGAACCAATGTGAACTTCTCTTGTCATAAGAAAAAAATGACTTAAAAAAATTGACTTTGTAATGAACAAATTACAAAGTTTGGCCTTCTGTCTCTTTAAAAACTCCTGCTCTTTCTGAAACTCCGCCTTCAGAACGTCATCACAACATGGCTCCTCTACTGACTCTTTAACGGAGGGTCAATGGAGTAAAACTGAAAAGTAGCTTATCAAACAAGCTCACCACCAGGTGTTTGCTAATTATGTTGACTCTGCATGATGGCATTTGATTAAGTCCCTCAAATCACTTGTTGGAATGAGAGTTTCTATCTCAGTGCCGGTGTGTTCAGTTTTTACTTTTTTTTTTCCCTGTTTCTTGGTAAAGCTTATAAGAACCATACAGTACAGTCAACACGAGTGGTGGGAAGAAACAACAACTACAAATGAGTTTCAAATAACCCGACTACTAATCACTGAAATAAAGAGCTTATTAGAAAAAACTAGAAGCACATGCAGAGGAAACTGTTAGTCTAAATGTGGCCATTAAGTCCAGAGCAGCTCTCTCCTATTTATCCTTTAATCTGAACAGCTTTCTTCCTGTTTTGATTGAATCGTACACTGTTTGCAGTCGACTCATAGCCCTGCACCAAGACAAAAGGCTCAGGTCAGTAGGATACAGACACGCCCTCTGGTCATCTGTTATGCTGAAACGTTTCTAGGCATCAGTGAAGGATAAAATTATTGAAAGAAATAGAGACAGCATCCCTTTGTTCACCACACATCCACCCTGGCTGCTTCCTGGGTTTCTCCTCTAATTTGCCGCACTAATCATTAGAACAAAGAGTGCTGTTTAGAGGTTTTTCATGCCCCCGGTTCTGCACCTTCTCATGTTGCAAACACAAACTTAATGTGCCAGAACAACACAGAGTAGAGCATGATTGTGACGTTTACAGAAAATAATACTTTTTTTTTTTTTCAAAATTAAAATTTGGAAAGCGCGGCGCGTATTCATATTCACATTCTTAAAGTCAAGACTTTGTAAAAACATATTTCACTGCAATTAAGCCTTCAGGTCATTTCGAATATTTCACTACCAGTTTAAGAAATGACTATTTTTCTGTGTAAAGTAGGTCAGGGCTAGTCAGAACGGACGAGCAAAGAGAAGCACTTCTACAGCAGGTGTCAACTAATAGTTATTTTAGTAGTCGATTATTCTGCCAATTAATCAGTAAGTCTGGCACATTCTGCAGATAATTCACTTAACCACTAAAGCCTTTTTTTATACAATATTAGAAATACATTAAAAACGCAAATAAATAAACTCTTTTTTTAATGGAAAATAAACATTTTATTGGCTAGAATGCAATAATAGCATTTCTCTTGAGAGTATTTTTGATCATTTGTAGCAAAAGAGCAGCCATGTAACATCATAGCGTAAGGCGAATCTGTTGTATAATTGTTTGGATTTACAGATGAATAAATGGATAGGAAAAGGTGCTTAATAATATATTTGATTTTACAGAATTTGAACCAGGTGGCGCTAAAACTATGCCACTAAGAGTTTTTTAAATACGGTAAATGCAAAATGTATATACTTCTGGTACAGTTTTGGCCTAATTATAAGTCTGAATGTATTTTTCTTTCAATAAATGGCCTTTTTTTTTTAGAGTCTGTATACTGCAGTAAACGATTAATCAATTAGCAAATTAGTTGATCATTACTTTCATAAATGATTAATCACAAATAATACGATTAATCGTTTCATCCCTGTTTTGTTATGGTGTGTTTATGGTGATATGGAATTACAGTTACATATAGAAACATGTCCGACACTCATTTTAGTCACATTTAGGTCAAATCATTTCATTTTGGCCTCAGCTGACCAGTGCAGCTTCTACCACACATATAGTCTTTAAACTTTTCCACGTCGTTTTCATTGACCTGTCTGCTATGTTACTTAGAGACATGCTCTCTAAGACCAACTAAAACTGATGTGTTAATACTGAAATTAAAGTTCACACAACTGGAGTGAATGCATAGGGATGCCATCATGGCACATCTTATTCTTATTTGTCAAAAAAAAAAAAAAAAAAAAGTTAACCTAATTTCTTTATTTCCAGTTTTCTGTTGTTTAGTCCCCAACAAGAATACGTTGAAGTTTGTTGTTATAATGTGACAAAATGTGAACAATTTGAAGTGGGGAAGAAAACCTTTGCAGGGCAGTGTATAAAACAAAGGAGCTGAGGAAGAAAACTTCCAAGATCAGGAAAATTGCCAGGGATATGTTGACTTAATATGGTATGCACAAAAATTAACATCCGTTCACACTGAAACACATCAGGAGAGCTCAAGAACGACCAGCCTCCTCCTTAAAGAGACAGGAGCTGCTGCAGCTGTTCCCTTAACGACTAGAAACTGCAGCACAGCACGGCTGAGATATAAGACTCATTACTGTCAGTTCTCACAAACGTCTTCCCAAATTCTGAAGTCCCTTGTTTAATTTGAAGTCTTACAAGACACATGCAGTGATTGCTAAGGCCTCTTGACTTTTCATGCAACAATTCTTTACATAAATTTGTAACTCCAGAGAAGAGATGGTGATGATTATTGGTTTTTATGATTCGAAATAGTTCACGTTCAAGGATATGTTTAACTGAAAATAATGAGTCAGACACGTAAAACTACACACACGCTCAGACACGCACACACACACACCCCTACACACAACACACAGACGTTCACAGCGCAGACTGGGGAAACTGAAAGTTATACAGTATTTAAGTCATCAACAGCATCAATAATCAACATGAGACAGAAGCAGTAATTACATAATTAACTATTTTTAAAAAGTTCAATTTTCAAATAAAAAAATATTACTGCTTAATAGCTTAATAATGCCCAAAAAGCTGTACAAAATACTTGTATATCATATCGTCAGCTTCCTAAAATAATAGCCTATGTAATTGTTTAGCCAAAAGTGATTTTGGCAAAAAATAAATAAATAAACAAAATACAAAGAATCACCACCTCTTTTTGTTTTTCCAAAAGGAATAGGTGATTGTTTTAGGAAAGTGATGATATACTAGCATTTAATAAACATATAAACATGATAAAGAGAGAGAGGGGTGTGCAGGCTCCTACCTTTTTCACTGACTGACTCACTCTCAATCTCCACATCCTCACAGCTTGTGTACTCCGGTGTCGTGGCCAGCTCCTCCTCTGAGCTGCTCAGCGACACCTGCCTCATCTTTCCACCCTTTTTGGTTTTGTGGGGCTTGGGAGGCGGCGGCCGCACCGACTCCGACTGGTCCGAGCTGAGAGAGTCGTTCCTCAGCATGCTCTCCATCTTCTCCCTCTTGGTTTTGCGGACGGCCGAATTGGGATCCAGGTGGTGTTGCTGCCTCATCATGGGGTCCCCTCCGATGCCCAAGTCCCCTCGCCGCAGGTCCCCAGACCGGTCGCCGAGCACGGGGCTCCGATGCGGCGTCGGGGGACTGCGGTTGGAGCCCCTGTGACCTCCGAGGCCCGGCCCCATGGGTCCAGGGGACGAACGATCGACGGAGTATGAGCGCTGTCCCACCATTGGCGGCCGGCGCTCGGTGAGATGCTGGCGGGACAGTCTGATGGGCCCCGGCTCGTCCTGCTCCGTGTAGGCCAGGGAGACGTCGCTGTGGCGGCGCTCGTGCCTCAGCCGGCCCACTTCGGCGTGCATCCTCATCTGCTCCTCGTAGGGTTGGGGCTTTACGGGGTAGCGTGCCAGGTTGGGGTCGCTGCGGTACCGCGTCTGGAACTCCTCCTGGCGCTGGCGCTGGAGGTCAAAGTCACTAGGTGGCCCATCTAGCTCTTGGTCCAGCGGATATTCCTGGGAGTGCCAGCGGCCGGGGCCCCGGCGGTCCCGGTATCCCGACCGCATCGCATCGACGTCGGGGAATATGTGTGGGCCCTGTGGAACCCGCCGTGGGTCCACATCCCCGTAGTCTGATGGTGATCTGGGCATGCTGCCGTCTGTGGGTGCATACTGCGGGTGGTCACCCCCCTCCCTTTGGTCGTATTTTTGGTTTGGATCCCTGGATGCAGACGGGCTTCGTTTCCTGAAGGGGAAAAAAGAAGAAGAGGCGTTTGCTGGGTGTTGCGCAATCCACTAAGCAAACAGCAAAGTTCAAGTTCAGGTTTATTTCTAAGCACATTCAGCAACAAAGCAGTTTAAAGTGATTTACATCATAAAAACGACATACAGTCACCTATTGCGAATAACGCAATAAAAAAGCACGGATTAATGTTTAAAACCTGATAAATGAGACAAAAAGACACTTTGTCAATCTGCCTTACAAGACTAGATCACGGAGATCCTTTGGACGCCAATAAATTGGAGCACAAATCAGTATAAATAGTCGTTTTGAATCGAAAATCGAGTTTGACTCAAATCGAATCATGAGTAAAAGATTCCCGTCACCAAAGATTCCTCAGTACATTTTTATATTAAGAAAAGTAAAACAGTAAAAAAAAAAATAAATAAAAAAATGCAAAAATTCAAGATATTATAGGATTTCGCTAATACATGAACAACAATGGAGCCAGGTGAAATTATTGAATCCATTCTCTACTGAACGCGGACATCAAAACGGAAACCCCGGTGAAGAAGATGGAGAGCCTGGGCGAGGCTAATTGTCCAATAATGCGTTTATTTCTTTATTCAGAGTTAATTATTCATGAGCCACTTTTCTCCTACATTTCTTCCCCTTTTTTACTCCAAAGTAATAATGACATTTCAGTAAGGAAAAAGCTCTGTGAAGCATCCCCTTCATTTTGTACCCGACAACTTTCCATAAATTTTAAAGGGCTTCATAAATCACTGCTGCCAGCTCAACTCTGTGGTCAAGGTAAGAAAATCCCCGCGTGTGATTGGCTGATGCACTGAAGAGGAATGAACAGGTATGACCCTCGCCTGCTGTAACATAGACCACTGAGGGTTAGTGTGACCGTAATGGATTGGCAATATAGCAGATATAAACACTGTGGATGGGTACATCCGGGCAAACATGTTCCTCTGTTCTCTCGGATGAGTTTTCTATGTCGAATACTGAATAATCTCTCGAAAACAAAGTGCCAGTTCTGGGGAGAGACAGAATGATGAACGAGTGCAGCGTACAAGGTTGTGAACTGCTGTACATTTAAAGTATGGGCTGTTAGAAAGGAGAGAAAGTTTAACAACTGTGTAGGACAAAATGTGCTTTCCAAAACAACACGACACAAAAGCATGTGTTACTCAAGTGGACAGGAAGGATATCAACAAACTAGACCATCACACTGACAGAAAAACATGAAATTTATCATTTTTCTTGGAATATTGTAATGTCATCTTTTTCCTCCCTGTTTTATATATATACATATATATATAATCTGTGGTAGACTTGCAGATGGACACATGTTTGCGTTCTAGGCAAATGATTTACCTATGCACACATCTATCCTGTGCCCATTCCCACATGGCAGTGAGTTTGGGTTTGCATTTCACGTTTGTACAAACTAAAGAAAACTTTCAGTCCCAAAGAAAAACTTGGGAGTTTTCGGAAATGGAAAAACCAGAACACGAACTTCGTAAAGTATGTGCTCGTGTCAAACACAGCAGACATAAACAAAGTGCATTTTGGCAACGTGTAATTCATCCTGACTCGGGTACCACATTTTACTGCCTACGTTTAGCCTTGCATAAAATGCCCACGGCAGCTTGCAATCAAGCTAACAGCTCTGCTCCACCAATATTCAGTATTCAGTTTGCACAAGACCAGAGGAAGAGCACAAAATCTGTCCTGCTCTCTCTCACACACACACACATATGCGCACACACACACTGCTACAGCAGCCATTGTGATGTGCTATTTACCTCCACCCACAGCAAGGGTGACCAAGACCCGAGCTAGCATCCTGCATCCCTTCTCAAAACACTTATAGCACGACGCCATGCTATGCTGCTCTACAACTGAAAAATGTAACTGATTTATCATCTGTAGAGTAAAAAACAAAGCAGGCATACAACATGAATGAATGGATTACATTTTTGAATAGCAAATACCAGACAAATGTCTCCTGTTGTAGGTAGGAATCATGTGTGTTTAGTTTGAATTCAGTGTGAACACAGATGATTTGTAAGTGCCACAGTATTTTGTTGAAGACCAATAATGAACCAAAGTAGCTAATAGTCATCCCCCACCTTTAGAGCGCCACTGCTCTGTCTAAGTGAGTTTGCACTATTGTGCAAAAAGAATGGGAAAAATCTTCGGTTTAGATGGACAAAGTACCAAAACCTTCCAGATTTTGTTTTAAAAAAAAGTTATCACAATTGTGCATTATATAAAATCTTAGTAAAACACTTCCCAGTTTTGAATGACACTGACAAAAAGTGAACAAGTTCAAGCTACATGAATATAGTTCATGGTCTTTGGCGCTCTACGTCTTGCATGGAGACGTGGAAGTGGGAGCAGTCCTTGGTTTGGCTGTCGTCTTAGTTGCCGATAACAACAGAAAATGTAGTCCAAGCCATGTCGTGAACTTCCACTGCTCTACAGGTGATTCCAGTGATAATCATTTTTGTAAGTACGCTGTCTATCAAAAGCGGAGTAGTGTATTAAATCCACGGTTCACAAAAATCATTGGATTACACTATGGTCTGGTAAGATTAAAAAGTGGAGCCCAAAAAGATTATTAGTGACCTGGCATTGGCTTGCCATGATAAAACCTTTATACATTCTTCTACACAAGCAAACAGAGAAAAAAAAAAAAAAACAATTGGTGAAAATCCCTGATAAGCTGGTGTATAATGACAAGTGAGTCTGTCGGTCGGAAGGCTGTCCCAGTTTGCCTCCAGAGGTGTGTTCGCTTTTTTGCCCCAGTAATCAGAAACATCCACAGTAAAGGCCAGGTTCCAGGGCAGACGCTAGACTATGCGACCTCCTCAGCTTCTGTGTCGAGAATCAACTAAGATGACCCAGTTAGAGGAAGCCCGAGGTACAAATCATAAATATCTGATTTGGATTAGTGATCGCTTAAGTAACGCAAAGCCAGGAAAACGGGAATGTTTTAGAATTTTGGCTCCACTATGGATGGTGTCAATTATGTAAAGTGGAACCAATTGTGGAGATGATTAACTATCATAAATCATTTATTTTCCTAGATGAAGTTTGCATGTTCTCCATGAAGGGTTCTTCCCTGGTCGCCTTTCTTCCCATTTCAGTCCAAACAAAATCATGACTGTCAGGTAGGGGTGGGCACTTATAGTATCGCTCATAATGTATCGTGACACATTTCTGGCCATAATAAGAATTTGTATTTATTGTTTTCACAAGGAATTCCAATTAATGATGTTTAAAATACGCCGAAACCGTCTGCATTGCTGGTTTTACCATTTTCTCGACTGTTCAAAGTATCAACAAATATGGAAATATATATATATAATTAAAAGCAGTCAGTGTCTGAAGTTTAGTGATACAAATCACACTTTGTTATGTGACTGGTGTCCTAAAGAAGCGTTTTACAAACAGAGGTGTTTTTCACGAGCAGTATGGAGTCACAGCCATACAGTTACCCCCCCAAAATTATAAATGAATAGTCCTTATCATCATGATTATTGCTATCACAACAGATAGCATGTACATTCTCTCATGTACTCACATGGTAGCTCATCTATAGTGTAAAGCTGTACTATCCAAATGCCATGATCAAATTTTCAGTTCAGCTACAGATGCTTTCACACTCTCGCTGATTAGCATCCGGCGGACGAGAATCGCATTTTCCACAGCAAAATAACAGCTTCTATAGAACAACTGTACAGCTGCAGCACAACTTTTCCACAAGTTGCATGTTTAACTGTAAAAGCGACTCAAAAACAAGAGGAAAGACTAACCTTTAATAATGAAATTGTTAAACCTGAAGGTGAAGCTCAGTTCAAATCCTCGCAGAAACAGACTCTATTCACAGAAGCTGCCCCAGTTCAAATCCACAGCATCCGGAGATGATTTCCAATCAAAATATAACCAAACGGGAGCAAAGTTTCATATCTGCTCACCTACATGATTAAAAAAATAATAATAATAAAAAAATCCAAATGGATAATGTCTCGCAGAAACGACTGACACTGTTCTGCTTCTGCTCCTAATGAAGAAGTACGATAAAACAGGAAGCCAAAAGCAATCAACGCTCAGACGGGGATGCCTCTACTTTACATCTAACAAAAAGATGTCAAGACAAAAAAAAAAAAAAAAAAAAGAGAGAGATGTGCTGCACAGCTCTCATCTCTGACAAGATTAAACAGGTTTGGTTCAGAAGGAAAAAAGGAGAGCAAAAAAAAAAAAAAAAAAAAAACCGCTAAAGAAACAAAAAGGTGTGTCCTAATGAAAATAAACGTGGAGAGGACGAAGGAGGAAAGATAGAAATGTCTATAAGAGTCTATTTAAAGCTGCGAGAGTCATTCTGCTGCACTGGCATGAGTCAAGCAGTTCCAGAGTATCTGGGATGTTCCTTAAAGTGAAAGTAAGGCATTTAATTCCCTTGTTCCGGGGTACGCTTAAAAACTATTTAAATTCCAATGGGAACCAGACGGGAAAGGTAAAAATTTCCATCACCCAAATCAGAGCGGAGCAGCAACCGGTAAGCGGCTTCGCCTCCGATAGTTTGGTTTGTGCCGTCTAAAACGACAGCAACACACTGCTGGATTAGGATCAATGGCACCGTTTATGATTGAGCTCCAAAGGCTTCTGGGGCAAAAAGAGAGAGAGAGAGAAAGAGAGACAGAAAAAGAGAGAGAGAGAGAGGATTTTTCTGATTTGAAACCTAAGTCATGTGATCTCCATCTGGCTGGAGACTGAGCAGTGACCTTCCTTCTCACCAACCGCATCAGTCCTCAGCGACTAAATTAGGAGTTCTCAGTTCGCTCTTAGGGAGCTTGACTTTCTATGATCCCTAAAACACATAAAGTCAATGTGATTTCTTTAAGCGCTTAATTAAACATAAAGAAGGGATGAGAAGAGGCGTATAAAGTAAAGACTATACAGTCTGTGAGTGGACATATCATGACAGATTCTCTATCCTCCTAAAGGCTTCCTACCTGCTTTATTTTAATCTTTGTTCAGGCATTTTCATTTTTATTTTCAGGTCAGAGGTTTTGTGACAGTGGACCAACGGGACCAAATGTTTTTAGTGCAAATGTGTGAATCACTGAATCTATTTCAGCACCATGAAGCTACTTCTAGTGCTTGGAAAAATCTGTACGTTCGAACACCAATAGTTGACAACCTTAAACACTGGAGAGATCCATGTCTGATCTCTTTATTGACAGATAAACAGGTTTCTATTTTTTTTTTTTTTTTTTTTGCATCATTTTGTTGATGTTTGTGCTGCGGCAAAACAATTTCCCCCGTGAGATTAATAAAGGATCTCTCTATCCATCTATATGTACATGCTGTTTAGTTGGAAACCCAGCGGTTTTGCAGGTCCTGGCAGAAAAATATCGTTGAGAAATAAACATCGTTGTTAAGCTCCAGCTTCTTACCAAGATGCAGCAGCGATATGCTTTCCATTCCAGCCTTTCACAATATAATAGTTGATTAATGTGCGTTAATGCGTTACATCGCCCCCGATCGGGCACAGAATTCGGAAAAGGACGGACGGAGAGAAACACTTTCTCCCCGCTCTGTATTTTAAAAAGCACTATACACTCAAGCCAGATGGTGACGAGAAGAAAACCTGTCTCGCTCTTTATCAGCAGTGGTGCTCTCCACACGTTAGGTCTTCATGGAAGAGATGTAGGACAAAACGTCATTGTTGGGAGAAAGTTGTAAGATTCCCATTTTCAGTAGATCACAAGCTAAGTAAGGCCAGAGGACCCAAAACACAGACTCAAGTTAGAGTCGAAGCACTTTGTTTTTTTAATTCAAGTAAAAGTACAAGGTAGGAAATTACTCTAGAGTGGGAACAAATGTATTCGGTAAAAAGGCTGCAGCACCAAGTAACTCATCACTTTATAAGATTATTATTTAACAAGAATATCAGACAGACAACATTATAAAGCTATGTGAAAATTGTGGTATTTTAGAGACTAAAAAGAAAATAAATTTACAGATAAATAACATGATTTAAAGAAAATTACACATTTAGGCATAAGAAGCAACTTTCCAAGTCATTTTTTTATATATAAAAAAAAATCTAAGAAGCCAATATTTGTTAGAACAATGTAAAGTACTTCCAGTAACAATACGTAATGTTTGCTGTCTCCTGTTGACCTCCAAACGGCCCAAATGGCTCGAGAAGATAACGGCAGAACAACAAAGCTTGTGTATGAACAGGAAGTCTCACTTCGACATAAACTGTAGGTGTGTGTGTGCGTGTGTGTGTGTGAGTGTGTGTGTCTGGGTCTGCCGTATTTTAGTTTAAAATAGGTTTGTTGTTCATTCACTGGAGTTAGGTGATACTTTAGAGTAATATTACTCAAATAAAGTAAAAAGAACAATCTTGCAACAAAAAAAAAAAAAAAATGGTAAAAGACTTGAAACTGTGGTAGAGCTTGACCTTCCAACAGGACAAAAGCCTTAAACATACAGCCACAGCTACTGTGGAAAAATGTGGATTGAAGTGTATTTCTGTGTTAGGATGGCTCAGTCAAAGTCTAGAAGAAGAATTGATGCTTGTGGCTGTGACATAACAAAATGTGGAGCGTTTCCAGCGGTAAGAATACCAATGGTTAGCTGGCAAATTGTCATGTGTTTGGCAGTAAAACCAACAAAATGTATGGTACACACACATCAAAAACTGAAATATTTAGATGCACAATAAGCAGATATCCAAGCCTTTGCTATCAAAAAAATATCCCTGTAATAATTAAAAAACAGGAGAGAATAAAACCACTAATTATGCAACACAATCTCTTTAAAGAACATATGTAGTGGGAAAGATTCAAATAGAGACCACAGACTGCAGATGTCATGCTCGGTCTGAACCGATTACACACTGCCGGAAAGAACGGTTCCATCCACGGCAACTCGTGACGGTCGCACATGCATTTCCATTAGCGCTCGACGAAAAGCGAAGCAAGTAAACAGAGAGCCAGCCACATGCCTCCACGGCTGCAAACACAACAAGTAGAGCTCTGTGTGTTTACATGGTGTTGACGTGCCGCATGTGTTCTATACTGTACCATTCATACTGCACTGCCTGTAAGGATTCCTTTTTAAGAAGAGGCACCGCTAGTACTCTATGTAGGCCAAGCCCCAGCAGAATATGCCATTAGATTAGCTACAAGTCATGACTGTTACACTGCAGTTTGCTCCTCCCCTCCCTACAGGAAAAGGTTAGAGAAGCAGAGCAAATGTACTTTTTTTTTTTGCATCATCCTGCCAAGACCAGCTATCAGGAAAAAAATAAAATTGCTCAGCACAGCAGGAACGTCATAAAGCAATCACCTATTTGGAGTAGAAAACAGGCAGACAGCACAGGCAATTTCTCAGCAGCACATATGCTACTGAGCTTTTATGTTTGCACACTATTACAAACATAAATGTCATGATTTACTGTATTAATGAAAGCATGGGGAAAGTTCTAAACTGCAGGGGAAGGCGGTGTGGGCGAGAGCTTCGATCAAAACAGCAACTCTTAAAAAATGACTGGTAAGATTATCGCCTTGCCGCGCTTGTGAGCACAAACGGGCCCGGGTCAAGGTGGAAGTCGACTCTGCCCCCAAGAGAACTTGATTTTAAGCTGAGGATTGAGAAATGAACACACTAAAGAAGAACATCCAGGGTCAGCATGCAGCTTCGGTTATTACTGCTAGAAACTAGAGAGCGAGTGCTGTTGCTCTCAAGTTCATGTGCTGTTGTCGTGTTGTTGATCACAACAACTCCTGTGATACAAAAAGTGTTTCCATTGCACTTTTGCTAAATAAACCAATTTCAATGTGGCCAAAAAAAAAAAAAAAAATCCCTCCTCATCAGTTTTATCGAAAAATGAGAATTTTCTAAATTGGCGCGTTTCCATTAGGCTAATTTATTTTCGTATTGTCAAACAACGCTGCTACTGAATCCCTTTAAATACAGGCTGAAAACCAAACTTGTGTAGAGTTGACGTCGATGAATAATAACTGGAACATTGTCATCAAATCAACATATTTGACGACAATTATTCTTGATGATTTTGAGAAGATGTGATATTTATTTCCCATTTCATAAAATCAAAAATCAAATCAAATTTTATTTGTATCGCACATTTCAGCAGGAAGGCATTTCAAAGTGCTTTACATCATAACAAACACAAAAGCACAAAGTCGTGCAACATAGGATCAACAATCGAAACATGACATTAAATCAAGTTCCATCATTAAATTTTTAATTGATTACGTTTCAAATACAACTCTAAACAGGTGCGTTTTTAGTCGAGATTTGAAGGAACTCAGTGTTTCAGCTGTTTTACAGTTTTCTGGAAGTTTGTTCCAAATTTTTGGTGCACAGATGCTGAATGCTAATTGGTAATTAGCATTCAATAATTGGTTGCTCTGTTATGTTTTAATGATGTAAAGCACTTTGACCTGCCCTGTTGCTGAGATGTGCTTTACAAAACTATTTGACTTAACACTAGGAAAAACCTTCTTACTCTGATCGTTGTGTGGACAGCATCGTGTCTTTTTGTTGCTTTAAACAAATCAGCGAGTCTCGTTTCCACGGTTGCTTGTGAAAACATCATACTAAGATCTTCTGGTGTCTCCTGGTTACTCATGACAGATGACTGTCTCTCTAAAACTTCACCAAACAGCTTTCTAAATGCACGTTAGAGCATAATGGGTGAAACTCAACTTATACACAAATGCCACAGAAATATTTTCAAACATTAAAGCACTAAAAGGCTCTTGTGTTGCATATTTAATGCCCAGCGCTCATCAATAATCGGTCATTATCCAAAGTGTTCTCTCCAGAGAACTTAGTGAGATTTAGTCTTAATTCTAAACCAGCATATTCAGATGTGACCAGGTGATTGACTCTATTTCTGCTATGAAAGTACCATCTTAATATCCTCCCATTTTATCCTTTCTTTGACACACAAGTCATTTTGTATACACCCAGACTCCTCATATGCATTTCCTGGGTTCTGCAATGCACGCATTTCTTCCCCCCCATTTGAAGTCGAAGCCAGTGATGGCATGTGGCTGTCTGGCAACAAGAAAAGAAATAGAAAAACAGCGCGGCGGCCCGCAGAATCTAATCTTTGGAGCCCAGAAATAACATCTCTGGACTAATCAATGACTCTCCTGTGAAATCAGCAGAGGCTCAAGCTGACTCGGGTTCCACCATTACCTACCTACACATCGAAATAAAACACACACGCTTCCACCCTCTCTTTCCTCTCACGTCCTCCGAGTCCGTAATGATCATCGGATAAGAATGCCGCAGAACAGTCCTGCGTGGCACTGTGCCGAGCCGTATCGCCACCGAATATACAACAAGGTCAAGCGTGAGAGGGGCCGTGTGCGCTGGAGATGGACCGCTCGCGACACAGAGGAAGACTGAGAGGGTGTAAGACATCTGTGCACACTGGAGCCACGCTTTTCAATCCTCTAACCTTCACCACCAATAACAACGGGAAGGTGGTTTAAGCTGGAAAAAGAAAAGAAAGTGCACCGCCCACCAAGATACTTTCCCATGATTTCCACTTAGAGGTGTGCACAACTTTAGTCCAAAAAAAAAAAAAATGCTTACTAACTAGAATTGCTCAACAAGAACTTGCAATTCCTACCTACAGGAAACACTACTGTTAGGTACCCTAATGCCACTGAGGCTACATGGATAACAGGAAGCAGTCAAATCATTTCTAATAGTCGTCATTTTCCACACCTGGGAAGCCCTACCAATTTATTTTGGGATCCTTCCATTCAGGTTTTGATGGTGGTGGGAGTTTTTGGTTTGTTTGTTTGGATGCAGTTTGTGCCCCGTCAGCCCAGGTTCCTGAAATAAACTTCAACATACGTAAAACTCTCAGCAGGTCTGCTTCTGCAGAAGCTTGTTGAAAACACCGGAACACATCATTCTTGTCATAACTACATGCTGCAGTCTCGGTGATCTGTGTGGACTTTTAGATGATGTCGTACCGTTTTGAGCTCATTCAAGTTTCAGAATCTATTTCAGTAACTCAGTTCACAAAGTGGGAAAACTCCACACAGACTGATGTTTTAAAGTCTTTTACTTTGTTAAATGTGATGATTTTCCTCTTGCAGCTTGATAGATTAGACTAATAACAAAATAATGAAAAGTATGTTTATTACCTTCTTAAAGGTTGTTATTTAGAAAAAGGAAACTTATTTTAATACGACATCAAGCCTTACTGGATGTATAATCTAATTTATTGAGTGTGACTGTACCATTACTGGCATCACAATAAGTGGAACTACTGTTAAGGTGTATAGCATGGTTGCAAGTGAAGCATTGTTATTTTTTAAATTGATCAGAGTTACAGATATTTAATGCCGATTATTGGGCTAATATTTATCCAACCACTAGGGGGCGCTCACAGAAGAGCAGAGTAAAAATATCATCATCAGTGAACAGCAGATTTGCAGTGTTGCAACTCATAATTCTTGGAATTCTGAATCCTCTGTGTTTCATTTTCTTCATGTTTAGGCCCACGTAACAAGATTTTTAATAAACACCTAGAAAAGCTGTGACCGCAGCTGGAGGCGCCGATTTAAGAGAGACATTGGTCTACATATTGTTTTCCTGCAGCACAAAAGCAAAAAAAAAAAAAAAAGAAAGAAAAGACAAACTGCCAATTAACTTTACCTGTAGTTGTATAAATGACAAACAAAATGTGGTTAATATGGTGATGGAAGAAAAATGCTTCTAGGTAATTCAGAAAGCAAGGCGATGATGGCGAACTGCACTGGAGCGAGAGAGTTTATTTACATAATTGAAAGAAAGCTGAGCTGAAGAAAAAAGGGAGGAGGGTTGGGGGGATCTTCAAAGGCAGCTTTTTTCAGGTCTTAGCCGTCCCTGGAGAACAGATCAACCGCTATCCTGAAACCTAATGAAGTAGTAAACACCAGAAATGGACTGAATATTACATACGCTTTTATTTATAACAAAACAGCAAATTGAATGAATGAATGAATGAATGAATGAATGAATGAATGAAAGTAAAGCCAGTAATGTATGAAAAAGCTGAAACACTAGAATATCATGTCTCTAGGGTGGTTTGTTATAAATGAAAATAATTTAGACGCATTTGTTCTGATTTGTATCATAAATGCTCTGTTTTAATTTTGCATGTTATTTTTTATTTTAGTTTTATTTTTCCAGACTTGCCCTGGATATGAATTAGACAACAAAATGGAAGCAGACGTTTAGATGTTTGTCAAGCATCTCATGACAGAATGAATTGAATTGAATTGGAATTGTCTGACCACTGTGTGAATCACATTACTTTACATTAATGTCACATTGTTGTGTATTACAATATTTTAACTATCTGATTAATTTGTTTGTTACTGGAACACAGATGCTAGCAGCTGTTCAATGTATTCACCGTTTGGAAAAGGAAAGATCTTTGTAAGTTCAAAATAATTTTTGGACTTTCTGTTTCCTGAGTGAAGTGGTTATTCTGAACACATGAGCAGCTTGTAGGGAAAAAAAAGCAAAAAACAATACATTTCTACAACAGACTTCTACAATGTTGCTGCTTAGGGACAACTCAACAAAGAGAGCAAATCATCTCCTGACAAGCCACAACCATCATGCTAACAATAAACTACGACACAAAAGGCAAAGAAAAACGTAGCACCGGTGTCAGACATTTAACAAGCACACACACACCCAACAACAAAAAGCAAAACAGCATCCATCGGTCATAATCCTTTGCTCCCTTTTCTTTCTTGGTTATTTAAAGGCAAGACGACATCAAACATCTGTTCAAGTTTACAGAAATCGGGCTTCTTCAGAGAAAAACACACAAACGCCTACATGTGGAGCCACTTGTGAGGATGTGAGGATACATACATCATACATACATCACTATGAGTAAACGTGAGGCTGGTAGAGCTGAGCCTCACGTTTACTGAGCTCTCCCCTCTTGCATCTACGTCTGAGTGGAAAAAGAAGATGTTGGGCACCTGGGGCAGCGCTGGAAGGTTGTTTTACTGGGAAGACGCTACACCTCCTGTAGCTTAAACATTAATATTACGATACGATGTAAGGTCACACACTCATCCATCTATAAGTATGCCTGTTCAACCTCAAAGGAAACCACTCTTGCTCCGTAAACATCAAAGGAGTCTTAAAGTTAAAGGGGCAGTATTTACAGTAAGTCAAATCGACTTTTTGAGCTTTACATCATGTTGCAATGTTACTCCCCCATCAAAAACATACCTGGAATGTTGCCTTGGTTCTTTAATACATGTTCAAGATTTCTTTTAATCTCCTGTGGCGATTGAGGTGCAGCTCCTCCTCGGAACTGCAGTTTCCAAGCTTCTGCCTCGCAGAGCAGCCCTTTCCCACTCAGCTCCTTCAGACTAGCCAGTAGCGATTAGCAAACACCTGGTGGAACTGTGCATCTGCTGAGCTCACTATTCGAGCTATTTCTCAGCGAAACGATGGTAAAAACATTGTTAAAGGGTTAATAGAGCAGCCATGTTGTGATGACTTCCTGGAGGTGGAGTTTCAGAAAGAGCAGGAGTTTTTAAAGAGACAGAGGCCCAGTTTCAAGGCATTAAATTACAAATTAAAAACATTTTAAGTCAAATTTGATGTATTTTACAATAACTGAAGGTAACAAATTTACTTGATGGTGTAGAAAACGTAATACTGCTCCTTTAATTATCATGGTCAGATTTACTATTCTGCTGATAAGTCTTTATGTTTCCCTTCCTGAATTTCTGTCATCTTCATCCTTGCTCACTATGGAGGATACCTTGTCTGGAGAGTGTCTTCTACACTTGTTTTGCAAAGCAGTATGACATTTTTGCTGTGTTTTAGCACGCTGTGTTTTAGTTGCAAAAAAAAAAAAAAAAAAAAAAAAAAAAGCCCCTCTTGATGAATCTCAATATTTTGGGGGACAATACTTTATTTACTGATGAGACAAAGTGGGAACAATTAGACACAAAACTATAGTGTCTTTCATTGGTAATTTATGTATTTGACCTACATTAGAGAATTACCAGGGCGTGATTGTAAAGCAGAATGAAAACAATGCATGGGTTTCAAACTTTTAGAGTACTTTTAGAAGTAAAAATCTGGAAAGCCTGGAGTACTTTTTTTTTTCTCACCCCAACAGCCAATTTTTGCTGCAATTGCAGCTACATATTATTTGGAGTACATGTCTACCTATTTTACACATTTAGAGACTTGGCAAAAATGTCATACTGCTTTGTAAAACAACTGAAACCTTGTGGCAGATATAAAACAAAACGACCAGCCATAGAGAAGAACACTTTTGCCAAAATAATACATTTCTGAGATGATTTTTACATATTTACAATAAAAAAAAAACAGCCACATCAGATTCCCATTATAGGCCAAAAGGTGTCTGCTTCTCAGTCTTTGCGCTGCTTTTGAAAACCATTAATAGTTCAGTTTCCTCTCTCTAATCCTGTTTTCTTATGGTCTGACGCTCAATCGGGCATTCTTAAGTGATTTCTTGTGAGAACTAAAGCACATCGGTTCATTTGCTTCTTCCGTTAGTCCATATAAACATCTCTCTGTCTCTATTCCTCTTCTCTCTCTTTCTCTTTCTCTCTCACATGCAATCATAACAATTCCCCTCTCTGAGACACCAAAGCAATAAACCTGAGCCTCCAATCTTCCGGCGCACACCTCCCCTGGTGAGGACAAAACCAATAATGGGCTGGCTTAATTACAGCTGCTGAGTTTTACCACCAGCCAGGTATAAACACCAAGGGGGTGCTGAGCGTGGGCCAGGTAGGACGGGATGCTAAGCAGAGGTTAGCACCCCTCTGCTCAGCACCCTATCGGGGGGGGGTTACGGTCTCGGTTTGGCAACCCACACCAAACCGAAATCCTTGAAATCCTCAAGACGTTACTTTTGTAAGCAGTTTTCAAAGGCAGTGAAAAAAGACGAGGTGGAGGCCTTGAGGCTGGCGGTGGACGTGCAGGCAGGAATAAGGAGAGTATAATGTCCTACTCTCCCTAAACTGCTGCAGCTAAGGGGCCCTTCAGCCAGGCATTTAACTCTCAGTAGCTACAGGGGAGCAGCTTAGTCAGCTTGATTTTGCATCCACAAGGTTTTAATATGTAACAGTGGGAAAGTATAGCAGGCCGATGGTAGAGCATAGAATATACGCACAGTCCACAAGAATAGAAGGCTCGAAAACAAAGTAAGTAGTAAACAAGTTTGTGCAGTAAACATGCTACTGTTAGCGGTGTGAAAATGTAGCAGCAGTCCCATACAGACCCTCTCCGTCACATAGAGAGGGTTGTCTGTATTACATCACGTATAAGGTTTTATCTTTGGTCTCAGCGACTTCAAAATCTCTTCAAAATTTGCCAAATCGGTGACATTTTTAGCACGGCGATGCTGATTCTAAGATGATGCAGTGTGCCACAAGAGGGACAGAATCCGACAACGCCGTCTATTGCACAGGATATGTTTAATGTCCTAATATCCGTCTGCAGGGCATCACCCACCATGCTCCTAAAATTAAGATTGTTAGTAGTGTTTTACAAGCAGCGATTTGCAAAGTTAACACATCAACGGCCCTTTAATAAATGATGTCACCGACAAACTGCAATCTGCCGTAGGAACACACAGAGCACCTGGCGTTCAGAGTTTGTTTTGGTTTTTTCAGGTTTGCATAAAAGAAGCTGTATGCTCTGTGATTAAGATTAAAATATTTCATCTGAAGTCTAAAAATGCAGTATGATTTCCTTTAGGGTTTTATTGTGATGGTTTGCAGGGAGTTGTGTCAAACATTATCTGCGATATTGAGATGTTTATGGAACCAGATGCTTGTCAAACTCCTTCAGTGTTTTATTATAGTCACTTGAAATACTGACCCTTTAAATGGTCAGTATTTAGTTGATTTCACTGTAAGATTTTGTCATAGGATGCTGCACAAACAGGCAAGAATGCAAACCAAACTTGTCAATCTGTCACAAATTTTTTGCTGAGTTCAGAAGACGGCGATGGATATCAGCAATCGTAACGACCGGCAGCAATTTGTGTATTTGCAGCTTTTAGATGATAAGAAGATTAACATTCATATATAGCGTATAAGCTTAGTAAGATGCGATCAAATATCTCATTATGGAGAAGGTAATCATTAGCATCCATGGAGAACATGTCCCACCATCAGGTAACCTACAACATACAAAAAAAAAAAAACTGGAAGGCATTTAGACTTTTGTACGCTTTCCAGTCTGCTCCAGTGTAAGAGGAAACCATATTTATGACAGAATAAACCGTATGCCGCGAATTCAGGCAAAGTTGGCAATTTGATCAAATCAACAAACCCATCGAGCTGGAGAACATATGGGTCGGTTTCTAAGCTAGCTACTTCCAACTTCTGTTAACGCCACTGTCTCTGAGTCCCTACTAGGTGTGCTACATCCACTGGCAAATTAGCCCGACTTGAACAAGTAGAAGCCATGGCTATGCTAGCCACCAATTGCCGTTGCTCCTTTCAACAACTGTCCTTCACTTCAGACATCATGGCGCCTCAGTGTGATTAAGTGACGTAGTTGCAAAGAGTCAATAAGCAAATACCTTAACTAGAATGACGGTGGTCTAATCAAGACCCTTTTGAAGACACCTCACCTCTGGCTAACTGCTAGCTTGCTTTCTGATTAGCCACTAGGCTGCTGGAGACAGAAGAGAGGATAAGGAGTTACAGACCTTGTCCTACAGTTGCAAGTCAAAAATACAGCTAACCCTACAGCTATTTTTGTTAAATAAATTATGCCCACTTTACTTTCACTAATTTCTGCTTGTGTCTACATGGAAACATCTACGATATCACATTGGATGGACAATCAAAAACAGAGTTTTTCCTTGTTATTCACCGAATGTGATTTTAATTATAACTTCTTTTTAAAGACGTAATGCTAACAATTGATGGTAATCATTAAAACCGGTAATTTACATATTCCTAGAGGACATTACAATATAGGTTCCCAGAGTTAAAGTGTCCAAATTGAAACAGTAACAGGAAGGAAAGTAGTTAAATTCCTGAATCCAACCAGATCTGAAATTTGATTTCTCCTCCTTCTTGTTTTTTTTCCCCCTTCACACTTGTTTCCTCTTCTTCTCTACTCTAATTATATGTCATAAGAACATGTGAATGGAAGCTGCAGAGGTTTGGCAAGCTGCAGTATACAGCATCTTCCTTATCTTCATCTCAGTCGCCACGGTAACTGATGCTGGGATGTTCTTGTTTCTTCCTGGTACTTTTGTCTTAAATTTTGGCTGGTCCCTGCTCAAGTCAAATCCAAAAATCAGCAGAATGGAAAAGTGCGTCTAAGATGCGCGTACCAATAAGCTTGACAGAGAGATGGAAACTAACAAAACCCATACTCAAGAACTACCATGTTAACATGTAGTTTTAATTCTATAATTCATTATATTATATAACACAGAAATATTACGCTTCAAAGGAACTTTGTTTTCGCTCCAAGTCCTCGAATCCTGCAAACAAGACTATATCTGAAATACTGAGTCCCATAAATCAAATTTGGTTTTATATCGTATGCAAAATACGAAGCGGTAACACTTTCTATATATTTTGCATGTCAGCTGAAAGTAATAAACTTACAAATGTTTTTAAATCTGCTCTAGAAAACTCATCAAAAACAAATCATCTCTTTCGTATGTTACACAGCGATGTCAAAGAACAGTCAGGTTTTCTGTGAAGGCATTTGAAATGTGTATTCAACTTGCTGCGGCACACGGGAATGGTGTGTGTGTGGGGGGGGGGAGTATACAAGAGGAAAGAGGCAAATTCGGCTGTAGTTTAAATGTAGTGACCACTCAAATCTAAACCGTTGGAACCTTCTAAGAACAGATCCCCACACCCCATTAGGACCTCCGCAGAAGCACGCATGCATAATACATGGCAGCTGGATCTGAAAAGGCACAGCCCATTAGAAGATTTCTGCCTGGGTAAGAAAAAAAACAGAGAGACGTGGGGGGGGAGATAGAAAAACAGACTAACCTTCAAACAGTCAAGGCTGAGCTGGGAGCAACGTATGTAAGGATGACACACCGATCAGATTCACCAAGTTGTTTTTGTGTCAATGTGAGTGACGTTTCACGGATCAAAGAAGTAAAACCAGCAGACAAGCAAAAAAGCAAAAAGAAAGTGTGGAAAGTCTGCCTTAGTAATAATAGAACATTTACATTCTGAGGTGTTCAAACTTAAAGACTTTGAAGAGATTTAAAAAAAAAAAAAAAGCTACTGATGGAAAATAAGTTCCAATCCAATCAGTCAGATGTGATGATTGCTGGATCACGGTTTCCAGGCACACAGCCCCTCCTCCTGTTCCACCCTTCCAATGCCTGAGTGTTCTGGCCATGTAATGTGAGGTGGCAGAGAGCCCAGCAGTGCTGTAAATTATTTCTGACAGTAGGGTGGGGGACAAGAGGGAAAGACTTGCAGTCCCAAGAGACAGATGACAGGGAACGGTGCGGCGATATGGGAATCAATACCAGGAGAGAAAAGAAACTGTGTCGCTTTGGCCATATGACAGAGAAACGCAAGGTTGTGCGTTTTATGTCTACTGTATTTATGGTAAGATTCCGAATCTCCCGTTTTATTCTCACTCTAGACCAGTAGCCTAGTTCCAGCATTTTCTCTTACACTAACACTGAGCTACGGTCGCAATGAAATCCCATGTTTAAAACAAACTAAGCAACGCCCTATGTGTTTTAGTAATGCCGGACAAGGCTCTCTGCTTGCCTGGTTCGGACTTGGCAATTGCACCGACTGAGTGAAAACCTTCCAAGATTTAAAGCTATGTTAGCAGAGTCATGATTTAAAGCCAATCGCATCATTTCTGCCATTTTTTACTCTGAGCCAGTAAAGACACGCAGCAACGGTCCGCACGCGCTTCAGACAGTAGTGCCTTTTTTTTTTATTGTTAGCTTGTGAGCACTTCATCAAAGTTGCTGAATGTAAAAAATACAAAAGTAAAAAATTAAAAAATTAAATAAACAGTACGTTTAACTGGAAGAGGGTCCCATTGGCTAAAATTCCACTTGGGGCCTCAAACGCCTCGGGGTCGGCCCTGCAGCTGCTGGAGATGGGTGGGCGGTGTGCCTCACTGCTTGTCAATGTATCAGAAAGTTCAGTGGCATTGTGAGAGACTAGTGCAGGGGCGTGGGAGAGTAGCAGAGGGCTGTACATGCACTTGTTTTAGGATCCTGACTCTTAGTACCTCTCCCCCCCCCCCCCCCCCCACACACACACACACCCTCCATCACCCCCTCATGTTCTCCTCTGAGGCAAAGCAGCAGCAGCAGCAGCAACGGGGGCACACGGGGCTGCTGCAGAGATGCGTTGGGCCGTACACGCTCAACCAACAGCAGATTTAGAACCGGATATTTCCTCAACGAATCATTTTCAACTATGGCTCCTTCCTTCCCTTCACCCTCCAACTGGAGTCAATCAAAAAGAGAAAAGAGAGACAGAGGGGGAAAAAACGTGAGCACAGCCCACCGCGGAAAGTGGCTGATCGCTCCCCGTCATCCAGCCGGGAAATATCTGCAGCTGCAGCAGCAGCAACAGCAGCAACAGTACTACCGCTGTAAGGTTGCTGTTACGCAGGCTGGATGCGATCGATAAACGCAACAACCCCCCCCCCACACACACACACACACACCTCCTCCACCACCTCCCCCCAAACACCAAATAGCTGCTCGTCTTGCCATACCAAACGATGGGGGAAGCCCTTCCTCATAAATCCGGGCATTTCGTTACAAAGGAGTCACTCACCCGATGTTGCCCAGCGCCTGCTCGAAAAGCTCCGTTTGCAGGATGTTCTGAGGTGCGGAGAAAGCCCCGTTGAAATGTGATAAAACCGAGCTACAGAACTGACGCAATGTCTCAAACTGCATTTTCCCCCTCCGTTTTCTTTAGATCATTCGGAAGGTGATCACCTTTTTTTTTTTCCTTCCCCCCCCCCACACACACACACTCTCTCTCTCAGCACCACTTCATCCCAAAGCCGATCACCCCCCCCCCCCCTGCCCCCAGCCCTCCACCTCCTCTTCTGCCTCCTTCTCCTCCTCCACGTTAACTCATCCGCTTTTTTTCTTCAGTATTTTAGTTATTATCTCCCGGGGCGCGTGGAACGCAGAAAAAAAAAAAAAAAAAAAACACCGATCAAGTTCCATATTTGTCCTGCCGCTCCCGGTGGGAAAGTGTCCTTAAATGAGACGCAGTCGAGCTGGAGATCCTTCGGTCATAAACGGTTCAGGTCTGAGGCGACCGAAGAAGAAAAAGAGGTAGTTCCAATAATGCCGGTAAAAAATAATAATAAAAAAATAAATAAAAAATAAAAAAAAGAAAGGCGGAAAGAAAAAGAGAAAGCCTTCTGTTCTTTTCGCGGCGGTGAAAATCACATCTCGGTGGGCAAAGGAGCGGCCAGAGTGAGAGAGAAGAGGCGGGCGGAGGAGCCTGTCCGACAGGGCAAGACGGCAGCGTCCCTTACCGGCGGTCGGATCAGCTGCTGCCTCGGATTCAACTCATATTTCCCGTAGCTTTGTGAAGAGTGGGGGCTACATGCATACACACGCGCGCGAGCGCTAACACGAGCGGTCCCACGAACACGCGAACCAGAAGTGACAGGCGATGCAGCTCTATCGTGCGCGCGGCAGAGGATAACTCAGTGCAACGCGGCAGGGCGATACTGTCGTCAGAGTTTTTATATATAGACTACCATATATGGCTCCATACCATCAGCTCTGCATCAATAATGAAGTTGGGCTTTGTGTAAGGAAACGGTGTGCATAAAAGTAGGCATTATTGTCTTACTATTATTATTGATATTTTTTAAAGGAACTTAAATCCACAGACTCAAACGTTAACATAGACATAATGTATTTTATGAGGTTAAAAGGGAATAGACACTTTTGAGTATGTCTGAAATTATATTGAATCATCTTTTTTTTTTTAATCCTAACCATGTAAATAAGTTCTGTTTACACACAAAGAGCATTTTTTTCTGAGCAGAAATGGGGGTAAAGGCAAGCTTTGCATCACAGGAGAATTTTATGAAAATGTTCATTGGGGTGACCACACCAAGTCAATGAAAATGATGAGATGGCATGGCGAAAAATAGTCAATGAAATGATTTATTTATTTATTTAATTACTGAGGTGGCGGGGTGGCGCCACTTCTTCTCAGAGTTGTGATGATGTTTATCAATCAGTCAGTACAATAATGTCTCTCTCAACTATTGAACGCATGTATGGCCAGGAAGGAATCGTAAAATGGAAGGACAGCACAATGTTTATCTTTGAAAACTACTAGATGAAATGAACTATGCAAGGGGAAAAAATGAAATAAAAACAATATGGTTGCTGAAGCTAATTTAATTCACACACCTTATGCACGCAGTCAGTGCCACACATTCGTCATAGGAGTGGCTATCACAATGATATTATGCAAAATCGTCTTTATGTCATGTTACAATGTTATCCCCTCATCAGACACACACCCAGAGTGTTCCTTTGATTCATTCATGAATGTTTCAGAAACCTCCAGACTAGCAGCAGCAGCAGTTAGCAAACACCTGGTGAAACTCTGCATCTGCTGAGCCACTAAGAGTGATTATAAGCAACCAACTGAAGGGGGCGTGTCGGAAAGCATAGGAGCTTCTTAAAGTGACAGAGGCCAATTTCAAGGCGTTAAACATGGCTATGATGCAAAGTCAAATTTCTTTGAGTCGTGTTTGACCTATACAGCATTTTCATAACAACTGAAGGTAACATACTTCACTTAAGTATTTAAAAATGTTGTTTTACCCAATGGTACCAGTATCGTCATCAAGAAAATCAAAGGTCAAAAACATAATTTGTTCAAAACCCAGAACCTTTGGAAACAACCTGTTCCCAAACAACCTGATGGCATCATTTTCTGTGGATGTATTACGCTCATTTTGGATTTTTTCAATGAAAATATGTGTGACTCCCTATGCGAATTACAACACATTATTGGGAAATACAGGAAGACAAGAAGACGAGAGTCTTAAAATGGTGACAGATCTGAAATAAAACTACTAAAACAAGTTTGAATTGAGCTAAAATCAATAGTTGAAGGAAATCACCAAAAACTAAATACTTTTCTAACTTTTAGAAGCTTTAGTTTCACTGAAGATGGAGATATCTTATTCTCAAACATTCAGCGATAATTTCAGCAGTTATTTATAAACGAGGCGATCAGCCCTCCTTCACAGACAACGTCACAGTCAAATATAACCAAAATGATTCCTGTGCTCTACCACTGTGTTTCTGAGAACTTTAATTAAGCCCTCTAACTGTTTGAATGACTGCAGTTCGAGTTGGGCTACAAATCATCCCTCAAACTACGTGAACCCTGTTAAAAGTTTTGGATCTTTTCATACTTTTACAGTGCAAAAGTGAGATGGATTTGACTTATCTGGAAAATGTGTCACTATTTGACGATCGCTGTCATGAATCACGCGACTGCAGATGTTCCAAAATGAGTTGCTTTTATTTAATCCTGCCGTAACCCAACCTATTACTGCCCTTCTCTCATATGTTCATATTTTCTATTATCTTATAAAATAAACATTATATTTTTGTTCCATCAGAACAAAGACAAAGACAAAGATACTCCTTATCTGATTAGTTTAATTTAATGTCCAAATGTAAGCTAGGCTAAGTTTTGTGATAATTTCTATCTTTTTGCACTGGATGTTGCCTTAGACTGGGCCAAGATTTTGAATTTCAAAAAGTCCTCCAGTGATTAGGTTGGGAATAATCGCCGTTTGAAGAGCCTCGGCCACGTTATCGTGCTAAATCTGTGTGCTCATTTTAAATGACACCGCCGAGAACAGGACAAATTAGGGGTCTTCCCAGGTTAGTTCTTCACATAAATAGTCTGTCAGAGTCTCTCCTCCCTTCTTTAGCAGAGCAGACCCCCTGAATTAATTTATATATTGTTTAAGATTAATGAAAGTGGGCTCCGGTGACTATGCAGCGGGAGTTCTATTTATGGAGCTTCTGCTATCCATCACCGGACATTACCCTGTAAATTTTCAGACATCCAGCTTCCCGTTCCCCGCTACTGCAAATGTAAGCAACATCGGTGCCAGGTTTTCTCACTGCGAAACAGTTCCACTCCTGAAACCGTACTATCAATTAATATGCAGTGGCGAGGGTTGAGACCAAGTCGCGTTAGCGGTCTGAGTCACTCTCTCTTCCTCTGACTGATGCTTCACTTCTGGAGCAAAGAAAGAAAACCGGAGAAAAGGGGAAACCGGACACAACGAAATTAGATCACCAAAAGCAAAAACTATTTATGAAGAAAGAAGAGACGACGAGAGTTTGCTCGTAGATATTTTTGTGTGCATACAGATTGAAAATATAAACTTCTCCTTCAAAAAACAAAAAACAAAATAAAACAAAACAGTAGAAGCTCTTCAATGGGCATAAATTTAACTCCAGTACAGCACACAACAATCAGGAAAGGCAAAGCAGAATCCCAAGTGCAGCATGTTTGTGCTGTCAGCATCCGAGTGTTTTACTCATTCACTGAATGAGGCAAAAGGCACAACAATCTTCTGAATTTTGCCTACCTGAGAATTGCTTTCTGTTTATGTTTTTTTATGTTCCCTTAATTTCAATGCAATGACACTCCTAAACTGGCATACGGCCATAGCAAAAATAACTTCAAGTAAATAACACCAGTTCATTTCAAGCACAAAGAAAACACAATTGATTATTACCACCCTTAATGTCCCAAAGCTCCATCCTGACTGAATCAGACAGGCAATTATTTGTCTTGCTATGCGCCGCTGAAGAGGGGGTGAGTGGGTGGATGAGTGTTGTAGAAATGCTGACTTCGAGCTGGATACAGAGTATGTGCTTCTGTCTCCTTTATAGGCATCAGGGACTCTGTGTACCAGCGGTTTTATGTGGGCTCTTGCATGGCTTGTGAGGTTCAGATCACATCCCACATAGATCAGCACACCCACGGAGATCAGCGCTAATGCTAAAAAGCTCGTCTTAGTAGAATCCTGCACCGTGACTTGCAATTCTGATCTCCGAAATCATTGGATATGAATATCAGTAAAAAGCATTAATATCCCAAACTTTTCCATGCTGCGGTCCCTCTAAGCAGCGTTGGCTTCTGGCTGGGGAAGCCCTTTGCAAAACAAAACCAAAAAAAAAACCCAAAGACAATGCTACAACATATGTAAAGAATTGTTTTACTTATATTCACTGTTTGATAATTATTACATTTATTTAACATGTATCCTGCCTCGTGCTTTCCGATGCCATTGGATGATTCCCTCTGCCTTTGTTTGTTTTTTTTGTCAGAAACGTTTCCATTTCATGCTTGCTAGCTATAGCATTGCTAACTAAAGGAGCAAAGCAGCTTGATAAATTTGATTGGCAGCCAATTAGGAAGATGAGCGTGGAAAAAACAAATAACATTTTATCAACTTCCTAAAATAATGGTGTATATGTCACTTTTTCTTTTGCCAAAAACTTTTTTTTATGCCTAAATATTTTTTGGGGGCAATAAAAAGTGGGTGATTTTTTTTTTTTATCCCCAAAACAAAATAAATAAATCACGCACACAAGGCCCTTGATGACTTGTGCCATTAAATTAGGAAAGTGACCATTTCAATAAATTATTTCAACCTCTGTTTTATGATAATTATTGAAAAACACATTAGATTTAATGCTACAAAAAAGTATTATTTAAAAACAAACAGTCAAAAAAAAAAACCTTTTCAGAGTTGATATTTTTACTTTTGCTTTTCTTCCCCCCCCCTTATCTTTAAGAAAAAAAAAACACTGGATTAGACAACATAAAGACCCTTTCAACTTCCATAGAGCATGAAATATCACAGAGCATAGATAGCAAGTTTTTCAAAACAAGAAATTAAAACAAAGTACTGACCTGTCTATAGGTGCATCGCCGGGCCCCGAGTACCTCAGCCCCGTTCCATTGTCAAGGGACGCCTGTCTGGGCAGGAGCCCGCCGTGAGGTCTGCTTCTGTCTGATGCTGGTATCAAGTCCCCTGAGGCTCCCTGGTGGGCAGACAGGGACGGGTCGTGTAGTTTGGCCTTCTTGCCCTGCGGCCCACCCTCAAACACGCCACGCACCTGACCGGGCTCCGAGTCGTAGAACCACGCTCCTGACTTAGTGAGGATTTCTTGTTGTTTTCGGCACAAGTTGCATACCCACATAACCTGTAAGCAAGAGAAGGGCTCCATTTACAACTTCGAAACGACCAGGCAGAGATTTTATTTGAATTATATGTTAGACTGTGATGATGTGAGTGCTTTGCAAAAGTATTAACACCATGTGAACTTTCACGTGTTGTCTCGTTCAAACTACACACCAGAATGTGATTTTATTAGGGTTCTCTGTGACAGATCAAAGTGGCTCATTATTGTGAAGCGGAAGAAAAGTAATGCATGGGTTTTGTTTTTTTTTGACGGTTAAACATCAGTAGCCGTGGCGTGTGTGTTTACACATTTAGCCACATTTAGTGTACAACCACCTTCCTCTGCTATGACAGAAGAGTCTTATGCCCATTTTGTGCAATTTTCTTAATAAAAAAGCCAAACTCAGTCAGGTTGGATGGAGAGAGTCTCTATTTTAAAGTTTTTACAAAGAAAAAAAAATCTCCTCCAGATTTTAATCTAGGTTTTTGACATTGCCATTTTAAACACATGCATGTGCCTGCCTCTGTCTTGGTGAACGATGAATTTTTGACCCAATTTCAGATCTTCAGCACCATCTAAAAGATATTCGTCCAGTACTGTTGTGTATTTAGCTCCATCCATCTTCCTTTTAACCTCAATCAGGCTCTTAGTCTGAAGAAAAATATTCCAACAGCATGATGCTTTTTTTTTTTTTATTTACCACAGGAAAGGCGGCTGAGTACAAACACAAATGTTCTTTGTAAACCATACATCCTTTTCCTCTCACTTCAAAATGATGTGCTGATTCGTGTCGATCCATCACAATGAAAGACTACGGAGATTGTGTGGGGAAAAAAATCCACAGGAGAAAAACACTTTTGCAAGGCGCAATAATGTACGTTCAATACTGCAACATAACCGTATCACCAATCAAATCACTGCAGTAGGATGAAAATTACTTTTTAACCTCGCTTAAAAAGAAAAGTTGTTTGTTTTTTGTTTTTTTGTACCCTGGAGCAACGCAGTTCATATAAATCCACAGCTTATGTTACAGAAATGAATAATGAAACATCTTACACATGCAGCAGCTCTTGGAATCTTTAGAAATGGTTGACTTTTTTTTTTTTTTTTTGTCGTAAACTCAAACACTGTGAGTCCATCCGGCACACACTCTCATACCGGTTAATGTTCTTATTTGTAAATAAATTTGTAATGGCACAACACTATTAAACTCATTTCTCCACGTTCGATTGCGCCAAATTCAGGTTTTCCTGGACGGAGCCGGAGCGTACCAAACGGCTGCTAATGAAAAACTGAACCCAGATCTTCAAAATATAAACACTGCACCATTCCCCCGTTGACGTACTGTTTCTATGTTGACCCCTGAGAATGAACCTGGTACTGGAGTTGTCCGGGTCCAGTCAGCTCCAGGAAATCTACCAGAGACATTATCTCACAGAAAAACAACACTCTTCCACAAAAAGCAACTTTACAAAAACAAGGGAATTTTCTACAGGATCTCTTTGCCCAAGTTGCTAAAGCTAGCTGCTGGAGCCTGCTAGCAGACCTAGCTCCTTTGCTTAGTGCGACGCAAATATTATCTGCCATATTGTTTGCTACATCTGACACATACACCCTGAGTAGCTTCTTGTCTTTTAGCTAGCATAACCTTGCTCACTCACACACACGTCTACACACGCACACGTTTGTGATATCACTGCATTGTTTTTGATAATAGTTTAGTTGAAGGTTGCTATTTTAGTGACAGTCAGAGTTTATTAACTGTGAAGTTGGGGTTTTGCTTTAATAGATTCTTAATTGCTATTAAAGCTGAATGAGAACGCCTCTGATTCTCTCCTTCATCTATTCCTCTATGATATTCCACCTCATCCCAGCTGGTACTTGTAGAATAAAAGGTGCGTAGACTGAAAGTGGTTTGGCTATCGATTTCTGATAATCAGGTGGTGCTGCGACATGGGAATTTAATCACAAATTGCTCACTTTTATTTATAAATGCCCTTGGGCGCTTACTAATAGCTATTGATAGCAGAGCAAGGCTATCATTTCCCAATAGAGGTACTGCAAGGTAGCTAATTACATGATCACACTTTTAGTGATAAACCTTTATTAAAAAAATACTACACAACTTAGTTTATTTATTATTTTAGTACCACATTTCCTTTCAAAGAACTTTACAAGACAAACCGATCCGACTTACTGTATGTAAGACACGCATAGTCAAATCACTGCAATTATGCAAACAGATTTAAATTGGATGTAATATATTCCAGTTTGATTGGCGTTATAAACTGCAGTCATATTCAGTTTATGATGCTAAATGTTAAGATGTTATCTTGATAAGGAAGTCCAGTCAACTGAAACTGAATCATTGACTTTTGCAGCAATCCCTCCTCCTGAGCATGCATGTGGACACTCTACACTACATCTGGTTTCCAGTTATAGTTTGTTACATTTCCGCCCAAGAGCAACAACTGGTAAAAGTACATGGAGTTTAGAGTTATTTGAATTTCAATATCTATGAGGAGAAGGCAGAATGTTCTCTAAAAAGGTTTGATGGGTTAAAAAAATGCATCTGCGAAAGATCGGCAGGAGTTGTACATAGCTTAAAGTTTTAAAACCTAGTTTACATTTCAATTCGCTCGTAATTTCTTCGATTTTTCAAGCTTTCGGAATTGCTGGAACATGGAGGTCATGAGTGACAGAAGGATGATATTCTTAAATCCAGTGCTAGGACTAGGCCAGCTTCATACTTTTAGTTTTTAAACACACACAATTGAGGTTACAACGGCTGATATTTGTGTTTTCAGGCCCAACACTGCTGCCATGCTCCGGTTCAAGAATGTGCCAGAAACAGAACCAGCAGCAGTCCAGAGAGAAACAGCAAAACACTTAGAAACCTGAAGAGCTACTGACCAAGATCACTTGAACCAAACAAAAGTGTAAATCTTTGACTGCAATTTTTTTCAGATATTTGAAAATGCTGAACAAAAAAATATTTATGACAAACATTTTAGCCTTAAATTTTGGATTTTTGTGGAGGGAGGGTTGCTGTTGTTTTTCTGTAAATTGGATTGAGTTAATTAATAATTAATTAATTAACTCTTTTTTTTTCAATAGAGGAAAATAATCAAACATGTTCTCAACATGCAGCTTGCATGCTCCTATCTGATCCTGACACAGACGACATTTATGACCAGCTATCAGTGTTACAGATGTGCTGTAACTGTGCTGACACACAATGGAAGCAGGGAGGCTATAAATTGCACTTTATGTCTCCCGGGGGAACGGCGTCCAGTAAGACAGTGACTGCCTCGTTTAAGTGGGGCTATACAAAGAACTCTGCAGTGAACCGTATGTCTTCGGTTGAGACCCGAGAACCACCGAGGTACGCACCGGGACATCCGACGAAGCGCCAACATAACGGCATAACGGGAACCCCGTAAAATTTTAATTGGTTTTCATCTTCTGAAAATCAGGTCAACAGAGCTGGAAGAGACAGACTTGGTGACACACGCTGCAGTTACCAGAAAAAGAAATATTTCAATCCCGCTCGTACCTTATGTCAAAATAATCCAATGTAAACCCGTTGTTGAATCCATCAGAGCCAGTCTACCTCTGTTCAGCAGTAAGACATTATAATATCAGTGTGTGCTGTACTGCGATCACGAGGACTGCTGAGATGGAGTATTTGTTAGCTTATTATATTTCAAGCATTGTGCATTCACGCCCTGGTTGTCAGTGATATTTCCGGCCACTAGCACAAACTCTGACTGCCCTTCCTGTCAACATTCTATATGATTTTATTTGATTTTGATTTTTAGCCCAGATCCTAAACAAGGGATATTGTTATGATGAAAAAGTGGTGAAGAAAATATGGGTTAGAGGCAACTGCTAAGCTCGTCACAACATTCAAAACTATGATCGCGAGTTACTTTTTACTATCTTGCAAAAAAAAATTAATTAATTAAATTAAGTGTGACAACAACAACATTTTTGTTGTATCAAATATCAAACCATTAACATACATGAAAATAATGATAACCTTTCACATATTTAGTTACATCAAAACAAGTAGTCATATCAAAATAACTAAAAAACATAAAATATTAACTATTAAAAATGTTTAATTGTATGAAAACCAGGGTTTCCCGCAGTGTATTATAAGCCTGGCGGGCCACCAGGCTTTACTTGTGCCCCCACCAGGCTAAGCATTGCTTTAAGTGTTTTTTTTCATGTTTGCATTTTTTAAGACTTTATAGTTTGTGTTCAGATATTAATCTTCCAATCTTTCAATAGCACATAATTACCAAGTGATATTTTCAAATTTCCTGTCAACTTTAAGCGTCTAAAACACGACGGGCTGCTGGATGAGTGACTGCCAAACGCCCAACCACCAGGCTTGGCAAGTTATCAGGGGAAACCTTAGAAAACAATGAAATAAAACATAAAAAACATGAAAAATGGACTTTTAAAAATTTGTACTTATATGGAAACAATATCAAAACATTAAAAAAATGGACAACTATCAAAATGCTTGGTCAGATGAAAGCAGAAAAGTTACATCAACTTTTAGATCAACTATTAGATTTGTTTTTCTTTTTCTTATTTATTTGAAGCAACCACAGTTAAAAATATGGTTTGAAATGGAATTGCACTTTATGATGCTAAATAAATGAAACTATGTCACCGACTGTGACTTTAAAGTTTAGAATGAAACAGAAAGAACATCTTCCTGTTCGACGCGCCATTAAAATTGGGAGCAGCTGAGACGGATTATCTGCTTCCTACACTGAAAGCCGATGCAAAACACAGACACGAGGTCAGGTGGGGATAAGATCCAGACACAGGGGGCGCTCACACACAACGGTGAGTTGTGAGAGTTCATGTTCGCAGCAAAACTTCACCGCAGATTCATACGCTGTGAAATAAAGCAGCCGTAACACGGTCGAGTTGTGTATACATTCACTGAAGACATTCTGCTCTGGATTCTCCCAAGCCACACACACACATACCCACACACACACACACACGTCTGCACAGCTATCTTAGTGGGGACTTTCCATTGACTTCCATTCATTTCTACAACCTTACCCTTATCCTAACCCTACCCAGTACATACCTAACCCTAACCAAAACTCAATTCACACCTTAGTCCTAAACCTGACCCCTGACCCAAAAACAGCGTTTCCCCTTGTGGGGACCAGGCCTCAGTCCCCACAAGGAGCAGTGGGTCCACGCAACGTAGCATGTGTCAGGAAAATGGTCCCCACAAGGTATTAGTAACAAACGCACACACACACACACTTCCCATCAGCCTGGAGGATGGTGGCTGCGATTTGTAGACAGGCCCTATTTCTCAGTGTGTTCCTGTTAATGTCATTGTTATTATAACAGCACCTTAAAAAAAAACAACAACAACAAAAAAACAAGTTCATTCTACATGTTGTGAGCAGCGGGGGGAGGGCGGGGGAGAATATATTATGTTTAATGCTCGAAGCGATGTTTACTGAGGCAGTGAAATAAGAGAAACAAACACCAGAACCCTGAGATCAATAAATAATTTCCCTTCTTATGGTTTCTCATCAGATCCAGTGATGGTTTTAGGGACACTAGCAAAAAAAAAAAAAATAGAAAAAGAAAACTGCTTCTAAAAATACATTTGCGCTTATAAAGCTACCTAAAGCAAGAACGGAGGTCATTCTTTATTGAGACCCATGCTGGATGGAAGGTAATAAAACATCATCGTCTAATATAATGTCCTACATACAGCCCCGCCTTACACGCGATGTGTCAGCTTTAGATTTTAAGGGGAGAAAAAAAAAAAAAAAACATTTCACAGTAACTATCCTTGTTTGTTTCATGCTACAGCTTCTCCATGTCCCGTTCAAAAGAATGGAAATGCAGTCATTCTTGCCTATGGAGGCTGGATTTTGCAGCGTATATGAGAACAATGAGCTCTCTCTTGTGGCCATTAAACTGCACTACATCCTTATTTAACCCAGGATTTAGAATCAATCAGCAGGAAGCTTTCAGCCCTATCAGCATGCTGAATGAAATGCAGAGCTCAAAGTTAAATCAGCTGCTCCTCCGAATGCGTCCATTTACTCTGGTGTCCTCTACATACAATCAAACCCATCTGAGAAGAAACGCTTCTATGTGAAAAAAAAAAAAAAAAAAAAGGCTAAAATTAGGATGGATGCATTGGGCGGGATGCATTATTCATAGAGCAGTAAACGGCGTGTCATAGGTATCGTATTGCATTACCGTTACTCTCCTTTACCTGAACTGAGCTACACAGTGAACACTCATTGTTCTGCGAGTGGAGCGTTCCTCCAAACATCAGCGCCTGGACGGAGTCCAGCTCCAGAACACGCCCGCCAACAGACATCCTGTCCAACACACACCCGAGCAAATTGCTGCCCCAGCTGGGTGGGTGGTTAGGAGGGGGGTGAGGTGTTGGAGGGGGGGGGGGGGGAGTACATGAGCGTGATGGGTTGCAGTGACAGGCATTTCAATCAGCCAGCGAGGCAATGGATGAAACTGCAATTTCACAAATCATTTAAAGTGACAGAATACCCATGCATTGGCAAAAAAAAAAAAAAAGTAAAAAAAACAAAAACATGCAACACTCTTTTTTAAACAACATATATATATATATATATATATATATATATAAGACTTAAAATAAAAGAAGAAAAAGCGTGAAGAACATTTGAAGGAAAATGAGAGGAAATGCTTGCATTCATTCACATGCCACAGACGCAGCCTGCACGTGGTGAATTACGTTTTAATGAGCTTCTAATTTTAGGGAGTCCGTTTGTAATAATAATAGACTTGATGAATATTTATGTTCCTTGTTTGAAGTTCAGCAATACAGAGGAGGGCAGGGAGAGAGAAACCGGAGATAGTACTGGAGAAATCCGGCGAAATGGCAGTCAGACCCCATTCAGCCGCTCTGACCCAAATAAACCCAACATTTATTATTATTATTATTATTATTAATATTGACTGACGACGCCTGCTCTCTGACATAACACACACACTTACAGCGGGCGGTTTCTGAAAACCATTCTCCATATTGGTGAGAGAGGATAGAGGTTATATTTGAATGCATGTTTTGGTTTTTTTACTTCGAGAAAAAAAAAAAAAAACAGCAGAAACGATCTGCATTACAAATGATGGCAGAAAACGCGACGTTCATTCATCTTACCCATGGTGCCGCCGATGCCTGAGCAGAAACACGGAGGTCCGGGAGTCCTTGCGGTGTGAGTGAGAGTCCGCAGTTCCCGCAGCTCCCAAACAGAGGAACCTGCTCCGACCTTCAGCACCGCGGACAGCTCCTACCGCCTCCTCTTTTTTTTTTTTTCTTCTCCGCTCCCCCTTACTGAAGGTTAAACTCAAGTCGACCTAGTTCGATTAGATAAAAGCACCTATAGTTCTAAATGTAGTGCGATGACGGAAAAAAAAAAAAAAAAAAAAAAAAATTACATCCGAGCCGGTAAGGTCCGAGCAGAAAACGTAGAGTGCGCCGGTCTCGGTGCTGTTGGAAAGCCCCGAACCAGGCGAGGCTCCGCGGCGGCGGCGGTCCGTGTCGTCGTGGACGAGTCTCCGCTCGGTTCCTCTCCGCTCGGTTCCTCTCCAACGGACAGACGTGGAAACGCGCTGAGCGGCGGAACGCCGTCTGCCACTCCGTCCGCGTTTCACAGAAACACTTTGCGTAATTGCAGACTCAGTCTGTGCTGTCGGGTTGTCCCCCCGCCCCCCACCCTAACAAATCATGAATGACCGTCGCTGCTTTCGTCGGTCGTTTCGCGTCATGCAGCCAGTTGTCTACAGGTCGCCAGCACGTCCAAACTTGTGGAGGAAGTTATTATTACGTTTCAGGAAATTTCCGGTTTAAGGGCAGCACGGTGCTGATGGTGGTACAATGGCTTCTTCACATACACACAAATGGCTAGGTATAAAATTATGACCACTGACAGGTGAAGTGTCGTGCAACACTTTTATCTCCATAACCAACTAATTACCCAATACTGTATATGCATCCTCTTCCCATCCCCATCGCACAGATATGTTTCTTACATGACAATTTTGAAGGCATAAATAATTTGGTAGGAGGACCGAACTCTTAGACTTCCAACCAAAAGCAATAATAGGCTGCTAAGTGTAATAATCTTACACTTAATAATCTTACTGTACTAAACAGTGCAGTTGAATTCTGTGGTCTTTGAAATTCAAGCTGCTATAGCCATGTTTTTTTTTTTTTTTAAATGAATGCTTAATACTGTATAGAACGATAGTTCTTTTCTTTTTCTTTTTTTTTTTTACAAAAATAAAGCTGAAATGTTTTGTCAAATTATCACAATTATAAAATTACTGTAGCTCTTCCACTATTGCTTCAGGGGCAAATGGAGAACCATACGGTAGCAACCAACTTTTACCAACTTTTACACATTTTCACAGTTGAAAATGAAAAAAAAAAAAAAAAAAGAATCACTAGCCAAGCTTTTGAGATTTTTATCTTTTATTTTAAAGACTATATATATATATATATATATATATATATATATGTGTGTGTGTGTGTGTGTGTGTGTGTGTGTGTGTGTGTGTGTTCTAACATATATTGAAATATGTTGCTGAAACATGATAAAATGTGGAAAAGGTTCTTGGGTTGGGAATGACTTTGTAAGATAGCGTCTTCAACAGCAGACAGACCTCAGAGTTTCTGAGTCTACTCAAAGCCTCATCAACAAAAACTTCGGGTCAACGCAAGATACTCTGAATACTGGTGAACTTATGGTCATATGAAGCAATGGAAAAGAATACATTCAACATGTCCAGTTAAAATAAACTCAGCAGACCCTTCATCTTTCCCTGTCCCACCAATTTCACAATCAGTTCCTCTCTGACGTATCGCACGCCGATGTAGCGTACAGAGCTCAGCTAGTTGCCGCCGACACAAAGACTTGTGAATATTCAATAGCGTTTCACAGAACAAGATCTCTCTCGCCACTGCTGTCACCATCTGTGGTAGGGCGAAAGACTAGACGGATGGAAAAAGAACGGATTTCACCGCCACCACCTATTTCACTGACACACAAGCTTTTAGGCAAGATTGCGGGACACACAAAAATGTGTTCCCTTGTCGGTCCCAGAGTAAACAAAGCACCTGTCCGTCTGGGGCCACAAGCGTGCTTGCACAAAACGAGATACGTTTTATGTCAGAGCGGCCCTGATGTGTTAATAATATATGGGAGTTATCTTACGGAGCTATTGCGCGCTTGTCTTTCTGAGGAATGTGGAGTTCACAAATTCAAAACGTCCACTTCTGCGTAAAAAGCTTTCCACCTCGGCAAACTCTTTGTGCCACTAACTGACCCTGTCTTCTAAACTTCTGCATCCAGGAGTTGCACTGGTGAACTCCTGTTACTACCTACAATGCAGAGTCAAGTATTCCTTCTGTATTATACTCTCATGCTCAGTTAAAATGGTGTATGTGGCGTATTTGATGTAACACAGACCACTAATGGAGAGCCTTCCTTGCCCACAGCAATCACCGTGTATGCTTAAAATGCTTTGGATTTGTATTAAAGGGGCAGTATTAGGTAGCGTCATTTTTACAGCACAATTCAGTAGAAATGACACAGTTGTTATAAAGATGCTCTATATATCACATGACTTTAAAAAAAAGTGCAATTCAATGCCTTGAAACTGGGCCTCTGTCTCTTTAAAAAGCTCTTTCTGAAACTCCACCTTCAGGAAGTCGTTAATCAACATGGCTCCTTGATTAACCCTTCAACAGCATTTTAACCAGCATTGCAATGAGAAGTAGCTCCTATAATGAGCACAGCAGATGATGCACAGTTCCAGGAGGTGTCTGCTGATTGCTGCTGGCTAGTCTGAAGGAGCTGAGTGCGGGAGTTGCGGAGGAGAGGTCCGCTCTGTGAGGCAGAAACTCGAAAACTGCAGCTCTGAGCCACGAAGGCGACGCTAGGTCCACCCTGACGTTTTGCACAGCTGAACGGTTGCCACGGGAGAGGACAGGATTTCCCAAACATGCATGAAAGATTCAAGGCAACACTCCAGGTATGCTTTTGACAAGGGAATAACATTATAGTATGACGTAAAGCTCAAAAAGGTCAACTGAAATGGTCTGCATGGTGAGGTAACAGATGTAACAGGGAGGCAGTGCAACAACAGGTACGATGGTACAACTAGAAGCTCATGTCCTGATCTATCAGGCACAGCCTGTGAAGGCCATCGTCAGCCTGCTGCCGCTGTTATTACTCAACACCATCTGCACAGAACAGTAACCGATCTCCCTGCTATTATAATCCAGAGGATGATGGACAGCCATACAGCCGGAGGTTTGGCATCAGGGGGACGAGCGGGACAGGGTTCTGTCTCTGTCGTTCTGCTGCTGTAATATTTCAGAATACCCTAATCATGTGTGTTTAAATGTATCGTAATCGCCGTTTAGCAAAAGAAAAAAAAAAAAAAAAGAATTCAAAAGTTAGCTTTCACAGAAATTAAGAGTGAATCATTACATTTTAATACCATAACATATCCAGATGAACATTCCCGAGCCAAATGAGCCACATGTAGTTTTAGATGACAGAAATAAAGATGGTAAAGCATACAGAAAGTGATGGAAGTGTCACGATAATCAAACTGTTGCATCATATTACCAAAACAGAATCTGTAACAGCACAATATGCCAAACGATGGTTATGGCAGTTATCTGGCCTCGGTTAGCTCCAGGAAATAAAGCAGTGAAACAACTGAAAACACAAGGGACAGCATTGTTGCCAACTTAATCGCTATACTTAGCAACTATTCAAACCCCTCCTGTGGCTTTCTGTTGTCTTCCGCAAACCGCCGACAGAACAGAAAGACTCATTTCACTTTGTGTGCCCACACTGCAAAATAAATCACATGTGCAAAGCTGAGAAATGCAATCGCACACGTCAACCAAGCTGTTCCGTCGGAGCCAATAGGAAAATTCAACCGCAGCGCACACCTTTGGACCCAAAGAGGGCAGCACTGAGACGGTTTTGAGGCCAGATATTCCAGAATCAAACTGATTTACCCTGAAATGTCGCAATTTCCAAAAAAGCATAAAAATAGCACCCTTAAACCCTGTTTAAACAACTTATCTGCAAAAAATAAATAAAAGTTGATTTAGGGTTTAGTTACCTTTTAACATGTTCTTTCCTGTTTATGAAGGACTTTTTTGTTTTTTTTGTGTTCTCCAAGTATATGGAGTTTAGCAAAAAAAAAGAAAAAGAAAAAGGAACAGACTCACAGATGAGACTAGTACTTTGATTCCAATCAACCATGGCTGCTGAATGTGTATTTAGTCACACCACGGCAAATCACAATGCTTGTTTTCAGGTGAAGTCCAAGCAAACAGAGAAACGTTCGCTAACCACTTTGTCCTCCTGTTGCAATTCCATGAGAGCAGGAATGCAGCAGAGAGAAGGAGCAGGGATACAGACGGGGAGGATGAGGTTTTGGGAGGGGGGGGGGGGGGGGAAGAAACAACAGACCGTGAGCGTCACCAGATCCTGGGAGCGCTGTCACATATTCCAAAAAGCAAAGGGTCACATGGAACAAAATAGCACTTGCTTTGTTTACATTTAGTTAGTGCACAACTAAAATCTCTGTGTTAGTCTGCGGAAAAGATGTTGCATCAGTAAGCTACACAGGGAGTGTTGCATTTAAAAGAAAGCATCAAATAATGTTCTTTAATCAGAACAGCAGTGGAGAGTGAGTTCCCTCTAGTGGCGAAACAGCATTAACACAAGCCATTCAGTGTCTCGTACAGCTATTCATATTCTGTGAAAGTTTTCAGATTTTGTCACATTCCGAGAGCAAATTTCTGTGTATTTCTTTTATGGTTTTATGCAATAGACACAAATGTTTATGATTTTCACTTGTTGTTTTTTTGTTTTGTTTTGTTTTTTAGAAATGAAACTCTGAAAAGTGTGGCATGCATGTGTGTTCTGCACGCTTACTCTGATACCCCAAAATAAAATTCAGTGAAAACAATTGCGTTTCGAGGCAGGAGACGGTAACTATTAGTAATTCACTCCACAAGCTATCAAACCAAGTCGGGGGTTCCTCCTCAACGTCTGAGGAGGAAAACAGACACTCACCATTCCCAGCATGAAAAATGGTAGCGGTAGCATTATGCCGAGGGAATGCTTTCCTTAACGGGGACGGTTAAGAGTTCACTGGAAAACGGGTGGGGCTAAATTCAGGCCAATCCTGGAAGAAAACCTGCTGACGCCGGCAAAAGAGTTCACAATGGAGTGGAGATGTGAACTCCTGTGGGGACGTTGCCATGAGAACACAGCCAGAGCTGCGGTGGAATAGTTTGTCCGTCAAAGTTCAGACTTGACAATCAGCGGTCAGGCCTAAAGCTCCATGCCCACAGCTCACATCCGACACATCTGACCGACCTTGAACTATTTAGCATAGACAAAATGCACAAAAATGCGAGTTTCTAGAAATGGAAAACGGGTGGAGAAAAATCCCAGCTATAACTGCAACAACAGGTGGCGCTATAAAGTATAAACTAAGGGGAGCTGAATGCAAATGCAAATACATGCAACACTTTTCAGTCTTTTATTTCTCAGAATAAAATAAAACCATGTATTTCTTTGCTAGTCTCACCTTTGTGGTACATAAAACCTCAGTGAAATACAGACTTTGTGGTTGTAACATGACAAAATATATATTAAAAAAAAAGTTGAGGGAAATTTTACAAAATGCAGAGAAACTTTACGAATCCCTCATCAGAAATAAAGAATCAGAACGCCTAATGTCTCGCAGCAGATTAAATGTAAAGATTTCACTAGAAATGCTGCTGGCTAAGTTCTCACAAGATGATTCAACTGCAGAGTCGAAGACATTAATGTGTGTGACTGACTGACTGCTGTGTTTGTGGTAGAGGTGTACAACGCTGGAGGCGCGCGCGTGTGTGTGTGTATGTGTGTTACCTTGTTTGACCGCAGAGACACTCGTCCTCCGCACCTAGCACAGAATTTCGTTTGGCAATATGAACAGATGTGACCGCAGCCGTCGGCAAATTTCGTCTTGTGGCAAATTCCACAGGTCGGGGCTTCGCTCTTTTGGTCCTGAACTGGCTTCGTCTCCTCCCCCATCTTCTTAACCTGGTCCTTGTACGATTCAAACTGCTGGTGTAACTTCCTGCCAGTGCATGGAAAATAAAACACAAAAAGCTGGTTAGAAAATCAAATTGGAGAAGCGGAAAACTGGATGACACGTTCGCCCAGTCATCAGGACAACAGCGCCGTATGATGAAATGACAGAATTTTTTTAACCATTTTTATTTCTTTAATTACATTGAGTATTACATATATACTTAAAATAATGCGACTACTTGCAGAAAACACAAGTCAAGTTGTTCTTGCCAATTTTTCAGACACATAAAACGGAGGTTCAAGTTACGACATGTGAATCGGAAATCAAGCACTTTCCAAACCTTCAAAACACCCAACTGAAAGTCAAGCATTTTCAAGGATCCCAAGCTTCAACGGTGTAAATAATGACACGTTTCACTGCCTAACAACAGAGGTAAACAAACCAACACTGTGAAAATCCGTTTTATTTGTTTTTGGTGTTTTTGCTCAAACTTACACTCCTCCCATAATTCCTCTAGTACGAGCCGACAAAGAGACGCGACCCCAGATAAGAAGTGAATTTCTGAAAGCAGGAGCCCATAACGTTACATCAGAGGTTTAAAAGTCGAGCCCCTCCTCTCCCTCCCTGTCTGACACAGCATCTCTTCAATCTGGGGTGTTTGGGTATCAGTTCTGCTTTGCAAGTTTGAGGACATCACTTCATTCTGGTTACTCGGGTTCCTCTGTATTAGATGAATAATTTGCACCCGTCTGTCTGTATCGCCTTGTAATGCGAGGCGAGGAACCACTGGTTATTAAAAATCAACTTTTTTTTTTTCCTTTTTACGTTATCTGCAGGCAATCATCCGTGGTCATAAGCAGAAAACTTTACATCTCACTTTGCAGGAATCAACGCAGCCTTCCTGTGTCTTTGTGTCATACTTCACCTGATTGCATAGGGAAAAAAAAAAAAAAAAAAAAAAAAACTCAACTTCAACCCAAAAAATGAAAACAAAAACAACAACCAAAAGCGTCTCCTTACATTCATTTTGCATGACACATGTCAATTGAGTGTCTCCTTGGAAACTAAACACTGGGCTGACTTCATAATATGGCGATTAGAAGTGGTTTCGCCCCACATATCCCCTGCAACATTCATTAGCTCTTGTGAATTATTGAGCAGTGCGATCCTTTTACCACATACAGGTTCTGCATTTGAGAGAAACACGCTTCCTTTTCCCACAACTGGAGCTTTAGAGCCCAAATCCAGCGGGCGCACACACTTTAAGACACCGCATGTGTGTGTGTGGGTGTGTGTGTGTGTGTGTGTGTTGTCGTCGTCGCGTCTGACTCTCCGTGCCGTCAGAACATTAGATAAAGAGCCACTGACATGCTCCATGTTGTATCCACAAAAGGATTAAAGAGCTAATTATGTCAGCCTTTGTGTATTTACCGAGCAGTGATTCGACTTGCGTGGCGCTTTGTTTAACAGATTCAAACTGAATCACATTTACTCACAGAGCCACCGATGACCGGCTGAGTTAAAGCCGCTGATGCCAAGGATCAGGGAGGCGAAACGTCAAAAACGACCGCGGCGCTTCGACTCCATCCTGTCTCACACGTCGGTACAAAAAAATATGAATTTTTTCGACTAGTAGCATACTGAGAAGTACTAACTTCCATCTTTACTCAAAGAGCAGTTGGAGGTTTTGGGCCTCCAACTGCGAGCTCATCAAACAAAAACAACAACAACAAAAAATCAATCTATTCAGATTCGAAAAGAAAAGAACCACTAAACACATTAGAGAACATCGAGTGGAACATCAGGAAGGTCAGGTCACGGTATCGACGACACGCAGCAAAACGCGGCAGCTGGTACGCATTAGCCATTCAAAGCTGGGTTGCTTATTGTGCAAAAAAAAAAAAAACATGGTCAAATGCAGGTGAGACTGCTGATGAGTAATCATACACTGCTCATTGTCCACCTCAGTGCTTGTGTATCGGAGCTCTCTTACCTATGAGACAGCAGCTACACGCGGCCTGAAACCTGAGCCGTCCTCCTGGACGGCAGACAGATTCAGCTTTAAGACAGCAGGGTGAACGATGTGACGTCTTTACAGCAGCTGGATTTGACTCATTCCGTTATTTGTTGTTGATTCACTTGTAACTTTTTGGGAATCTTTAGCACATGTCCTAATGTTTTTTTAATTATTTTGCATTATAATAAGGAAATAGCTACATCCTGGGAGTAGGCATCAAAGGCTTTAAAGCTGCAGTGAGGAACTGTAATGAAAATTGTTTTTTTTTTGTTTGTTTGTTTTTTACAAATTTGTTGAAATAGTGTGTGATAATGTGTGAAAAAAATGGAGCTTTTCTACCTTCTCCCAGAGCTCCTAATGCTAACCCCAGCCCTAACCAATCAGAGCCAGGAGGCGGGTCTTAGTGCTGTGAACCCCTCTCTGATGGGTGCTGCTCATCTCCCTGCTCTCTGCAAGGTCTGTCGTTAGCATAGCGCACCCATGGTGGCGGACAAACAGTTTTCCTGTAACTGTAAGTCGTTTCTCCGCCATTAGCACATTGAACAGCGAATATTGATGGACAGCACCAAGACCCTCCTCTTGGCTCTGATTGGTTGTTTCTGATTGGGAGAGGTGCATTTCTTTAGACGGCAATAGTCCATTTTTTTAATGATGGTTTCTGTGACTCTTAACCTCGCTTGCTGTTAGCTTCGTCTAGCCTTAGCTTACCAAAAACTTTGGATGTTTTCAGCTTACCCGAACACAAACGGCAATGAACACAACCTCATGAAGGAACACAGCGTACTACTAGCCAGGTGAAGCTAACACAAAGGAGCTAAAGAAGATACATTTACAAATACGATTTGCTGAGATAATAACCACTTACAAACAGGTGAAATGTTTTTGAATGGTATAGCCTGTAGTTTTTGCTATACTGTAATATGGCATAATATCATTAAAGACACACGTATTCAGAAACAAAAAGAATTTTGGATTCTAAAAATGTACTCACTTACACCTCTGACCTCTACGCTCTTCACTTTCACAGTTTTCATTTTTACTGATGTAAAAAAGCGCAATGTCGTTAACGAATATTAGCCAATATGTCAGAATCAATTTAAAAGCCTTCATTTTATTTGCCCCAGTCGCTGAAGTTCGTCTCGTTGTCCTCTCTGGCTGACTGCTACAGTTTAAGATTATTGATTTGTCCTGCTAGCTGCTGAGGAATGGAACTCGATGCCACTTTTGGCTAGCATCTGGAGGTTTCTGTCCGTTTTTTTGTTGTTGCTGCTGCTGGTGAAGAACAGGAGGAAGAACGCCCGCTCGGAGTGACACACCCTCCATTTTCTCAATTGAAGATAACAAAGAGGAGCTTGGACAAAGCTAAATATACTCACTCTGATGCCCTGATGTAGCAATTAAACACTACGCTGATAAACCTTTGGCTGGTTTCCTGAGCCTGCTGCGTTAACAGTTTTTGGCTTTAACTTTATTTTTGCTGTAAACTTCTTGTTCTCTATCGGTGGACGGCGCTACATAAGATTCATTTACCAAGGAAAAAAGTAAACTCTCTGGCAGAAACAAATTGCCATTACTGATATTTGTAAATGATAGGGGCACGGCTAATGGACCATCATTTCATGCCAAGAATGTTACCTGTACAGCAAAACTATCACTAGCATTATTATTATTTCTTCATGTGACTCTATCTAGCATAATGTTTACAATAAAGTTTTTATTTTGTTCCTTATATTGCACTGCTTATTCTAGTTGGGCTTCATCATTAGAGGTGCTCATACATATCTATTTTATAATCTAGATATGTTTCTTGCATTTAGAGTTTCACTCTTCAGTTTCTGAGATTCTTTGTGGTAGTTTCCTGTGGTTTTTGTGGTTCTGTTCCCTTTATTTCCTGTCCTTTTTTTTTTTTTTTTTACCTCTGTTGTTTGAGTTTTGTTATCTCCTGTTGGTTTTGGGGTCTTTCTTATGTTATGTTCTGTTTGTGTGCTGTTCTCTGAGTTCCGGCCTGTGTGTTTTGCTTCTGTCCTGCAATTCTTCCCCTTTGATTTAATTATCTCTGTGCTTCAGCTCTCTGGTCTCCTCATCGCTCAGCAGCTCACATTCTGGTTATTTAGTCTCCACCTGGCTCCTGCTCCATTGCTCCTCTGCACACCGCACTCACCTTCAGTATCTAGCCACGTAACATGCAGAACATTTATTTGCAGAGCAAAGGTGTGGGACCCGATGTTCTGCCATACATCTTTTAAAAAGTACCGGAAAAAGACAAAAAAAAAAAAAAGAACAAAAGAAAAGAAGCTAAATAAAAAAATAGCGCAGCACTTGAGTCGACACCAAAACAAAGCAGAATGGAAAACAAGACTTGGTATGATTATTTTTTTAAGTCTGTTGTTTCAGAACATTACAATTTCTTACTGTAACAAAAATGGATGCATCGAACGAAAGGTTTGTGTCAGCAAGGAGTGAAATTGTTGTCTTTATCAGACACCAGTTTGATACACCGCTAATCTAACACCGATAACCACTCTCCAAACTGCAGTATGTAACTTTTTCAAAAAGCATATGCTTTTTAGAATATTTCTTCAAATTATCATTATGTTGTGTTGAGTGAGTCAAGATAATTTGTGAAAACAAAACAAAAAAGCAAAAAGTTCCTCTGTCTTCTCCAAGTGCTCCCAGTACTAACTGCAGGAAACACCACACAATCAGAAACAACCAATCAGAGTGAGGGGGAGGGTCTTAGTGCTGCCAATCGATCTCGTTCTCACCCCCTCCTGCTTGCTCTTTGCTAAGCTTCAGCTGCTTCACCAAAACATAGCATGCTACCAATGCTAAGGCTAGTTAGAATGACCACCAATGACGGCGGATAAACTGTTTTCCTGTAACAGTGAGCAGTTTTTTCACAATTAGCGCATTGAAAAGCATACAGGAGGTTGATTGACAGCGCTAAGCCCCTCCTCTTGGCTCTGATTGGTTGTTTTTGAGCAGGAGTGATGCATTTTTGCACCGGAAGGAATGTTTTTTATTCACCCATTATTTGTCTCATACCATACTGTTACAACATTGTTACAGTTTTAATAGATATAGAAAAAATGTTTTTTTTTTTTTTTTGTTTGTTTTTTTTTTGTTTTGCAAAAGTTACATACTGCAGCTTTAAAAACATCTTAGAAACTTTCTCTAAAACGAGCCTACTTTGGTCGTCACCATACATTTGTTTTCTTGCTCAAAGCAGATCATGACGGGTCTGAGTTATTACTTACGCGTCTGTTTCGGGCTTCTTGTCATTTTGGGGCTTTTGCTGGGGCTGAAGAACATTATTTACCAGGTCAGTGATCCCACTAAAGGGAAACCACCTGTTCAGACAAGCAAAGCATGGCTGAAACATGGCAATCGGTTATCAAAGGAGAAAATATGTTGACCGTTAAGATTGATTTTTGGATCGCAGGGCAGTTTCGAGGAGTGAGAAACAGCAGGAACATTCACTACAACCACAGCATTTAGAGGAGAGGGCCGGGACACCGGCAGAACGGCAACAGCGGGGCCACCAACATCCAGATACGGTCCGAAATACAACGGAAAAGTCAGAGGGTAGAAGTGCGAGGCTATCAGAGTTAAATTAGAAATAAAGATGGTGGGGGGGGGGGGGGGGGGGGAGAGATGTGAGCTCTACAGCCAATGGAAATGAGTGCTACAGACAAGGCTAACAGAAGTATCACTTCTTCTAGTTTACAGGGGCAGCAGAGGTCGGGTTTTCCAAATGACCAGGCTTAAAGAGAGATTGGATCAAATGAAGCAATAGCACAGTAGAGGAGCATCGAGTCCACGTTTGTAGTCGGACTACAGGGTTTGCACAGGTCAGCCAGAGTGCAGCCGATACACTGGATGAAGACGGACAGCCAAGTAGAAACCAGGGACAAGGGGAGAGTGTGCTAGAAGTCTGGCAAAGAAATTGAAAAAAGCGCCAGTAAAAAACAACAACAACAAAAAAAAAAAAAGCCACTGCCATTAACGCCATGGATGTCAGCTGTTTAATATCAATACAATTCACCTGTCTGGTCAATTTCAGCTCGCAGCGTGGCGTACATGTGATCACATGTAGCGCGATTACTAGAACTGTGGAGTCATCCAGCTGTCATCGCATGGCATTGATGTCATTTCTTTCGTTTAGCCCCCAGAAGACGAGGAAAAAGCCACAAGAAGCACACAGCACAAACTGCCAGGAAAAAAAAAAACAAAAAAAACTGTCAAAGCCTAGAGCACTCTGGGTAATGCAGTTTACTTACTGTGCTTGCTGAGGTTTTGGTTCTTCTTTGAGCCTAAAACATAAAATAAATAAATTAAATAAAAAGGGTATGGAGATCTCTTTGCATACAAAAACAGAAATAGATGAGGAAAATGAGGCGAAGACGCGACAATGGTACAATAACGATGTAAACAGAAGACATGTAATATGTAGAACAATCTATACAAAGACTCAAACAGCAATGGAAGAAATAGAATGGTGGGACCGTAAACAAATATATGTTCACATGTGAATGTCGCTTTAAGGATGGAAGAATAAAAGTAAATAAAATCAAATTTAAATCGCTGTGCGAAGGCAACCATAATTTTAACTCAAAAAGTTTCCAGCCGGACCTTTTGTATTCACGTGTTTCCGGTACGCCTATAAATCTGACGCACAAGCGACATCCGGAAACAAAAACGATCGACGAAAAAAGTTAAATCCTGCTTCAAAAAAAAAAAAAAAAAAACAATCTTATGAGACATCAGAAAAGACTATTGTTGAGTTCAAGTTGCGCTAAAAGGAGTTAGCCTATCAGAGAAGCTATTCAAATAGCATCTTAGTGCTAAACAGCACAGACGTTCCCAACGCTGATGTCAGCGTCCACAGACAGAAAGCAGTACTTTTTCAAAGACGTTACATGAATTATTATCGCTTCCTGAATAAGTAAAATACCACTTTACATCAGTCTGATGGCTCAATGTCCAAAATAACAGATTAAAAACAATAAATATCTTTCTTTATGCGCTCACATGTCTGCAGGATTTAATATTCTAGCAGCAGGGATTTGAATTCAAAACGTTTTCTTTGTCAATACCTCGCTTTCGATTAATTGCAGACTCTGCAATTAGCTCAGTTAAAAATTTTGACCAAGCCCCACCACTATTTGTAAATTATCCATGTGATATTAAGAGGTTTGCTTGCAGGAATAAACGAATAGTAATAATAATAGCTCCTTATACTGATCAAGCAAAGCAAGGAGCAAATATTTGGTGGAAGAGATTTTTTTTCGAGAATGGAGTAAATACCTCCATTGGTGATCAGATAAAAAAAAAAAAAAAAAAAACACAAAACATAAACGACTCATCTACAAGTTGATAGGAATATGTTTTCAGCACAGCATCAAGATGCGCTGGTATTTAAAATGCTTCCTCCCTCCACTCCTCTTGAGTAAAGCAGAGGTCAGACAAACACAACACACACACACACACACAGCGGCCGCTACATGACCATTTCACATGTCTCAGAAATCTGTACACCATCCGACACACGAGGCCGCGACTTTAGCCGCTCTCGCTCCTGCTTTGGGAGCAAACGTCACTACAAGCCAGTGTTTCTCGATTCCGGTCCTCACGCCCCCCCTGCCCTACATGTTTTAGGTGTTTCCCTTCTGCCACACACCTGGATTGAACATGTGGGTGATTAACAGGCTTCTGTAGCACTTGATGGTCATGCAATCATTTGAATCAGCTGTTCTGGAATAGAGGTACATCTAAAACATGCAGAGCAGGAGGAGCCTGAGGACTGGAATTGAGAAGCGCTGCTAAGCCAACCAGAAACAAGCAGCTGAGAATCCCACGGCAAAACCCCCCAACAAGCCCCTGATCACCACTCAGTCTCAATCACACAGAAAGGTTGTACGCCCGAAACCAGTGCATCTCTGTTGTTTTAAACTTTGACCCCATCTGATTAAGACGGTGACCGGGGTTCAGGGTTAACTTCCACTGTGAAAAACTGCTCCAATTAGATCGATTGCACTTAATTGGAACTGCTTAAAATTGTATGAAATAAAACCAAAGACTGCAGTAGCTTCCAGTTTAAAAAAGAAAAGAAAAGAAAAGAAACAGCAGGTAAGTCTTCTGTCTTTCTGAAAGAAAGCTTTCAGAATATTTAAGCACTTCCTGGAAAGAGGTTGACTGGAGTGGCAACTGCTTTCCTCTAGCAGAAGCCAATGTGAGCCTCAGTGAATATCTAAGTGAGAAAAAGTCTTGCATTCAAAACGGAATCCGTTCTAAATGCTGTTTGCAAATGAAAGGGTGCACTTTGTTTTAACCCAAACAAACAATAATAAAATAATAATAATAATAATAATAATAATAATAAAAGAATAAACCGAGACCTCCTCGGTCTCAGTTTTTGTGTGCTTTTCACACGAACACTTTTTGGTGAAAAGCAGAAAGGGCGGCGGAGCGGGAAACCGGCCGGTGTGGTCCGGGGCCAGGCGAGCAGCCCGCAGAGAAAAGATCCGGTCCTGTGTACCCGTCAGTGTCGGCGCTCTGTTTCCCGATGAGCCAGTCCATATTTATCCTCTCGCTGTGTTCTCCCGATGACCTGCAGCGCCGCTCTTTATTGATCCCATCAGCCCGGTCTCTGTGGTCGCATTACAAGCCTCATATTTATCTGATGGAGCCGGCCAGCCCGCCTGGACAGCTGCCGGACACCGAGCGTTTGTGTGCACGAGCCGACGTCCTCTACGCAGAGGTGCGCGCGCGAGTGCGCCTCCGTCCGACCCGCGTACCCTCGCGTGCGCAAGGGGTGAGCGCGCTGCTGTGTATTGTTTGACATGGGGCAGTAAAATGAGAGAGTGTAAAATGTCACAAGTGACGTATTCAGTCTCCTGGCTGCCAAGGAGGCCCTGCAGGGCCGATCCGGTCTCAGTTTTCCGTCTCTTTAACCCGCAATCTGCATCCCCTGAACTCCCTGTGACACAAGAAGAAGAAATAAACAAATACACCAACCTGTTGCAGTTGAGCAATTTGGTTCTTTTGCTCTTTCTCCACTTTTCATATCACAACAGAATCGGTTTTAGTTTTGTTTTTTTGTATTTTTCTTCTTCTTTTTTTTGTTTTTTTAAATTGGGTTTGTGTGACTTTGAACCGAGTTTCCAACAAAGACTAGTGCTACAGTGCCCTCTAGTGGACAAATTGGTGTCTAACGTTTCCAGAGAAAGACTGAACACATGGAGCGTCTTTAAAATATGCACCGTCTGAATCTTTTCTGATCCGCTTCGTGAGTCGTTTGTGGTTCACATTAGGCATGATCACAAATAAAAATGAATGGAAACTATTTTCAAGCAAAACCATCCAGGTAAACTAGCAACTCTTTTTTTTATTATTATTATTTATTTATCAAAAAATGTTCTTTAACTTTAAATTGCCACTTTGAAAGTCTTGAGTTTTTGTACAAGTCACTAATTACTTATGAGTTTAGTGGCAAAATCCAAATTCACACCGTTTTGCTGGACAAATTGGATAAATTGTCCCAGTAACCATTGCGATAAACAATAACATTGTTGTTTTGGAACCGTTTTCAAGTTATACATTTATAATGGTGTAATAATGCAAGTTTGCCCTCTGAAAGACCAAGAAACTTTAATTTTGCAAAAAACATTTAGCACTGAAATAGAAGATATTTGAAATGTCCAAAATAAAACATGACAAACCAAAACTAATATATTAAAACGGAGACGAAAACCACACACAACTGAAACCGCAAATACAATCTTGTTCTTTAACAAGATTGTAACACATTTACATTCTTTAACAAGATTTTATCTTTATCCGGTCAAGGATGTGAACCGGGGCAGTGATTCTGAAGGCCACCACAGTCGGAGTGATAACCGGATCATAAGGAAGTGATGTGGCTCAGTGAGTAAACACCAACCACTGTATTATTCCACCATTAACGCTGGTCAGGAATGCCAGCAGATGTGGTGTCTGTATGAGGAAAGTCAAGGTAATAACGCGGTAAAACATCAACATGCTCAGGCTGCAGCAGTTACCAGATACAGGTGACCGCTTACGAAGAACACCTGAAGCTCATTCAATCAAAGACACTGAAAAAAAAAAAAAAAAAGTTCTTGATAGAGTTTTATCAGTTTCTGAAATATGTCAAAATATCATCAGTGGTAAAACTACCCTATTAGCCAAAAGAGAAAAAAAAAGCAGAGAAAAATATTCCTAGACAACTTCAGCCAGAGTTAGTCCACTTCAGGCAGCCATCCCAAGCAAATCAACATGCTGTGTGTGACGGTAAGTCTTTTTACAGCAAAGTTATGCAACTCAGAATCCACCCCCACTCTCCCAACAAATCTAGTCTGCAACCTGCAAATCTTAAAGAAAGGTCAAGTGCGCTAAATATAGCAGGTCAATTTCTGTCAGTCGATGAGGCGGTGAGACACCTGTTCATTCAGCCTCTCCGGTAAAGGCCAGGAGAACCGCTGCCGAACGCTTCCTCTCCGTCATCAAAGAGAATTAGGAGCGGCGGATAGGGCGCTGATAACTTCCTCAGGTGTGGGGCGCTGGCGCGGTGAGATAGGCAGGGCAAACAGGGACAACGACATGGCCTCGGCATAGACGGGTTGGCCGGGTGCGGCGGCTGGGCCTTAGAAAGTAGAGATACAATTGAACGCACGCGCCGCCACTCATCAGAACAGGCGATCGAACAGCATGCAAGCCAGACCTCCTGACCGAGAACTAATATTCAGATTGTCAAACAGGAGTTGGCAAGAGCAAGTTTTTTGGGGGGTGGGGAGGGAGCGACGGGAAATGGCTAATCTGCAGCCAAATATAACTAAAAGTCCATCTGTTTCCTTAGATTACCCGCCAGGATTCAATTGAGCTGCCTCAAATCTCCCTTCCCCGAGAGATATCCAAGTCGGCGAGTCGCCACGCAGCCGACACGTTCACAAGTACACCTTTTTCGTGGAAGGGCTTACAAGAAACATATGGACAATATTCATTTTTGCAGCCACTTTATCACACAGCGTAACACGTATCAGCATAGCATTTAGAGAAAATTCACAGAGTCGATGTTCTTGAACATATAGATGAAGAAACATTTGTTGTCTCTCTGGGTAAAGTTGGGTTCAAAGTCATAACATATTTTTAACAGCAGCATAATCTTTTTGGAAAAACATTTTGAGTTTTACTCAGTGGGTTTAAAATCTTGAGCTGAAAAAAAAAAGCTTATTTTTAACAAAATCACCGGTGTCGATGCATTGAACAACCCCATAGGGAAGGACTTTCTGACCAACGTAGTCGAAACGTAATCGATCCCCTTATGAAACATTAGTTAGCCTTGATTGCCAACGTTTTTTTCAGAGAATCAAGAAATCACATAACACGAGCCTGTCTGACGGCACACAGTGGGCGAGGATCTCACAACGTGACACATCGTGGTTCATCGAACCGAGGACCACCAGACAACCCAGAACAACTTTCAAAACTCTACAGACCTCACTTCCATCAGCTCTGCTCAGTACCAATGACTTTCACATGAAAGAAACAAACAGAGGACAAAATGCCACTGAAATCATCCTGATGATCTCCAAGATTTTCCGAAAATATTTCACGGTTTTGGAACCCAGCCATAAAAGACTAAACTACAACCGGGGAACAAAGACACTATTAATCCCAGATTGACCTGCTTTAGCCTGCTTTCATTTCAAAAACATGCTTTGTGGGTTTTCTCAGTTAGCATTAAATTAGCTTGATGATATGAAACACTTGATTGTGACCAAAAGTGAAAATAAGAAGAAATCACTGAGAAGATGGCAAATACTTTTTTTCCACTCTACCATATTCATACCGTGTGTCACACCAGACCCAGTTGGAGACTTTGCTGTTACTGATTTTATTTCTCTCTCACATTTGCATTCTGCCACAAACACACAACCATCACACCCCCATTCTGAATCCCTTTCTCCTCTCACATCATACAAGTCAATCTGCTACGCTAAGCTGTGTGGAGCTGGGGCGGGACAAACACCACACATTTACCTAGCAATATGCTAGCTTGTCAGGGATTTGCTTGCTGTCTGGTTGAGGTCTGTGTCGAGGCCCCTAGCACAGGCTCTCCAAATGCACGTAGTGCTTTACAAGCGAAATCTGTTGTGCATCATGTTCAGCGTGGTATTATCTGCATCAGATTCTGCTGATTAAAGTATTTGTTAGATCAAACTCACACCGGAGGATTATGCGGTGGCCCTGTACGGTCCGCACCCACACACTGCTGCTGTCTTTGCTTCGTATCGTATCACCACTTCCCGCTTTGTTCCGCAATCCTATATGACAACTTTCAGATCTCAGTTGTGATTGTTTTGTCTAAGGGTTTCTTTTTTTATTTTTCTTAGACAGTAGAAACTTTATATCTACTGACTGTTTGGTTTGTTGTTTGTTGGGTCTGAAGACTGGGCCATTTATATGGTTTATACATTTTTCACCACAACAGAATTTGATTAATAACAAGGAAATCAGATTACTACTATAAGGGTTAATCTCAGATTGTTTCTCAGCAATGTTTAAAGTTAATGTTTAAAATCTGTGACTGGTCAACAATTGATGGCAAAGTCTTTGATTTAATCTGTACCAGAAATCCTAACGTTTAAATACATTTCTCAGTCTGTATGTCCCTGTTGTCTTTAATAATTGTGCTTGTCCCAACATGTCGTTCTGTGTGAACACCAGGGTGCTTCTTCTGTCAGGCTAACCTATTCGTTCTGACGCAGACGCATTTTCATTGTATCTGTAATCAGCACTTTCCTGGCAGTTGACAGCGTCCCGTCTTTGAGCATGTAAACGCCTCAACAGCTTCTCTGGGAACGTTTCAGACGCTCAAGCGGCGTTTCAGCTCGGACCACTGCTGGATGAAGCCCACTCATTTCCTTCTCTTCATCCAAGCCAGACACAGAAACATCAGAGCCGCGTGGCCAACACCAGCTCTGCCTGATCAACATTTTCTTGCCGAATTTACAGTCATGTGGTCCTATGACGACCATTGTAGATGAAAAAGAAAAGAGGAGGGAATTTCAGGTACAAAAACTCACAAATTTTGAGATTAATCTCAGACATTTTCTCAAAGAAGCAAGGAAATTTCTTTGCTTGAAAGGTCGACTTTTGGAAATTTTGCCAAATTTTGAAATTTGAAAGTTCAGCCAAAAAATGTCAGAAATTTTCTAGGAAAAAAAGGACAGTTCTAAGTTTGAAGAGTTGAAAGTTTGACTTTTGAAACTCAAGAATGTCCATGTTATTCTAGTAAATTTGAAACTTTTCAAACACAGAAATGTCCTTGTTTTTTCGTAGAAAATTCAGAGAATTTTAAATTTACTCTTTTTTTTCCCCCTTATCTTCAGTGGCCTTAATATGCCATCGTATGATCCAACTCTCGGTTTCCTTGTAAACAATTACCTCGTGGGTCAGTGATAAAAAAGAATAGGGTAAGTATCTCACTGTGTATTATAAAATATCAACTGTAGCTGCTGAGATGATGTCCAGAAATTTAAATATGAAAACATTGTGAATAGCAAACATAGCAGTTAAAAGTGTCCTATTACAAGTATTTGCATACTTTTGATTACATTTATATCTCTAAGTCTCTTGTCTCTATCATAGATGTTTTTGGGATCAGAACTAGTGAACCAGTACAATCAGTAATGTTCTTCAGACTTAACAGCAAATAAAAACTTGCACTTCATAAGTTGAAGAAAATCTTGTAACCTGTTTGTAGTATTACAAAAACATTTTTTCTTACTAATATTCTACTTTTATAAACACTTTCTCTAACGCTCCTCGGTCCGATGTTTAACCAGACACACGTGCTGGAATTGTTCCAGGTAGAAGTAAAGGGTGGACTGTTCTAAAAATGTCTCACACTGAGGGTTATAATAGCCCAGTCATAGCTAACAATAGAGCGGTATTTGATACCTGACCTATTGTTGACCCTCCTCACTCCACTCCTTCTTTAACCAATTCATCCCTACAGACAGGGCTGCTTCTCGGCTATGGCCAAATGGTTGCCAAGGGCGCCAGCTACAGAAGGGGGCGCTGCTGGGACGACTCAAAGAAGCAGAAGAAGAAAATACAGAGCGGAATAGCTACTAGAGCTAAGGCACAGCACTCCATGGCACCTTTTTTTCTTATTCTAAGTATTGAAAATAAAATATTTGAAAATATAATCAACAACCTGCCCCATGTCGCTCACTATGGTGGAAGCTAGCATATTGGTAGCTTCTGACAGAACAAGTTCACTGTTTGTTTTCCACGTGGAACATTAGCATGGCCTTGTACGAGTTTGAATAAAATATATTTGGTAATAAGCACAGCTATCAGAGAAAACACACTGCAGCTATCAATATTTATTAAACTGTTCTCTGCAAAATGCTAAAACTTAACTCGCTTATCTTCTAAATTAAACTATTAAGACATACAGCTGTTGATGGCACTACTTCCCTCCCCACCCCTCTCATTTTTTTCTTATTCTTTTTTTTTTTTTTTTTAGGTTTCCCTTTGAGGAATTTATAGGCTCCCACATGCGCCACATCCTGGCTACGCACGGTTCAAAGGTCGGAACATTCGTCAAATGGACAGATGCGTCACTGCCACACACTATACGACTTCAATTAAGTTGAACTTGACGACTCCAAACATCTGTCTGACGGCGGGCAGATCTGTTTAAATTTGCCTTCTGTGAAATCCCTAATGAAAGGATTTTCTTGCATCAGTCGCCTCTCTGTGCAGATTTAAAGCCGACCACGCAAACAACCATCCAAGCAGCTGGCCCCCTGAGGATAAGGCGAACGGTCCCTGCTGTCCGTCAACTCCAGCTCTCCAACTTCTTTTCAGATTTTTGCATCTTCACTGAAACGAAGATGCAAAAAACTTTAAAAATAAACTTCTGTTATTTGCCGGTCCCCTGCCTCCTTGGTCAGCTGCTATATTTTCATGGCACCTTATATGTAGTTTTTATTTGTTTTTACCATCTTTCTTATTTTTACGGATGAAATCGGATGAATGTTTGTATTTTGTGTTTGTTTTATGGGACCATGGTTGGAAATTGGCATTTTTGCTAAATCCAGTACATTTACGACAACAATGTATGTTCATTAAAGCTGCAGTATGCAACTATTTTTTAAAATGTTTTTTTAAAAATGAAAACTATCATGATGTCATCACAATATTATATCAGGCAGATGATCTGTGAAAAAAAAAGTAGCACTCCTCTGCCTTCTCCCAGTGCTCCCAGTACAAACTGCAGACATACGCCACTCAGTCAGAAACAACCAGTCAGATCCAGGAGAAGGGTCTTAGCGCTGTCAATCACTCTCGTGCTCACCCTGTCCCACTAGCTCTTTGCTAAGCTACAGCTGGATCACCACAACATAGCCTGGGCACTAATGCTAAAGCTAGTTAGCATAACCATCAATGATGACAGATAAACGGTTTTCCTGTAACAGTAGGTTGGTTTTCCATCACTGGCACATAGAGCAGTGTACAAGAGGTTGATTGACGATGCTAAGACCCTCCTCCTAGTTCTTATTGGCTCATTTTTTTATTTGATTCTTTTTGCAAACCGCAGTAGTAGGACTGGAAGGAGGCACAGGAGATTGATTTTTTTTCACAGATTATTTGTCTCATACCATACTGTCCCAACATGGTGATGGTTCATATGAAAAAAAACATATTTTTGCAGAAGTTACATATTGCAGCTTTTATATGCATTGGTCAATTTAAATAAAATCACTCAAGGCATTATTGTTGTGATGGTAGCAGTATTTCATCAGGATAATTGTGGGCTGCACGGTGGCTCAGTTGGTAGCACTGTTCTCTTGCAGCAAGAAGGTTCGATTCCCAGCCTAGTGTCTTTTTGCACGGGAGTTTGCGTGTGCTCCCTGTGCATGCGAGGGTTCTCTCCGGGTACTCCGGCTTCCTCCTACAGTCCAAAAATATGACTGTCAGGTTAACTGGTCTCTCTAAATTCTCCCCAGATGTGTGTGCATGGTTGTTTGTTCTCTCTGCAATGCGACAGACTGGCGACCTGTCCAGGGTGAACCCCGCCTCTCGCCCGGAACGTTAGCTGGAGATAGGCACGAGCAACTCCTGACACCATAGGGGAAATGATGTACAGAAAATAAATAAATAAATGGATGGATGGATGGATGGATGGATGGATGGATGGATGGATGGATGGATGGATGTGGTATTAAGGAATTAGTTGCAGATCCTCTACTAAAATTGCAATCCCAGGATGGAAAATTAGCTTTTTGTGCTTCAACCCTCAGCAACATACTGATATGAATTTTTTTTTAATTTTTTTTTAAAACAGGCTCCACTGCTTTTACTTTGCAAGGAAGTGCAATGCCTTAAATGTCACAACAGTGATCGCTCTTGGTCTTTATCTCAGCTGGTCGCCTTGGCAATCTCTACCTACAGCAGCGTCCTCATCCACGGCACATGTGCAGCAGCGTAAACGCTCCTAAACATCCCACCTCCCGATCAGCGCCGGGCGAGCAACAATCGATACCAACAGCATCTGCTAGAATGTTTTCACTGCTGATGCTGCTGCGCTGAATGTTTCCTGTGAAGCTAGCTCAAGCAAATGTAAAGTTATATTACAGTATCACTGCACCACTTATTACATAATGAAATATCACAATTCCCTTGTTGGGAGGCCTCTACGGAGCAACTGTGTGTCTGTGTGTGTGTGTGTGTGTGGGTGTGCATGTGTGTGTGTGTGTGTGTGTGTTGACTGGCTACATGTCTGTGTGCGCGGCGGTGGGTACTTGTTTTAAAAAAAGCACTGGATGGTTTGAGATTTAGGCCAAACAAAGGCGTGTTTGAAGGGCCCGGTCGGCAGCGGCACAAACGTTGTTGAGTCACCGGCTTGCACCTGCTTCGGCCAGCTGAAACCTGAATGAGTAAACCTTGGACAAACACACACCAGGGAGGGAGAGATTACAGCGCCCTGTGTAAACTACCGCTAGTAAATATATCAGCTCCCTGACAAAAAGCGCCTGCGTTGAGGACACGTTATAATTCATTTAAAAGGTTTGCTCTCATTTCTTTGTGTACAACGACCCTTCGTTTGGGTTTAAATGTGGATTTCATGGCTGAAATGAAAATTAGATTTTGTAGGGTCAGGCATGTGTCATATAGCTGGTCGGCTATATGAAAACTCGCATAATGCTGTCCAAATTTTGTCTAAAAAATGTCACTAAATTGGATCGTCAGACATTGTTTACTATTAATTTTAAGGTTTGCTTCTAGTTTTGAGATTTAATCCCATAAATTTCAGTTTATTCTCTAACATAGAATAGTTTACCTCTACGGTGGCAAAAGTTGAGCCGCACCTCAGAGTTAAAAAAAAAAAAAAGTTGTGAATTCGAGAGAGAAGTCGCAAAATTGAGAGAGTAAAGTTGTAAAATTTCTGAAAATGATTTTTTTTTTTTTTTCCATAACATTTTCAGAAATCTGTTCCTATCATTTCCAGTGACAACAAATGACTGCAATCATCCAAAAATAATGATTGCGTCCCTGGAGAAGAATAAATATGAGGTATAGTTTCAATATAGCACTCTTCCCCATTCAGCGCTGATTCAATTTCAAGAAATGTTTGTCAAAAAATGTTTGCACAAGCACCATAATAGTTTTGTTTAAAGCTGCCATTTGTAACTTTGAGGAAAAAAAAGCATGTTTTTTCCGCATTTATTAAACCAGTCCTCTTGCTGTGACAGTATAATATGAGACAGATAACCTGTGAAAGGAAAAAAAAAACTCCTCCACTTCCTCCTAGTGCTACTATTGGATTCTGTAAAAATGCACCAATCAGAGCCAGGAGGAGGGTCTTAATACTGTCAATCAACCTCCTGTATGCTGCTAAATGTGCTACGGGCGAAAAAACTATTTACCATTACAGCAAGACAGTTTATCTGCTTTCATCTGTAGCTATGCTAACCCGCCTTAGCATTCGTGGCAGGCTACATTGTGGTGAACCACCTGTATATTATCTACCTGATGTTAAACTGTATTAATCTTAACAAATATGTAAAAAAAAAAAAAAAAAAAAATCTTCTTTTGTATAAGTTACATGTTGCAGCTCTGATGTAAGAATTTGATTTCATTTGTTTGACTGTTTTGACAAATTGCATCCAGCCTTTAACAGGAATTGCTCTTTACTTTTCGGTAGGTGGCAGCTGCCGTCTGTTGCCTAGGTTTCCTGGGCGAGTGCGTCCCCACAGGTTTTCTGCCTTCTCTGGATGCCTGGCAGTGTGTTGGCTACAGCAGGAAGCCGAGTGTGTCCGCTATTAATAGTCGCACTGGAAGCATGAGATTTCTATGAATGGGGCAAGCATGAGATAATAGTCTGATCAAGAAGCCGTGTGTTTCCCGCTTCCACCGTCTGCCTCTCACACCAGATCTGCACAAACGATTGCAGGAAATGCTACTTTTTTTCTTTTTTTTTTTTTTACCTCCACCATTCACAAGTCTTAACTAAGAAAACAGTATATTTTATTGGAAATCACAGGCAGTCTGGCTCTTATAAACTCCACCTCCTATGTTTTGCCAAGGGCATTTTTAAACTTCGCAGCCAGGGGGAAGGGAAGGACAGAAAAGAAAAAAAAACCTTCCCAGCTTTATTGGAGGGATAAAATCCGGACAGCCAATGAAACCACATGCTGACGAACGCAGATGTTATTTAAAATAGAACCAAAAGGAGAGAGACAATAGAAGCTGGTGAAGTGCGGCTGTGTCAATGGGATTTTGAGGCGGTCGTATCGGCAGCGAGAGCAGATAGGATCAAAGACGTCAGCGTCTCTCCTCTCATTTTGTTCTCTGATGTCCTCTCTGCTCCTCTCCCGTCCCTTCTCCCTTCCTCTCTTTCCCCAACCCGAACTCTACGGTACCGGTCGCTCCAGATGTCGGGCCGTTCGATAACGAAATTGAAAGGCTCCCCACCCCCAACATCACCAAATGCTGGACGCTGAATCCTCACTACAAACCGACACAAAGGCACTACACTGAACGTATGCCTCCGCCATTATGGTTTTCAGTTTAGACAACATCTGGAAAGAGTTCTGTGGATTTGTGTTCAACCAGCATTGCAATGCTTTTGGATTCCTCATAGTAGATTCGTTTTATTTCGTTGTGACTTTTAGTTTGTCTCCTTCGGTTAGCTTTAATTCGTTTTTGTTGGGCATTAGTTAAATAGTGTTTAGTTTCAGTTTAGTCTGTATTAACAGTTTTAGTCTTTTCATACTTTGGTTTTAGATGCTGATTTCAAAAAAGGTCAAACTATTGTATTGTGTTGAATAATCGGCAGAAGAGACCACCTTCAAAAAATGGTTTAAAAATAGTTTCTCCAAAGTTTTGCTCTCGCCATTTTGCAGACCAGCGTAAGTGCCACCAGGAGGATTATGGAGAGCTCTAATTTGCCGACAGCTGATGTAAACTGCTTGAATGGAAGAAATAAAAAGACAAAAAAAAAAAAAAAAAAAAAACAATTTCACATCAGCTGAAAAAGCTAATAAATTGATTCATAAACATGAAAACTATTATGTCTTGAATTTTATTGTGTTTTAGTTAGTTTTATAGACGCATGATATAGTTACACTTGTATTTTTTCCCAAGTTGATAACTACATTTATTTATTTCAGTAAAAAAAAAATTGTTCATTTTAGTGAGCCATAAAAACCTGGTTTTCAATCATCTCTACTCCAATACCCCTGAAGCTAAACTATCCTAAGATCTGGACCGTTCCATCGCTCTATCATCCAAAAAGTGGCAGCATCAGGGGCGATAGCACACATTAAAACTTGCAAGACGAGACGAGACACAATGCTGAGATCATGAGAATGAGTTGAGAGTTTGAAATATTGTTCTCCAGAAAACTGCAGAGATCAAGTTTCTGCAGCAAAAGCGTCCATTAATCCTTAAGTGAACCGCACAGACTCAGACGACGGTGAAGGAACGACACCTTCGGAGAAGTAATTAACCAGAAATGTACAAAAAAATAAATAGAAATATTTTCCACACAAGGCTAAAAAAGCTAAAACATCTTTGTGTCTAACGATGTTCTGCCCAGAACTCCTCAAGTGTATTTAGCTTCATCAGGTTCCACTTCTGCCAAAACCAAATCTCACACCAACTACTTTTTGCTATCAATTTATTAATTGTTGAATTGAAAAAAGAAAAATAGTCAACTCATCAGAACTTGGTAAGTTTGATAAGCCCAGCAGGAAGGGCTGAGCTGCTCACATGTTGATATTCAGCTGCAGATGCATCTTTTGCTACGAGTGACCAAACTTTCGCTAAAGAAATGCTGTGTTATTGCATTTTAGGCAACGAAATGTTTATTTACGTATTTTTAAAAAGGGAACCGAATTATTTATTTACGTGCATCTTTTAGCGTATTTCCAACATTGCACGAAAAACAGCCGAAGTGGTTCAATGAAAAATCTGCAGCATGTGCCAATTTAGTTTTAATCCGATTAACCGATCAATCATCAGAATAATCAATAATAACCGATTACTAAAATCATCATCAGCTGCTGCCCTACTCTAAACTGTCATTGCATGATTTAATTTTTTTTTTTTTAATTATTATTATTCACTGAAATTGAACCGCGAACCTTTAGCTTTTCTTCCAACGGTGCAAAACTGGCCAACTATCCACACGCTGCATGTTACTGAAAAGACATCAGATCTGAGACCAACTGCGTGACTCGCCAAGCGACTACTGCACACTGTCCCTTTAATTAGCTTGACGACGCATTCATTTGCGGCGCGCTCTGCTTTACAGGGTCAAGACGATACACATCCTCTCCTCCACTTTCTGTCTCTCTCCGCCTCCCTAAGGGAAACTGATGGGGGTATTTATGACAGAATGTGCTCTCTGCCCGGGACGGCATGAGTGAGAGCCCGCTCTACTACACTGTGCGGTGGAACGCTGTAGAGCTTTGCGCCCTCATCGCATCCTTAAATGTGACTTTTAATTTAAGCTAAGCTAAGGCGTTAGCTTCCGCCACGTTTGAGTCGCCAGCTGCTTAAACGCCACCGGCCTGTATGGCAAGCCGTTTTGACGTAAATTCGGATATGTGTCTCCAGTCAAATGACAGCTCCAGTGACGTCATTTGAGACGTCTTGAAAGGAATTTTGACTCGTCAAAATGTTATTGAAGATATCTTGAATTATTATTCTTACTAGTCGAAATGTAAGAATAACACATTCTTACTCTCCATCCATTTTCTTCCCCCCTTGTCCCTATTGGGGTCGGGAGTTGCTGGTGCCAATGTCCAGCTACGTTCCACCCTGGACAGGTCGCCAGTCTGTCGCAGGGCAACACAGAGACAGAATATGGACTGGAAGCCCCGAGATCAAAGTGGGGAACACCCCCACAGGTGGTGGAGAATGGCCGAGCTAAGATCCTGTGGGACTTCCAGATCCAGACAGACAAAATGGTAAGGTCGAACCAACCGGACATTGTTGTAGTGGATAAACAACAGGGGAAAGCCGTTGTGGTGGATGTGGCAATACCCAGTGACTGCAACATCAGGAAAAAGGAGCACGAGAAACTGGAGAAATACCAGGGCCTCACGGAGGAACTGGAGAGGGCCTGGAAGGTGAAGACCACAGTGGTGCCTGTGGTCATCGGGGCCCTCGGGGCAGTCACCCCCAAACTGGAGCAGTGGCTACAACAGATCCCAGGAACAACATCAGACATCTCAGTCCAGAAATGTGCAGTTCTAGGCACAGCAAAGATACTGCGCAGAACCCTCAAGCTCAGAGGATAAAAACCACCCGCAGTGGGTGAGAAGGGAATATACACACACACACACCAAGGGAGAATTTAGAGAGACCAATTACAGTCATGTTTTTGGACTGTGGGAGGAAACCGGAGGACCCGGAGAGAGCCCACGCATGCACAGGGAGAATGCAAACTCCGTGCAGAAAGACCCCCAGGCCGGGAATTGAACCCAGGACCTTCTTGCTGCAAGGCAACAGTGCTACCAACTGCACCACTGTGCAGCCCACCATTACACTGTATTATTAATTCAAAATATGCAGATATTTTACACTACCTTTCGGTATAAAAATGTAGTCTTGTCTAGTCAAAATGCATTTTTAGACATCTGGAACGTAATGACGGATAGTGAGACGGAACCGAATTTATGTTAAAACGGCTTGCCATTAACGCGTGCGCTTATGGGACTCAAGATTTCCGTCACTTCTTGTTGTCGGTTCGCAAAAAAGTGTACAGTAGCAGAAAAAATATCCGAGGTCCAGGCTGGTGTGACGTGCGTGCGTGTGTGTATGTGCTCCTCTCTCTTATAGCCTCCAGGGACACAGGACCTCTCAGGAGCACTGACCCAGCTGGTACACCGAGCACACTGTAGCACAATCAGATAAACGACCAGCAGGCAGAGGAGAGGGGGGTGAATGGGATGGGGAGGTGTGTGTGTGTGTGTGCGGGGGGGGGGGTGGTGAGGGACGACTAGGGTGAATGGAAAAAAAAAAAAAAAAAAAGGAAAAAGAAATGGGATGTGATCAATCAAGGCTAATTTTAGGTCAGTGCACTTCATGTTGAACGCCGTGCTAAAGTTGCAATTCTGCAGCCGTACTTTAAATAGTATCCACTCTTCTACCCACTGCCTGAAACGAATGATAAAAATAGCAAACGAATCACAGTTTACAGTTGGAATGATAAAAAAAAAAAAAAGATTTAAAATGACTCTGAAATCAGGTGGCCAACATTCGGCTGCGGATAACAGTGTCAGTCGGCTTAGCAGCTCGATACACTCTGGGGTAACCAAAAGTATTCAAACACCTTTGCGCTTTTCCACTCTAACTTTACAGACACACTTCACTACAGCAGTGCATAATTGTGAATGTATGGAAAATAACAGAGTTTTAATTTTGTGTATGTGGGGGGGGGGGGGAGTGGGCTTGCCAAACAAATCTGAAAAGTGTGGCGTGTGCTATTGTCTTAAAGATGAGAGTTATTTGCATGGCCTGACACGTGCACTTTGGAGAGTCCCTGATCATGCACATTCAATCCTTTCCTCATATTCTGAGTTGGATTACAGTCCGGGCTTTGATTCTGACTTGTTTAGGGCTGAAACGGTTAATTGCGATGAATCGATTATTGAAATAATCGAAAGCTAATTTAATAGTCGACTGGTCGTCAACTGGAGTACACAGGCGAAAAAGACAATTTGCTCACAGAACGACACTCTCAGAGCAGCAAGTAAGCCAAAACTACATCAAAGTATATACATTTTGTATTTAAGATAAAAAATATATATATTTCCTCAAGTAGGCTAGCTTAGTTTTAGCTTCAGCCAGTTCAAATTCTTAAAATAAATAAAAAGTTATATATATATATATATATATATATATATATATATATATATATATATATATATATATATATATATATATATATATATATATATATATATATATATTTAGCCTTTGATACAAATAATCAGGCATTCACTCATGGAATGCTATATTATTTTATTTTAGGCAATAAAATGCTTATTTTCTTACGTTAAAAATTATTTATTTGCACCTCTTCATGCTTTCTAATGATGTATATATATTTTAAAAAATCTTACATGTTTAAGTGGTAAATCTGCTAGAACGTGACAATTATTTGATTTTTTTAATCGTCGCTATAATCTAGAGAACAATCAATTACTAAAATAATCCGCTGCAACCGTAAGCTTGTTTTCTTCCAGGATTTCCCTGTCTGGCCAAATTCGTCGCCCCATCAACTCGGAAAAGAATCCCCAAAGCATGACGCTGCCGTGTTTCCCACTGTTGATGTTCTGTGGGTTTTTTTTTTTTTTTTTTTTTGCCTGACCACACATAGCATCAGATCTCCTGTTTCGGTAACAAATCTCACAAAATAAACGGCTTATGGCAACTTAAAGACGCGGCCGCGTAGTGAGAATCGAACAGAAGCGAGCTGCAGTCTGGTAGCGTTAGCCTATTCTGGTCCTCAGAACATCTTGCCCTACATGTTGAATTAAACCCCATCTGACTCAGTGGACTCAAAACACTCAGGGTTGTGGGTTTCTTGAACCACAAAGAGGAAACAAAGTAATAAAGATTTAATGTTGTGGAGCTTCAGCAATATTCCTGACTTCAATTTAGGATGCCTCTGTCGATTAAATATTTACAGTCATTTTCCAGCCTTTTTTATGTGTATATTACACGGTCGAAAATTATGCATGAGCAAAGCTGAATCACAAGAATAATCCTTATGCTCCAAGTCGGTGGCGTTTTAGGGCGCATTCACGCTGGCCTTGTTCAGTCCGCTTTGGTCCAACTCCAAGAATGTCCGGTTTGCTTGAGGAGATGTGAACGCGCCATCAAAACTCTGAAGCGAACTCTGGTCCACCTAAAAACATCGGCCTCTGTTCGGTTGAAGTGAACTCTGTTTGGACGCATACGTGAACGTCAAGCGGACTGGAGGTGAATCGTTACAAAATCTCGTGTCTAGCGTTAGCGGCATAAACGGCTTGAGGTTTCTGGCCAACGAAAAAGAGAGATCATGCACTCGCTAAAAATTTGACGCCGCTCCATTTTTGTTTACATTTTGTGAAAAAAGAAAGTAGTTCCTTCCTTGGTGCGGCGCCACAAATAAGGAGGTGAACGACTTTTTCAAAGCAACACAAGCACAAATACCGCTCTTGAAAAACATTTTCAATTCACTTTTGATCGTATTTTCAAATATATAGATAATCTCATTGAACAAACAGTGGAGGAGATAGAAGAACCAACAATCCCAACAACACGGACAGGTTACTAAATATTAATCCAAGGATAAATCAAAATTATTTTACGAAATGTATCACGATAAACAATACGATAAATGCCAACCGCATTGTTGGGTTAGTTGCAATGTTGTACTGACGTGTTGAGCGCCACCATGAACTCTTTTTGGGTTTTTTTTCCTCCACGCGCACACACACACACACACACACACACACCACACACACACACACACACTGCAGCAAGAATGAGTCGACTCAGGCGGAGAGCCGCTAATTACATGCAAGTCAGCATTGCTGGATTTCCGTCCACGCTCTCTGTAGCACCTCCAAAGAGATGACAGTAAGTTGGCAAGCCCTGCGTGCTGGAGGCTCCTCTCGTCCTCTCCTCCATCCCGCCATCCTCTCAGGATTCCCTCGGTTAGACTACGCGCTTTCAACGTTCGGACTTTCCACTTCTTTTTTTTTTTGCAGCACCAAACCAAAAAATGTGTTTTGTTTCTCTCTCTCTCTTTTTTTTTTTTTCTCGGAGAGACTGGATTGTCGCACTTTGCGTGAGCTAAACGAGACGTGGGAGTTTGTTTCTGACACTGCTGGAAACGCCGCGAACGATCCGATGACAACTTAATCCGCCGCGGTCGCACCTTATTGCTGAGCGTATTAAAGCTCCTCCAGGACATGTTATGCTTGTGTGATTCATAGGTTAAAAAAAAAAAAAAAGTGGGATTTACTGTTTGATGAGTCAGGATGAGTCACCAATTATGTAAAGACAGTGGACGTCAAACTGCTGCGCGATTGTGAATTAAAACGTGGGGAAAAAAAGAGAGACTTTCCTTCTGAGATATAAGCACTTTGTTTAAGTAAAGAAAATCTTCTGGAAAATCCAAACCGAAGATATTTTATTTCTACTGTATGGTGCCACCATACAAGCACAGAGCTAGAAAAGGCACGAAGAAAATATCTGAATGTTATTTTGTTTTTTTTTTTGGGGGGGGGGTTGCCTAAAACGTCTTTTGGAAAGAAAGAAACGGTGAAGATACGATGCGGCTGTGGTGATATTTTGCTCGCACAACACAACTGGCAATAAGTAAATACATAAATATCTCATTTATCCCATTTTGCAACAGGATATGAACTTGTACACCTATTTTTACTGCAGGTAAACAGTTGAAAGGAGCGCCTGACAAAAAACAGACTGTGTTCTTCTGCTACCCAGATTTCCAAGAGTAGTAGAATCATCATCAGCTCCAGATGAAACTTTTGGGCAAAACAGAAAATGTCATACCATGTATGCCATATCCGTTTCATTGGCATCTGAGTTCTCAGTTGTTCTCCGTTTGTGCTTCTGTGTGTGTTGAGAACTCTTAAAACCAAATGGAGTAAAATTCTCCATCCATTCATTTTCTTACACCTTTGTCCCTAATGGGGTCGGGAGTTGCTGGTGCCGATCTCCAGCTAACGTTCCGGGCGAGAGGCGGGGTACACCCTGGACAGGTTGCCAGTCTATCGCAGGGCAACACAGAGACAGACAAGACAAATAACCATGCACACACACACTCACATCTAGGGAGAATTTAGAGAGACCGATTAACCTGACAGTCATGTTTTTGGACTGTGGGAGGAAGCCGGAGAACCCGGAGAGAGCCCACGCATGCACAGGGAGAATATGCAAACTCCGTGCAGAAAGACCCCGGGCCGGGAATCGAACCCAGGATCTTCGTGCTGCAACAGTGCTACCAACTGCTCCACTGTGCAGCCGAGTAAAATTCTCAACAAAGTCAAATTCTCCGGAGCCGCTCACTGCTTCCAAACAATCGGTCCGATACGGAATATCACCCTAAAAACAGACAACTCCCTTTCACCCCTAAGAGAAACAGAAATTAGGTAGAAAACGTGCAGCTGTTTTTTTGGGGGTTTTTTTTCCTCTTCCCCATGAGGAGGGAGAAACAGAAAGAGAAAGCGGGCGGAAAAGGCCTGGGTGAATCACACGGCACCGTATACTGCAGCGGCTGAGGCTGGAGCTGCGTCTTAGAGTACATGAGTCATGGTTATCGTGCAGCTGCACGAGGCAGGGGATTGCACAACTTTCCCTCCTTCAGGAGCGCAGCTTTGGGAGGACGGCATCACAAACAATCTTCGCTGGATAGTGGCAGGAATCTCTCACACTTCAGTGAGTGGCACAGATTTGGTGGTAACCGCCTCAGTCTAGAAGCTCGACAGCCATTGCTGGAAACGAGAAGCCGGATTAGCGTCGTTGGTGTGTGTGGCACTTTAGGGTGCCGCTGTTTGCTTCTCCAATTTTTCACTCACTGGTTTGTTTATTTTCCCACAGGATCTCCTCTTAGTTACATCATTTTAAGAAAAAGGGGGGGGAGATTATTCTTCTAGTGGTTGGAGAACAAACACGGAATTATTCATCATCTGTTTAAACAACCAAGAGCTAAAAAAGACCCTCATCTGTCTTCCTTTTTTTATGAATAGTTTTTGTGCTTCTCCTGTGAATATGTATTGTAATATGTATGTATTGTGAATACTTCAATTCAATTTACCTTGTAAATTTTTTTGAAGTACATAAACGAATATAGGAATCATATAGTACCAGAACCAAACGCGGAACAGCGGCATTCAGCTTCTATGCAACGCAAATCTGGAACAAACTTCCAGAAAACTCCGAAACAGCCGAAACACAGAGTTCCTTTAAGTCCAGGCTAAAAACTTGATGTGCTTAGGAGTTGCTTTTGACTCATAGTAAATGGAAAATTGATCAACATGTCAGATGTGTACTGATAGTTTTGATGATAAGTGTTTGACGGTGGTTTCAAAGTTGATGGCTATGATGTTTCTACGATGTCAAGCACTTTGGACTGGCTTGTTGCGGGAATGTGCTACACAAATAAGCTGTAGATGGATATAAATATAATCTATAAGAAATAATTAAGTAGAAATTGTCCAAAACCAGCAGCTTTGTAATCCCACAACAAGAATGAGCCACGAATCTTCTGAGCGGACACATTACATCATCTAAAAACTACAATTACATATATAGACAATGGCACACAAACATACTCACGCCATTTGAGACTTTCCGCATTTTGTCACCTTGTCAACCAAAAATAAATGTATGTTATTGCAATATTATGTGACACACTAACATAGACCAAGGCATACTTTTCAAGTGGAAGGAAAAAGATGGGCAGTTGTTAAAATGTGCTGGTTCTGGCTCGGTTCCGGGGACGACTGTGGAACCTCTGGAGATGATGGTCAAAGCAGGAGTTCACATACATACGACGCAGTGTCTTCAGTCAGAGGCTTCTTCAGATTCGCTGCAACTCTTTGAAGAGTCTCGAAGGATTTGTGTTACAACATCGTTTCAGTTCCCTTCAGGTTCAATAAAGTATCTGAGAATCGAACTGAGCACGAACATCTCCCCCTGGTCTCAGGTCTTTTGTTGCTTCTTGAAGGTTTTCTTCCAGAATTGTCCTGAGTTCACCTGCATCACTTTCCCCATCAACTCTAACCCGGTTAAACAAACACCCCAGCTGCATGATGCTGTCACCACTGGCCCACGGTCGGCGTGGTGCTAGAGTGATGTGCAGTGTTAGTTTTCGCTGATGCACAAGTTTTTGCCTGTTGGCCCAAAAGTTTGTTTTTTGTCTTATTTGACCTTTGACCTCCCTCTAGATGTTTGTTTCTGCATTGTAGCTTGTCACGGCTTTCCTCTTGCCACTCTTCCAACCAGACCAGGTTTGTGGAATGCAGAAGCAAACACTTATCCTGTCCACAGATTCTGTAGTACCACGCAGACTTTCTTGATAATACTTTTCTTGCCCCATAGCTTCACAATTAAGTTAGAGGACCAATGTCTCATTGTTCTGTTTTTTTTTTTTTTTTCATTTTAAAATAATGGCTTGAACTCATCATTAAATCACAACCTCATATGCTGGGCTGTCTGTTGTGTTCCTTAGTTTTAATAATGCTGGTTTGTTCACTAATGTTCTCTGACAAACCACCAGTCTTCACAGAGATGTTTTTTCAATTCGTTTTTAAAAAGGCTTTCGATGTTCTACTTTCAGCGTGTTCATATTTCCTTTGCTTTCTGTTAAAGTGGCTGTGTTTTTTTTTTCAGCTTTTGATTCAGAGACATTTCCGTCTCATTGTGTTTTCTGTTCGTTTTTTTTGTCACTTTGTGAGGAACTTCGGTCAATGGAAGCCAATGTTAGAAAGGGGCCTTATGAATAATGCTTGATTCGACTTAGTCATATTCAGTCAAATTGTCATGTATTTTCTCCTTACACCTCAAAGTATGCGCTTTTGTCGGCATGTCATAAAACAAAAACACAATAATAACATTAAGTTAAAAATTGTGATTGAAACATGACTGAATTTGAGCTGCAGAGTAAATTAAAAATGGAAAATAAAGATGCTGTGCTGCTCATTAGCCTAGTAGGCTAATGAGCTGCCTAATAGGAGCATTTGAACAATGTTTTCGAATAGCTTAGCCTCAAAATGTAGTTACATTTTGTGGGGCTAACTAATCTCATGCTAATCTGTCTTACATTTCTCCAATAAACTCTTACTACGAAGTTAACAATGATGCACTGAGAAACAATAACACAACACGTTCGCTTCAAGGCCGTGAGTACACAAGCACGTGCACCATGTCGTCAAAGAAGTGCAAATTTAAAGAGAAATCAACAGGATGGACACATTTAAGGTCACCGCCTCTGAGTCTCCTCTTTGCTAATCTAGTTCGCACTGGAAACCTAAAGTTCAGCAACAAAAGAAGAAAAACACAACACAAATAATTTCACAACCAGGTCGAGTCGATGGGGGGAGGGTGAAATATTCAGTCATGGATCCAATGTATTCAGCACAGATAAGGTTATGAAGTAATGATGGCGGAAGGGGGAAAAAAAAACACACACACACACACGCTCCGCTCCACCTTAAAAAGTCGAGGCTCAGAGCGGACAGCGCCGCGGTGCTGAAATCGCTCCGAGCGACATCTGTACAGCGGCAGAGCGGAGCAGGGTGGGACGGAGCGGGTTAGTGGGGTCCAGCAGGCTCTCTGCCCGCACTCTAGCGCTGGAAACCGGGCACAGCACCGCGAAGGACACCTGGAACGATCTTTCCAGTGTCACATTGTGTAATCTCGGTGACGTTAGCGGGGAAAGGTCGGGCGCTTTGGCGTGCTTTTTACGTGAAAATGGCGGCCGTCGCTGCTCACCCAGCCCACTGTGGCACAAACAGGCTTAAATACAGTCACAACTAAAGTGCGGGCTAAACTACAAACGAGTGCCGCATTACGGAGCGACACCCCGCCGTAAGAGACGAGGCGTTTGGACGGGAGAGCGAGGCTGGGGGGGCTGGGGGGCGGAAAGTTGACGGTGTCCTGCTAGAGGTCCAGAATGAACACGCTGGATGTCAGGGGGCCAAACGTGACCCTCCAGTTTCCCACACTGCGGGACAGAAATGATCACGGTAGCTAAAAACAATCCCCCTCTTCCCCGCCCCCTCCCCCAAAAAATAAATTAAAAAATAAAATTAAAAAAAACCCAGCCGCAATCTCTCTTCATTTCCGCCTCTTTTTGTTGTTCTTACTTTAACATGGACTGCTCCTTAGCCTCCTCCTTCTTCTGTCGGTCCATGACGCCGAGGATGATCCTCCGCTCCTCCTCAGTGAGGTGGCTGAGGTCCGGCATCTCCGGCATGGCGCCGGCCGCTGAGGGAGCGGCGGCGGCGGCGGCGGCGGGGCCAGGGGCGCCCCGGGGCCCGTGTGGAGCGGACATCTTTTACCAAGCGTGTCGCTGAAAGTATATCAAATAATAATAATAATAAAAGATAATAATAATAGTAAATAAATGGTCAACGTTGTAAACTGGTGGTTTAGGAAGAGGCACATGACGACTGAGTTGGCTGGGTGGTCGTGCACATTTTTCTTTTCTTTTCTGTTTCTGGCTTACTGTAGTGCAGAAAATGAGCGTTAAAATGTTCCTCCTTGCAGCTGTTGAAGCTGACACAGTGCCATTTAGTAAGAGTCGAGCTGGATGAGGACTGGAAAGCCGAACGTATCTGCTACTACTCAACATTTCTAAAAGAAGGAGAAACTAGATTTATCTGGAAAGGATCCCAGGTTGTAGGTTATAACCCTCAATCCAGGGGAGGGAGGGTGAAAAAAAACAAAAGCAGAAAATACAGAGTGTATAAAGAATAGCTCTTGCCTTTTACTTAGCAGACATGGTAAATCCCGTCTAACCCATCGCTGCCATCCTTCAGAGGGCTCTCGCTCGCATGTTGGGATGACAGATACCCGCGCGTCCTCGTTTGCTTTCTGTCCCTCTGGAGCCCCGAACCCCCCGCTGCCTCTCTGCTCAGCTCGCTTTCCTCCAGGTTGGTAATTCTTGGAGATTTCTTAAATGCACAAAAAAAAAATGGATGCAATGACAGAAAGAGTGAGGGGGGGGGAGGGACAGGCGGAGGAAGGTTTGAGAGATACAGAAAGAGAAAGAGAGAGAGAGGAGGGTGGGGGGGGGTGAAAAAAAAATTGAGAGAGAAAGGGGGCGGAGCGGTGGAGACGTAGAAGCCAGCGAGGACGAGCTGGATGTTCATTGACAGCGGGCGCGACAGTGGGCGCGAAAACACGGAGTGGAGGTGAAGCTGGAGGAGCAGCAGCAGCTGGCAGAGAGAGAGAGAGAGAGAGAGAAAGAGATAGAAAGAGAGAGAGAGCTGATGCATATTTTATGAACAGATCATGAGCGCTGACAGAGGGGGGTACGAACGCGCGGAGTCTGACCGGTGACGCGCGGCTGCAGGTGCGGCGGCGGTTCCGGTTCCGGTCAGTGCTTTCAGACGCGCTCGCGCGGCAACCCGCGGCGCTTTTTGTTGTCAGCTGACGTGACAGTTTCTGTGACGTTGCATGAAAAGAAATACAACTCGAAGCGATTACGCATGGAAGGACAGCTGTTTGTTTTTTTTGTTTGTTTTTTTTTTTTTTTAAGTTTATGAAAACAAGATGGTTCGATAATGTTTGAACAACTTTTTAATATATAAAAAGAAAAAGTCGGCTGGGGAATTGTTTTTCTGGGTTATGTTAGCTGGTTCAAATGTTTCAATCTTTGAAAATTTTTTTACCATAAAATTAACAGGGCCGACCCAAAGTTTATTGAGGCCTTGGGTAGTTTTATTTGGATAAAATAAAACTACCCAAGTAGTTTTATTTACTTGGGTAGATAAAACCAAGTAAATATGCCTATGCCTACATCTTTAAACTAGATAAATATGCCTATGCCTACATCTTTAAACTAGCCCCTTCCAGGGGCTAGTTTAAAGATGTAGGCATAGCAACCGCAACCATGATCGTAGATATTTCCTGCATGGTTCAAATGACTGTTTTTCCTGTGTTTCACCAGTCAAGTCCAATTTTGACTCATTTCAATTACAACACATAAACCTAAAGATTATTCATTTCCTTTGTGCATTAAAGCTCATGTCTCTTAACTCTTATGTGATTTTTAATACATCTTAAAAAGTTGCATCAACGTATATATTGTTGTGTTTCTGGTTTGAAAATAGCCTTAGGTTTTAATTTGGATTCATTTCAAGAATAGAACTAAATCTATTGATCAGGAGGATCAGCTCTTAAAAAATTCAATTTTTTTAAAACTGATTTTAAATAAAAAATAATAATATTATGAAGCTTTTCCTCAAACTGTCTGTCAACTTACAGACTCGTACTGAGCTGTTGGTGCCCAAAATCAGCAGGAGCCACAAAATCCGCTTATATCAATTTGACACAAGAACGCTCTGACCCTACATCAGGCAAGGCGAGTCCATTTGTAAAACACCGTTTATATGTAGGCTACCGAGTTATTGGGAGTGAATTACAGAAAAACCAAGAAACAGAAGTTGGACACATTAAAAACACCTAATGCGTCAAAAACACTAAATTACTGAAAGGAATATCATTACAAGAAAGAACATGAAACAAAATCTAAACAGCTAAAAAAAAATAAAATAAAATAAAGCAGAGACATTCAGTGTTAAACACGTCATGATGGGTTTGCTGCAGTCAACAGAAATGTTTTTGGTCTTGATTGGAAAGAGCCAAAGACTTCCAACACCTCAGTTCCTGACTCACTGTGATCGGTTCCCATCTCTGGAGCTGATCTCACGTTATCGGCCTCATTTTACGCACACACATTCTGAGAATTGGCCGCTGATTCATAATGCAGTGAAGATGTGGGGAGTTTATTGTCCAAATGACCAAAACTGCAACAGAAACACTTTTTTTCCCCGCATCACATTCGTCACATGATCAAAAACCGGATTTTGCCACTGGCGCAAACCACGAAAAAGAAAATGACAGGAAGTAGTTTTACGATGATGGCAGCGATTTAAAAAAAAAATAAAAATTTTATGAGTTAACAATTATTCACGTGTAATTTTTTAAATGCATTTCTTAATTAGTGGAAACAACACATTTACAAAATTGTGGTTTTTCAACAATAACAGCATATTGACCACGTTTTGCGTACATCTGCAATGGAAACACATCTACTGACTGCTACTCCTGTTTAAACCTTTGACGTGGTGCTGCCAATGTGAAAGAAATCCTGCAAAGCTGTCAACGCAATCCTAAGTAGAAGATCCAACATTCAATTCAGTTCAATTAATTCATATAGCACCAATTCACAATACATCATCTTGAGGCACTTTGCAATAATCAAAGAAGTAATCATTTTAATTCAGCTATTGTGGTGTATAAAATTTAAAATATCTTACCAAATGACGCTGTAGGCCAAGACATCGGTGTAAATTTAAGATGCACCAAATCTTACTGTGAACTTTAGTTTTCCATTTCAGTTTTGACAAACACTTAAGTTGGTTGTTTGTCCGTTGATCACATGATCATGGTGTTTCCAACAGAGATGATCAAAAAGTCAACAGAAAATTGCTCACCCCACAAATCCAGGTCCTCCACATGCACCTGCACACACTCAAATTAATAATGCCACCACAAAGTAATACCCAATAACTAGACAACACACCCATGTATGGCAGCACAACGGGGTAAATTATCAGAAAGAAAAACAAAGTAACATGGGTTTTATGCCCACATTTCTGCTGAGGCTTGTGCAACACCGGTAAAAACCAGACGATTGTTCTATGCTTTGCGTCGCACCGAGGATCTGGAACCCCCGGAATGTTGAGATGCAATTGGAGGTGCGGGGTCCGTCAAAGTCTAACATTTTATCCAAATGCTAACGTTTGTCCAGGCCGTATGTAATACGCCAGTTGGACGCAATGAAATTGCCTGCGCCGCAGACAGCCATTTCCCCACTGTGGAAATGTGGCCTTGAGCCGAACGAGGCAGCTGCTAATGTCGATTCAGTATTTTGGAAGCTTGATCGACGCCGTCTGAATGCCTTCATTCACTTCCTCCGCTGCCATCGCTAAAAATATAGACAATTCCAAAATGGAGCAGAAAAATCAACGGCACTGTTCCCGGTAGAAATTCCACCGGAGGGAATCCAAGTGAATAGGAGAAAAGTCCAGACTGAATTGAGAAGTGAGGTTTGAATCAAGCAGACTTGCACAGGGGAACATCTTTGTCACTTATAACAAATTGCTGCAAATTGAATGAATTCAGCTGAACTTTTTTTTTTTTTACAACTTCACCGCTTCTGATGAACCTCCACTAAATTCTTAAACTTTGAGTTAATGCTTTAAGCTAATAAAATTATATATATAAAAAAAACTATTCAAGTTCAGATGAAAATATGAACCTGTCTAACTTAAACACAATCAGACTGTGTTTAAGTCTGATTTAGGATTAAAGTTAAACGCAATCAAGTGTACCAAACATAATAGAAAAGCAACAAAAATCAATTATTACATTTTAATGTGATAATAAGACACTGACAACATCTAGGACATTTATTTAAATATGCAATCAAACTGTAGAAACTAAAGAATGATGAAGGGACAGAAGAGAATCTTAGAACCAGATTTATTTAAACCAACTTTATCTTTTCTTTGATTTCCAATATAAACAACTCCACTGAAGTCTTTCATTTTCCATGGCTCCAAAGTGAGGACCGCATGTACCATGGAGCCTGTAACAACAATCTGACTGACTCGTGTTGTGTATTTACAGTGCAGCTGACTGACATCCACAACGCAGCCACTGTGTTTCCAACCACACGTGAATCCTCGCAGTTCTAGATTCCAAGTACGAGTCCTTGGTGTTTCCACCTGGCCACTAAACAGGAAGTCCTTCTGCCTCGCCAGCTGGATCTATTTCACCACACTGACAACGTGCTTCTCCTTCTCAGACACCACAGGCACGCTTCCGGGTTTGCTGTGCTTACGGACGTTCATCTCCCTGAAAAACAACAGAGGAGTCATGAATTACTCAAAGTGCTGGTGAAACGAATCAGGAACAGGCAGAGGGAGGGAGAGAGAGAGAGAGAGGGAAAGAGAGAGGGGAAGGGACGGAGGGAGGGAGAGGAAAGCAAACAGAGACGAGCAACAGATTGAATATGTGACTGTTGGACTAACAGTTGCGTCACACACTGGTGCTTTTGAAAACTAATGCATGAAAGTGCAGATTTAAAGTCTTTTATGCAGAACAGTATGTTCTGCATAAAAGAACATGCAGAAAGTTTGTAAAAAAAACAACAACATGAGAATGCATTTATAATTTGAGAGGATCAGAGATTAAAAAATAAATACAATTTTTAAAAAAAAGCAGAAGTAAACATCTGGAATGATGTATTTCTGTTTATGGAACGAATCTGTCTAAAGAAACCACAGAGTAAGATCTACTTTTACTTGTGAGTACGTAATCAAATATAATATTCTATCAAGGTACAAAGATAATACATGGGGTTTTTTCTACCTTTAAATGCACATTGTTTTGTTTAAAGATGCGTCTATATGGGTAAGATGTTTACTTGCTTATGCTATAGTGAACTGACGTTTGAGAAGAGGGAGACTATATATGTTTTTTTTCATTCAAAATATGGCTTGTTCACTTTTAACTGTAAACGAATTAAATAAACAAATGTGCAAAGTATTATGTCTGATATGTTATATTAAAGCAGTGATGCAAATCAGAATAAGCTGTGATTCACAGGAGGGAAGGGCAAACCGGGACAATTGATCCATCGTCCGAGCTGTAAATGAGTATGTAATGCCTGTCGCGGCTACGTCAGAGCCGTCCGGTCCCATCTGTGAAATTTTCCATCAGACTGGGTGAAACTGCGTAGGTCACACCTTCTCCCTGGCACCAGCCCAAATCGCTACCTCTCCCTTAAACGGAGGCAGCGGGGGATTCCCATCGTTTCTTCCCTGTGCTGGTAGGAGAAAAAGAAGAAGAAGAAGAAGAAACTGGACACGCACTTTCGCCGGCGGGCCTCCTTCATGACCCTCAGCTCGTTCCTCTGGTGGTAGATGACCTTGGGCAGGTGTCGGTGGCGAGCTATGCGCTTGATCTGTGGGTGGTGCTGGAACTTCTCCTTCAGCTTCTGGCTGTAGCGAATGGCCTGCTTCTCTCTGGGAGACAGCTGTGTCCAAAAAAATATACATCAGCCCAATTAGTTCATCTGAAATGACTGAAACGTCCGTTAACACTCCCCGGTTTTCACAAACAATTCTCAACGGCTCGATATTTTCATTTAGTATAAATCCAGAATAGGGCGATTTAAAGTTTAAAGCCAACAGCACCTACTGGCTCAGAAAGGCACCAAAACAGACAAAAATCCATTTCTACCAAAAACAAACTCCAAACTCAAAAACCTCACAGCAGCCTATGCAAACAGTCTTATTTAGTAAACTGGTAAACCACACGGGTGGGCATTCACACAGAAAATAAAGATTAACACAAGAAACTGAGGTTGGAGGCGGTGCGCCACCAATAATCTTCCTGTATGAAACCAGGATAAAACTTTGTAGAGCTTCAAACAAAGCGTTTGAAATGAGCTCAGCTGAAACTGATGTATTTGTGTGTCGTTACAAGTCAAATCAATTTTACATTAACAAAGTTCAACTCACTTGTAGGCCTGTCGTAATAAAACGATAAATCAATAAATCGCATGATAAATGAAAATCATCAACCTCATTTTAATTTATCGGCTTTATCGGGGTTTTTTCTGCCTTTTTCTCTTTCTATTGATGACACTGGATGAAAAAATGGCTCAACTCCACCTTTCCTGTGGGGTGAGTGAACTATTGCATCAGGTAGTTGGATTTTCCCGTCTTCTCCATCTAAATCTAATGATTATTGAATGTTAATTGAAGGTTAATATAGCATACAAACTTCATAAACTGCACTCTTTTGGTGGAATGTAGTTTTTATTTTCACTTTGGTTTTATGTTGGTTTACTTTTGATTCAAGTGCATTTTTCTAAACTGTCCATTTTATTTTTGCTTGTTTTGTTCCAGTGTTAAGTGTTCTTTTGAAAATAAAGTGCATTTATTTTTTGCAGAATGTGCTTGCGATATTATCTAATTACCATTGCATCTTCAAAATAATATTATCGTTTATTGCAATCATTTCTGAGACAATTGATCACTCAGCAAAATTGGGTATCGTGACAGGCCGGCTCACTTGATCGTAAAATACTGATCTGTACGGTTGAAATAACTTCAGAACGACAAACTCATTTAAAAACGAATCAACGTCTGTTAAAAACGTGAAACCACCAGCTCGACAACATGCCCACCTCTATTTGGCTCGTAAAAGCCACAGTCTGGCGACTGCCCGCCTCCGAGGCTTTTATTCTAATTAGAAGCAACGATTTGTCTGGGATTCGATTTGTGGGGGAACAGTTGGTACAAGCTGATCCTATTGCACTAAACTAATCCCCCTAAAATAATAATAATAAGTAAAATTAGGAGATTCCAACAAAGATCTCAATGGATGTCTGATCAACGGACGGTTCGTATCATCCAAAATTGATCAAAGACCAATCAGGACCAGGAAAACTGCTAGAGGAGGAAGTTGCTGAGATTACTGACAGTTTCCGGATCATCAAGCATCAAGCAGAAGTTCAGTAAAGATGGAGAGGGATTCAGGAAGTCCAACAAGTCTGTAGAATCGTGGGCTCATAAAGACATTCTCCTAAAAAAGTCAAAAACTCACTTTAACCATTATTTTAAAACACCGCAGATTGAAAAAAAAAAAAAAAAAAAAAAACGCTCATGTGTTTGCTACATTTTCTGAAATTCAGCGTTTACGCTCGTCAGCAGCCGTGACGGTCCTGATCGCTGGAATCCAAATCTGAAGACTTTTTTCTCTCCGATTCTGGAGAGAAAACTGATGTTGGTGTCAGTTTCAGACTGATGGGGTTATTTAAAATTTACCCCCATAAAGTTTTCCTGCATTTCTTCATATACAAGAAAAACAATTCTTCTTCCAATTCCACTAACAAATAACCAAACTGTAGCATCGTTTCAGTGGCTGAATGAGGCATAGCGCACGTTGTGAACTGAGGTCGCTACTGGACTGCAAGTCTGCCTCCCAAAATTGCCCCACTTTAGAATTTATTGAGAAAAAAAAAAATCTTAAAAACAAAATATTTAAGTTTCAGGTCAGAGAATGTTTTGTGGAAGTGCTTCACTAAATAATATTCCAAAATGAAATAAGTTACCACAACATATCTTCTACAGAGAATAAACAGAACATGACCGAATATATATAAATTGAACTTTGAGTCCTGAAGCTCCAACATGTTCTAGAAAGTGAGTCGCAGCAGTCAGGAGAGTCTCTGTCCGTCCAGCCTAATGCCTTCAGTCCCCCGACTAAGCTTTGATTCAGCATCTCGGCGTTTCTTGATAATTAAAGACGCTCTCGGTAGAACTTCCCTGTTAATGCTTCGTTACGTTCAAAGTGGCCTCCGTTTAAGTGATTGGCCCGTTTCAAAGTGCTGATAGGAGCAGCGCTTGTCTGATCTATTTAAGTGCAGAGCCTGCGAGTAAATCTCCCCCGTGCACAGTGACAGTAAAACAAGTGCCAAAAGCAGCCTGCTTCCACCAGAGAGCTGCATTAAAAGAATAAGCAGGAGCGAATCTGATTAGGAGTGAAAGATGGCCGCAGGAGATCATCTTAATAATCTGGCAGTAGACTGCTGTTTGAGGCAACTGAGCATTTCTTGGGAAGTCTTAAGTCCCATGCGACGGCTGAGGACGCAGTATTATTAACGTAAAAGCAGATGTTATTGACAGAATCCAATTGATACCAATTGTTTCCAATTTGAGCTTTTCTTTTCAGGCTTTCCTTTCATCAGGAGACACTGTGCCAACAGGAATATAGCACTTATTGAGAGTGACTGAACCCTAAGTCAGCATCCATCAGTGCATTTGGCAACGGCCGTCCCCTGTAGCGTAGCTGCTGGCAGAGTGGCCCACTGTTACAGTGCGGAGGCGGGCCCGGGGCCAAAAGAATGCAGCCAATTCATAAAACTAGCTCGAGTAATAAAACCTGACGGAGATACGAGATGTTAAGACAGCTGAGGAAACTGCAGCTGCTGATCAGCATGTAGACATCACCATTAGTAATGACCCGGGCTGCGTGCCAACAGGAAACTAAGCAAAAAAATAAATAAACTCACCACTCCCAGTTTCTCCGCCGCGTTCGCCTTCCACAGCCGGATGTTCATTTCGTCCGAGCCGCTCAGGACGTACTTGCTGTCCGCCGACCACTTTACGCAGATGACGTGCTGCATGCGCCTGGTGTGGTAGACTTCTCTGCAAACGCGCCCAGAGACAGAGACGTATTGCACCGTAAGCTTCTAAAAGCCGGACGGGCCAGGTTTAAAAGCGCCGAGCGCGACGACGACCGACCTGCTGCTTGCCGAGTCTTTGGGGAAGATGCGGATGGTCTTGTCGAAGCTGGCGGAGACGAACTCCCGTCCGGTGGGAGAGTAGTCGACGTCCAGCACGGCGGAGACGTGGTCCACGTGCACTTTGACGGGATTCTCCAGATGCCTCATGTCGTATGTGTACAGGCTAGTGAGTCAACAGGAAGCGAAGCTAACGTTAGCGTCTGCATCTCTGGTACAAACCAGGATGTGCAAGTGAAATTTGGACTACTTGTGTGATCATGAGCGCTGGCAATCAATTTGAAAAATTTTATGACATTAATCACCATGCTTATCTCGGCAAGCTTGAAATGTAAAAATTCACACTGTCCGAAAATCTTTTACTGTCTCAAACCAGATATCTCAGTTTTCCAAGAAAAGAAGTCATTTTGTTTCAAACGTAATTCAGAAATGTTAGCTGTAAGCTGGTTGTACATCGTTGGAATTCATCATGGCATTAAGTACGTACTATATTGGTTTTATTCAGCACAATGTTTTTTAAACCTCGCTCCTCTTTTCACTTGCGTTTGCAACTCTGCACTGCTGACCGCAGTGCAAGACCTTGTAAAGCGTGGCACTGAACTAAGTAACTCTCTCCAGGAGAGAGGCTGAAAAGTCAATAAATATAGCTACAAAGTTGCTGAGTTAAGCAACAGTGGAGCAACAACTGTTGACCATGTTAACCACATTTTTGACAACTTTTCAGCACAACAACCTGAAAAACTCCTGCATCTTTTTTAAGATCCCGCCTTAACAGAGCCATTCCTTTCTATCGAATCAGACTTTTCATCTCAAATTAAAAGGTAAGAAATTCTTTAAAAGGGTCTGCATCCTTTGAAATTCACTATTTGTCTTATTAAATATTTTCAATAATCCCACAAACCAGAAGCTGTTGAAAGAATAAACAAAATGCAAATTCCCTCTTAGACTCACTTGTAGTCTTCATTTGCACAAGTGAAGTAATAAGCTTCCATTGGGTTCCAGCTGATCGTGTTGGTCCTCATTGTCATGATCACCTGAAGGAGAAGCACAATTCTTCAATATGAACTTCAAAGAAGAAGGAGAAGAAAGAAGAAAAAAGACCCACCTTTTTAAGAGGTGTTGATTCCCTCATGTCATATAAAACTATACTTCTGTCAGAGGCACAGCTTCCAAGGAGCTCTGTCTGCGGAGAGGAAAATGATCCAATTGGACTAAATCAGCAGGTTTCATATAAAACAGGTGCGGCTCCAGAATGTTGTGTGTTACATCTCACCTCCACGGGGTTAAAACGGACGGAGCTGAAGCTGTCGACGCCCCAGGTGAAGGAGCGGATGGGGGTGCTCCTCTGCTCGTCCCAGATGTCCACCTGGTGGCCACATGTTGCAAACACAGCGTTCTTCTGGTGATGGTCCAGACCTGTGAACACGGCCTAAAGAGGGATGGCGTCTCTTTGAGCAAAAAAAAAAAAACAAAAAAAAAACCATACAGCAAGAAAAATTTGTTCTTGCTTTAAAGAGGCGTTACCTTGCCAAGGATGGTGTTAAGAGGCTCCTCCTCCTCTCCGTAGCCCGGCGCTTCCATTTTCCAATGTTTTACGGTTTTGTCATCTCCGATCTGTTACAATCAAGAACAGGTTTGAATTTGAATGAAGGGGAGCACCGATTGCAGTTTACTGGCTGATCATCCATCTCTGAAAAAGACTCATTTGTTAATTTCAATTTTGGCAGATACAGATTTTTTTTTTTGTCTGGGAAAACAAACAAAAAAACACTAAATATAGTAAAGCGGCTAAGTCAGTCAGACCTCTCACTCATGACAAAGCAAAAGACGACAGTGGCTGATTTTCAGACATTTGCAGATGAGATAAGGTCAGTGGGTGATAACATGTATCAAGTGACTGACACATGTTAGCATCAGTTGCTTGGGGCCGATTTATTGGTGCAACTACGCCTGGAAAGTTAACAGATTTTGCTGGATGATAAATTGCTGTAGAATCTTTTATAAACGACAATATAGTCGTTTCGAAAACCATTTTCAAGTATTATTATGGCAATAGCCCAATAATGCAAGAGCACATTCTCAAAGACCATTGAACTTTCAAATCTAATGAGCATTTAACACTGGACGACATTTTAAAAGTCCAAAATAAATAAAGCGAGCGAAACAACAAATAAAATTAAACATGAAGTCTCTGCAAACAAAATTATCCTTCAAAAAAAAAAAAAAGAAAAAAAAAAGGGAGGCTAGTTGAAACCAATGTGTCAGACTGAAGACTTTAGTCAATCTAGTTTTTGGTGGGAAGAGAGAAGGAAAAAAAAAAAAAAAGATAAAAACTGATAAATCGATGCAAATGGTAATTATTGAGCTGATTTCAATTTATTATGCGACCCAGGTGCACCCCTAGTTCTTATGCTGCTGATAGGCGTCTGTGAGATGACTGGAAAACAAACGAGCTGCAGGGGAAAAATGTGAAGATGGCGAAGTGGACCACTTACTGTGAAGAAGGAAGAACCGCAGTGTCTGACGACCATTCCCCTGACGAACCCTTCATGGGCCTGGAGAGTGCGGACGCACTCGTGTTTGGTAAGATTCCACACTTTGACCTACAACACAACATTTATGTATTTATATATATATATATATATAGTAAAACCGTTAGCTCAAAGGACGGCTTACCTCGCCATCGCAGGAGCCAGAGAGCAGGGTGGAGAGACTCCGGGGATGCTTGGCCAGACAGTTGACCCCGTCTCTGTGTCCGTCCAGGGAGGCCAGGAAAGGCTTGGCAAACACTCGCTCCAGCTTTGTGGCGTTCAGAGCCCGCGTGTACTCTCTGCTCACCTCGAAGGGATGAAGGGAGGGGTCGTAGTTCCTGGGGACTGAGTCAAAGGCTGTTACTGCAAGTTGCCTCGCAGAAGGATTCACAACCTTTAAACTATTTACATTTTTTTAAATGTGCCACTGGTCCAACACCCCTGAATCGAATCTCTTAAATAGTCTTTAAATTTAGGTATTTTTGTAATGGGGTTCAATGTTTAGAGCTTAACATGAAACAGTTATGTTAAACTCCTTCTATTTTAACCACACATAACCACTGTTCAATACAAAGCTCCCAATGCTGGTATCGTCGCTGCAACCAGGTGATGTTTATGCTAACCTTTAGCCTCTGGAAGCTAACATTCACGCGCTCACCTCGCTGAATATCGTGTTTAGTCTCCCGGACATAATCATCCGGGTTCCTTGAAAGGACCTTGACCTTCATTTGGTTTCAGAGCCAAGAGCAACGCCAACACAAAATAACGTTTAATAATAATATCCTAATGTTCGTGCAAAAAGACTAGCCGACATGTGTTGATGGTGTAGAAGTGGCGAACCCTGCTCGCGTTGCATTGTGGGACATCCGCGCCTGCTGATTGCGTCACTGAAAGAAACAATAGTCAAGTTAGATATTTTAGAAAGAGGACGAACCGGAAATAATACCGGAAAGTCGCACTTTTACATAGTTTAGTGGCAAGTAGGCGCTCGCGAGGCTTAGCTCTCTAAGCCTATAAATATTAATAAATGTATAAATGTTAGCAGCAGAATCTCACGCTGAACACATTTGAAAATTAAACTTATAACATTCACCTAATAGGGAAAATGAAATGCTAAGAAATAACTGTTTTAACTCATAGATAGATAGATTTGAATATCGCTGATATTCAACGGGCTGGGACTCGAACCCGTGACGGCCGCGTTGAGGATTGGGGCCCGGATTCGAATTATTTTGAAAGTACAGATTCCGGAAGTACAACTCCGAGGACTACGACTTGACGTTTATCTAATCGGTTCCTCACAACAAGGTCGAGCCGGAGGAGAGCCAGATTTGACGCTTAACGGTGGAGATGACTTTCGCCTCATGTCAGAAACGTGGTTCGGCTGCCGACGTGCCGTGAACTTCAGCCGGTTTTCTCGTATCTGTGCCATACCTAAATGTCGTCGCGGAGTCAACCAGTCGCCTCGCGTCCACAGAACTAGTTTGGGTCTCGTTAGGAGCTCAGCCAGCTGAGTTCGGTCACCTGCCGAGGATGAGCTCCGCACCGAATCACCGCGACGCCACAGAGCCACCAGGGCTGCCCAGAAAACGCGGTCACGTCCAGCAGGTCTTCAGCCACGTGAAAGTGGAAAACCTGGTGGCGGGACTGAGCGGCGGCGTGGTGTCCACTCTGGTGCTTCACCCGCTAGACCTGGTGAAGATCAGGTTTGCAGGTACAGCGAGAGAATCGGCTTTTCTGGGTGTATTCCTTGAACACATTCACTAAGGTGTGAACGCCTCTTCCAATGCAGTGAGTGACGGACTGGAGTTGAGGCCCAAGTACAGCGGGATTCTTCACTGTATAAAGAGCGTGTGGCATCAGGAGGGAGTCAGGGGTCTGTACCAAGGGGTGACCCCCAACATCTGGGGCGCAGGCTTGTCCTGGGGTCTCTACTTCTTCTTGTATGTAAAAAAAAAAACTTGCATCAGGACGATTTCCTCAGCAACAGTGGCATTCAAAAATTTGTTGATGCTTTTCCCTCTTTCTTTCCAGCTACAATGCAATCAAAGGCTACACTAAGGAAGGCCGTGAGGCTGAACTGAGCCCAGCAGAGCACCTGTTTTCGGCGGCTGAAGCAGGTTAGACCCGACCTCTCATCTGGATAACTCTGCAGCTGCCACGGGTCACATGCAAGTGACTGCACACCCGTTTTGTTTATTATACTTATCAAGGAGGTCACACTGGTTTGTTTGTTTGTTTCTGGATAAATTTAGACCAGGTAATAAAATTGAAGCTGCCACATAATATTTCTGTTTAATCAGAAGGATCCAGGTAGGATAAGGACATCATTACGAGCTCTGAATCGCCCAAGTAACACGAGATGCCAAGAAACTGAATGCAAATCCACTTGCAACTGCAAAACAATCGAGCAAAATGAAAAATTGCAACAAAATCCAGATGTTTTATTACTGTATTTAATTTCTTTTTATTTTGTTTTTGTGAGACGATTCAAGTCGATTACTATAAACAGAATAAAACATAGCCTTGAGAATAAGGTACTGATCCACCAAATATGTGACAAAGGGAGATTAGCATCTAATTGTGACATTAATATTTTTTGAAACGAGCATCACCAAAGCCATATCTTAAAGAATGGATGTATTTTTGACATTCTTACAATCGGTCTTCCATTCACGCAACCATTAGAACTACAAATTATGAAATAAGTTGCTTTTGTTTTGTTTTTTTGCACAAATTATCAATGTCCTTTTCTTCTACTCCTGTTTAAAAAATGTTTCATGTCAAAGTCTGAGATATGATTTTTTTTCTTTTTTTTTTTACTTGGCATGAAGTGCTGAGAAAGCTGAAGAATCTGGAGAAAAATGTTTATATGGCAAATGAGTAGAAACCTCTTAAAATCTAATTGTGCTACTAAAATACTAAATGCAAACACATTCTGCACCACCTACTCATCCAATGTGCCATGTTTTTTTCCTGAAGATTATTGAAAACTTTTTTTTGTTTTGTTTTGTTTTATGACAAAACTAACCTATTGAGTTGCAGCCAGACCTGGCAGAACATTAAAACAGTGTGTTTTTAGAGCAGTGTATGTGTGTGAACTTGAGAGGCTCTGGCAGACCTTTTGAGTCTTTTTTTTTCCTCCTGCGTCTTCTTCTCAGGCATCCTCACTCTCACCATAACCAACCCGATCTGGGTCACCAAAACCCGACTGGTTCTGCAGTACAGCACCGACCCCAGCAGTAAGCAGTACAAGGGGATGTTGGACGCCCTGGTGAAGATCTACCGCCACGAGGGCCTGCCAGGACTTTACAAAGTGAGACATGTTTTGTGGACTTCCATGCGTGACATATTAAGTGTGTCTGATGATTATAGATGCTAGATTTTGAGCCATGAAAGGAAAAAAGTAAAAGCCCAACAGGAAAGTCATAATTGCAAGTTTTATAGTCATAATTATGAGGTTTAAAGGCGTAATTATGAGTTTTAACGTCACCATTGGAGGGCGAGTCATTATTTTTGGAATAAAAACCATAATTTCACGTTTCAGTCATAATTATTAGATCCGGTCAAAATTATGAGTCTTAATTTCAACTTTCAAAGTCGTAGTTTTTGGTTTTAGTTTGATGATAAAAGTGATCATTTTGACTTTAAAAGTAATAATTATGAGATGCACTCCACAATTTCAACTTTCCAAATAATAATTTTTACCTTAAAGTCTTAATTGAGACATTCATACATTCGATTTCTTTCGGTGTCTCATAATCATGACTTTAAACTAGAAAGTCAAAATTATGACTTTGTGTTTATCTCAAAAAAGTGCTGACTTTATATCTCATAATAAGTACCCTAACCCAGAATTATTACTTCCTGCTGAGCTTTTAGCTTCCACACTTTCCTGCCGTCACTTCAGCAGGAAATAGTCTTCCTCCACCAGGGGGCATCATCGCTCTTCAACATGCTCATGCTTCCAGCTGAAGTAAAGTCCAGTTGTGTCCTGCAGGGTTATGTTCCGGGTCTGTTCGGTACGTCTCACGGAGCCCTGCAGTTCATGGCCTATGAAGAGCTCAAGAGAGACTACAACAAACACAAGAAGGTGCCTTCAGACGCAAAGTTGGTGAGTTTCAAACTTGGGGTTACGCTGGATAAAGTCATCACTTCCTTCTTCCTGCTCACTCTGTTGTTCTCTTATGAGCAGAATGCTCTGGAATACATCACGATGGCAGCGCTGTCCAAAGTATTCGCCGTCGCCACGACGTACCCGTATCAGGTGGTGAGAGCTCGGCTCCAAGACCAGCACAACAGATACGGGGGGGTCGTAGATGTCATCGGACGGACGTGGAGGTACGGACGCCGACCTGCCGGGACCGTTCGATTGGACCCGGCTCCCTTTTCACGCTCGTTGTTTCCTCCGCAGAAACGAAGGAGCTCGGGGCTTCTACAAAGGCATCGTCCCGAATTTGATCCGCGTCACGCCGGCCTGCTGCATCACTTTTGTGGTTTATGAGAACGTGTCCCGCTTCCTTCTGGGGACAAAATGAGAGAAATGGAGAGGACCCGGCATGGACAGCCACGAGGGGCGTTGAGCTCCGGCTGAAACGTTGCAGGCGAAGAGGGGAGCGCGTTTCCCCAGAGGTTTTCCTTAAGTATGTGGAGATGCGTAGAAGTGAGAAAAAAAATGTGGAAGCAGCAAAACTAACTTATTTTCAGTCAAACATATCGAGGCTGATTGGGGCTAGTGAAGTAAAAGAATTCTGACTTTAATCTCAGAACTTTGGCTTTTTTCTTGTAAAAAAAAAACAATGGGGGTGGGGGGTTGTTCTTGTATTTTTGGGGGGGTTTTTTTCAGAATTTTGACTTTTTTTCTCAAAATTCTGACTTTTGAACTTAGAAGATAAAAGTCAGAATTCTGAGAGGGGGGAAAAAAAATCTGAATTGTGAGATTAAAGTGAAAATTCAGACTTTTGATCTCAGAAGATTAAAGCCAGAATTCTAAAAAAGAAAGTTCAGATTTTTCAGTCAAAATTCTGAGATTTAATTCTGAATTCTGAGGAGAAAAAAAGTCCATTTCTTTTCGGTGGCCTTAATCCGGGTCTGATTTAAGCGCACAGTAAGTTCGTGGGGATGACTTGTTTCAGTTTGTCCCTTTGGAAATGACATAAATGTGATACGGTGACTATCTTTTCAAACGAGAGCGGCGATTTGTAACGATCTGGTGAATTCAGAATTCTACCACAGGAAGTTTTGTTTACGTTTTCTGGCAACAGAAAGATGAAAAACAGTCCATTTAAAACTTGATGATCAGCATCAAACTCTCAGGTCTCCAGTTTTATCTTTATTATTAATTATCCATGTGGGAACTGCAGCATTGATGAGGCTTCTTCCACAAAGTCATTTTTTTCCTCATTACACAACATTATTGTGTATAAAACAATACACAATAAGTGTATTGTTTTATGACATTTTGTTATAAAATGTGAAGTGCTTTATTACTGTGTGAACGCAATAAATGTTTTATTTTTGACCTATTTAATTGCAGGGTGTGGTCTTTGGTTCCAATGTGTGATTTCACACTTTTCCAGGCTGCCGATTTCCTGACTTCACAACCTCTATGAAGACAGTTAAATGTTTAATACAGAATATTACAATGCATTTATCAGGCATTATATTTGAAACTTGTAAAAATAAGTGATTTTTGTGCAGCCTTAGACCACTCTATTCAAGAACAGCACAAGCTGTGGTCCAGCCTGAGGCTCTAGGTTTATAATATGCAACGTGTGTAAATGTCACAGTAAAATTTTCACTGCCTTTCAAAAAAAAAAAAAAAGATACGAATTAAAATCCTCTAAAAGTGGAAGGCACAAAATAGTCATTTTTTTAAGCAACCATGTTTTTCCTTGTTGAATTCAATTTCATACTTATTTGGTTCACAAACCTTCATGCAGCAGCATGTTTTAGTGCACCCATTGCCATGAGATATCGATGAAGACAATTTGAATGCAGAAAGATTTAATGAAGAAAAAAATAAAGAAAAACATGGGCGCACAGGGAGCCTGGGGAGAACAAAAAAAAAAAAACAGAAATCCAGGGATCACTGACCAGCAGGGAAACACAAGGAAGATAATAATGGGAGGAACCAACAAGGAGTGACTGAGAAAGAGATGCATATTTACCGGAAGAAGTTGATTATTAAACAAGGAACAGATGGCTGCTTAGAAATGGGTTGCAGGCGTGAGGGAAGAGAGAGAAAATGGCACAGGACACATACCGGTAACAAGAAAACAAAATGAATCTAACACTAGCAAATAACAAGACATAAGGAACATAATTAAACTGAAATAACTAAGAAAGGACTGAAGCAAAGAAAAGCAGAAACATGGTTGACGTAACCAAAGACAAGAATCTAAGGAACACTGAAATAACATAAACCCAAAAATGACTCAAAGATTGTGACACCAATTCGCTAAAGTTTTAAATGAGTGACCCGTATCCTGTTCTTTTCGCTGAGAATACGCACAATAAAATCCAACAGTAATGGAAAACAATCAACATTTAGGACATTATTTCTGGTTTTTATGTCTTAGATCTACGATGACTTACAGAAACTCCACTTCTTTACTCGAATAAAATATTTCATTCAAGCTTCTGTAGGTAAAAAGAAAACACTTAGCAAAATTGTAACATTCAAGAATAAATCTACATTTTGTTGACCCTCAGTTTTGAGCTGGAAAGTTTTTGGCCCATGTAATTAAAAAAAAAAAAAAAAAAAAAGATGGATGCTAAAAAAAACAATGGACAAACAGATGGGTGGGTTAATGATAGATGAACTGACAGATGAATGATGTTGATTAATGCACGACTCAAAAGACGCGACGTCGGATGAAGTCATGGAGAAATGGAACAAAACGGAGGCATGAATTGACAAACAAATGGACACAAATCAGATGACGGGACATTTTCTGTAAAACAAATATCTTCCTAAGCTCATAGTTTTCTTGTCCACATTTCTCAAAACCTGGAAATCCCACGTCTTTTCCCACTTCCTACAGGTGATGAAGTCGAGTCTTTAGAAAAAGCTGATTTTATTGACAGAAACGATTCACACACACACACACGTCATACAGTACATTTGAATGGTTACTGTAATCAATTACCAGGCCACCAGCAGACAAAAAAAAAAAAAAAAAAAAAACACAATACAGAATTTACTTCTAGGAGGCGGAGCAACAGAATTTTCTGTACATATAATTAAACAACAAAAACAAAACAAACAAAAAAAAACATTCAAGGTACCATCAGTGGCTCCGTCACGCTTCAACCGGCCGTACCTGATTATTTGTGGCGTGTCAGGCAACTTGCTCCTACACTACAAAGACCAGATCCTCCCTTTCATATCTCTCTGTCTTCTCATTTAGGCAGTTCCTCTATGATAATCCTGGACACAGAATTCCACCCCGTGGAAGCATCTCCCCGGGGATAATCGGCGCAGGTCCCCACCCACACCGCCACGTCCACCAACCCCGCCTTGACGCCCTCGCACAGACCCTCCACTGCGAAAGGAAAACAAGAGCAGAGGTCAGAGGCGAGGAATTCATTTTTTTCTTTTTTTTTACTTTTTGTTTTTAGCAAAAACACACAACTTCAATCGTTTCACATCTTGAACCCTGGATTTGTTTCCTGACACGCGGCGGGCCTTGTGAAGTTAAGAGGAAGCCTGCTCGGCAGCAGCTGGGCACACGGAGGATTACCTGGGGCGTGCTTCTTGGCGAGCCTCAGCCAGATCAAAAGCTAAAAAAAAAAAAAAAAAAAACGACGCCTCTGTTATTTTCTGTTGCCGCGCAACACAGGCGCTGGTTTGGACCGAGCAAAAACACTGACACACAGGTTTTTTTTTTTTTTTTTGCCAAAAAAACCGGGAAGAGGAATTGCCATGGTTGATAAAACGTGTCGTCTCTGTCTGAATAACAGGGAGAGACAATCCCGGCATGTCGAGGCTTCCGAATTCGCTGTGATCCGCCGGATCCGTTTCAGAATCTGATGGGCATCGCTCTCACTCAAATTATCCGGATTAAACGTGAAAAAAACCTCAGTTGGTTTCCTCTTGAGACGACGTCTTTCAATACCAAAGGCTTTAACTGTGAGAGCAAAATAATGATTAGATAAAAGTTTTTTGTTTTTTTTAACTAGGCAAACCTACTCACTTTATTTGAAGCGGGTGTGGATAATACTGATATGGCACCGTCGTAAGCATGAAGGAGCCTTCATGAAGGTTTAGTCCTGTTGTCATGAAGTGTCACTCGGTAAATAATGACACTTTTAATGCAAGTTTTAATAGACTTTTGCTGTAAAAGTGCATTTATTTGCCACATAATGCAAAAGTGACACGTTTAGTGGACTTTTGATGCAACTTTTCGTGCAACTTTGCATTAAAAGTGGAATCATTTACCCAAACACACTTCCATGTTTACGACAGTGTCATGTCAGTCTTATGCACACCCCATCAAATAACGTGTTACCAGTGAGTCACAGTCCACGATTCAATATTTTAGTCCTTTTTTTTTTTAATTATTATTATTTGTTTGGGGTTTTTTTCTTTTAGAGTTCACTACAGGTTCTCCCTTACCTGAGGATGTCCTGTGGATGTTGATGGTAGAGTTGAGCTCCGGACTCCCCTGGTCCAAGTAGATGATTGACTCCACCGGCAGGGGCCCCGTGCACTCGGCCCCGTTGAAGGTGAAGTACCACCGCTGGCAGCAGGCGTTCTTGCACTTGAGTCGCAGGGAGCCGCTGAAGAGGACTCTGAGAGCGCTGTCCGAGCGCAGCTTGGTGAACGTGCAGTCCTTAGACACGGCGGCAAACAGATTCCGAGTCAATTTGTGATGTTTTACAGAATCTACACAGACAAAAAATATATATATTCATCCCGCAAACCTTAATGTGTTGTACTGGGACGTTATGAGACGGACCAACAGAAGGTGTTGCAAAATTGTGTAAAAGTGAAAGTAATGGGAAAGAGAAAATGGTTTTCAGAATTGTATTTTTTTTTTCTTTTACAAATAAAGACATAAAAACTTTGGTGTACATTTGTGCTCGGTCCATTGCAACGCGGTGTCCATGGTAACCCTGAGAAATCCGACTTGTCTTAATACTTTACAAGTAGATAGCTGTTCTTTGAAAAAAAGACATAAAGTAAGATATTTTTAACATAGAGGGGGTAGGGTTAGGGTTAGAATGTACTCTAATCTAGGGCGGAAACGATTAATCAGATTAATCGATTTCGGAAATAATCTCCAACTAGTTTAGTAATTGATTAATCGTTAACTGGACTCAAAAACAGGCCATTGAGTCAAAACTGTACAAAAAATATTTTGCATTTTATATAAAACAAAAAATTTTGGGGGGGAGAATTATTCAGAATGTGCAAAATGTTTTATACGATTAACTGATGCACTGACAGTTCCTAAAATAATCATTAGTCGCAGCCCTACTGTTTCAGATGAAACAACAACGAAAAAATTCAACATTCAATTTCTAGACGCTCATGAAATATGGTGGCGGCAGAAGTACACATTTCTTCAAAGGGGACAGAGAAGCCGGTTGGAGTTGATGGGAAGACGGATGGGGATAAATGCAGGACGATCCTGTGAGAAAACCCGACTGCATTCGACTTGGATAGGTCAGCGGAGAGGTCAGCTTCCAACAGAACGACCGGAGCTGGAAGGATTCGGATCCAGGCACATCAACGCGCCGCAGTTTCCCAAAGTCCACGCTTAAACCTACACTTTCTGCATACAGATTCATAAAATGACATCAACACATGATCTCAATCCAGACCTGACTGAGCTTGAGTTAGTTTTTTTTGTTTGTTTTGTTGTTTTTTTTTAACGAGAAAGAATGGGAGTTTCCAGATTGCGTGAAGCCGGTGAAGACAAATCCCAGAAAAGCCTGGAGCTGCAGTTCATGTGTCTCATAAAACACCAATAAACTACATTAAAGCTTGCGGTTACTTGAGGTGAAATTGCGAGTCCTTTGAGGCCTCGTGCGAAATTCTGTTCCCCCGTGAAAATCTGTTCCCCCTGCGTCGGGAGCGCGCATTGCAGCCAGAGAGGCGGATCTGACCGTTTTCACGGTTATTCTGACCGATTTCTCAGTAAAACTGGTCATATATTCATGTCAAGGTGTGTGTGTGTGTATATATTTGTTTCCAAAGCACAGTTAAAGACCTGCAGGTAAATTAATTTGTTCCCATTTGATGGATTATTTCAGGCAGCTGAAATATCCATTCTCTCCTCTGTTTCCAAATTCTCAAAAAATGTTATGTGCGAAAGCATGTAGTATACTAGAAATTTCCTTAATCCAGTAATCTGTCATATTTTACATTAGAACGGGATTTACCAGAAAGTCTACACTCTCATCTTTTCAGGAAGCCGTAATTTTTGTGCCCTGCTATCAGCTGCCGACTAAACTGAATGTTACAACCTGGACATGATTGTATGAGTTGCTTTTACTGAGAAATTGATCAAAGGAGCCGCGAAAACGGTCAGATCCGCCTCTCTGTCTGCAGCGCCCGCTCCCGACGCAGGGGGGGAACGGATATTCACAGGGGAGCAGAATTTCGCACAAGACCGGAAGTACCTTGAGAATTCATAGCACAGATACCCACCGCCACTTTACCCAGGTCGATCCCATAATTCAGTGCGTTCCAGGCGCACTGCTTGTAGTTGGGCCTCCAGGGTTCCTCAAAGATCTCGCTCACGCATTCCCCCTTTTCACCTTTGAGCCCGTCGCGGCCCGGGATACCCGGCGTGCCTGGAATGCCGTTGGCTCCGGGGTTACCGTCTCTCCCAGGGGTTCCTGCTGGGCCTTGCATGCAGCTGCCATACTGGAGAAAAGAAGAAGAAGAAGAAAAAAAAAAAAACACAGTCAGGGAGAGAGCAAGAAGGACAGCCGAATCTCGGGCAAATGGAGTTCTGATTTGGGTCTTCCGTTTACCGCTGCCTCCGCACGAGTTAAATCCATATTTAGGAAACATGCACATAAATGAGGCAAGATTATACCTCATTTACAAGTCACGTAAACAAAATCCGATGCCAGTCGGGGTGCGGTGAAAAAAAAAAAAAACAACAAAACAAAACAGATGTGTTCCCAAACCAAGGAGAAGGCTCTAGAACCGGCAGACATCAATCAAGTTTCAATCAAGTTTCATTTGTATAGCACATTTCAGCAGCAAGGCGTTTCAAAGTGCTTTACATCATGACAAACAGAAAAACACAAAGTCATGTAACATAGAATAAACAATCAAAACATTAATTTAGACGGCCGTCAAATTTACAACTAGCCACCAAGCTAATGAATGATACATTGTGCGTAAATCAGGAACTGCGGGCCTTGGAGGTTGTACTAAATCAGTAGGCGTGTGATTCATTGTCCTGCTCGGTTTTTGTCTGCTATCTTTAGGCAGATGCTGCAACACACTCAAGCTGACTCAGACTCACTCAAAGTCAGCAGAGAGCTCGCCAAAAAAAAAGAGCTACCACACACAAACACCGACACAATGGAGGAGCCAAACGAGCGAGACGGGACATGTTCCTCCAGCAGAAATACCAAGTGATTGCAGCGCAAAGGTTTTGAAAATTGGTGTTTTTTTGTGTGGGGGGAGCGGGGGGGGGTGATGGGGGAGGCAGCAGATGGGTTTTAATTTAGGTTATTTGTAGGTGCTCTCTCTCAGGCGGGATAAACCGACACGTAGGATGTGTATCCTTGACCTTAGGCAATCATAGCAGCTGGGTTTGCTGCCCTTTTTACTCAGCATGCAGCTGTGGAGCAGCAATGGAGCCAAAAGACATTAAGTTGGGGGGATGGAGGAGGGGTGAGTCAAGACATAGGGGTGGAGAACAAAGAGCTTTTACTTCGGTTTCAACATCTTGTCCTGACTTGGGTCCCAGAGGTAAATTGTCAACCAAAAAGCAAAATAAATAAATAAATAAATAAAAAATGTATTTCAGGTTTCCTAATCTAAAATAAACCATCTAAAAATAGGACGAAATGAAGAATTTCTATAAGTCTGTTCCTGCCATTAAGCTGCGAAAGGGTTTAGCTCCCAGGAGATACGAGACTTTACGTCACCTCCAGAGGAAAGACGGGGAAACGATGAAATTAGAAGGTTCTCGTTGGCACTGCAATGTGCCCAAATAACACTGGAGTACTTTCAGGAAAAAAAACGGGACGAGATACTTCCAGGCGTCCTGGGGTTATTGGTGATGGCGTCTGGGAGTGATCCGAGAAAACCGGCGTATTCACAGGGTGGAAATGTCTGCGGAGTTTATTAGAGGTTGCTTTTCTGGAGGGCTTTCAAAAGCAGACAAATGAATGGAAACTCTGTCCGCCCTGCAGTACAGCTGACTTTTATATTAGCTGCCTGTATGCTCCTACAGTGGCAGCCCGCCTGCCTATTTACACTAGGGCCATATTGTACATAAGACAGACTCTGTTCCTGTACCTGGGTGCATGCCTTGTGCATTAGTTCGTAAATCGTGGAGGTACTGACTGCGTTTCATGCGTTAGTCCACACCAAAGCACAGGCAAAAGCTTTTCAGGAACATGCAGAGTTTGGTTTGAGAGGTTTCTGGTTCAACGGGGGCTCAGGCGCAGAAAGTTGGATTTAAAGATTACCATGCTGCTCTGACAAGGAGGTCTTCCCTCGTCCGACGAGAGTCTAGTGCAGTTGGGGTTGTCTGCATCGTTTCCTGTGCACTAGATACAGACCGTCACAAAATAAGGTCTTTGTTACACTACGAAAAAACAGAATCTTGAGCGAAACTTAAACATTAGTTGCAGGAACATAAACATCGGAATGAAGCATGTTAATTTGTAAAGGAGATGTTCAGTATTGGTTAAACTGTAACGTTTCCGATTTCGGTACCTGAACATTTCGACTGGTGATTTTATCGTCTGCGGTGTCCGACAAATAACGCTGGAACTGATGTGTTTGGATTATGAATGAACATATCAAATTATTCAAATAAGGAAGTGGCGTGAGAGAAGGGGGTCAAAATTTGAGTTTGTATGAAATTTTTAGCAACAGCGCTAAAGCTATTGCTAATGCTAAAGCTAAGGTCAGGTCAAGCTACTTCATTTTGAAGCGACTCACTTGCGAACACACCCAGTTAAAAATTCCGAAACTCTGCCATGTCGTTTAATTTTGGTGGGGGTCACCACCACATCCTTTTTTTTCTTGCCTTTTTTTTACTGGCTCCCTTTTCACAAAAGCCCCTAGAAGAATTTCTGGATCCGCCCCTGCACAAAAAAAAGAAATCTGAAAATTTATCCATGAAAAAAGTATGCATATAGGACTCTAACAGTTTGTTGGAGACATAAACTACAGTAACTACTTGAAGGTTCAGTACTAAACACTCCTGGGAGCAAGGGGACGGGGGTGGGGGAGGTGGGGGAACTGGTTCTGGGAAACCGAGTTAAAATAAACACAAGTTTTATTTATGAAACCCCAAATTCAAGGGACACATGTGTCATTTCTGCATCAACATTCCCATAGGCAGTAAATCTACTCAAATATCCTTTGGATTGGGGATGACGACCATTAAAATTAATCAACTGGAGAACTGTTAACCATTAAAACAACAACAACAACAAAAAAAACAGCTCATACCAATAAAAAGTTATTTTCAACCGGAAAAAATGGGAACACAAATAAAGCCAGACAGTATGAGCCAGACCCCAATTTCCTGTTTCTTCTTCTTCTTCTTTTTTTTTTTTTTTTTTGGAAGAGCCTCCTCGGTCTATTGGAGAACCAGCTGACTGCAGAACAATGGTCTGCAGATGGAGGAGGGTATTTTAAAGCGCCTCGCCTTCCAACAAGTGAATTAACCAATAAAATATCGAATCCTCCCGCGTTCATCAACTCCACGATGTAAAAAGACAAATAAATCCAGCGTTAAGCAGCACACTAATAATAATAATAATAATAATAATAATAAAACAAAGGCAGGAGTGAGACTGATGAATATGCAAAAGCAAATCAATGAAAGTTACACGAGACACATTTTAATGAGTCATCCAATCAAGAGAATCCACTTTGAAAAGTTTTATTTGTATTATTATTATTTCTTTTAACAGGGTCTTTACCTTGTCAATGTCCGGTTCCTTTCGGTATCCTCTATTCTTCACCTTCTCCACCCCGTAAAGAGGCAGAGCCAGGCAGAGGAGGACAAGCAGGCGGCTCGCCAGAGGAGACATCCTGCCGGTGGGGACGGCCGAGTCCGTGTGCCGCTGCGCGAGGGAGCGACGCGAGGCGACGGTCCGTCGGAGCGGGAGGCCGGAGGAGGGAGGGCAGGAGAGAGGGGAGGAGGGGGACGGAGCCAGTCACCGCGCAGAGACGGAGCTAAAGAAAACATTCCCGGGTGAGGCGGGGGGGCACGGTGGGGCCACCCTGTCAAAATCTTGAGTCAGTGTAAAAAAGAAAAAAGAAAAAAATCATCCAGAGTGCCTCGCTAAAGCATAACAGTAAAGTGTAATAAAAACGTGTTTTTCGAGTCTTTTTATTTATTTTTTTTTAGAAATAACAGTCCAACGAGTTCAAATCTATAGTAAGGTATTTATATCTGATTTGCATATCTTAAGTTTTTTTTAATTCTTTGCAATAAATAAATAATTTTTAAAGCGCGTCTTAAAACCCATCTATTTTACTTGGCTTTCAACTCCAGCGAGATCTAGTTTTACATTGTATGTTTGTTTTAAACTGTAAGAGTTTTTATTTATTTTTAAAATTTATTTTCCTTCCGATTCCCAATTCTACTATAAAAAAAAAGCCTCAATAAAACACAGTGACTCACACAACGTGGAAAACAATTGTACGTGTTTTTATTCAAAACATCACAGTACTCTGAGCTCACAAACTACAAAAGGTACAAAAATTGAATGAGGAAACAGCAAAAGAAAAAGAATATTTGACAGACTACACGAGGCACATCATTAACTACACATTTAATAAGGTGACAGAAATACAAAACAAAACATTCATTGACAGTTTCCCTTTTAATTCATGACTCTGGAAATGTCTTATCTCCCAGAGTTTAAAAAAAAAATCAACTCAAAAGATCATGCAGCATTAAAGACGCAATGTATTGTCATATGATTCACTTAAGGTGTGCAAAAACAACTTTAGATCATTTATCTTTGACTTAAATGTTATGAATACTCCTCACAGCCAGAGCCAGCCCAAAGTTTAAGCAGAATTTGAGGCGACATATCGCCCCCTGCTGGCCTGGAGGTCCCAAGAGAACTTTAATTCACACAGGACAGGTCAAATGCACCAGTTGCATAGATATTAAGAAAAACCTTCACAATTTGAAGATTACAGTAACAGAGTCATATTGTGAAGAAAAGCCAGGCCTGCTCGCACTTATATCGATAAATCTCTGCTTGTACTTATTTACTATTCAGTACTTTGTGGTTTGTGCTTCTAATACCATGTAGTGCAAAAAGGCCTGCTTGATTATGTTTGGATTATTTCCCAAAAGTGATTTAACCCAGTCCAGTTGACATGTCTTCAAAGACACCAGTGTACAAAAACGTAAAAAAAACAAAAGTTCAGGATAGAAAAAAAAAAAAAAAAAGTGGAAAGCTTTTCAAAAATAAATTTGCACATTCAACTATTTCAAGTTTAAGAGCATCTTTTTAGAGTAGCACATACTTGGTCTTATAATAAACAATGTATCCAACAGTAACAATAAGACTTCCAGAAACAACACAATGTTCATGGGTTGAATGTTTGGTGATATCATCAATCACCTAATGAATATTCAGTGTATGGACTAATACAGTTAAAAAAAAAGCTTGAATTCTACAATAAAAAGAATATTTTACACAGGTCATGATGCAGTTTTTTTTGTTTGTTTGTTTGTTTTTTCAAGGAATCAAACGCTGTTGAACTGAAACCTCTAAAAAGTGTTTGTGATGTATGCGATGTTCCTGAAAGTCCATTGGTCGTAGCCTGGTTGAGACCCCGCCGTGTTCGGACTAAAAGATCGGTAAAGCTGGAACACGCAGTCATCACCTTGAGCAGCTGCAGTCTAAATCACACATATTCTGGTCCAGCAAACATTCACCGGATACAACTTAAAAGACCTTTAAGCCACCATCAGTTGGAAGACTGAGCAGGAAACATTTTTTAGCTTAGATTTCTTTTGGGTCCTTACTCTCCTCTGATGCCTTGTCCACCTTCTGGTGGGCGGAGTCCAGAATGCTGCTGTGCGATTGGTTCAAAGTCGGATGCTGCTGCTGCTGCTGTTGTCCACTTGTAGCTTGTCTGGCGTCTGACAGCTCGCTTCTTGGAGTCATTCTAAACACAAAGGCACAATACAGACTGATGATGTTCTTTAGACGCAGAAATTATAGCCGCTTATATGTTGTTTTTGTTGCTTAACATAGTCAAATATACAGAGTCTCTGCTCAAATACACACTTTTCACCAAGTGCATGAAACCTCCAGTGTGTACTTAATCTGCGAAAGCTTTTTATTTCAGGGCTGAGGTGTAATTGGACAAATCAGTGTAAGCATTAAAGGATTTACATTTTTAATGAAGCCTGTAACATAACCAGGTGCAGCTATTCCTTCATCCTCTCCTCGTTAAGCAGGCCGACAGAAGGCTGATTCTGAGTGCGGCATGTGAATTTGACATGCTGTGAAACGAGATCCCGTTTATAAGTGACAGTCTAAAAAATGCGCAGGAGAAAACGATCTCCAGAAAAGGCCAAATTATGACGGTAAAAAGAAAAGAAAAAAAAAAAGTATTTAACTGATTTAAGGTTTTTACAGGTGGTCAGATCGGAGATAAGGCCGGGTCGCCATGGAGAGGTTCAAGGTCTATAACAGAGAAACACAAATGCTTCTCGGTGACAACCTACAACTCAGATATCAAAACAACACCTGTGTTTTGTTGCGACCTTGGTCGCAATGGAAACAGCGACGACCACACCGACTATCAAACTGGATTTCACATCCAAATCCACGTCAACCTGGACTGAACACAGGCTGGGGAGCAGGAAATGTACACTGAGGAACTCAATCAATTCTTTAAGCAAGTTCTACTGCTGCTTAAGGTAAGGCTGCACCGACTGCAGTTTTCTGATCTATAAAAAGCCTGGCCTGCAAATTCTCATTTTCAAACATATCGATATTTTTTTGGTCTGAAAAGTCGCTAAGTACATCAAGGAACAGTGGGATAACTTCTCTTAATGTCAGACCTTTCCCAAGGTCGATAAGATCAGAGGATAAAATCGGCTTGTCACACAAGTATCGACCGATCACTAATCCCTCAAAACTAAGGAAATGGTGATGATTTATCAATGCACCCATAGTTAAGATTTAAGAACTATTTGATCTAAACCTGAAAAAAAAACAAAAAAACAAAAAAACAAAAAACAATATAGGTTTCAAACATTTTTTTTTCTAAACAAGAAAATGTATAATTTGCTTTCGTTATACATCTTAATTCATATGAAAATGCAATCATTTAGTTGATACGTGTTGCACCTAAAAAGGTCCAGCAGGAAAGCAAAGAGTTTCAGAAGACGAGTCGCCCCCTCGTTTTATGAACGTTTGTCACATTTGTGTGCAGAACAACCAATGAACAAAGCTAAGAGTGCACTTTACTACTATGTAACAAGTTAAAGGGTTAAAATTTAAATACTGTGGCGAAATTACAAAGATCTCAAGAAACTACAGAGTTTGTAAAAAGTGTTTAGTCTTAAACAAAAGAAAGAAAGAAAAAAAACCCTCTTACCTGCCGTCTGCTACTCTGTTCATGCTCTCTGAGCGGCTGCTGACCTTGCTGGAGCTCCCACCTTTGCTGCGCCTCTCCCCGCCCTCTCGCTCCCTCCTGGAGCTTCGGCCGGAGGCGCCGCGGTCCAGGTGCTCCCTGGCAGAGGTCTCAGACAGGGAGCTCCTCATGTGCGGCTCGTGGTTGCCGAACACAGAGGAGCCTTGATGCGTGGTGCTCGCGGGGGAGACGGCGGTGCTCGTGCCCATAGACTTGGAGATGACTTTGAGCTTGTGGGACGTGGGTTTGTAGTGCTTCTTCTTGTGCTGCACGCGGCTGTTGTGTTTCAGGAAGAACTCGCAGGACTCCTGGAGGACCCGGCGGCTCTCGCTGATGGGGCTGCGGATCAAAGATGAGAGCCGTTAGCGCGTGACACGGCAGCGCTCCTTCTGGAACAAAGACCGCAAGAGCCTTACTCTCTTTTGCGATTCCGTTTGAAAAAGTACGCCCACTCGGAACAGGTCTTCTTGCTGCTGACCCAGAACACGGCAGATATCCCGACCACCAGCGTCATCAAGTATTTCACGAGAAACAGAGAGAGGTCGGGACGGCTGAGCTCTGTGACCTGAAACACAGACAGACACGAATGCTAATGAGATCCTTGTGATCAAGACAAATTGTGTTCATTAAGAAATCCAATTTGAAGCTAAAACTGGCATTTGTCAAAGGGCTAAGTTGATTTTGACAAACTGGTGCTGGGAAAGAAGGCATTATGTGCTTTAGTGCCATTTTTTTTTTTTTTTTTATTCTACTAAGCCATCAGGAGGTAACTGCAGTAGATGAAGACCAAATAGTTTAAACTCATATGTAGAAACTGGCCTCCTTTGACAATGCACAGCTGACTCAACAAGAGGTCATCACACAGTTCATCAATAGTTGAGTTTGCCGTTCCGAAGTGTTGAATCCACAGTTCTTCTGTAAAAATAGCTGACCAGTTCCCCCCAAAAAACGCTGCATTTACACATAAATTATCTATAATTTTTCATGACTTACTGTGTGTACAGACTTATTCAGGTGCGATTTCAATTCTCAAATTGTGTTTTTTGTGAAAAATGAATTGAATATTGAAAAGGTTTTGTGGACATTTATAATGCAAACACAGCCATTCGCTGACAAGACTCTAGCTGAGAGTGAATGATGGAAGCAGCCACAGATACCTTGTAGGAGCAGGGGATGCTGTACTCTTGACACCTGTCATTGATCCAGGTGTTCTCCCAGGAGCTGCGGTGACTCTGCTCGTAGGTGTAACAGGCTAACAGGGTGACCAGCGGCACCAGGTAGAGGCAGCTGAACACGCCAATCCGGATCATGAACTTCTTGAGCTTCTCTTGGTTGCGCTCGTCGTGCTGGATCACCTGCCTGACGTGGTTGAGAGAGACGATGCCCGCCAGGATGAGGAAGAGGCCCACGACGACGCCCACGCACAGAGGGGCGAGCACGAAGTACCGCAGCGCGTCGAGGTCGTAAAGCCCCACGAAGCAAACGCCGCTGATGTTGTCTCCTTCGACCTTGTTCAGGGCCAGCAGCATGACGGTTAATGCGCCGGGGATTCCCCAGGCGGCGGTGTGGAACCACACCTAGAAACACGGAGCACAGAGAGAGCTGTTTCTTTGGAGGATAATTACCAGATTTTTCTAGATGTGCCACATTATCAGCCGTATGAACGTTCGCGCATTTCGCTACAGACACGTTGCGACGTCACGTAACGTGTGAAAATTGCTCTCTGGCGAAGACCGCCGTTGGATTTATCTGTTCAGTTGTCATCATAACGCGGCAAATCTAAAATGTACAAGTGATATGCATTAGAAAAAGGAACGCAGCGCTTTGGTACCAATTGTCAACATGATGACCAATTGTCAACATGATAAAAAGAAAAGGTGCAAGGCTCTCATTTTTCAAAAGTAGTGAGGGAGAGGGAAGTAGGTCAGTTGTGCTCGCTTGACTTTTACAACCTTAACATGTAGATGTGTTTTGGTTCAGTTGAAAAAAATAACTTGACTCACGCAGCCAATCACTGACAGACCATCTTGAGAGCAGGTGTTTAACCACTGTGTTCAGATGATCGCTGATTAATAATCACAAAATAAACACGACACTGTAACACGCTGAATGTTACACCCTGTGGGAAATGTTTCTGTGTTTATTGGTGTTGAATTCTGATGCGTTAGTGGGGCTGTTGTCAGGCGGTTACTGTGGCAACAAGTCTGTGTATAGAATACCTGATGTAGAGCGACAGAAAAAGAAGAATACGAGTGGTTCTGAGTTGTTGTTCAAATAATCTTTCCCCCTTTGCTGGAGCACATTAACAGCACCGACATCTCCAGGTTTCATTTTGTAAACACAATTGTTTTACCGCAGCAGTGAGGCCGTGAATGGCAAGTAAAACAATCGTCTTTTTGCCCTCCAGCGTTGTCGCGCATGCGGGCAAATGTCCGGATGTAAACGACAACATGCGGCGTGTCTGGAAAACTATAAACCTCAACGTGTCTTACTGCAGTTTTTGGGGGTTTACAAATAGGAACCATACCGCTTTCTTCTCGATGGCCTCGCAGCTCCATTTGGGTCCAGCTGCCAGGAACCATGTGATGGTGAGTATGACCCACCAGACGATGCCCGCCATTGTGAAGAAATAAAGCAGCATAAAAAGCAGAGTGCAGCCTTTGCTGTGCGAGCCCAGCACCACGGTCTCCACCGCTCCGTGGTGATCCGCTTTGGTGCAGGCGGCGTTGTTTCCGATCAGGAAGCCGAGGAAGTATATGAGCGAGACGAAGCTGTAGCAGACCGCGTAGAAGATTATGGGGCGCTCTGGGTATCGGAAGCGCTTGACATCGATGAGGAACGTGAGGAAGGTGAAGAGGGTGGCGCCCAGGCAGATGATGGAGCACACGCCGATGAAGCTCTTGGCGAACTCGATGTCGTGAGGTCTGAAATACATGTTGGAGCAGGGCGGAGCGCAGTCCTGGGCGCCGAGGAACGAGGAGCCGTGGCCCGGCTTGGTCTTCAGCTGCAGCGGGCACCAGAAGCCGAGGTCTCTCTTCAGGGACGAGGAGGTCACCGGGGTGGTGGAGGGAAGGGCGGAACCGTCCGACCCGCAAGGTTTCAATCTAGAGGACAGGAGCAGCGGCGGGATGAGACTGACAGGGAATTGCAATCGTATTCACGCCAGTTGAACGTTTTATGCTTTTTTTTTTTTTTCTAATTCTCTATCTGTGAACTTGAATGTGTTTTATTTCAGTAATAGCTGATAGGACAATGCAAAGTACAGCACAACCGAGACGTGAAGGAAAAAAGATGCATCAAAATGTTTTACAGAAAAAAAAATGAAATAAAACTCTTCATTTGTATTTGGGGCTTTACCCTGATGCTCCTAAATAAAATCCTGGAAAAAAACCTTTTCCTTCATAAGTTACTGTAATTCAAATTAATCAGAAATCCAGCCATTTTGTGAAATTTTCAGGAATTTTTAGAGGACATTAAGGACCAAAGGACTTGAGCGACGATGCTCTAGTTGGATGAGGTCACATCTGAACTTTTTGGTCTACATGCAAAACTCGACTTGGTGAAAAATAGCGGATCACTGATAAATTGGACGGCCAATAAATCGCTCGGCTAATAAATTGGCAATTGGTAAATGACAGTAGTGAAGACCGACATGGTTATTGCAATATTCAAGAGCAGTAACACGCAGATCCAGTCTATCACACAAAATCTTTATAAAGTACAGCAAAGGCTGTGGTTGTAATGTGACTAAACGTGGCGACGTTGTCGTTTGTTATTGGTGGGTGTCCTCTTACCTGTTGCACTGCAGCTCAGGCGGCCAGGTGATGCCAAAAATGCGAATATCCTCCTCGCAGTCGGACAGGACGGCCTCACATTTTTCCCTGCATGGGCGGATCACCCTGTTCTCCTCGCTGCACGCTGGGATAAAGGCTTGGCACAGGAAGTGGTGGACGTCCGGTGAGCACTGTAGGCTAGCTAGGGGCATAAATGGCTGCAAAGGGAGAGGAAAAAAAAAAAAAAAAGAAAAAAAGAACAGACTTTTGGTTACAGAGGCTATTTTTCTCAAATGAAGTTGATGGAAAACACAACACTTTGCTTACGGTAAGCGATTGTGAAGGGAATTAAGCAGGTTAGATCGACGATTAGATAAAACCTAAAACTATTTTTCGAGCAGAGAATCATAAATATAAGAAGGACCCGTTTCTTCCCGGATCCTCCAAAAGATATCATGAATTAACAATAATCTAAAAATAACAAAGGCACTGAGATCCAGAGAGATCATGGGTCATTTCTGCTTAATAAAATTAGACCGTGAACTGATCTCCATCTGAACTCTGTTGTGATAAGCCGCACCGTTCTTTTCGGCGGCGCACAAAGCTGCCCATTCACCGGCTGGAAAGGAAGCGTATTCTTCTGTTTCACCACGCTGGTCAAGAACTTCCTGGAGAGGGGCGTACGAGGGAGCGGCGGCAGGAGTCGGGTGGTTGTGGGGGGGGGGGGGGGGTGCAATATCGCTGGCAGGAAATGAAAGCAAATGCATTTCTGAAACAAGCAACTAGACATAAAGCCACCTTTTAACTGGAGAAACGTTGTCTGCTGAGTGGTTTTAAAAGTTTTAGGAGCTGTAGCCAATGAAGGAGTTTGTGTTTTTGCCCCCCGAAAACAAATGGCGCATACTCTAAAGCACAGACCACTATTCAGTGTTTTGCTTCTTTTCCCTAAATCCTTTCTGGCAGACGTCCCATATCTGTGAGGCCAAGGATCGCCCCCCCTCTCTCTCTCTCTAAGACAGTAAGCACCCTTGTTTCTCTCCTTTGGAGGTCCCTGACTCGGAGCGCCTTCTGGGCTCAACAATCTGACCTTTACTTGCTTTGCAGCGCTTACAGTAAAAACTGCAACGTTTCACAAACCGTCAACGTGCGTCAGTGCGATAAAGTCGAACCGTTTTTGCCTTAAAGGGGCAGTGTTGTGTTTTTCCGGCACATAGTTCCATTTTGCAGCACAATCAAGTAACTACTAGTTATAAAAATTATGTATATATCAAATATGTTTGACTTGTCTGCAGTTTGACAGAAGAGATGCAACAATTACAGTTTTCTACTCGACCTTTAAAGAGCCTGACCTGTTGATTCTGACTTTGGTCGATACCGTTTTAAATATAGCAGCAAAGTTTCTAAGTTGCCAAAAGTGGTGTAGCTATTGTCAGAAGGGAGAAATTTGACTTTGTAATTTAACATCTTGAAATTAGGCCCCAGTTTGTTTAAAAACTCCCGCTCTTTCTGGAACTTCTGCCTTCGGGAAGTCATAACATAACATCGCTCCTCTATTAACCTTTTAACAACATTTTTACCAGCGTTGCGCAGTGTTGCACTAGCCGTCAGCAATTCGCATTTTGCTAATTCTGAAGGAGCTGACTGAGGGAGTTGTGGGGGAGGGTGCTCTGTGAGGCTCCAGCTTGGAAGCTAAGAAGCTCCAGCTCTGAGAAGGAGCTTCGTCCTCGAAGGCGGGGCTAGGTCCACCCAGTTTTTCACAGCTGAATGGTTGCCACGGGAGATAAAAGGACTTCTCAAACATGCACAAAAGACACAAAGCAAAACTCTATGTATTTTTTCTGATGAGAGAGTAATATTATAGAATGATGTAAAGCTAAAAAAAAAAGGTCAACTTTACGTAATACTACTGCTTTAAAAAGGTAAACTCTTCTTTATCTAGAAGAAAAGGATACATGAGGTTTGTCACCCGCTACTTACATTTTTTATGTTTTATTTTTAGGTATTCTAACAACTAAACAACCTCAGCTCTTGAATCTTCTGGAATTTGGAGCAAATGCCTTCCCTCTGGAGTACTGGACAGATAAGCTGACCTGCTGAGAGTGAGGCAGCCTTGTTGGATTCCAGCACCGGGGCTTAGTGATAAACAGCTACACATTTCAGACAGGGCTGAAGCCAGAGTGTTAGGCTGTAACATGGGAGACAGCGAAGCGTACAGTGGGGCGAGGAGAGGTAAATGAGTGAGTCATTAACAGACAGAAGATACTCGGTGTGGTATGCGCAGTCAGCTTTGTGTGGGACCAGGCGCGTCCCTCCCCTTCCTCCTAAAATCAAAGGCTCTACGCAACAAAGTCGATAAGAGTTGCCGGTGGCCAAGCTTGCTGTGAAATCGAACACCTGCACCTTTGCCAGACGCCGCACAAAAGACTCCTTCAACAGATCACTGCTCATATTCACAGAGTCTGACACTGAGTGTAAAAGTAACCAGAGCCCTGAGCCCAAAGGAATGCCTGGAGATGAGATGCTCTACCAAGAAAAACGAAACACAAAAAACAACAACAGAGGAACACACACCCGGACTAATTTATAAGAGCGTATTGTTACAGATCGCCGCAAAAAGTGAACCAAGAGTTGATTAAAGTTGCATTTTTAGAGATTTCTGCATAAACAAATCATTGCTGAGATGTTTTGTGTTTTGTTTTTTTTAAACCCGCCGTCTGCTAAAAACATCCAGAACGGTGAGTGTGAAGCAACATGCAACGGTGAGCGTTGTGCAACTGTTTTAAAGAGTTTACCAACAAATCCTTCAGAGTTTTACTCTCTCTCTTTTGACCTGCAAACAGATTCCCACTGACAAGTCAGAATTATGGTTCTGGCTCACATTTCCATCATGTCCTGACTGGCTGCTCCAAACACCTGCAGCCCTGCACTGTTTCCAAGTATTTTCAACCACATTACATTCTGGGACCACATGTTTAGTATCCATCGGGCGGAGCGGGAGGGTCACTACTTGATTGTTACCATGGATGCACCGATATGAAAATTTGGGCCAATATCAGCATAGATATTTTATATGCCATTCATGTTTCCCAAACTTCAGACAGTATGGCTAAGTCTGTTCACACGATAATCATTCAAAAACAAGTCAGCTGCTTCCTCTTCTTGGTTTGCGCCAGTGGCCAACGTGTTGTTGTTGGTCATGTGACTCGTGCGATGGAAATAAAGTCCAATGCAGTTTTGTCAAGTAAGCCAATTTCGATACGGCCAATAAAAGCCACCTCATCCTAAGGCCAAAGCGTTTTATCGGAAGACAAGTTTCTTCAAAATTGTTGTGTTTGCAAAATAAAGCCAATTTAGAGAAATGTCAAACTGCGTGATTATGTGGTCAGTGGAAGTGGAGCTGCTGTCTCAACATTGTCCTGAGAGAGGGGGAACTGACTGACACGCCCACAAGGTCACATCTGGATATGCTAACAATAGTCACCCCACTGTTGCCAACTTAATAATTTTGTCACGACTTTTACAGATTTGTCAGACGAAAAAAGTCGGTATTGGCTGAAATCGTAATCGGTAGGACAGGATTCTTTTTTAAAGATCGTTGATTGTCCAGAAAACTGCAAACGGTACAACTGTAATTGTGCTTCATTAATTATTACACTCATTACTCATTGATCAAAAATGTCAGACGATGCAGCCTGATTTATATACCAATCAATAATTAGCCTACAAACTTCATTAATCATCTATGCTTTTTATATAGCAAAAAACTTGATTTACATACATTTGTTTAATCACTTACGCCATAAAATTCTATTTCAGAGTTTTGATAAAGGCTTATGGAAAGAGATGCAGCTTGAGCAGAACCTGACCAATGGCTGGAAACTCAAAATTCAGATTTTTTAAAAATGTTTTTGTCAGCTCAGTGAACACGCCACACACAGGCACAACCAGTAACAACAACAATCTTCAGAGTGGAAGTCGCTGCTGAAGAACGAGTTGGTTATTTTCAGAAATAGTAATGTATTTCAGAAGAAGCAGAGAAGCTACGAGACATCAAAGGAAGCTTTACTTTCTATGGAGGAGGGTACAAAAGAGGAGAAATGTTAGGTCTTACATCTTTTAGGCTTACCTCCATTTTGCTCGCTGCGATTTCCTGGTCGTAGTGATCCATCATGTTAGGAAAGAACGTCATGTTGTAGGGCATCCCGAGGCACCGATGCACTTTGATGGGCTCGCAGGTGAACAGGCTGTGAGAGCCGCAGCTTCCAACCCACGCCAGCGACAGCCACAACCACAGTGGCCCTGGCATCAACATGGCAGCAGCTGACTTGGTCGTGAAAGTCTGGCTTCTATGTCAACTGGAAGAGGTTGCTCTTTGGGATATATTTGCCTGTGAATTTGATGGGGTTTTTCTCTTTTTTCCCTTCTGACTCACAGCATCACTTTTCCTGGAGACATTTCCAGAGCAGCAGGTCCCACGTCCCTGTAAATAAATTGCGATTAACATGAAATCTGTCACTTTCAGGAGCCCTACTCTGGCATTTATTTACTTATTTTTTTGTGTGTGCATGTGTGTCTCTTTACCTGTGGACAGCAAAGAGAAATGTATTACAGTCCCTCGTTCAGTGAATTTCCTCATGTCCCTTGAGGTGCTTATAAGACCCAGCTTGAGAAACTCCTCTAAGAAACATAACTCAGGCGGATTTTGGGAGCCATAAACCAGTCAATCCCTGCACAAACTTTGTGCGCATGCATCTGCACAGGCTGCAGGGGGATTGGGGGGGTGGGGGGGGACGCAACAGGATCATAGGTGATTCAGAAGAATCAGTCTCGGCTTGTTGGAGCCCATTAAAACTTCACATTAAAACGTCAGAACTCCAAATACGCAATTGCACATTAGGAGCTTAAGAGTTATGAATGCGAAGCCAACATTGATATCCTGTTTCTCACAACGTAAAAGCTTCACTAACTTCAACATTGAACATATGGGGCCCCTGTGGAGTTGTAAACATTTGAAGACACCATGCACATGTTTCAGGTTATGCCAAGAAGTTGTTTCAGATGATTTATCATATTTTTCTTTACAGATAATAGAACTTGGGATAATTATTAGTCTGCAGATTTGATGTGTTTCCTAACTAACCTTCAGACTAACCTCAAAGCTCACCGACCTGTACTGGTGTGAACGCTTACTAATATATTACCCATTCACATAAGTAGGCTGATAAAACTTTTACATTAAGAGCTAGTACAGTAACACTGACACGTCCCCGCCTATTGGTGAATAAGAAACATTGTAACCATGTAACGTAACAGTTGCTTTATAATTGTTTAACTATGACAACACTCTGGAAGCGGAATCGACTTCTAAGCCCCGACAACCAGACACCGAGTGTGCGCAGGAAGTTCAGCCGAGATCCCCTGCCTCGGTCGCGGCCGTCGTAGGACGGCAGGCTCCGGGGAAACTTTCGGCGGAACATTGGGAACAACAACATGAGCCGAAAAAACAAAAAGACGCGGATTAAAATGACTTACCCCCTACCGTCGACGTGTTCTTGTAGCAGCAGTTCACATGGAAACACTAGGGAGAGGGGTTTTCTTTAAAGGAATGTGAGGACCTATTTTCTCCGTCTCTGTTTTCGTCCGGTGTTCCCATCGAATAGCGTCGGCGCCAGGAGGCGCTGTCGCCTCCAACCCGCTCTGAAAGCGGAGGAAGAGGAGAAACAGCTGCGTCTGTGTGTGTTGTATGGAGTGCCAAAGGTGCCACAATGTAAAGCGTATGTTGTTGCTTATATCCCAAACTAATTGAATAAAATTGAACTTAACTATGATAATTACCAAGGAACTTTCTAAATAATTATGAATTTATTACATTTGTCATTAAATATACATTTATTAAACGGCAACTCCTCATGTACCATATTATCAAACACACACAAAAGCTGTAATGAAGATGAATGCAGTTGCAGTTAATAATCACAACATATTCACTGACAGCATTTTGTCACACTGATTGTTTAAGTAGACACTTTTTCATGAGGCTGCAACAAACTTGGAGCAATGGGTGTGTCATGGTAACAAGTAGTTTGCTTGCTTCAACTTCTAAGGCCCGGGCATAATAAACAAAAGTAATGAATTATGGTCTTCAAGTTTTCAGCCACCATAAGATGAAACAATATCTGCCTTGCATTGTCATACAAATGTTTCAAAATGAGACTGGCTTATGATCCTCCTAAGCAAAAGATTTTGTTTAATTTCTGTTTGAAAGCTTGAAAAGACAGACTGAAAAAAGCAAAAACATCAATCAGTCCTTGGCAAACTGTTATGTTTATTTAATCTGACATTATTTGATGCCACTTTCTTCATTAAGCAAGTTTCCTTAAGCAAGTCAACACTGGGAAATGGCATAAATCTTGTCGTCTGGACAACATGATCTCTACATAACACTTGATTCAGTTTGTTAGTCACGGTTAGTAATGAAAGCATGACTTGCAGCATTGGATTTTAGCTCACAACAAGTCCACAGAACCTGGTTCTATCTAAAATAGTTCTAATTTTTATATTTTGAATGAAGAATTTTTCTGAAATTCTTCAGTTGTTCGTTGTTGTTTTTCTTTGCATATTGGCTGAAATTTTTCTGTTTAGTATTTGACGGTTTTTTTCCCCTTATTTCTTCCTTTTTCAATTCATACATAGATACATTTTGATTTTCATTATATGTCGTGAACATTTTCACAGTGTGTCACAGTACAACCATAAAAACATTTTATTAGGATGTGGTTGTGCAAATGAAAATAATATATAGTTTTCAAACTATATTATGAAAAAAAAAAAATCTTACTTTGAGGTATTTGTCTTGTCGCTAAACTTTAGGCAAGACTTTTTTCTGGCTTTCATCCTGGCTCTCTTCCATAAAGGCCGAATTTGTGGAGAGCGTGACAAACAGTTGTCTTGCCAACAGATTCTCTCACCTGGGCTGTGAATTTCTGCTGCTCTTCCTGAGTTACCATGGAACCCTCGGCTTCTTGCCTTGTCAATTCTCCTTTTGCATGGCCTTGAGCTGGAGAAACATTTTCAGTTTGCACTTTTGCAATACTTTTAGGCGCTTTGTTAATAGAAGCCTGTCACAATGACACTTTTTATTCCTGCATTTTAAGATGGGTCAATGGAAAATCCTAAATATTACTTACTTTGATATACAGGTAAGTAGCTTAGTATGAACATAGTGATTCACAAAGAGGTCTCACTTGAATACTTGACGTACAACGAAGGTTGATGCTGCTTTCCCGATTTACCCTCATTCTAAAAAGCATTTCTTTCAGACACTGTTTATCTCCTGGAAGTAGTATTTTTATTTTATTTTTTCTGATTTCCTCTTTTCCATTTTCTTATTTTTTTTTCCCCTCCAGAGTAAACTATGCTGTTACACTGAAGTACAAGAACTGGGAAGACGATCCATACATTTAAACTCAAAAATACTTGAAAAAAAAAGTCCCGATTAATGCTAACTGAAGAGATTTATAAGACAGGCTGGCTCCTTAGAAGTGTTATGAAGGATTGTAACTCCAGTGTATTCCAGGAACCGAAGCAACAGTGACTTGTGGAGTCATTAATTATGAAATGACTCCTTGTAGAAAAAAACGAGAAGACTATTTACATAAATGCTTAAAAAAACACAAAGTGATCAAATAAGAATTAGCTTTTTGTGGGGCGGGGGAGAGTATGTAAGGAACTGTTTGAATGTAATGTTTGATTTCACCAAACTACCATAATAATAAAACTGCAGTTTTGACTAGCAAGAGTACTATAGCACAGCACTTATACAGAAGAAACATTTAAGCATTGAACAATCACAAAAGACACAGATCTATGCATCAAACACAGATTTATAGTAATTATTCGGAGGTAACCGCTGGCGTCACCAGACTTGTTTTACTGGGGTGCATGCCCCAGGATATGTCATCACATTTCAAAGAGAATGCTACGAGTGTTAAACAGCAATGTTCTTTTCATATCTACTGTGGAAGGTTACATCAAAGTCTGATTGATTGGAAGAAAAATTAAAAGAGTAGGAAAAAGAATAAATAATTGTATGTAGATCTGTTTGTGTTTGTGTATTATGAAGTTACATCTAGAAATGCACTTAAATCTTACTCCTAAGACTCAGGATCCTTATGAAATCTTGCATGTGCATGTTCTAATTTGGAACCCACGCGTTAGCAAAAATATTTTTTTCAACTTTGAGAGAAAATACAGTTTAGAGACAAGATAGAGACATCCCTGAATAAAACCCAGTGCAGTCAATTATATTTGACAAAACTGAAACCTTGAGATCACAGATTTTACGCTTTATGGTCTATAAAAGGTAAATTCTGACATATTTTTTTGTGCATAAACACAGCCTTAGGGATTACAATAGAAAAAAAATAATGCTGCTTAAACATTTTTAATCAGATTTCTGACATTTGTATTTTGTCTACAAAAATAAAAACGTCAGAAATCTTAGTGTTCAGTATGCATTGCCTGAACTAACCACGCGGGGGCGCGCTTTCTCGGTTATATACCACCGGGGTTCATGTGACTGAGCGCCGCTTAGGGGCGGGGTTATAATGTAATATCTGACGGGCTACAGTAGAGGTACAGCCAATACAGTGTCGGCGGTCAGTGAGTGCCTCTGCTAGCCGCTGTGTTCCCGTTTCGCCCCGCTGTGAACGGGAAGGAGACGGACGTTAAATGACATTTGTAACGTCGGCGCCACCACGGAGGACGCGGCCGACTCACTTCACGTTCATATGCGGTATGTAAAGCCCGGGTTACGTTAGGATTAAAAAGCGAGCCGAAGCCAGTAAAATCCGTGCGTGAGCACAAGGTGCTCCAGAAATGTGCGCGCGCGGCGCGGCGCGGCGCGGCTGTGGGATGCAACAGGGTCGTTGTGTTTGTCAATGTGGGGGCTTGTCCTCCTTCTCTGTCCGTCCTCATAGTTTGTGGACTGAGGCGCTGGCCTGTTGCTAGGAGACCTTTTGACAGCTGGAAGCTTTTTGGGAAGTGACAGTTAATGCACTAATGGGGTCTGGTTATGTGGAAACCCAAACCTTCGTTCCCTTCATCCTCTTCCTCCTCCTCATCCTCCTCCTCCTCAATCCTGTTACCTGGTCATCTGTAAAGCCTTCTGTCTCCTCTGCTTGAAAAACATTACACAGGCATTGTGTCTGTTTTTTCTTTTTTAGTCAGGAGATTAGAGCGCTTTGCAGGGAACAATGGCCTACTTGTTGTGATTATTAACTGCGAATACACCCACGTTGAAATATATTTAATCTCCACGGTTTAACATCTAGATCTAAAAAAAAAAAAAAAGAGATGAATTTTATCATGTGTAACCAAAATTTACATAATCTAACCACGTTGAGAAAAATCAATAAAAGAAGAAAAAAACAAAACAAATGATTTTATTTGATTGTCTGAGGTGCGCTCTCTGTCCCTCCTCGGTCAGTAGATGCCTCTGACCATGTGGCTGAAGGTCATTCATAAACAGGTCGATCAATACATCTCAGTGGAGACCGCAGAGCAGCCGGCTGTACATTCAGCCCTCAGCTTCATACAGAAAAAAGCATTTCATTTATCCTCTGGCGTAGATGCAAAGACATAACTCATACCCCTACAACTTGTTGGCGTTTTGTCACATTGCAACTTCTAACTCCAGTGAATTTTACTAGGATTTAATCTCAAAGTACCACATGACCCAGTATGTCTTGAAACCGTCTTTTTACATTTAAAGGTCGAATTTTTTTCCCCTTTTCTTCTATTAGAAATAGCTGACGCTCAGTTAAATTGTATGGAAGACATCTGTAAACATTCATTTTCAAGTCTTGCCGCCAATTTTCAATTGGATTTAGGTCTGGACTTTGACTGGACAAACAAGCCTTGATTCAAGGGTTTCATTTCAGCTTTGGATCCTGTTGGAGGGAGCCTCTGCCTCAGTCTCTTGCTTCTAAGGTGTTAGTCTTCCAGGATTCATTCATCTTATCATCCCAAAACTGTCCAGCTGTCAACTTTAATCTGTTCAGTCAGTGCAATTGGCCGTAAGACAGCCAATTAAAAAAAAACACGAAAGAAACTGAAACTGATGAAAACAATACACAGTTGACTACCTTGGTCTAACATGTAAAAAATGAACTTTGTCAAACCTTCTTTCAAACGCTTCAGAAAGTCCGATTAGAAATTCTAAATATGAGAGTAGACAAATAAATAATAAATCATAAAGTCGCTCAGAACACAAAACATAGAATTAGGCTGAATAGATCTGCCCTTACGGTTTGCGCACATTGTCACCGATACCTGGTGTAGAATTTCTTTCCAATATCGGGACCGGTACACAGATTTATGTCAGATTGGTGCATCTCTGTGTGCACAGGGTTATGCATGTGCACAGTGCTCTTTGAAGTCTTTTATTCTTAAAAATATATATAATAATTTTGGGTTGACATACTACATAAAATTCAAACAAATTAATTGAACCAAGTGACAAAATATGAAAAATGCCAATGATAAGGCAGTGTATATGAGAGGAGACTAATTGTTGTACAGGAAGCAGGCATGTTTCAACCAGAGTACCCAGTGCAGCTTGGCTTTCAGAGTGCACCTGCACTGACCTCCTGGGTTCCCGTTTATCATCCCCGGTGTATCAGATTCAGGCGTGTTGCACGTTATGTCAAGGTTGTAGCTACACAAGAAGGAACCGGGTGTAATTTGGACTCCCAGATTGTTCTGCGAACTGCTGAGCTTGTTTGTTTTGTTTCGTTTTTATGTCTGAACTCTTTGTTGGAGGCTGTCGCTGCGACACCGTGCTTCAAAAGCAGCTACAAGAATTGTCAAAGTCAACAGCTACGCAGTTGGTAGAAGGGAGAAGTCAGCATTAGGCATGACTTTCGATAACATGTGTTCGCACGTCGCACGGGAGGCTGTGACAGTTCGGCTCGGTCAAGTGGATGCGCTGAATAAAGCTGACGTGCTGTTCTGTCCTATCAGGCTGATGTCTGCACCCAGAGAGGAGACAACAGTCCTCAGGAGCCACATCACACCTTCCCCTCCTTCATCTCTCGCTTTGTGAAGGGGCATGCCTTCTGAACCCGGCCTCAGGTAGGTAGCGCTGTGAGTCACAATATATCTTACATCCATGTTTTGTATTTTTTTGGGGTTTTTTCTCCATGTATTGACCAAGAATGACTTTGATCTATGGAGACGAAATCATAGGAAGTCCAATGTAGAGATCAATACAATATATTTACTGTATTGCTGCAAATTTCCTTTATGTAGTTTTACTTGTGTTCCTGTATATTTATGACCTATTTTTTTTAGTATGATGATGTATGTATGTCAGAGATATACTGACCGATTTACAATATATGGTTTATGTAAAATTTTACCTTTTAATATTACAGATTTTAACTGACTCTACATTCTCTTAAAGGGCTATATTATGACAGCATAAAAGAACAGTATTGAAAATATGGCTGCAAATTATTCAGAAATTAGGCATTGGCAATGTTATTTGATTGTGAAATTCACACAGAAGCAACAGATTTTGAGCCTTTCTTTCGCGCTAGAACATAGTTATCAGTTTTTTGCAAATTTTTCACAAAAGTGGTGGAAAAAATTGCTTTTAAGTGACTGCTAGCTCCCACCTGGAAGGGTGTGCAATATGAATATTGCACACACTGATATTGAGATGGTGATATTATTCCAGCCTTCCTGCCATAAGTAATCAATATTTGCTAGCATTTTACTGACTTTTGCATCTGATATTTAGCAATTAGTATAGTTGGCATGGCTGGCATTGATGAATGCTAAATTTCTTTTAAATGGCTTCTTACATCTCTGTGCTTTCTTTAACCACAAGACTGATTGAAGGTAACTGACTTAAAGTCTTCTTCCCTTGAATGCAAAATCTGGTGCATTCACTGACTGGAAATAGATAGGATATTTAAGTTTCTTTTTACCAGGTACTTAAGGGGTCTGGGCCAATCAATCTAAAAGAATCTTTCGCTCTTCACACATGGTGTATATGGGTTTATCCTAAAATATAAACACTGGTCAGTGATACCATAGTATGTGCTTAACTTGGGGAGCAGGCATGACATATTAAACAGGAAGTCAATATTCTGCACTTGAAGTGTATTTGTTAGATGAAGAAAATAAGAGTGCAAAAGTATGAATATGTGTGACTCCATCATGAATTTAATTGTTTTTTCATATTAAAGTGGTCAAGAATCCACAAATGGTTTAAATAAGGAAAGCTCATTGGTAGCTGAGCACCAACAAGGTCATAAGGAAATTATGGCATCTGCTCAGAAGTATCCTCCAGTTTTGTGAAAGAACAAAAGTGAGCAAGATACCTGAGGTTTAACTGCGACCTTATAAACGTTCAGGCAGTATTGTAACATTTTTATTTCAGGAGTGACATATTTACTCTGAATATCAACAGATCCACTCCTCTTCCTCGCTCTCATGTTAACTCTCAGTTCTCTGATTGTTAAATCGCTTTGCTTCTGAACCAGTTTCCTGCTTCTTTCTGTGCTGCTGGATGTCTTTTTCTGTCAGAGTACCTGACAAGCAGCATGAGTTATTATCTCCCCTACCTCCAGACCAGAGTCCCCACACACCTATTTCCTATTCTATCACCGTGAAGGTGACAGAGCAAGCCTCCTGGCAGGCAACCGCATTTAGAGAGGCAAGGAAGACTAAAACTGGACATAAGATAGATTTGGAGCGACAGCTCTGCAGGCTGCATCTGCTGTGTATTTGACTATATATATATATATATATATATATATATATATATATATATATATATATATATATATATATACATACACACACACACACACAGTAATTACCTATTAGTAAGGAAAGCAACACTGCTGCTACATGGTTACAGACTGAGGTTGAATGAAACTAGTAAATGATTTAATAAAGAACAAAGTGACAGAATTGCTAATGAACAGTTTGATGCTGCCCCTATCGCAGCTTTTTACAGTCTCAGGTCAGCCTTGTTCATGTTGAGGTCACTTTTTAATGAGGTCTCTCTGACTTTCAAGGCGAGAAACTTACTTTCTAGGTGCTTTAGGTAAAATTTCCTAGTGGGAAATTCTGACCTAGAACGCATCACGACCGCTTCACCTTCAGTTTTTTTTTAACCTGTGATGTAGGTTTGCTGGAAGTCATTGTCCTGCATTAACTTATATCCATGACCGTGCATTAAATGATACAAAACATCCTAGACTTGTTTGTTGTTGTTCTGCAACAACAAACCTAGTTTATGAATTCATGCTCATACTAATGGATCTGTGCCCTAAAATCTGTGTCCTGAAAACCATCTGCTCTCATGCTTTTCTACTCCAGCATATTTGGCTTTTTACGTCTTCTGACACCATCCAAAAAATAATCTGGTTTGGTTAATAGGTGATTCCAAATGACTCTTAATCATGATTTGGTGTGTCCATGTTCTACCAAGCCTTTTACACTCTGATCCACCCATTCAGAGCAAAAGCTGGTAGAGAAAATGAATGGAGGAACGGTGATATTATTATTTTTCACCAGTTGACACAATAAGTGGACACTATAGATGGATGGCTCTAATAAAACTACTGACATTTTATTGAAATATACCAAGGAAGCTTTAATAAAAGCTTAATGGTTTTTAAAGTCAAATTAGGTATTCTTTGAGAATTACAACTGTAAAGGGAGATATCTGATAATAAGTAATAAATGAAACCTCCTGATAATACTTGAGAGGTCATCAAACTGTGGGATTCATATAAAATCCAATAAACGCCAGACATTTATGGATACATATCTTACGAAATGAGATATGACTCTGCTTTTAAAGTACTTCTTTAAAAGCAGAATTAATATCTTTTTGTCAATATATTCAAGATAATTCTAATTAAAGAGGGAGAAAAAAAAATACAAAAAAGCAAACTTGTGTAAGTGATATGGTACTTTCCAATACATTTCAATCTAAATGAAAAATATAAACTCTTCATTTTTCACATTATGCATTTTTCAGAGTCAGAAATGCCACTAAAAGTTTATATTTCTTACAAAATCCCAAAGTATGTATTTACTCTTAAATTACTAGGTTCACATGAAAACATTGCGCACATTGTGGATGGATATTTCTCCTGCTGTTCTGTTTTTATACCAATCACTGCTTTCTGCCTATTGAAGGAATGCTGTGTTTGTTTCTGTGCGTCTGACAGTAAGGAGATGCTGACAGGACAGAGGCTCTGCTACTCAAAGTCCCACCAGGACTCGGTTCTCTCTGCTCTCAACCAGCAGAGGAAGGATGGTCAGCTGTGTGATGTCACCCTGGTCGCCGGCGAGCAGAAGTTCCACGCTCACAAGGCCGTCCTGGCAGCCTGCAGTGACTACTTCAGGGTTGGTACACTTCGTGTTGATCGTTACCTGGATTGTTACAAATTAGCAAACAGATTGTTTGTTGTTTGTTCGCACAACAAACAATCTGATTAGGGAGTGCACGATAATTAATTTTGGGTGATCTGCCAATTTTATCTACCTCCGCAAAGGTCTAGAAGTCAACCTTTTACTCTACCGTAAGAGTTGTCTGACTGACAGACCCTCCCACCAGGTCATGTCAGCACAATCAAGGTTAACAATTTACCAACTTTGTCGTCAAGTCAGCCACAATAAGCAATAAATCAATTAAAATACGCACAATAATTTCCAGGGTTTCCCCCAGAAAACCTGATAAGCCTGATGTTTATGCCAGGACAGTCCACCCGTGGGCTCCCGTGTTTTTGAGTTAAAACATTGTTAAAAGTTATAAAATTCTGAGATGCATGACCAGGCATCGTAACGGGCAGGTGCTGAGATGCACCCCCTTACCCACAGGTCAATGCGTCAACTGTATATTTAGCTTAAGTAGTTATTACACTCACTATTACTATTACTATTAAATAGGATTTATTTTTCTGGTGTATCAAAAAATCCTATTTAAATTACCAACAATGCTAAGCCTGGTGGCCCGCCAGGCTTACAATACACAGGGGGAAACCCTGAATTTCCAATTGCATGTTTGTTTTCCTTGTTTCTACCAAAAACGGAATGATAAAAGTTTTCACTGTGGTGCATCTTTCTCTACGTTGTTGTTTCCCTAGCGCAAAGGAGGAGTGAACTCTTGAGTCAGTGACTTTGCCTGGCGCATGGCCTCTTATTACAGAGTGTGGCATTAGGACCGGCACGCCAGAGAAGCATCAGTAGTGTATTTGTTGATAGTTTTGTCTGTTTTCCTTGTCTGAAGCTCATGATTATAGTTTTTATGGGCATTTTTGTTTATATAGACTTTGGCCGTTTTTCTTTATTTATTTAGCGTCGAAGTGGAAAATTACAATAAGGTCACATCTGCTAGTTGTATTGCTATATGTTTATTTCAAGTTCCTGTATAGTCCCACCAAGACAAAGCTATTTGGGTTACATTTACAAGGTTGGTCAGTTATTTTCCACAACTTCATCAAAACCAGACTGTCTCACCCCTTGTTTTGGAGCCTTTATCCTTGGTTTAAACTCATGTGTTGTCTCTGCCTGGCAGAGCTTTTCGTCCAGAATTGCATCATTATTGATTGTCCAAGCTTTCTGAGTTGTGCACAATTCATAAATAAACCCCGTTGAGTGATTTTACCCGAACAGTGCTTGGTAATAGTTTTTTCCGCAACATGTATTTAAAATGTCTTCCCGTTCCAGTGTTAAGTGTTTTATAGAAATTAAAGTCGATCAGTTTTGAGAGTGAGGACTTGGATTATCATATTGTTATTATATTACTTGAAAATGGTCTCAAAATTACACTATTGTCGTTTATTGCAATAATTTCTTGGACAACACATTGTAAAGCAACATTTGCTATCTTGGCAGGCTTATTTGTCGGTATGCTTAGCAACTTTCCAGACAAAAAAAAAAAAAAAAGAAAATCAGCATCGGTCAAAATTGCAATCGGCAGGTCAGGCTTTTTAAAGATCTGCGCACCAATAATCCTCAGGACTGTGGCGCCACCTATGACAACTTAGGCTCCAATGAACATTTTTTGTGAGATCACCCTTATCTGATGAGATATTCCACCTTCATTGGGTTCCCAAAACTAATTTGACCTATTTCATTTTGCCAAGAAGTGAGGCTGAAATGGTCCTGTTTGCAAGAGGCGGCAAACAATGAAATACAAAGTTTTGCTCACCCAGGCCAGGTCCTCCTGGACTGAACCTTAGCATTAGTTGCTCTGGTTAGGCCTCAGAGGAGCATCAGGCAGACACATGCTGTCAGATATCCAAACAGGAGATTTCCCATTGCACATAGAGAACTGCAGCGATGAGATTTAATTTGGGGACTCTGAAAAGATTAGAAGGTAGATACTAATCCCTCTTCCAAATGAGAAGCAGATTAAATATGTCCAAGTTGCCCAGGGATTATGCCTCCCCTGTGTTACTCTGTGTGCCTAGGTTATTTTTACATCTCTCCCCAGAGCGCTGATGGCGGGGGAGTTACACTCTTCTTCTCCTTTTGTGTGTCTTCTTCTGGTCTTTTTTTTTTTTTTTTTTTTTACCCCTCCTTTGTTCTCCAGAAGGGTACATAAATATTTGCCTTTTAAGTTTCGTCTCAGCAAAAGCAACGCCGCGTCTCCCGTCTTCCAGATTATTAGATCACTGTGCAACAGTAAGCAAGAAAAAGTGACTTTGCAAGCAGAGCTCTCCTTTTTTCTCTTTGTTGGCTAACGATGTTATCTTCAATTTGTCATCTGACTCCATCGCGGGGTTTAATTTTGTTCATTTGCTGAAGAGATTAGGGCGGCTCATGCTGTAAATGGCAGCTGTGTCTGCTCTCTCTTCCTGCCTCGTTTTTTTTTTTTTTCCCTCACACTCAGGGAAACTTCAGCACTTGTAGCGGTGATTATAACACATTATGTGGTCCAGCAGATGAGAGCGACAGTAATGGAATACCTGAACAGGCGTGACTCGGCGACTTGTCCTGAATATGTCATCTCCGTCTCCATCCCAGTCCCTTTGCGACGATGTTTGGGCCGCTTCGGGAGACTTGGCTAAGTCAGTCACGTCCCACGTCATTCTCCACCTTTAGCCACCGCACGCCACCACAACCAAAATTACCGGACTCTAGTGAAAATGTAGATTATAAACCTTTACCCGAGTGTTGCCGATTGCAAAGACAAAATTGTAAAACCAAAGCCTCTCCAAAACTAGTGATGTCTCACTATCTAGAAATTTTAGCTAAGCCTGTCGCAATAAATAATTCATCAATTAATCACTTGATAAATTAAAATGAGCTCCATGATTTCCGTTCTGAAGGACAGTTTTATTTACAGACACTTCACAATGCATTTTATTTTTTGTTTTTGGCTGTTGTATTTTATTTTGGATATTTAAAATATCTTCCAGCTCCAGTGTTGAGTGTTCCGGAAAAAAAGACTTGCACAATAATGCCATTATCAACATATTACTTGAAAATATTATTAAAACAACATGTGACCAGTGCTGTGGGCTTGAGGTATATTTGTTTTAAAATGATCATTTTGACCTGTTAATCAAAGTTCCTCGAAATACGACATATCCATAACTTTTTTTTTTTTTTTTTTTTTACATCGTTTTGTCATCTGTTTAATGCTGTTGCTTTACATATAAATATGACAGGCTGATGTTTATAGGGAGAGTAATGGCAATAAAATCCTTCAGTTGGCACAGAAATTAATATCCAGGGGGTTTATGAGGTGGCGACAAACAGTCTGTGTACACTACTGCAATTGATTCCTAATTGGCTAACTGTAGATGTGCGTGAGCTTTGAGACGTTACCACAGTTTTGTTTCATCTATTTATTGGAAACTTCTTACTTTATAGCACAAGCTCACTTGAAAAGAGTTTGCTTAAATTATTAAGAGCAGCATGAACTATTCAAAACGACACACAAAAGGCTTCCTTTGTTAGGGCGAAGATGTTTGATGTTTTCTAATATGGATAGTTTTTGGTAAACAGTGATTTTTTTTTTTTTTTCCCCCAATAGTGAATCAGATTGACAATCAGTAGAGTGAGGGTGAAAATACATCAACAGAATCACTTTTTATTGTTAATTTAATTGTTTTTTTTTTACTACTTGTGTCTAGGAAGGGGCCACATTTAATGTCGGTCTTTTAATACCGTGTAGCATAGTGCCAGTTTGCCTACGATTTTTTTCTATTGTTGGATTTTTATCCAACAGTATGAGATGTGATGTGAATTTTACTGTGATTCTTACTGTAGCTACTATGAGCTCATTAAGTGCTCCTGTCACTTTAGTTGATTGTTATCAATCAATCAATTAATCGATCAATAAATCAATCAAAGCCTGAAATATGTTGGAAGTTGGAGTGTTTGATCCTATTTCTGCCTCTCCATGTTTAACCTAAATAAAGATACTGAAAGTCAGATATTTTTGCTCGACTTGTCAACTCTTACAAATCTCCAATCACATTACAATACAAAAACATCTTTACGTAGATAACATTTTAAATATATTTTCTCTAACATTTACGTGTTTGGCTTAAAGAGATGTTGTCTCTTTAAGCTGTCTCTTTTGAACTAAATTTTAATTGGGGTTAAAATTAAGATGAAAGAAAAGAGAAAGGTTTAGAATCAAAAGGCGTTAAATGTAACTGCATGATACACGTGTAAGATTTTTAATTATAGAGAATTCTCAAAAAACATATTGTTTCCTTCCACTTTTTAATTATGTTTTACTTTTTGTTGGTCTAGCTATGGCGTAAAATCCCAATGAAACAGATTTAGGTTTTTAAGCCTGAAATTGAACAGTGTGTGGAAAATTTCAATGGGTATGAAAACTTTTGCATGGCACCGTAGGTGAAATCCATCATTGCTCTTTTTAGTCTGAGTTGTTTATAATGTGAACTGTATTTAAGGACAATTCTAAGTGTTTTATAGTAAAACACAGCTAAAAAAAAAAAAAAGGACAAAATTATCTCTGCATTCCACTCAGACAGGCCTGACCACTATGTTACTGGTGTGAAGTAAGACTGTAACACTTTTTTGACAAACTTACTCATAAAAATAGCTTCAGCCCTCAAGAAATGACCCAATATTTCTCCCCTACAGGAAAACAACATCTCTGAAAGCTAATATTTCTCTCTAAGTCTTGTTATCACACCATGCAGACACAGACATTTTGCCAGCAGGTCAGTCTATTCGCACAGCTGCAGTTTTGTGCGGGAGGCCCAGAGTGGGCGGGGCTCTGTGGCACACTGTGTCTCTAAGACGGATACGTGTCCCCAAATCAAAGGGGCCAACCTTCACCATCAGCGGCTACCTGGACGTCTCCGCCAAGGATGGCTGCGGTGACTTTGCAGGTGGCCTGTTCTGCCAACTTAGTTACTTGATCGTTCTATAAAACGGCCTGATGTGGCTGGAAGAAGCACAGTTTAAACATCACAATGTGTCACTTACATCAATACAGAATGACTTGCATGAGATGGGGATGTGTCTTCCTCTGGTTTAAGTTCACGTGTGTTATAAATGAGAGAAAATGAGATGAGTTACTGCTGCTAACTCATCTCATTTGTGGCAGTAATGTGCATGCTGTGAGAACAGAACAGGTGCTTTGGAAACACGCTGAGCTGTTTGTAGTTTTTTACTTCAAAAATCAAGAGTTAGCAAGATTGCTATCCTGAAGTAATGTAACCACAGAAGAAAAAAATGTCAATTGTAGCAAAAAAAAATTCCCCTTTATGAAAAATTAATGCTTTTTTTCTTTGCTTCTTTTTTGCTATTGGTCTGAAACCCAGACGGAAAACATAAATTACCAATTACTTGTGATAACCTCGTCTGTTTTTTTCCGCCCCGCCGTGGTGCCGCTCTCTGCTGGTTGGCGCTGATCAATTGACTCTGCCTCCTCATCCTCCTCATCCTCCTCCTCCTCCTCCTCTTCCTCCGTGGTGTTACATCAGTCGATATAGCTTTGATTAGCGAGCGGAGAGCTGGACTCATGCTCAGCAGTGGCAGATCCTGTGCTGGCTGTTTTTGACTTCACATGGCACCCAGCGTGCGGTCATGTGACTGTGTGTCTGTGTTCATGGATGGGAGGAAGACAGCGAGGCGCAGCAGAGAGTACCGATTGGGCTGTTTTGTTTCTGCTGGTCTCCAGGCCCCAGGCCGGCAAATCGATGCTTGATAAATCCTGAATGTAGTGCCTGTCAGGCTTAAATTGACTATTTATCAAAGTCACAAGTCACATGAAACACAAAGTAAGTGTATTTTATCTGTAAATGCTGCTCTACGTACATCTCTATCTCTGTATACATCCAAAGGAGGAGTAAACGTTGTGAACATAAAGCGTGTTTTATTTACTATGACTGAAAAAGTCTGATCCTTTATGTAGTTCTCCTTTGACTGATTGTTTTGGTTTTGTCTCATCAGGCCATGTTCAGCTTGTGTATGGTGGAGAGCGAGGCAGATGAAGTAACCCTGCAAGGAGTCACGAGTGTCGGACTAAAGCATGCTTTAGATTTCGCCTACACTGGACAGGTGAGCTGCTGCAATCGAGCGACTCTGCACTAAAATGCACTTAAAGACAATTTATTACTTATTTTTATTAAAAAGATGTTTGAAACTCGCAACGGTGTGCGTGGTTTCCCAGTGATAATGTCAAATGAGATGTTGACCTTTCACATTTTGCAGCAACTATTACTACTACTTATCTAACCAGATCTGCCTCTCACCAGCTCCCTCTTTTGTTTAGCACTCATTGATGCCTTAATCAATCCAAAGGGTGAATATCTCTTCATTTAAAGCGCAGTGTCAGGGATTTGGTGTGCAGTCACGGCATCTGAGAAGCTTGAAATCACTGATTTCACCTTCAATGTTTCGGTATATTAAACTGTTCTGTAGATTAATGCGAAGCTGCCCCGTAGCTGAAGTTACAATGGTCATGCAACAGGATGAATGTCCCCCCAAAAAGTAATAGATCTACAAAAGTGATCTATTACCAATGACTGAAAACAAAGGAATCAGTGTATTATTGGTCCATGATGTCTAGATTTAAATTTATGAAAATGTAAATAATTTATGATACAATGATATATTATATTTTAAAAATAGGGCCTTTCAGTAGAAGCACTGTGAATTCCTCATATCAAACAGTGTATTGGAAGCCAACAACAGTGGTGGGTACACGGGTTAACCGTGTTTTCGTCAACGTTGTTTTATGCGCATTTTGAAGTATCGCATTGGACAAGGTTGATGGAAACAGCAAAATTTGAATACAGCTTCCTCAATTTCACAGAAAAAAAAAAGTTTTTATGCTCACTGGAGGTACTTTGTATAAAAATTTAAAAAAAGCTCATGAGTTTGAGTTTTATATATTGAATAAGCACAGACCTGAGATGTAAATACCAAAATTTCTAAATGAGTAAAGATCACGTCACTGTGGAATAAATTCTGGTACACTAACCCATAGAACGGAAACAGGGTTCTACTTTATTTTTTATTTTCCCTTTGAGTAAATTTTCCCTTACAGCCCAGAAAGAAACTCTGACTTACAATTTGTCGTTGTTGACCACCGTCACACATGTCACATAAATAATTCAAAACGCGGGTTTTGCAGATTACAGTTTTAATCTCAGCACCATAAGCTCCCACAGCAGGATTTAAAAGCCATGCAAAAGTGTATAAGGTCTGTCCATCCTTGGCAGCCAAAAATCCAGAAAAACACGTTTCGGACATGAAATGTACATTTAAGAAACAGCACAGCATTAGATTTTCATTGTGAATCTTTAGGACAGTTTTTTGAGAGACATTTTTTCTGTCCTTGCTTTCTCACCCTCTCACCAGGAATTGTTAGCAGTGTAATTGTTTGTCCTGACCTTTTCGTCACCATGGCTGAGCCTCCAGCAACCAGCAACCAGCAACCAGCGCTGTGGCTTATTTTGTATCCTGAAAAGCTGCGAACTTATTAAATACTCCTAATTTTTAAATGAGCAAAAGAGTGTGCCAGTAAGTAGGTCAACTGCAGGCTCGCAAGCCGCCCCGTTTCGTTTGACTCTGATCCTCTCTGCCTAAAGGAGATGATAGTGCATGAGACGTTTCCTCACGTTGTAAGTGGCAACCTACTAAAAAACCCATAAGAGTGAGGGTACAGACAAGCCGTCCACAAGATGCAGACCTGAAATCCAGAAAATTCAGCCCTTGCTTTATCTTCTTCTCCAGGTGAAAGTTCACAACTGGCGAGTACAACACGCCAAATTACACAAGAGCTCCCTAGACTCCCACACTAAAGTAGGCACAATGTTACAAAACTGACTTCTGCTGAGTGAGGCTGAAGTTTTCTAACCATATTGGGCTGCTGGAGTGAGGAGCATGCCAGCAGGATATGAAGAACATTCACTTACAGTCACTTGGAGTCAATACTGACGCCAGGTTTTCACCTGAAGGCCACAGTGAATCTCGGCTAAAGTCAAGTCTTCAGTAGCTGCACTTCTTCATTTTCTATTTTTCCATTCTTTCTGTCCCTCTTGAGTTTTTCCCCGTTATATTTCAGTTTTTATAAGTCTTCGGTTTTTCAGTTACCAAACACATTTTTGGCCTCACCTCCACCTGCCTCACTACATTGCACTAACGGCAGGGTGCACCTTAACCCTCTCCAGGCAGATGTTGCAGAAAATATCAGATTTTTCCTGCAACTACAACTTAATTTGAGCCTGAGAGGGCTAAAAGCGGCGCTGGGGCCACTCAGGCGTTTTGCACAGCTCAAGAGAGATTAAATGATTTCTCAAACGTGCATAGAAGAATCACATCAACACTGCGGGTATGTTTTGACGAGGTAATAACATTATAACATGATGTGAAGCTCAAAAAAGTCAATTATATATAATGCGTCTCCTTTAAGTCAAGAAGGATAAGTGGCAAAAGATATTGAGTGTTGTCTCATTTTTCTAAGTGTGTATTTTTGTAATAACTTTTCCTTCCACATAAACAGCGACGATGAAAGTGAGCTCAGAAAGTTAGAGGCTGAATATATTACTATAAATCTGACTCTAAAAGACAAAAAAAAAAAGCCTTTTATTTTGCACTTTGCTCTGGTCGTTTGATTCATAAATGAAAGGAAAATGTTTTTAATAGTCGGAAAGACTTAACGGAAAAGGAAATTGGTCAAATTCTGTAAATCACATGTTTTTTGTACTCCTCTTTAAGAAAAAATACAAAATCTTTAAAAAAGAATTTAAATATTTTCAACTAGAAGTTTTTGTTTCACTTGAGGATAACTTCTAAAGTCTTGAGAAAAAGAAAACTTACTCCTCAAAAAACAACAACAACAAAAAAAACCCCTAAGGTGAGTTGGTTTCTGCAGACCAACTCTCATTTCCCTTCATCATGACGCTGCCAGCGCCGTACTTACTGGGTTCAGTGTTTTTGTACTTAGGCTCAGAAGAACAAATGTGGTATCGTCTGACCACAGCTCTTCCTCCAGCTGGCTGGACGTTCTCCAACCATCGAGCAGCCACTCCTGCTTTCTCCTAACAGGAAGCATTTAGTTTCATGTTTCTGTTGAAGAAAAAAAAACTACCTGAGTCTCCAGCTTATCTTCCTAAATCAGGACGTTTCTCCAGGATAACGATTATGACCGGTGATTAGCGCGTTTCCGTTCTCTCTCCGAATCGGTGCACAGGCTGCCGTTTAAGCGGAGCGAATAACCTCTTTTTATTGCCCTCTTGTCTGAATACGTTAGCTTCTGGAGCTCATAGATGGTGCGTGTGGTTAACTGGCCTGCAGCCCAGCCCTGCCAGGAAGCCATGCTGTGATGAATGGAAATTTGCAGACGCAGCTAATTGCAAGCAGAGGGAAAATGATACGGCTATGAGAGAAGCTTTGTGGGACTTCTTTTCCCCCCTTTGGATGCACATATATCTATAGAAACACTTTAAACAAGTCATTTAATGAATTTGTGGGGTTTCAGTAAGTCTTAAAGTGGTTAAATTGTGAGTTATGAAACAAAAACTAACTTTGCACCTTACTTGGAGAACATGCAGAGGAGAGGAGACAGAACATTTGTTCTCAGATCAGTTTTTCTGCCTCAGGATGAATAAATAATGAGCAGGATTCAGGAAAAACATGATAGCCAAGAGCGCCGCCAAATAACGCTTACCTGTCTACTGTGTCAGCAACATTGAAAAACACAACGGTGAAGTCATTTTTCTCGTTTCCACCCCTGATGCAGTCACAGTTATGCTGCTATGCAGGGCGGCGCTGCTGAATGGATTATCAAAGATTTTCTCTCAGTTCAGAAAAACCATTGCAGATCAGTCCTCTGTGTGACAGGTTTATTGGGTTGTTGAAGGAACGTTAAATTTGTCGGACCTTGTTTTCTCCCAACAACTCTACCTGGCTCTGCTCTCAGCAGCTTATGAGAGTGACTTGGCGGATTTACTGGAAGCGTCATGCCAGGAAAGAGAGAGCGGCATGGCAGAAGCTGAGGCAGACTTTCATCAGATTAGCCTAGCTTAGCTTCTGGTCATTCAGCTCAAACAGGAAGAAAAGTCAGCATTAGTTTGATGGATAGTTTAAGGCATGAATCATGCCTTGACTTCATGAATAAATAATAAATTGGAGCAAATAGTAGCAACAAGGTTTTACTCTGACTGTCTGAAAATCTAATGGCAATTTTTGGTCCAGATTCTGTTGGAACCGGCCGTTATCCAGGACGTCCTGTCTGCGGGCAGTCACCTTCAGCTACTGGAGCTCCTCAGCCTCTGCTCAAACTACCTCATCCAGGTACACATACATGTACACACCCACCTACACACACACACACACACACACATCACATCACATCTTTCCATGTTAATGGAGATTTTGCGATGACTTCCATTCATGTTTTATTCATTTCTATAGCCTAACCTTGACCCTAAACCTAACCGTTTGCAGTACATGCCTAATCGATCTTTGCACTTTTTTTTCAAACAATAATGACTAGTTTATCATGGTTACTTTAGTTGAAATGTTAGATAAACGTTTATGTATTTCTATTAAATACAAAGCCCGTTGACTGTGACCCTTCCCCCTGCAGCTAACTTCCTCTGGAGCTGGATCTGTGCCTAATCCTAAGTGTAACCTTAACTCAGTTTACACCTTAGACCTTAACTAGGGCTGCACAATATATTGGCATTGACATCTGATGTTGTTCATCTAACATATTGGCACAGCAATACTAATATCGGATATTGATATTGGCTCAAATTTTCACATCGGTGCCATGTAAAATTGTAAAAACATGTAAAATTATTTCACTATCCCTGAACCCAAAAACAGAACCTCAACTTCCAAGGTGTGAAATGCTAAAACACAAACACACCTTATTGCAATTTTTCATTCTCTATCCCCAGCGCTGAATCTAGCCTTACATATTAATAGCTCATGCATAACCACACTCTTAACTCCTTAACCTGAGCTCAGTTGAATTTTTTTTTTTTTTGTGCTCAACCTTTAACCTGGATCCCAAAAATGACACTCTTCCTGAAGAGGGCTGGGATTTGGTGCCATGAGGACTACTAATCCTGAATAAATCCTTTTGGTAGCCATGACAAGAACCCATACGTCATGTGCAACTCTCCTCTGGCCTTGGCTGGAAGCATTACAATATGATCAAACCACTGATTAACTTTCTTCTTATTAGATGGTTTTGCCATTTCTGTATCTTTATGGATGTGTTATCCTGTCATATTTAATAAAGGCTAACAAATACTCACATTTCATATGGGGTTGTCTTGCTATTTAAGTACTTTTTTGCTTACTACTTTTTAATTATTTTTTTTTGGCATTGCTAATTTTTTGAATTGTTTGAAGCTTTTTTTTTCAAAATCAGTAGTTCTCACCAAGATGACTACACTTTTAAACACTTTTGGAAGGGGCCAGATGTCAATGTCATGCTTTTGTAAGCTTCCGATTTGTTAATACGCAACATTTGAATCAGTCGACGAATGTATTTTACCTTAACCACACTGCGTCCTTGTGTGAGATAATGGGAAAATCGATCTATCAGGAAGAATATCGTACACCTAAACCGGTCTTGTTTAGCGAGTTGGTGTTTTTGAGTGAGCTTGTTTATGTTTTGGTTATGACAGGATTTCAGTCATGGCTCTAACGTGCCATCTGGTGGTTGTAAACCGTCATGACAGGAAAAGCGTGTTTGTCTTGCTAACAGAGTGACTCTTTTGCTTTAACTAAATTCTGGGTTCATTATAAGCAATTGCTAATAAACTTTTAAATTATATTTACTACAACCTGCCTAGATGTTATTTTTCGTAAAGTAGTGCAACAAATCTTTGTTTTATGGCAGTTTTGCTAACATAAAGATCTTCTGCAGGTGCTACAGCCCCTCTCAAATGATGTTTAGTTTTTAATAGTATTTGGTTTATACTAAAAGTAAATAAATTGGTTAATTAAAATAATAATTTTAAAAAATCCGAGATGTGACATCTTTTTGTATAACCTTAATTATTCTAATCACTGATTCACCTTTAATCAAACCTAACTAAGGCTGAATTGATAGAATAGGCATTTAATAAATTAAAATGTCCAGTTCAGCAAAACCTAAACCAGCATTTTTACACCTAAAACGGGAAAAAAATAAAAGTTTCAATGGGTTCAGGAGAATCTTTCTCAGTTGGTGGATGGTTGGATGTGATTGAGATTAAGCAATTAAGCCTGGGCAAGACGATGGTGTTGGTGGATGCCAATAAAACAGGAAAACGACTAACTGAGGAAAGAAAGTATATTTCCACAGTCACCTGTGATGTGAAGTGTACGGTAAGTAAAGGAACAGGGCAGATGGCCTGTCCTACAATAAGTTAACTGTAATTTTAATTACATACAATAATCTACTCTAATTTGATCTACTTTCCTGGTTGGATCAAGCCAAGAAGATTTGTTGATGAAGTTGTTTTCCTGGAGAATAATGCCTGCTGTTCCGAATCAGAAACAAGGCGTCCCTCTTTTGGCCAGCAGGGGGCTCCCAGGAGCCCCCTTCAGAATATACCCAGCTCTCAAAACTTCAAATTTGTTGTTGCATTTATTCATAAGAGTTACTTCAAGGTTAATAAATAGCACATGTAAAATTCTTTCAAGTTTAAAATATTAATTTATTTAGGACTTTAAACAACTGACAAGTCTAAATATCATGATGTACACAGAAATCATTTTTTCATGAATTTCAGATGCAAAATTCATGAACATGAATTTTCCAGCGTTCTCTGTGAAATAGACAGCCATCGCTTTGCATATACTTGGCAACCTTCAGAATACCACGCCATGGTCAGTTTGTATGTATGTGTTGTTTACTTTGCGGTAAAACAAAGCTTCTACGAATGTTCGAATCGTATTTTAAATAAAAATGGTCACAATCTATCATAAAAGCCATCCACGTCACACTTACATATCTGATGTAAATGGGTTTTCATGCACACCCAGAAGGTGGCAGTGTTGCCTCATTTTCCTCTTATCCACTCCCCCCCACCCCCCTAAGCCCCCCCAGCTGCCTTCATCTGACATGTTGTCATGCCATTACAGTGAACACAATGCGTACAGTATTTTTAAGCCACGCATCCTTTAGCCTCTCCCTGATCCTCCTGCAGGAGCTGAACGGCGTGAACTACCTGGAGCTGTACCGCGTGGCCGACCTCTTCCATCTACCCGCCCTGGAGGAGGCCGTGGTGGGCTTCCTGGTGGAGCATCTGTCTGAGCTGAGGCAGAACCGACAGGACGAGGCCCTGCAGCTGCCCTACCGCCTCCTCAGGGAGGTGCTGAAAAGTGACCGCCTCACCTCCCTGAGCGAGGAGGAGATATGGAAGGTAGTGTCTGAGGAAGGGCAGACAGCCGTTTCGCGCGGCCATTTTGCTCTCGGGAGAGCCAAATAAAACTCGCATGGAGCCACAAATGTCACGTGACTTTTTTTAAAGTAGGAGATCTTCTTAGACAAATCTCTTCTTTAGGAAATTTCTGGTCATTTTTAAATAATGTATTTGTATTTTCAGGACAGACATAAAAGGGGTACATAGGTCCACCCAGGTGGTTTTTTTTACCACTGAATGGTTGATGTGGAGATTAAAGGATTTTCTCAAACATGCATAAAAGAATCAAATCAATTCTCCTGATATGTTTTTGATTAGGGAACATTAGGGAAGGAATTAGGGAAACTTCCTCCTTAAGGCAGTATTATGGTTGAAAAAGCCACTTGCGGCTCCACTGCCGCAGGTTGCAGACCCCTATGGTGGACCAACACAAAGTACCAAAATGGTAGCTGGTCAGGGTCTCGTAACATCTGATGAAGATAATCATCCCCACAACATGATGCTGCCACCGCCAGTTTTCACATTGGGAATGTGCAATATTAGCTTTCTGCCAAACACGGTGTTTTGAATGGAAACCAAAGTTTGAGTTTCAGTCTCGTCGATTCTGAGCACGTTCTTCCACATGCGTCCTCAGTCCTCCACTTGGAGTATGACAAACCTTGAACTGGATTTTACATGCATTTCTTCCAGCAATAGATTTCTGACAAAGAAACGTATTTAATGCACAAGAAGTAGTTGTCAGGTTAACAGATTTTAATCACCGGATCCTTTTAGTAGTCCTGTATGTTTTCATCAAGTATCTCCATAGACGGCTCTTCGTCATTATCTGTACCATGTGAATACATCTTTGCAGAAGTATTAACTTATGAAATACATAGGAGACAGGAGACATTATCAGTTTAACTAGTAGCCACACCGCCCTGCTCTGGCCGAACACAGAGAGAACAAGAAGGTTCCACCTTTATTGCTTTTATAAGTGCGTAACCTTCCGCTTCACAAACTAGTGGCAACAGAAATACAATAGTGGCAAGCATCGTACTCAACGGACTGTAAATGTCAGATTATTCGCTTTGTTCTAAAATATGGAAATAGAAATAAATATAAACTTAACCACCTCAGCTCTCAAAATAGCATTTCATTTGTTTCTTTGCAACTGCAAACAAATGATGCTTTCTAGTTTGAATTGGAAAAACTTTGCGACCGCTGTTCTAGAACCCAATCCCTGACCTGTTACTGGGATTTCTGGGCTGCTGCTTGCTCTTTATTTGTTTCTGGCAAACCTCTTCATGGAACACTTGGATTACAGCTGAAATTGAATTACACATATGGACTCTATTTACCAACAAGGTGACCTCTAGTGGTAATTAAGACGCGTTCACACCAGCCCTGTTTGCTTTAATTGAACTCTAGTTCGTTTGTCTAGAGCGTCCGGATCATTTTGGGGAGGCGTGAAATTCTGATGTGGACCAAAAAAGCAAACTCTGGTTGACAGGAACTCTTGCGCGGTTCAAATGTATATGTGAACCACAAGCAGACCATATACCCCTCCAAAAGCAGGAAGTGGACTATAGCGCAGGGCATTCTGGGTAAATACAACCAAAACAAGCACATGATACCAGCACTACATTGAGAAATGGCTCTTGCTATGGGAAGGACAAAACAGATAACAGCTAAGACCTGACACCGCTCCATTTTTGTTTACGTTTCGTGAAGCAGGAAGTTGCATTCAGTGTCTTCTGAATTTTGTGTCTCTCCCTTCAGTGGTTGTTAGTGCAGCGCCACCACAGGCGAGGGCGGAAACGGGTTTTTCAAAGAGTTTCCGTGACTCTGTGCACGTAACAGATGTTGCAGTTTTGTTTCTGCATGAGTCTACCCGACTATCTGTTGTGAAAACACTACATTTTATGCAGGGGTGTAACTCTTAACGAGGGTTAAATTCTAAAGCATGTCGCTCTTTTCAGATTTTTAGTTGGACAACATTTTGCATAAAATACATGGGAGCTTCTGGCTGCACTGTGAGGAAAAAACGCAGAAAAGTCACAGAATACTTTTGCAAGGCAGGAAAGCAGAGGATCAAAAGTAATCAGAGAGGCTTGGTTGAACCCTGCCTTTCTCTGCTGAAGCATTGATATTGATGAGGGCATGCCGGAGTGAGCGGCGCGCCTGAATTTGCGTGCGCAGGTGCAGGCGGACTGTCGGTCTGCATAAACATGCGTGTGTGCGCGTGATGAACTGGATTGTGGAGTGAGATGGCGGTGCAGGATGGGGACTTGCCATTTTGACTGTTCATTTGCACCAATCAGCCCCCACGCCACCTCCTCCTGCCCCACCTTCGTTCTTTCTCTCCCTCTCTTCTCTGATTAGGCCCACCGCGGCTCCATCAGGGCCCCCAATCCCCCAGCTGTCACTCGGCCGCCCGTCTGATTGAAAACAATCAGGCCTCTGATGGCACAATTACCCTGACCCTTTAGCCAGCCGCCGCTGCCATAATCAGCCTCTGATTAGGCTGCTTTGGGCCTCCTTCACTTCGCTCAGAAGGTTAATTTGGGCATCAGACGGGAGGAGAACGGCAAGCGCCGTCCGAAAGGGTGGGTGCCCGAGACGGTGAGGTTGGAAGGGTTTGTGGTGGGGGGAACCCGGCCAGTACCGGACCGATAACGCCTCAGCCGTCAATCATCGTCACTCAGAGTTTTCTCTCACGCCGTGGAAATCGCATTTTCTCCACCTTTTGTATTTTTCCCCCTCTGTCTCTCTTTTATTTTGCCATCCTTTGCTCCATGTTTCTGCAGCGTCCCCCTCCTCATCTTTCACACACACACACACACACACACACACACACACACACACACACACACACTTTCTGTCTCTCTTTTGCACTTTCTCTTTCTGTGCAGAGAGAGGAAGGAGGGAGTTGATTTATTCTGTGCCCCGAGGAAGTTGTGTGATGCAGCGTGACCTTCACAGTCAGCTGCTGCGGCGCGCTCACGCTCGCACACTGTCACTTCACGGAGATGAGGAGGAGAGAGGCGGAGTGTGTGTGTGTGTGTTGTGGGGGGTGGGGGAGTGGGGATGAGGAAGAGAGGTGCAGGAGAGTGACAGAGATGCCACATAAAGACAGACAGAGGCCTTTACTTGTCGCATATTTGCACCTTTAAAGTAAACCAAGGCGTTTTTGTTTAATCATCACACATCAGATCTCGTGTCAGAACTCTAGATGTATAAATATTGGATCTTTTCCAGATTTATCTGTGGTCATTTTTATTTTCCCTCCCCCCCCCACCCCCAAAATAACACATCGCTGCCTTTTTCTCTCCCGCTCTAATAAGTTGCCAGGTTCCGCACAGGTGGTGCTCAGGCCCACTTTGTTCTCCTAATAATGGTATCAGTTATCTCCAGTCGGCTCGGCCCACACTCACAGCTGAAGAACCTTCCACCACTCGGCAGGTTCAATTAAAGCCCTCCCCGCCTGCTTCCCAGTCCACCTGCCTTGAACAAAGCAGGGCCGCCCGTGGATATTTACAGTCTGTATATTGAATGCTGCTGATTAATAAATGCTTGTGTGTTTGGCAGCTACGGCCGCAGCGCCGCAGTCCATCAGCTTCTTGAAGAAAACAAAAACAAACAAAAAAAAGAGAGAAAGATCTGATTAACAGCCCTCGAGACGTTTCGTTTTTCTTGCTTCTTGCTTGGTTTCCTTTACTTCCTTTTCATAATTCTGTCCTCCTTCAGTAACCTCTTGTCTTTTCTTCTCTTTCCTTTTAGAGGAAGAAAACAGGAAAGTCCAGAAAGCTATTCGGTTGAAATCTTAAAATACGCAATGAATAAGTACATTTTTCCCTTACAACTGGACCAGACTGAACATGTTTTAGTTAAAAGTGCAAACAAGAAGCCTTTTCAAGGTCCGAGCCTTTTTGGCGCCCTTGGTCAATCACCTTACCGGCGACTAGCCCCTTCACAAAGTTGTAGACCGAGTTGGGGGTCAGAGGGCATTCTGTTGATTATTCATTAGTCAAACAGTGAACGATGTATACAGCATCATGATCCAGTACTTTGGTTAATGTTTAGTTGCAGAATTCAAAAAGGTCAAAGTATGAAAAAAGCTAAATCTACGACTACAGCTTATAAAAACGAAGCGGAAACTAAGCAAAATGTAACTAGGAACTAATGAAAACCTTCAGACAGACTCTAAAAACTAAAGCTAAGCGAATCAGACAAAAAGCCAATGAAATAAAACTGTAGTGAAAAACCTAAAACTATTATAACCCTGATTTCAAACTTTAGTTTATCAGCAGTCCTTTGCCTTAATTCTGCCATTTCCTTGAAGCTGCCAACGTTTCCAGATCCAGCATCTTCTTGGCATCAATTCTGATCCAGTTCTCCTCCCTCTCTGCTCCAGTTGCTTGTTCTCTGGCTGGAACACGACTACCGCTACCAGTACGCCGAGGACCTCCTGCAGCACGTCCGCTACGGCCTGATGGACGTCCCCGCCCTGCACCACCTCGCCACCAGCCACCCCCTGGTTCAGTCCTGCCCCACCGCCACCGCCCTGGTGGACGAAGCCCTGGACTACCACCACGCCCCCTTCGCTCAGCCCCTCCGCCAGTCGTCCAGCACCAGGCCTCGATTCCAGTCGCTCACCCTTTACATAGCGGGCGGCAGAAAGCGGGAGGTGAGCAGAGTCAGGGAGCTGCGCTACTTCAACCCGTCGGCGCAGGAGCACGTGCGGGTGGGAGGGGGGTCCAACTGGAGCGAGCTGGCGCCCATGCCCACTGGGCGCAGCCATCACTGCGTCGCCGTGATGGGGGACTTCCTGTTCGTGGTGGGCGGCGAGGTGGAGCACGCCACGGGCAGGACGTGTGCCGTGAGGACCGCGTGCAGGTACGACCCCAGGGGCAACCGGTGGATTGAGATCGCCCCGATGAAGGCGTGCAGGGAACACTTTGTCCTGGGAGCTCTGGGCCAGTACCTGTATGCCGTGGGCGGCAGGAACGAGCTGAGGCAGGTGCTGCCCTCGGTGGAACGCTACTGTCCAAAGAGGAACAAATGGATGTTCGTCCAGCCCTTCGACCGCTCACTGTCCTGCCATGCCGGGTGTGTGGCTGATGATCTGCTCTGGGTCTCAGGTACACGGCGACAGGGAAAGGAAGAAATGCAGTACAACCGTTACCTCAGGTGTCAATAGACAGTTGTCCAGAAATATTTTCACTCTCTTTAAAGAGGCGGAGTTACGTAAAAACCTACTTTTTTGGGCTTCACATTATGTCATAATATTGTCAAATCCATACTTGGAGCGTTGCCTTCTTTTTTAAAGCGATAGAGACCCAATTTAAAGACATTAAATCACAAAGTCAAATTTCTTTTGAGTCATATTTTATATTTAGTATTTTTATAACAACTGAAGGCAACATAGTTAAGTGATTGCACTATAAAATGGCACTATGTACCTCTAAAATACATAATACTGTCCCTTTAAACGTTTTGCCATTTTTCTACCTTACAACCACAGGTCACCTTACCTTACTACGATTTTATGATTGTGCAACACAAAAGAAGCTATATTGGAGAAGTTGAAGGGTAACGATGTATGGTTTTCATAAATAGTTCACTAATATTTAAGTCTTGTCGAGTTTATTTTTTTGTGTAGTACATTTCAGCAACAAGGCATTTCAACCTGAATGAAGTTGCTAAGATGAATGACAACATGGTGTATGAAACGTTGCAACCATTTTCTACCCAAAACAACCAAAATCACAAAATTTTAATTCAAAAAAAATTTGCATTTATTTGTGTTGCTCTAACAAGCCAAAGAAAACACAATTGTCTCGAAGAGTACGAATGCTTTTTGCAAAGCTCTGCATGATCCCACGTCGACACACTTTGGACTTCTGCAAGCATATTTCTGCTATTATTTGTTACGCGTAAAAAAGTAAATAAATAAATAAAGTTCAACATGTTGCACTTTTGCATTGCAGGCGGAGTTACAAACACAGCACAGTACCAGAATCGGCTCATGGTCTACGACCCAGAGCAGGTGAGTATCAGACAGCTAAATGTTAGAAATATTTAACAAAACGGATGGAATCCCGAACATCACTTCATTTCCCTTTAGGATCAATACGTTTTTTTTTTTTAATAGTTCACATATTTTTGCTCTGCTGTTCAGTTAAAATGAGGTGAGCTGTACTGTACCTGCTCCAAGACAGCGGCAATCCGGAGAAATGGGATGCACCTCGTTTTCCGTTAGATGTTATCAATCCTGTAGCAAACATTGCTCTGACATTAGTTCACTACAGGAAGAAAAACAATACAATGTTCAATAATGTATTTACCAACAATACTAAAAGCACCAAATGCAGTATTAGTTGGTATATGTAGGTGTTCCAAAAAATATCATAAATAAGTACTTTGGGAATTTCGATGCCTATTTTGACTTCAGTACATTATAATTGCATTTTATTAGTACAGCAATGCTTCATGGGGTGAGCGTAAAATACACAAAGCTATAAATTATAGTGTTACGTTTTGTCAATGATGATATATTTTAAATGAGTTTTTATAATAAAAATACATTATCATGCATTAAATTCTACTTTATACTAGCTGGTAAAATAGTAAAACACAGAAATCGTAGCAATTAAAAATATGCATATCATCAATATTTAACTAAATCAAACCCACAGCAAACCCTTACCCCACTCAGCTCCTCCAGACTAGCAGCAGCAGCTGTAATTAGCAAACACTGAGCATCTGCAGAACTCCTAAAAACAGTGACAAGTTGTGATGACGTGCTGAAGGGGACGTGTCGGAACAGGTAGGAGGTTCTTAAAGAGACAGAGGCCCAATTTCAAGGCGTCAGACACAGACTTAAGTCAGCTTGCTTTGAAGTTATTGATATATACAGCAGTCTCTTAACTGAAGGTAACTGCTATAAAAAGAGACTATGGATATGTAAGATTCAGACACTCAAATTGAAATTTCCTACAAGGTCAATGTGGTGAAGACTGAGTATAACTCAACCTGATCCAGCTGTGACTAGATCTACTGCTTCCACCATCAAACCTGACTGTTTGTGTGATGGGTTAGTATTTACAGACCTAACCAAAAACCCCACAAAATATATCCAACTCCTGTTCTCTTGTCCACTTTTCAAAACTAAATCAAACAGCTCAACACGTTGGGTTGTAAAGAGCAGCGTTTCTGTTTGTGCAGCTTTGAAGAGGCCCAGATTTTGTGTGTGTGTGTGTGAGCAGCACAGAGGCATGCGGTGTGTATCCGTGAAAAAGTGCACATCCATATGGGTCTGAGTTTCCGCTTCCAAGCGAGGGAATGAAGAAGCGAGAGGTAGAAAAAGGGAGAGAGTCTCATTTGTATTCACCACGAATCTACATTCACCTGCCAGAGCAACAGCAACCCCCCACCCACTCTACCCTCAACAGATGGCCACCCGTCAGCTCCCAGCAGACACACACACACACACACCCACACACACACTCATTCTCCCTCAATCAAGTACGCACACACACGCACTGGCACAAAATAAGCTTCCCCACACTTAGTGAGATGAGCAGGGATCCTTGGTGTAAAATGGAGTGGATGAAACATATGATTAGAAATAGGGAGGGAAGTCATTAGTACAAAGCAGAGCTCCAGTGTCACGTTATTTATCTAGCACTGAGCATACATCAATTACCCATGCATGGATATGCTTAAATATTAATCTCCTCATTCGTCCTCGTTCCCTCTCCCTCTCCTCCTCCCTCCGCTCGCCGCCCCGTCAGGATCAGTGGCTGGCCCGCAGTCCCATGCTGCAGCGGCGCGTGTACCACGTCATGGCGGCCGTGAGGAGGCAGCTCTACGTGCTCGGCGGCAACGACCTGGACTACAACAACGACCGCATCCTGGTGCGTCACATCGACTCCTACAGCATGGACCTGGACCAGTGGACCCGCTGCTCCTTCAGCCTCCTCACAGGTGGGCGCGGGCGCCGTCCCCGCGGGCGCCTCACCGTCCTCTTAATGAGTAATCAATTAAAAAAAAAAAAAAAAAAAAAGAAAAAAAGGTTTTAACAATGACTTTCCTTTAACATTAAAATGACTAATGATCCGAAACAATAACAATAATGAAGACATAAAATCGATAAGGAGGGAAACGCATTTTTTCCTGCTTTGTTTTATGATCTATGACAGAATACAAACAAAAATAACAGATAAAATTATGAGAATGTAGTCATGATATTGCAAGAATAGTCATAATATTACAAGAAAAAATTGTACGAGAAATAAGTCATAATATTACAAGAAGTCGCATGAGAACGATGACCAAATAATATGAGAACAAAGTCACAATATTTTGAGAATGAAGTCATAATGTTATGAGAATAAGGTCATATTTCCAGAATAATGTTGCATTAGAAAGTCAATACAATCCAAGAAAAAAACCCCAAAAACTATGCTAATGTTAGCACACCATTGTAATATGACTTTATTATTGCAATTTTATTAATTTTTTAAAATGTTCTTAGCATGGCCCTAATACTCCGTTGCAATAATCTGTTACTTCTATCCTCTCTCTCTCTCTCAAAAAAAATGTAATAAAAATTCAGGTCACAGGAAATGGAACAAATCTCACTCCGAGTTAAACTTTCCTCTTTTTGCTCTCGGGAAAATGTGGCAATATTGAGAGCCTTCATGTCTGTCGTCCTCAGGTCAAAACGAGTCTGGAGTGGCCGTCCATGACGACAGGATTTATGTGGTAGGAGGGTACTCCATTTGGACCAACGAGCCGTTGGCGTGCATCCAGGTGAGAGCTGTGGCTGTGGAAGGCGATTTCAGCCGCAGTGTTCACGTTTGGAAACATGTGGCTCATTAAACGCACAAGCTGACTGATTGTATTCAATGACTGGCCGCAACACAGAGAGAGCGATTTTAAAAAAAAATTTTTTTTATCTGGGTTTAAATTTAAGCTGTGCGTTTTTAAGCCGTCCTAACAGCAGCTAGTTAGAGCGCTGCTGTGAAGAGCTGCTCTCCACTTTTATATCTTGCAGGACTTTCTGCTAATCCATATAAACTCCATCAATAATCTGGGCCAAAGTGTCGACCGCTGTGAGTCGGAAGCTGGAATGTCTGCAAAGAAACTAGGACAGAGCAAATACCAAAATTATGTAAATTACTATATGATAAAACACTAAAACCCCACAAAACATCACATAACATTTATCTTTTTGGGGAAATATGTATCTGTTTGAAGTTTGAATTGAAAGGACCGGGATAATCCTGACATAAAACCATTCACATTCATTTATGACATGTATTTTATCTATAACAGGCCAGAAACATGACTGGATGAAAATAAGCCATATTAAAGAATCTGTCACGATAAAAAGATTTTTGCTGGACGATAAATTGTACCAAAGGTTATTGCGATAAATTATAATATTGTTTCATTTTCATATTTTCAGGTTATAGGAAGTTAAAGACATAACAATGTAAGAACTCAGTCTCAAAGTGAATGAACCTTAAATTCTAATGAACATTTAATACTGGAAGATGTCTTAAATGTCTTCCATTTAAAAACATAAATTAAACAGAAACAAAACAAAGCTGTCCTTCAAAAAAAAAAGAGCTGGTTGAGACCAAAGCACCAAACAGACTTTTATCATGCAGTTTTTGATAGAAAAAAAAAAAGAGAAAAACAATAAATCATGCAAATAGAAATCATTGAGCTTGTTTTAATTTATCCTGCAATTAACTGATTTATTGCTTATTGCAACAAGCTTTGGTACTACAGAATAAATTTCCCGTTTCAGGTGCTGGACCTGAGCACGGAGGGGAAGGAGGAGGTTTTCTACGGACCGACACTGCCTTTCGCCTCAAACGGGATTGCAACCTGTTTCCTCCCGGCTCCTTATTTCACCTGCCCCAACCTCCAGACGCTGCAAGTACCCCATCACAGGATAGGTGCTGTGTAGCCCGCTGACTTGGGAAAACGCCTGAGAACCAGACGACGGAACAGTCGGCGCTTGCGAACCAGAACGAGGAAAAACAGCCAGTAAAGAGAACTGGCTGCTCTAGTGTGGGTGTAACGGGGGAAGCCGTGTCGCTTCTTCAAGCTGTTCCTCCTGTATTAAGACCGGGACACCTTCAGACTCACTGGAAGGTCCGTCACCTCCGTTGAGACGGACGCGGTAAATATAGTTGAGCGGTCCGACCAGCAACTGGACACAGAAAGTTGCCGGAACCAACGATAGGGCTGTAAGTTTGTTATCTACCCTGCAAACAACAACAAAAAAACACCAAAAAACACAAAAAAAGTCAACAATGTCCATCGATTCCCATTTTGAGTTTCCTAGGCGGACACAGATGAACATGTTGCAGAGGCAATGCTTGAATTTTTTTTTTTTAATCCCCAAAGTGATGTGAATTTGACAACAGATTCAACATGTATGTAGCTGCGTTTCCATTAAAACTGCGCAAAACTTCTGTTGAAAAAAAAAAAAAACTAACTAAATTTTCGCAATTGCTGCATTAACATTAAATTGGAAACGCAATTAAAATCACAAGTGAATAAGTTTGTTCACATGATAAGTCATTCAGAAACATTCTCCTGCCACTTCCTGTTGTCGTCTTCTATGTCTTTTCCACCAGTAGCAACAGCCGACTGTTGATCATGTGACACACGTGATGTGGAAAAAAACAAATTTTGGCCCCAAAAAAAATCACTTAATCTTAGCGCAAAAACCTCACCTAAAAATGCGAGGGTTTTTTGTTATTTTTTTCAAAATTGGGTTGTTTTTATTCATATAATTTATTTATTAACATTCAATAATTCCAATTTGCACAACTACCCGGTCAATGGAAACGCAGCTGGTGTGTGAGCTATTGAGGCTTTTATTTTACGCTCAGGACCCGAAGACTGTTTGTTTGTGTTTTTAAATGAATGTCTGGACATTCAATTATGTAATACTTATTATTCTACATTGTCAAACATTTGCTTTTACGAAAAAAGAGAGAGAGATAAAAAGTGCTTGCACATCCCTCATGTATCCGAAGCAACACGTCTGCGAGAATATATGGAAGAAACTGCAGAATAAAGATGCTACTTAAAGGACATCAAAACTTGGTTGTTGGCGATTCTTTATGGAGTTACAGATCATTTTATGCCAGTATTAAAACATTCTCACATTCCATGCGCTTTCCTCTCACACTACTGCCATCGCAGGACAAAGCTTGCGCCACCCACCCCCACCGGGTGAGACGCTCCGCAGTCAAGATGAGGCTGAAAAATGACTAGCAATGACAGAAAATGGGAGTTGGGTGATTGTGGATGACAAGAGTGAGACTTCACGTGATTAGGTGCGAGCCAAATCTAGATTGCGAGAGATTGCTGCAACTTAGAGGAGGCGAGAATGAGAGGATCGGAACAAACAGTTCCCTCCATTCTCTCCCTCTCTGCTTTTCTTTTCTTCTTTTTTTTTTTCCTCTTCGAAGTCCTGAGCTATGTGGAGCTCGCCCACGACCGTCGTGATATCTGCGAATTAGAGCAGAGACGGATCCCGACAGCTCTCATTCTTTGCTACTTAGAGATCAGAGGTGAGGATTTCTCTTTAAATATAGAAAATGTCAGAATGGAAAGCTAGACCTATTTTTTTATTATTATTATTTTTTTTTTTTTACAATATGTGCATTATGCACACCTCTGAAAATGTTCGGGTTCCACCTATTGTGCCTCTTAAGACCATTTTCTTGCTATTTCAGTGACGTGATGGATGGTCCAGTTGAAAGTTCGATTTCTCCCAGATGAAAAACCTTTGTTAGAGGAAAACCTCTTAGTCGCTCTCCAGGCTGTTGATTTCCTCCTGCCCACTTTGCCCAAGCAGGGACAGCAGCTTCATGTACGCGCTCCTGCAGCACATAAAGATGTGTCACCTCACAATAACAATAATATTATACATTTAAAAAAAAAACCCTGACTTCCTGCATAGACGGCTTATAAACAGCTTAAAGGCTGCGAAAAATGTGCCGACTTGACTTCCTCTGTGATTCCCGGTGCTCACCTCAGGGCGATGTTCTTGCCCAGGCCCCGTTTGTGTTCGGTGCTCCTCAGACTGAGAGTCAGGCTGGGGACGAGAGCTCGAACCGCAGCGGGATCCAAGACGGCGACCGTCTCCAGGACGACGTACACCTGCCTGTCGTAGACGCCCAGGTTCTCCTCCACGAACGACCTGCGAGCGTCGGGATCGCATCGAGAGGAAGTTCCCAGTTTTGGGGTGAACCGCTCATCTTCACAGTCAAACGATTTGAAATTTCCCAGCGTGTTTTAACTGCTGTTGATTAATAACGTGGAATAACGCAGGGAAATGACGCAACGCTGAAGATATTTAGTAAAGTTACCGTAAGGCGGCGATCGTCGACTCGCATGGCCTCACTGCAGACGTAGCGACGCATCGCTCCACCACGAGCTGCAGCGCATCCGTGCTCATCTTCCTCACTGGGCAAACGATAACACACACGCGTACACACACACTCGTTAATTTTGTGTTCGCATATGTGCAATATGAACTGAAGCCTTACAGTGACGTTAATATCAGTTCATACACCTTGAACGTTTTTTTTTACATTTCATCAATTTATAACCACAAGCTCTAGTTTGTTTTTGTTTGTGTTTTTATCCAACAAACACAAAAGTTGTGCACAATGGTGAAACACAATGAAAATCTGAAAAGTGTGGCACGCATGCAGCTGCAAATCTGTTGGGATTAAAACTGAAACTCCAAATTGAATAGAAAGTGCAATGTGGGGATGCACGATATATCAGCGCTAATATCAGTATCGGATGATTTTAGTCATTTTGTAACGTATTGGTATCAGTCCGATAAGGAAAACTAGGCCAATGATTTCAACTCATATTTATTTTCATCCGGTTGTTTTATTAACTTTCCAAAGGTGTTGAAACGGCATAAAAATATATGGATGTCAATATCGTTTGTCGGCCACAGCATCGATGTTTATATCAGATATTGATAACAAACCATATTTTCATATCGGTGCATCCTTAGTGCCCTGTATTAAAAAAAAAAAAAAAACTCCTCTCTTGACTGCGGCTGGTTGTCTTACCCGTCGGCTCATTGACCAGCATCAAGCAACGCAGCAGAGCGGGAAGAGGCAGCATCAGGAGGGAGGCGTCCGTGTCGGCGTTTCGCCTCAGCAGCTCCAACAGGAACATCAGGACTGACGCGAGGCGGGGTGGGGGGGCGTGGCTTTTGAACTGCAGGAAATTCTCGCTGCAAAAAGCAACAAAAGGTGATTAGTCTGCAGGAGTTGCATAGTCAAAGGCTTCCCCAATACTCGGCTGTAGAGGCCTACCAAAGCACCTCCAGGACCGTCCTCCTCAGCGCCGCTCCCCTGGCAGTCGGCACGCCCTCACAGGCACCCAGCAGCACCGGGTGGTTGGCGACCACGCCCAGAGAGGGCGAGGCGGGGAGGAAGTGGTCCAGGTATCTACGGGTTACAGAGCGAAGCTGCTGCTTGAGGCCGGCGCCCTGGGACTGAGACACGCCTGACGCCACTGACAGACCCTGGGAGAGGATTCGTTATCAGAGTTAAAAAGTCCTCAGGACAAAGTGACAGATGATGGTTTTTCCGGTTTGCGTCCAGCGGATGTCCGTCCTGACCTGCAGATAAAGCGGTAAGCTGTCCCTCAGAGCCCTGTCCTGCTGCGGGAGCTTGGGCGGCAGCAGCAGCCCGTCCACGATCCGGAACAGCAGCTGCTGGGCTTTAGAAGTGGCCAGCAGGGGGCTCCAATGCTTCACAACGCAACCTGGAGACACACAGCAACAAATCAACCCAACTCTCGCAACAATAATAAAAAAAAGAGAACATTTCTGTACTCTACACTGTGTTTACATGCTGATTCTCTACGTACCCACAGCCCAGTACGCCAGCTGCATCCCCTCCTGGTTTTTGCTGACTACGTACGGCTTCACGTGTTTCAGGACGTCACCGATGTAGTCCAGGGCTCTGGCCGCCATGGCCGACCGCTCCGGCAGCAGCTGCAGCCTGCTGTAAACACTGCCTACAGCCTGACACCGTAAAACACGCAAGGAGAGAACACGTTTGGCTCGTAAACACAGGCTGCCGCAAACATGACATGACCAGGACACAAGCAGAATGTATTTTACAACATAAACAATAAATAAAACAGAAATAAAAACCAGGCAAACCGAAGCCATGAATAAAGTTTTCGTAAACCAAACTGCCCTTCAAAAGTCAGTCAAAAATAATCAGCAGGCTGGAAATGAGCTTGTTTTAATTGCGATTAACTGATTTATTGATTTATTGCGACAGGCTGAAGTGTTACCTTGACAAACGTCTCCAGGGCTGCAGTCGGCTCGGCAACGGCGGCCGGGGGAGGAAGTCCGGCTCTCTGCAGAAAGCCGTCCACCTCTGGCAGCCGCAGGACGAGGCGGGTCAGTTCGCACAGCTGCTCCCCCACTGCCCGGGCTGGAGCGAAAACAGGGAATATTCACAAACTGCAATATTTGATAAAGAAGAAGTTTGGAGAAATATCTAAAAAGCAGGGGCGCGCCAATAAATTGACCCCCGATTTTCTTCATTCTGGGAGATTGAAAACAATCTTATCTCGTGATCTTCTCTACCTCTGAAAAGGTCTGAAAAACTAAAGACTTTTTAGACCTATTTAACATCACTTTGAATGAAATTTAGGACCAAAAACAAACTATGAACATGAAGGGCGTGTGAGGGAATCTGCTTTATCACAATCAAACTACATAAAAACAGTGAAACTTCTTAGATCTGTTTGTGAATCTTTCCTAAAGGCCAAGCAAGACTCTTTCACCCAGAATGCACCTCTCATCACACGGGTTGCCAACCGAATTGAGCCAGCGCTGACAATGAATGTCATCCAACCGCTAGCCTACGACGGATGCAAAAAAGCTAGCTAGCAAGGGTAGCATCTGATTAGCGGTAGCTTCAACTGCCTCGAGTCACAGAACACAACCATGACGGCTGCGTGTGACTCAAACTTTTGCCTGACAGAAAAGTCCCAAAAGAAAAATAAACTATATAGAATATGCAACGTAAAATAGTCCTGTCACCACAACATTTAAGACCTTTGATTAACAGATTTAAGGCCAACTCACATTTTTTAAATGTAATTAAGACATCTTAAGGCCCTGGTTTTAGAAATGTGAATTTAAGATGTTTGAAGGATGCGCAGACGCTCTGCTGACTGAGTGGGCCTCGTTAACACTAGTCACACCACGGTTCCCAAATTAGACATTTTGTCCCTTTATTTAGCTATTTTTTTAGACAACAAAATTGACACCAGACAAAGTCAAAAATCGGCAGGTCAGTCTTTTCTAAGATCTGTGATTGATCAGAAAACTGCAATTCATGCAGCTCTACTGAAAAGGAAAAACACTGAGAGGTAACGCTCTAGAAGTTTGAAATCGTGGCGATCGATGCACCATATGCATACAAAGAAGAAGAAAAAAAAAAAAAGTAATATGTGGTTTGATGGAATTCTAGACCCAATTACCCGTTTTGCTTTCCGTCCCGTCCGGGTTCTTGTGGAGGTGTTGCTGCAGGACGCATCGGATCCAGGCCCTCACTGAGAGGCCCTGAGCCGAACCCGGGGCCGCGCCGCTCAGTGACGACACCAGCTCACTGAAAGGCAAGTTATGTGCGTAAGGCGTCGCAGGTACGTTTCATGAGAAACAAACACAATATGTTCACAGCCAGAAGCGGAGGCCGACGCTAAAAATACGAGGGGGAACGTATGCGATTTGTAATTTACACTTAACGCGAGCTGCAGCGGCGTTCACACTTCTTATTCTCTGACAGAAGGGCTTCAGCCAGGATTTACTGTTTAGTAGATGCAGAAATATGAAAATCCTTTTGTGCTGACAACAAACAAATGAGTCCGGCTACAATAAGAGGATTGGATGCTTTTAATATAACAACTTTTATAAATAACGCTTAAAAAGAGATTAATCTATTCAGGTTTAGGACCTTGACGCCAATCCCAATGTTGTTGTGATGTGAACGGATGTGAAAGGTGGAGTCTAACCTGTTCTGGAGCAGATGGGGAAGGTAGCGCGTCACCAGGAGCGGGTGGACCATGTCGTCCCAGCCGAAGAGCTGCATGATGGTCTGAACCGGGTTGGGCTGCAGGTCCTGAGGGGCAGAACTGGACAGGTCAAAGGCGAGCAAGGTGAAACCTGGAAGGAAAAGCAAACGAGTCTGAACAACCATGATCCTCACACAGGTGCAACGTAATCCAACTCTGCTGTTAGACCATCTTGGAATTTCACTTTAGCCAACTTCAAGCTTCGATAACGATTAATTGATCATCTTTACAATTAATCGATTCATCAGACTTTAAAAAACAACAAAAACAAAGATTTCATTGTCTAACATGCATTTTACTGAACGCTTGATCATTTGAAGCAAAGAATGCAGAGAAAGAAATTCTTCTAACGTCAACATGTGAAAAGCTCAGCCCTTTCTGGAGACTGTACGCTCCAGGTAATGATTACTGAAATAACTGACAATAATTTCAATATTCAAGTAATCACAATTAACCCAACTGATCATTTCAGACCTGCTTCTGCATTTAAAATTGTACACATTTTTTTTTTTTATCTTATTCTATAAAAAATATAAAAGTTTCATATAAACTATGCTCTCTCTCTCTCTTGCTGTTTTTGTTCTCTCCCTCCATATTTCCTCGTCTTGTTTTCCTGTCGGTGGGCGTTGCGTACCTGCGGCAGCATCTGCCAGCTGGGCCGGCGGGGTCTGGGACAGGCGCAAGAGGCGCAGGAAGGGGAAAAAGTGCAACCACAGAGCGGAAGCTACCGCTAGGTGGCGCTCCCTAATCACGCTGGCTGGAGCCGGAGCCCAGGCCGGGATGGGCACTGACTGGACGCTGCGCTGATGGACGCGTCTGGTAGAACACACATACACACACAAATCCTTAAAACACGAGAACAGATAAACAATTCTATAAAATGTAACAACACTCCCTCTTGGTTGGGCTCCAAAACCCCTCCCTCTCTTCCTTCCCCTTTGCTCCCTTGTTTCTGTCTTTCACTGCTCCTTCATGTCTCCTCTTTCTCTCTCTCTCTCTCTGCTGTCTCAGGGGGGATTACTGAGTGTGGTGGTGCGCTGCAGTGAGGAGGAGAAAGAGCAGGAGGAGAGGTGGGGGTGTGAGGAGGGAGGATATCACAGGCATACAGTGGAGCCTAATGCTGATCCCCTGTACACAGAGCGTAGTTTGGCTCGTCTGGCTCATCCCTGGCCCTGGCTAGCAGAGCAGCCCCACAGTGGCTGGCATTAGCCCCCGATAAGCAGCTGAAGGAGCTGTAATCTCATTTAGACTGAAGATGATCCTCCTGTCCCTCTCGTTCTCCTGGACGGCGGTGCGAAAACGCAGGGGTTAAAGTGTGCAGGAGAAGGTTTGAGAAACTACCAGCAACCCCCTTTCTTTCTTTCCTTCCACAGACACACACACACGTCTACCGTCTTCCCTTCCAGCAAGGTTGCATCTAATCCAGAGAGCTGAGACAATCGATTAGAGTCTGAATTCATTAGGCTTGTTACTACAGCGGAATGGGCCTTTCACACCCATCAACCCTCATTGTACAAGACATCATCAGAAAACGTTCTTAATCCTCTCTTTGTGGCTCCTTATATACAGTACACACACACACACACACACACGCAGCACGGCTAAATACCATTAGACTGTCACCCTTTCCCTCTTATTCTGCTTTGAGAGAAAAAGCAGAGAGAGTACTTTGCATCCTAAAAACACCAGACAGAATCCTCAGATACATCCAAGGACACGGGTTTCAATTAATTTGTGTCTTTTTCTAGGTGATGCAAGTTTGCACATTTATTTTAGAGAAAAAAAGTAAATAAAATGCTTCAATGTTTACTAAGTGGTTTATAATGCAAATAAAGAGAACTATTTTTATGACTGGGTATTTGGAGGTTTCAGTAAGTCAAATTCCTTTATTTTTTTGTTTCTAGTCTGCGTGGACTAGCTCAAAATTACACATGCACAAAGTTCGCTTATCCCTTGAACGCCTCGTCGCGCAAGTTCCGTAGGCGACGTCACCTTCAGTGTGTTTGAGCTCTTTCCTCTGCTCTCTCACATATGAAGTGCATACAACACTCTGCACTAATCATACATCATGTTTCAAGCCTATCCTACGGCAGATATGTTAAATTAATTGTTTGTGCAGCAGAAGTAATATTAAAGAAAATTAAAAATCCAACAGGGCCAGCCAATGCCAGCTCATTGTCCGGTCAACCAATCCGAAGCAGAGGATTGGTTGAAATCAAACTGAGGAATTATGGCGTCTTGCCTCAGCGCCGTGACCGTGAAGGGCCACCGTCCGGACCCTCCGCCGTTTGGCAGAATAATTCTCTTAATGTGTGCAGATTCCACATGGCTCTTAATAGACATAATGAAGCATTGGCTAAATTTGCCAGGCTTCATAATTACTCATTAATTGTGTCACAGGGAGAGACATTAATCACAAAGAGATACCAAGAATCGCCAGGCTTTAGGAATTAGGTTTAATTCGGTGGGATGTATTGGAAAGAGGGGTCTTGTTTGGCTAAATGGGTCAGCCTGGTTTGAGGCCTGTAACGGGGGGAGGGGGAAGGGGGGGGGGCTCTGCCTCTGGCTGGGAGTTCTTTCCTCTCTCCCTCCTTGGTCCATTAATGTGCAAATGTCTGCCCTGCCCTCACATCGGAGTCCGAAAGTTTGGGATTACTAAAGTTAATGAGATGCGATGTTATAGGAACCAGACTGCGCACACCTGGGTCACTGTGCGGCTTTTGGGGTGTGGGCATCTGTGTGGGTTTAAGATTTCAAAGATGGACCACCAGACCATTAAACCAATCCTCAAACATGTGAAATGGCAACTGTTGGTTTCACAAAGGTTCGGTTTTCCAGTTTGATTATCATTTATTAGGGTTTCTGACCTTGCAGAAATAACTACAGGCAGTGAGACAAGGTGGCGGTGGCGGCATTGTGCAGTAGGGTCACTTGTCTTTAGGGCTAACCTGATCAGATTTGGATCTTTAGAGTAAAATATAGAAAATTATTAATCCTAGAGCTGGGAAAAACCTTGTAAGACAAGATGCTTATTGCTGAGAAACAATGGATGCCATTTCTGAAAACATGAGAAAGGATCCAAAAACCTGATTCTTTAGTCTGTAACCCTCATCTCTGCTCCCCCTCGCCTCCCTGACCACGTCAACAGACACTGTCTCCTCCGTCTCCCTTTGACCTTCAGCTGGAGTCGTTCATGTAACCAACACCCCCGTCCCGCAGATGAACCCGTCCTGATGCTCCACCGGCCGAAGTTTCTAACAAAGCCGCAGCCCTGCAGCCGCTCTCAAAACAATAAGGGGCCCCATAGAGGTGTCCCCTGGCTCTGTAACTCTAATCAGGGCCCCAGCAGCACCTGGGGAGGGCCTTTTTGGGGTCAGCGAACCTCCAGAGACACACACACTCACTGACTTCACAATTGTCCTTTTATCGGCATGAAGAGTCAGAAGAAGAAGGAGAAGAAGAACAAGGGATGGGGAGAGCAAAACGCTCTCCTCTGCTAGTTCTGTTTCACTGATTTACAAAGATCAAGACTAAAGGAGCCCTGATGCAGCTGCTGAGCGTTAACGGCAGCGTTCTCACCTGAGCTGTGCCAGGATGGTCTGCAGAAAGCTCAGTGCGGAGTTCAGCTCAGACTGACGACACGCCGGCAGCAGCCAATCGAAGCCCTCGCCGAGCAGCTTCTCCTCCGACAGGCCGAAGCTGGCGCTCGTCTCGAACACCTCGGCCACGCCCTCCAGGTAGGAACCCAGGGGCCCCCAGAGGGCGAGCCTGCGGGACGCCTCCGTGGTTTTACTGTAGAACTCCTTGGCCGTCTCGTTGAAAGAGGAAGCCAGGCAGTCGGCCTGAGCGCCGACATCCAGACCTCTCTCCTGCGGAACGACAAATCGGAAGTATTCCCAAACTTGTGGACGTGCTGTGGGAGGTGGGGGGGATTATGGATGTTTTTGGGAAACAAACCTGGAAAAGCAACAGCAATGACAGTTGCCCTCTCCAGACCAGTGTTCGATGTGCGGGGGGGCAGTTGGAGGGCAAGAAGCCCAGCAGCTCACAGGCTCTGCTGGCCACGTCCTCCAGCTCCGCCTGCCTGGCCACCACCAGGAAGAGGAGCAGGAAGTTCATGAGGCCGCCTTCAGACAGCTCCTGCATCTTCTTTTTTGAGAACTTGGAGTAAATCCTGGAAGCAGAAGACCAGAGACAACACGGTCAGAGGAAAGGGTCGTCAGAAAATGGCTATAGTGCACTACAAAAATATTTAGACCCCACAACAAGCACACATTTCAATGTCTGAAAATACGTCGATACTTTGTAGAAAAAAAGCTGCAAGATTTTGAAAAACAAGCCGAGGCAGACTGGATGAAATGTTCCTTTTCCTTCCATTTCACATTTATTGAACTAATAGTTTTAAAATCTACTTTTTAGAAATAAAAAGTGGATTGAAGCTTGTGGTTGTAGACAAAATGTGCAAAAAAGAATCAGACATTGAACAGTTCTGTTTTCTAAGGCTGCACCAATTGCAGTTTTCTGACCGATCTTTGATTATCGATCTTTAAAAAGTCTGACCTGCCGACTCCAATTTTGTCCGATACAGAATTTAGCAAATGTAGCAATAAAATTATAAAAGATCCTGTTAGGTTGTTGCCAAAAAGTGGGGTAGCGATTGTTAACCACCCATGTGACCTGACCTGGTGGGCGGGGCTGTCAGTCAGCTCTCTCATCAAAGATAGACAGTGGTTGATTTTCAAACCTTTGCGAGAGGCAGATTACAGAGTCTCTGCAGGTTTCACCAACTCAAACTCAAAACCTTTTAAAGACCTTTGTGAATAAAATTTAAGACCCACCAACATAAACGCAAAAAGTTAGCTAGCTAGCTTGAAGGGTATGTTAGCAGTGAGTTACCAGCGGCCTCAATTTCTCAAGTCACGGAACGCAATGAAGTGTGTGACTCAAACTTTTGCCTGATAGAAAATTCTCAGGAGAAAAAAAAAACAAATCCACAGAGGATTAAATCGTTGTGTAAAGACAAAATTCAAGGCTTGTGATCAACATACTAAATGACAACTTAGTTGTTTTTTTTATAAATTCAAGACATTTTAAGGCCTTCATTTTAGATGCATGAATTTAAAACTTTAAAAGGATGTGCGGATAAGATCAGTTGTATCGGCCGAACGCTCAAAATCAAGAAAATCAGGGCAGATTTTTTTTTTGGTGCGTCCCTAGTTTTGTTTTTTTCTTTCCATTTAAACTTTTTAGCCAAAGCTAAACTGATTAGGAGTGTTTGTTTGTTTTTTTTAAGTGGAAGGAATGATTTTAAATGCTGAAAAAGTGAACTCTCCACCCCTGCTGTGCATCTCATCAACCGCTTCCATCACCCCCTAATCTCCAGGAGAGAGTCTGACCTGCCCAGCTTCTGCATATATATATATATATGTGTGTGTGTCAGAGTGAAGGAATAAGCAGGAGAGTGAGTAAGAACAGAGAACCACCCAGCACGCCGTTAGATCCTGCGGGCGCTGTGGAGAAATGCCTTTAAAGATCATGTTAAATGTCAGAGACACTCAGACACGCAGCGGTAGGTGCTCGGTCCCTCTCTCCACAGCCAAACCAATTTACTGCAACACCAGCGAAAGATCAATAAATCCACACACACACGCCCGTCGCCACACACCCAGCCCTGCTGTTTGCTTCCCTGGCAGGAGAACACAGAAAGCTAAAGCCCCCTTGCATTTCCCTCCACCCCCTTCGCCCCCTTCAGCCCCATCTCCCAAACACAGCTGCAGCCCACACAGGTGAGTCGAGCTGTTTGGGTCAAAACACAAACGGCGCGCATCCCGAGACAAACCGAAGTGTAAAGAGGTACGGCTGAAGCGAAAGGATCGCTTTAAACCAATGGGGGACGGGGGAGAGACCAGGTTAACATCAAATCCGGCTTACTGACGCCCACAGGAGGCCGAGAGAGGAGAGAGTGGCCAAGCATGCGGTCAGAGCTGGAGGGGAAGGAGATTTAAATACATGAGTGGATAATATGTAACAGGGAAACAAGCAGCACACTGGGGTTTTGTTGTCTTCTCCCAACTTTGTTTGTTTATATCCCTTTTTTTTTTTTGTTAAGTCCTAACAGATGTTTCCAACTTCTGGCAACACAATTGATTGCGATCCCGATCCGGTGTCCCGCCGATAATATAGATGATAAGTACAATATCTAACAGGGATACAAGCGGCACACTGGAGATTTTTCCATCTTCTCCCAACTTGTTTGTTTATTTCAGACGGATTTCTTTCTCTTTTTTTTTTCTTCTTTTTTTCCTTGTTTTTAAGCTGGAGCAAACAGATGTTCCCAACTTCTGGCACCGCAATCGATTCCGATCCTGATTGCCTTCGGTGTCCCTCGCTGATAATCTGGATAATGGATACAAGCGGCACACCGGGGAATTTTCCGTCTCCTCCCAAATTGTTTGTTTATCACATACGGATTTCTTTCTTCTTCTTTTTTAACAGCTATTCCCAACTTCTGGCACCACAATCGATTCCGATCCCAATCATAGTAGAAGAGAGTGTATCGCCGAGACGTTGCAGCGATACGCTCGGCCTCCGCCTTGTTGGGGAGGATGGCTGGGGGTGGGGAGGGGATCGCTCCAGTGGAGGGCTGATGGATCCATCCCAAGCGGAGCCCGGCTGCTGCCAGGCCTCCCGTCTCCCCCCCCCCGACAGAACCACGAGCTCCACGCTCAATCCGTGCTGGAAACCAGAGCGGCTTCGTTAAGGCGAATTAACCGCCACGCTCGTTAGCTAATTAGCCCCCATGTCTGCGGCGCTACTGAGCACATTCCAGACAGAGGAAAGTCATTAGCCGGATTTATCCGCGGCTGCTGCTCTCTGGCACGGAGCCGCCTTGGGATGCGGCGCGGTCCGGCGATGAGAACATCAGCTTGTGAGATGTTTAACTTTGGGTTCCCTTCTCCCCTTCAGCAGTCGGCGTTCCCGGGAGCAGGTGCGCCGCTGTGTGTTTGTGTGTGCAGCGGTCGGTGGTCTCCTCGGGTCTGGCCTGCGCTCAGGAGCAGGTGGTTGACTCCTGAGACACCTGCTCCGCCGGTGGGTCCGAGTAAATATCAAAGAGTCCGCCGGTGCACCTGGCACGCACACAAACACGACTCGACTCCTCCAGAGTTGGCAAACGCGCACGGCGTGCGAGCGTTACCGCAGGTACGCAACTCCACACACACACAAATCCTAAACAGCTGTTTAAACAAATCGCACGTTTGAAGATCAAGGAAGGAGGGGGGCAAACTAATCTTGTAAATCTTTGTCCACAACGTCCAAAAAAAAACTGGCCCCCAAATCCCTGCTTTACAATAGATGTGGTGTTAAGACAGCTGCCTGCTTTTTCAAAATGGAAGCAGAAGTCTCCCCTCCGCTCTTACCTCCCCTTGATCTGCCTCTGCGGGGCGCCGCCGGCCCTGTCCTGGCGGAGGCACAGGGCCAGCACTCGGAGGAAGATGTGGAAGGAGTTGGCGGCTCTGTAGAGTTGGGCGTGGCCCGCAGAGCGCGGGGCAGAGGGGCAGCAGCAGCTGCGCGCCTGCTCCAGCAAGGCCAGCGGCGTCTTGCAGATGGCGCCCAGGCCAGACACCCCCAACCACGGCACGGTGAACGAAGAGTTCTGCAGAGGAGCGACCCGGTCAGGGTGTTAGTTTTACACCGGATCGGACTGAGCGCTGTGGATTTCAGAGTTGAATATTGAAGTATAGGTAAGATGGTGTACGTAAAACAAAAGATACAAAGTTCTAAACTTTCTTATAATTGAAGCACTCCACACTGATTATGGGGTTTTACTAATCATCTTTCTAATGTAAGTCTTCTTTTTTTTTTTTTTTTTGCCAAAAGTGACTTTTTTGCCGAAAAACATCTTTTGGACAGAAAGAGTTGGTGATTTTTTTTTTTTGTCAACATCACTTTTAGCAAAGAATAACTTAAGTCATTGTTTTGCGAAGGTGATAATATGGAACCTTCAAAAACCATCCATGCATGGATGGATGGATGGATGGATGGACTGACGGACGCAAGTAGAAATGTATGGAATCTATACTAAAGGAACTCATGTTATACAAACGCGATTCTCTTTTTCTCATCCTCATCCAAACCTGGAACAAACATTAATAAAATTCCAGATTCTCCAGACCGTGGCTCAAACAAAGCAGCTTATCAGAGCAAAACATTTCGTGATACTAGTTGCAAAATAAACCCACGTCAGTATTTGACTCCCAGTGTCCCTCTGATTAAAGCGCTCACCAGGTTCCTGCTGTAGGACTCCCAGAGGGTGGAGACAGCAGCTGTGCTCGGCTCCCACAGCAGACACAGAGTGAGGCAGCAGTGCACATGCATCCTGATCTGCTCCTCTGCAAGCCCGACCTAGCATTAAATGACAAATAGATTGAATTCATTACAGCTAACTATTGCATTAATCTACATAAGTGAGCATTTTAAAATGGTATAAACCTTGGGGTCACAGGTCTTCTTGAGCAACCCCTCCACAAATGTCCAGTTATCCTCCAAATACTTCTGAAATCACATGGGGGGGAAAAAAAAAAAACTTTTAGCATTTAACATAATATTTCCCATACCACCATGTCAGGAGCGTATTACCCTCTATAACACCTCCACGCCATGTTATCAACACCGAGCCCAACGGTCTCTCACCTCATTCTGCATTGTGCCGTTGCGGCTGTACTGGCCCAACATGGCCAAGTGGGTGAGGAGCCACCATGTGAATCCCAGAGGGTCTTTACAGTGTGTCAGAGGACCACCGAGGTGGTCTGGTGCGGGCTGCCCATCTACCAGAGGCTTCAGCACGGGGTTCATGTAGCTCCAAAACGACTAGAGGACACATGTCACAGTTAGCTCAGCATTGACACGACTGAACGTGACCCGACGGTTAACCTCAGCGCCGCTTGCTGTTACCTGCGTGCGCAGAGTTTTATTTCTGTACTGCAGGAGGTGCATGAGCAGCACCCAGAGCTCTTTGGTGCAGAGGCAGAGGAAGGGACTGCTGCTCAGCGTCTCCGTAGGTCTCACCTGGAGAGGAAAAGCTTCTAGTTAATAATAAGTTAATAAAACTTATGTGAAGTTTTATTAGCCACAAGTTGTTTTTTTTTTCAGTTTTAACAAAGCTTCCAAAAAGTTCAAGTTTAAGATAACAGCGCTCTGTTGCTCTATAACCATACACAAGTCAATCTAGGAAAATGCAGTGATTGCAACTATATTGGCACAAATTCACACATTCGTAATTTTTCCACAAATCTGACCCAATCACCTTCATATTTCTGTATTTCCTTCTTCTCTGACCAATCACTGCACTTGACTGAATTGTGACCAATCCTCTTAGCCCCCTAGTACCTCTCTTTAACTTCCTGTTTCTTAACGACGTCTCTTAAAACCTGCAAGATGAAAGCACGTCTGACGCTTAACGCTAACATTTGCCTTTTTTGTGTGTTCCAAGAAGCATTTTGAGATACTCTATCAAATTTGCTTCCACTTTGTGTACAGTTCATGTTAACTTAAATGGCCGTATATGGATTTTTTTTTTTTTTTGCATTTTGACAATTCCTCAGGAAAAGATTTGATTTACATTAAGGTTGTTATTTCAAAAAGGATACTTTAAAATATTTTTTGAACTTAAGATGTTTACTATAGTAAAATCTTTTCGTTTTTTTGGGAAGGCTACCTGGAGCAATTTCTAGTTTTTACTTATTTATTTTTTTAAAAAGACAATCTTATGGCAAAAAAAATAAAGCTTAAAAACTTTGCAAATTTGAATACAACCTTTTGAAAAATCAGAAAATCTAAGGCTGCTACAATCAGAAAAAAACATGACAATATTTCTTGTTATAAGTTTAAAAATCTGCCAATAGAACTAGAACTTTTTCATCAATATTAAGGAATTATTTACTTAAATCAAGCTTTCTGAAAAGTTACTTGTAAGTTAGTTTAGTCTTATTTCAAGTTTGCTAAGACATTTGCAAAAAAAAAAAAAAAAAAAAAACTTGGTCATATTTTGAGCTTTTGCAGTGTCTAGTAATGACATGAAATCAGCGTCACACTCTTAACTAGAAGAACAAGCGGATAACTTTCCCACCTTGCTGTATTTGCCCGAGGCCAGAGCCGTCAGGTCGCACAGCAGGGAGCCCAGGTGCTCCTCGAACAGACTTGTATCGGTCAGGTTCTCCCCCGTCAGGTTCACGAACTGGTGGGCGTAAACCACCTGGCCTGCGGACAGTTCCCACGACAACAATGACTCAACGCGACACACAGACCCGCTCGTTCGCTTTGTGTTCCAGGTCCTTGCCTTGCATCTTGTGAGCCAGCGCATGCAGGATTTCCAGGACCGACCAGTGAACGTCGAGATGAAGGTGCAGCAAATGCCAGGAGGGAGGAAAAATCTGTGGGTAGGATTGGAGAATTTCAAGCTCAGTGTCAACAAAAGAGAAATCAACTCAGCTGTGGGAGGCTAAGAAAAAAAAACAAAAAAAAAAACATTTAGTTGCAAACACTTTATATTATTTCCTTTGACTCATCCCATGCAGTGATTTTTACGCATCATAAATTCCACCCGGTACTTGTACCTTCCCGTGGTTTTGCAAACTGAAGGCTGCCTGTATGCCTGCGGGCAGGTCTTTGAGTCGTCCCGTCAGGAGAGTGACGGCGAACAGTTCCTCCAGCAGAGCGGAGGGGAACTGCTGCTCCAGCTGCTCGTAGGGATGCGAGTGAGCTGCGTCCAGACACGGTTCAAAGTACCTGCAGGACGACGGGCAAAGCAAAAAAAAAAAAAAAGCCAACATAAAACATCAAAGGCAAGTACACTGAACTATGTTGATTAAAAATACATACTTATATATATATTACCTGTGCAAAAAGACTTTAACATACTGAAGAAACGAAACGCATTGCTGCCGAAGGTCCTCTGATTCATAATGCAGATTCCCTGCTTGTCCTAAAAAAAAAAAATGTGTAAGCAGGTATATTTAACGTAACATTATATCTATAGGAAAAAGTCAGACATATCTAAAGCCCAGCCTTGAATGATACATGTATGTGATGCCTTCCAATCACATTTTGTCACATTAAACCCAAAAAATTCAGTGCATTTTATTACAGTTTAAAGTGATAAAAAGTTAAACGACTTCACACATATTGAATCAGAATTTTTTTTTACCCATTTTTTTTAGAATAGCGCAACAGAGTCAGACTAATCTGGACTTTAACTAGGCCTTTTAAACACAATAATACCCTTTGATCTACAACATTACAATGTGTATCTGACTGGATGTTCAAGGTTGATTAGAGCACTTCCTTCCATATTGTCCTCTACAAAATGTAAATGCGACTTCCTATTAGGCCTGCCGTAATCCCCGATAAATCAACTGATCGAATGATAAAATTACCTCAATAATTTCCATTTTTATGTTTTATTGTTTTCTCTTTTCTGTCTTTCTCCCCAAAACTGGATGACGAAAGTCTTCAGCCTGGAGCCTTGGTCTCAACTAGGCCTTTTTTGAAGGACAGCTTTGTGAACAATTCCGTTTACACAAACTTTATAATTCATTCGATTTGTCATTTCTGTCTTTTTGGATATTTAAAATGTCTTCCAGTTCCAGTGTTAAATGTCCATTAGAATTTGTAGTTTATTGATCTTTAAGAATGTGTTCTTACTTTATTATGACATTGCTATTATATCACTTGAAACTGGCCTTAAATCGACAATATTATCGTTTATCACAATAACTTCTGGGACAATTTATCGGCCAGCAAAATGTATTATTGTGACAGGCCTGTTTCTTATGGCTTATTCGAGTTAATCTTGGTGATTTTGTGGTTATTCTGAAATAAAAAGATAGTGTAGGAGGGATTTTAAATTGTATTTCTAAACCGACTTACCAAAGTCATGTGAACTCGACTGGACCAAAGTCTCCAACTTGCAAAATGTTTGTCTGAAATACAACAAAGCAGAGTGTGAAGGAACAAACAGGCTTTCCTAGTAAAAAATTAAACCTCATGTCTAATAGAAGACATCATGCGATTTAAATTCCCTACCGAAACAGGCCGAAGAGCAATTTGGTCGACTCCACCAGCGCCGTTTCAGTAACCCAGGGGAAGCCGAAAATCTCTGCCGTGTCCGCCTCAAATTCAGCAGGGGCCGGGTCAAGACGCAGCAGCAGCCTTCACAGGGGAAGCAACACTTTAATCACACGTTTGTTCCGGTCAGATTAACAAAATCTCATGCGAAAACTCAAGCTTTCTGCATGTTGGTTGAAAAGCTTAGTTTTCATGTTAGAGCACTTCCTTCCTGTTCTCTGCTGGGAAAAAAAAAACAAAACAAAAAAAAACATAACCCACATCATGTTGCTGCCACCACCTTGTTTCACTGTTAAGACTGAGCTTTCCGGCTTACTGGCCACACTTCTCTGGAAGAATCTCAGTGTTTCTAGCAGGCACAACAGATCTGCTTCGTGGTCAAGCTTGAGCACCGGATGTTGAATGTACCGTTTTAGGGATCGCCGTCCAAGATACCCCTCAGTGGACAGAGCTGCAACCTGCTCAGATGAGCAGGTTGCAGCAGGTTCACAGCAGCTGAAGCAGGGCGGTCGAGTGGCCGCCAGGTCACACTGGCTGTCTTCTGCAAAGGGGGACACTGGTGGAGTGAGGGACTGGCTGAACTCCTCCGCCATGCTGTTGGTGACAGATTACGTTTAAACATGATTAAAGCTATTTTAAATACTTGCTGCTCAAAGTACAGCGCCACAAACAAATATGTAAGATACGACAGTGATAATAAAATAACAACCAAAGCATCTAAAATGAAATCTTTACAACCAGCAGCTTTTAAAAAGTCAAATAAACTCTCTAAATGCCTTTTAAAAGCGGCCATTTTTGCAACAAAACGATTTACACGCGTATGTGGTACGGTTTGTCTAGAGCAAAAACAAAAGTTTCAGATACCGTTTTAGTAAAATGCTATCTTACCTTTGACTTCAAACTCTCCTTTATTTTTGATATTTTGTGGAAATATCACTTTAAATCAAGGCAATAATGAATAAAAACTGGCCAGTCGTCATTACTACTGTTTTGGTTTTCGGGCTCTCCCGCGCCTTGATCTTACGCATGCGCAAAGTCTCCTCGCGTCTCCTGATTGGTCAGAAGTTTCTACAAGGGTTGTGACGTGCCCTGTTTCGGAAACTTGACAAGAGGTTTCCCTGCTGAGTACTTCCTTTATCGCCAGTTCGTCCAACGACATAACGTATGTTTTAGCTATTATTTGTAATAAGTATAATAAATAGTTTTAAATATACTAGATAGCTTTCCTTTTGAGCCCCAATCGTCTATGACATGACAATTCTAGGTCCTTAAATATAGAGCGACTGAATTTGTTTTTCCAATGTCCTTGAAAAAGGAGAAAAACTAAGAAGTCAAATTCTTTTCCATTTAAGGACTTGGTAAATGTCTACGTTTTTATTTTCCTTAAATTCTGCATTATTTAAATTAAATGTAAATGTACTTCTGATGTAGTACACACACAACAAATGGCGTCCTGTCATAAAGCGGTGTGTAATAAAAATCACCTGCTTGTCTTTTAATCATGCTATCGCAAAAACAATGGGCTTATTTGAAACATAGGCCACAGTACCTCGAAATATCGGAATTTCATACATTTTCAACCCATTTGTTACGACACAAGTGCACCTGTTTAGGACACTTGTGTAGGTTTATAAGTCAGTCTTCCCTGTCCTCCTCCCAGGCTAATTCAACATAATGCAGCAGTTATAGCAGAATTTTAACCACGCAGACCCTAATTTCCATATGCAGATCTGTCTCTCCCAGCCGTACCTCTCGCCATCACACCATTTCTTGCATTCTAATGCATTCTCACATCTTTACAAAATCCCCCCCTCTCTCTTCCACCACTCGCCGAGGATGTGCTCCCTTTTCCAGTCCAGTTAAAACCCCGTCATTTCTTCCCGCGTGAGCCTAATTGTCCCCGCCACGAGAGGCACAGTAAAGCAGGCTGTTTTGCATGGTTTCACTTTGCATCTTTTATCAATACGAGTCAGTGGAGACTCGTATTGAAAGAAAGAGGAAAAAAAAAATGGACGCGACGGGAATCTTTTCTTTTCTTTTCCGTGTGGAAGCGTCGACCTCCCGCTTTGCTTTCAACAGGAGACTGAAGTCCGTCTGTGAGAAGGCTCTATCGCCTGGATGAGAAAGGTAAATGCCTTCTTTTTTTTCCTGTTCCGACTCTTGCGAACCCGTTCATCCTGTGATGTAAAGTGGGAGTGAGAATTGAGCCTCTTTCATCCCTCTCTCCCCTCCTCCCCTCGCCATCACTGTACTCTGTCTCCAAGCTTCCCCCCCCCCCCCTACATTTTCTGTTTTCCCCTTATTTTTTGCCTGGAAATCCCCTCCAAAAAACTTTAAAATAAAGGACCAACTAACAACGTTAAACTTCATTCTCCGTTTTTTTTTTTTTTGGTGGTGTGGGGGATACGTCGTATAGCAGCAGCAAAGTATAAGAGGATTGGTGCCCATGCCATGCTATGCTGGATGGTTTTAATATGTTCAGGTGATAACCTAATGCTGTAATTACTTGCACCCTTTCAAAGGGATTTAATGAGCTCAGTGTTAAGAAGAGAGCACTTCTGCTTTTGGAAAATTTTCTCTCTGTAAGATCTTACATATTGCTCTTCATAACCAGTGGAGTTACTTAACCTCAGATTAGCTCCCATCCATGATATATACGTTGCTTATACTGCTTTATGTCAGGACATTTTGTTGACCAATATTTGATCACCTGATTGTTGATAGTTAAGAGGGTTGCACAATTCTTTGCACTGTTGTACTGTTGTCGTGAAGCAAGAAAGTTCTGGGTTTGAATCTCAGTCTGGGGTCTTTCATGGAGTTTGGATGTTCTCCTTGTGCGTGCGTTGGTTCTCTTAGGGTACTCCAGTTTCCTCCCTCGGTTCAGAGACATGATTCTTAGGTTAATTGTTCTCTCTGAATTGCCCGTATACGTGAGTGTGTGTGTCGGACGGATGTCTGTCCTGTGTGTTTCACTGTGATGGACACGCAACCCACCCCCAGCCTCTCACCCAATGACCACTGACCAGCTTCCTTGCTGGTAGTTAGAAAAAGTAATAATTGCATTGACAATAAAAATGGCAACGTGTGCTGTAAAGACGTTTTAAAGCAAGTTAAAGGTACTTATGGCCCCTCTGTTATCCCAGTAATGTCACAGTTTCTGACATTCACACAGCAGCCCATGTGGCACCAACAACTATATGCTACTTTCAAAGCAAATGAAATGGCCCTTTGTCCTCCATTAGTATCAGATCACTTTTACTAAAAGCTATAAAACAGAGATATCCAAATATGATGCAAAGAAGACCCAGGTGCTTGAAGAACATTACAATCTTAACTACAAACAGACACAACCAGAAAGAGAGGTGGCGCTGAAAGCCCTTTGGGAATATCTATGTAAAATATGGACAACTACACTGGTGCTGTGTTTTGTGAACAGTGCTACACTGATTCACCTCACAGTTGAGAATAAAGTTCGTCTGACGCGCGTTGTGCCCTTTCTGCTCTGGCTGCACAACACCAGGTTTTTTTTATTTCAGGTAAGACCAGACCTCAACAAAACAAGGAGATTATTAGCTGTGAGTAAAACGATTTTAATATCAGATAATATGCAACAAGTCAGAGCAAATTACAATAATGCAAGAGTAAATATTAAGAGAGTCAGTCACCATCCTGTACCAAAACGTTTGCTCAGTCCGCTTTAAGGGTGTATCAGGAAAAAGCTAAAGAGGATTTGCGACATTTGTATTGATCTGCTAAGGGCCCAGTGGTCTTTCCCTGTGTAGGTCAGTGTCTATGTGCGACCAGAACCGGTCTAAGCTGATTGTTGTGTTGGGTTGTGGGGTACCTCAGGGTCTCATCTTTGATCCCATCTTGTTTTCTTTGTACAGGCTTCCGCTCAAAAGAGTCACATTGAATTCATTGCGTTAACTATCAGTCAATCTAACTGGACTCTTTTCTCAAATGTTTCTTCCAACTAGTCATAATGGTAAGTCCAGAGTTTGTAATATTATCACTCGTCTTGAGGACATTAAGAACTTTATGGTACAGAATGTCTTTACCCTCAATTTGGATTAAACAAAAAATCTTTGTTGGTCTTTATTATGTTAGAAAATGTCAAGATCAGCGTGACAACCTGTCCTCCTACCTCAAGGTCTGTGCCAAAGATCTTGCTGTGTCCTTTGATCACAGTTTGATTAAAGTCATTAGTTCAGCAATCACTAACAGTATATATTCAACTGTGCATTAGATCAAAAATTAAGCCTAATCTTTTATCTTGGAACTGCCACCGATAGTTTTCAACACCCTGCTCAGATAATTCTTATTGACTTTACACTAGTCTGAGTCAGTCCTTGGTTTTATCTCCAGCGAATTTGACGAGTGTGAAACTGGCGAATTGCATTCCGCTGGAAATCTAAGTCTGTTTAAGCTGCACTTGAAACAGTTTTCTATGTACCGGCCACTTACCTTCATTTTATGTTTCTCTTTTCTGATTATATATTTCATTTAACATTATATATTAGTACAACACTTCCATAAAAACATAATTTTTTTAAACTTGCTTACATAATTCCTAACAGGGCTTTCTGGGATGAACAGGTACAAAACAGTGACGAAATCATTGCGGATTTTCATAACCAAAAACATGTGAACGATGCTTCTGCGTTTGCGTTGACAATGAAAGCGGTGACAACAGCTGTCTCGAATAGTTTCATGTGTTCCGGCTTCGAAGGTATATAGTAAAGCACAGAGCGTTTTTAAAGAAAACACACACACACACACATCGGCACACGACGCCATATTTGTTTTATGCACCTTTAACTCCTTGGTTTGTCCTCGTAGATCGTCAGAAGCTGCGATGGATGAATGAGCTTCTTTGTACGTACCTGCCGCCGTCAGACCCTGGAAGTAGACTTGACTTTTAAAACATGACCTTAAAACTTAAAAAAAAAAAAAAAAAAAAATACTGGGCATAATAATGTGAACGTTGTGAAATTGTGTTATCGTACAACCACTTTTATGACCTTTTGGACACCCTTGACAATACAGTTTCACCATTAACTCCTCCTCTTTAAGAACTACAGTCGGAGGCCGATAATGACTTTGCATAATGAGTTACATCTCTTTTTTGTGATAGCTCTGCTCTCTGAAAGATCTCTGTATTGTACAGAGGAGACTGCTAGTCTCTTTTATCTTAAAAAAAAAAAGAAACCCTTGTGGCTTCAGTTTGATCAATTAAACTCCTGAAAGGACCTTCCTCCTCTCCCCCTCTTCCTCCCCGTTCCTTTCCATTCCTCTGCCTGAGAGGAATATAAAGTTATCTGTCTTCCCAAGTGATATGAGGGCGGAAATAAGTAGTTTGTCTATAAAAATGTCCAGGTACTTTATCAGAGTCCCAGTAGGCCCCGAGGGCCTGACACTGTTCAATGTGGCTCCGCTGTACTTCTGTTCCCTCCCTCTCTCCCTGTCTACTTTGTCTCTGCCAGAGGCCAGCTACTGGCTGGGTGGGGTGTAAGCTGGAGGAAACCCCCTCTATCCTCCCTCAACACACACACACACGCATGTTGGATTGACTGGGGCTTGAGCCCCCAAGTGAGGCTATCGATTTCAATCAGCGGCTTGGGAGATAGGAGCTGAGTGATGCTGTAGACTTTAAACAGTGGTCAGCTGTGCCGTTTGTTGTTTGGTGAAGAAATGCCGCAGGAGGAGAGGCCCTTTGCCTCTGATGAGAAGTCGGATAAAGACACAAACAGAATTACTTCTTCTGAGAGATGTCTTCATCTCCTGACTCTGGAGTTTTAGTTTTTTGTTGTTTTTTTTTCTCCACGGACAGGTGTTCTGGAGGCACGGTTAATAAAATCAAGTACGGAACGTTGAGTGTCGTCATTGTGCATTGTGGGAAGATCTAAAATGGCGATCTGCAGAAGATAATATCGATGAGGAGTTTCTGACGTGCTTATATGTGGCGCTTACATAAGGTGCATGGCAAAAACTTGAGTACAAACTCCCTTAATTTGGATTTTAGGCTGTAGATGAACACAAAGTTGCACATATTTGAAAAGTGGGGGGAAAACGATCCACTGTATTCTCAACATCTGCAAGAAATGAAAATGTTAAAAGCATGTCATGCATTCATCTTCCCTTTACTCTTCTGCTGGCCAATCAAAATCCAGTTAATCTCAGGTAAGTGAAGGCTTTAGCTTCGTTGGAGAACATCAGTGAACGCAGTGGGAATGCATTTATGGAGAAGTTGGCGGAGTTTCTCATTTAAAATTTTGAATCCAGTTAATTGCCGGGTCTGTAATTGGTTAATCACAATTAATTGCATTTTTATCAAAAACCATATATCAATAAAAGAAGCAACATTATAAATTCAAAAACCGTTTTTACTGCTAAATTATTGACTCAGGAGACAAATGAACCGAAGGGACATGGAAAACATGTGAGAAGGTGCTCGGGTCAGAGGAAACTGAAATGTTTTTTTTACAATTGGGTATAAATAGAAATGTCCTTTATTGTCCCACAGTGGAAAAAAATCAGGGTTAACAGAAGCATCAGGGCATGTAGGTTCACGCAAAGATGAAAAGCAAAAACATTGACTTGACAAAATTAAGAATTACATACTATTCATAAAGCACAAGATTACAACTTAAACGCAACATGCAGTCAGAAATACTGCACTGCAATCCAAGGAATGTGCAACTGAGTGGAATCCTTTTTTAAAAAATCGACATAATGTGCAACAATATTTGAAAACTGAAAACAACAGAGATGTAGAAATAACAGCAGAAATGTTATTTAAGGCGAGTAAATAAATTTGCCCTACATGCAAAACGGACGAGGTGGGACAAAACTGTAACAGTGTATTACGGAGGTGGAAGCATCATAATCAGCTTCTTGGAGTCAATTAGAATAAACAAACAGCATGTAGATTTATACACAATAAAAATATAGAAACATAAATTATAATATTATCCTATAGAGTAAGGCTAAATATACAACATTGGAAATATTATTAAAATTAGCATAGTCCGATTGAGGGGTGAAAAAAGTGCAACTGAGTAGAAATATATTTTTTTAAATGACACATTGTGCATGCATGTTTGTGCATAAACAACAAACTATATACATGAAGTTTAAAAAAAAACTGTAAACAACAGCAGGAATGTAAACACTGAGTTTGACTTTGATGCTAGCAATGAGGCTCTAGACTCTTAACAGCTGCTGGGAGGAAGTACCGACATTAACGTTTCTTTGTGCACATAGGAGGCAGTAGACTGTCACTCCAGTTCAACAACAGCTTTGTCCTAGTCCAAGTACAGAATAAAATGAGACAAACAATAAAAGTGTTCTAGGGGTATGAGTACTTCTGCAATGCAGATGAATAATGCAGCTGAGTTTGCAGAGATGTTTTCTTAACTACTGCTAATATTATGAAGTGAGTGGAAGTTGAAGCATTTTGTGTGCTTCCACTCTATGTGTGACCGTCGGGTTGGTTAGTTTTGGGTGACAAAGTGTGAGGCAAGCTCTTTTTTCTTTGCTCCATCATCGTTCAGAAGAAAACACAAATGCAAAGACGGACTGATGAAGTTCCTGTTTTGCTTAAACAGGGAAGTTAGTTTGCTCAGTGCTGCAGCTTTTTTTTTTCTCTCTCTCTCTCTTTTTCATTTTATTTTTCCTCCTCTCAGAAGTATTTGCATCAAGGCCAGGAGATTAAACGTGTGGGTTGGGAACTGGAGAGAGCGCGTTGTCTCGCTCGGGGCCCCCCGGTGCCAGAGTTCTCGCTTTCATCGCGCGGGGTGAGAGATTTCTCCTGGACGTTTTTCGGGGCTGTGTGGCTACAGGTGGGTGGCTCACATCTTGTAGGTGGCAGCCGCTGCTGATTTTATGTAAAAGTACAGAGGAGGTGGCTGTGGGCAAACTGTTTCACAACTGCCAATGTTCATTAGTCTGCTGCATGGATCCCACACTGAAAACTCACTTTGTGTGCTTAGAGATGGCGCTTTAATTCTGCTGATAATCGTCGGAGGTTGCTATGAAAATTCATAAAGCAGCCTTTTGTCTATATGTGCTCAGGAACAAAGAAGGGAAAAAAATACATTTCTCTCAATCCTGGTGAAAATATACATCTGATGTTCATTATTATATATAGTACACTGATCACATAAATCCCTTTAATTATACCATTTTGCTATGAATCATCATCAACTACATTAATTTTGAGAATGCTTAAGATCCCCCACCCTTATTTAAAGGTTTTATACCACTTCGTTGAAAAAAACTCCAAAAATAACTGCTTAAATGGCACGCGTAAGTGCTCATTAAAATGGGATTTATTTGACTTTTTTTCTCCTGCTGAAGGCTCCATGTTCAGTGGATCCTTACTGGTGTGCTGCATCCTGCTGCAGAGGAACCTTGCGACCACAGAGGGGCATCATGGCACCAACCGCCACGTCTTCTACGCCATCCAGATGAGAGGAGGCGCCAAAGCCGTCCGAGCTCTGGCCGAGCAGCACGGGCTGGAGTTCATACAGCGGGTCAGTGCATGTTGAAGACCCCTCTTAGGTCCTCCACCTATGAGGCTGCAAAGTAGCAAAAATCCTGCAAGCGTGGGCTTTTTTTTTTTTTTTTTTCTGTCTCCTTCTTCTTCTTTTTAAGAGCTGCCAAAGTGCTGACTTCTATTTCCTACTTGAGGGATATCTGACTTTCATCAAATTACAGCAGCATTTCAGAATATTTCATATCTGATCAAAGATGCTCAGAGAAGCGCCTTCACAGGCTAAAACACGCCGTACACAAACGCGCGCCCTGGCGTCATGCGCAAATACACAAAATTTATCAGCAGGCAGCTCGTCTCTGCTGTGAGAAATTCCTATATGCGTCGCAGGATTCAGCTGGATGCCACTGGAGATGTTTGGGTCTTTAACCGTTTGCCAGAGTTGTAATCTGTCCTGCTGAAATCATTCCATATTTTAATACTCTAAAGGTTACTTTGGTTGTCGAATCTGAAACTGTGTCCACTTCTTTTAAAAATGGTCTTGATTTGACGAAAGAAGAAAGAACAGGAGTCAGGTGAGAATGGTTAAAGAATAGGTTAAAGGTTTTGAATGATATAGATGTGAATGTGATGCCTCAGTCTTTTTATCTGGATCTTCTTAAATGATTCCTCAAATGATCTATATAGCAAGATATGTAAGGGACTGGAAGCTATTCTCTCATTGTTCTGTTACACTCAAGTATTTTGAAGTGATGTTTTCCCCCCCTTAACGTAAAACACATCCTTAACGCCACAACTTATTAGCATCGACACGTAATTGAGAGGATCCCTCAGAGCAGTTAGGGGTGCCATTAAATCCATTTTCGACCGTTTCACATCTTTAAAAAGCAAAACTTAATTGTTACATCTGGAGTATCGAGGTATGCTAAATCACTGCTGCCTCTACCACTTCTGTAGCAGCACCTGACTCATAGCTAGCTTAAAGAAGGCTACAGCACTTGTCTCTTGCTAAAGAGCGACAAATTCATTTGGAGGTATTTCCAGGTGCTTAAAACAAAGACATTCATACTCTGAAAGCTACATGAGTGCTAACCTCTGCTGTTATTACTTTAACATTGTTTCAAACGCACACTTTTCAAGCTTTGTTAAGCTAACTGGATACCCAAGCAGATAGCTAACTAGCCAGTTTATTACACATTAGCTACTTAGCCAAATGGATGTATTGGTAGTTATTGGTTATTGGGAGAACACTGTGGTTTTAAGAAGCTGTGTCTTCAAACTTTTAAGCTAACATCAAACTTTTCCATTGGTTTCAAGTCATTTTACTGAGGTGCCAGTTATAGTGGCTGTAGTTTCTTTTTGGCTAAGCCGCTGAGCCTTACCGCCTCCTTGTTGAAATTACAGCTTTCCCTCATTTGTAAAAAGAGAAAATTTGGCTGTTTGATAAAATATTTGGCCAGTCACTGCACGGAGGCTTAAAGTACGTCACTTTTTTGCCAACTGCAGTTGGCAAGCGACAAACTGTTAAGCCGTTGAATGCAGGCTAGCTGTCTGGACAGAAATTCTGATTATTTATGAGCTAATCTCAGCTTGTTACACTCGTGTTGCTCTTTAAACTGGTATTCCACACAATAAAACACAATGAAAACTGTTACCATATCCAGGCCCACTGAATAAATCAAAAATATTATTCAGAAGCCCATTTATTCAGGAACTTCATCACTAAATAAATTAAAAACATTATATAGATTAATTCCACACAGATGGATGTTTGAAAGCCTTTATTTCTGTTAATTATGATCATTTTCCACTTACAGGTAATATAAAACATGACATTTAAAATTTAAATTTTACATCAATCAAACCAATAAAAAAACATTTTGAACAGAAATGCGTGCTTAATGAAAAGTATGTTCAATGCTTAAAGGTTGGTATTTCCAAAAAGTGAATAATTTTCATCCGACTTTTATATTTTGCGTATGAAAAAGACCAAACCCAGTGACAGCTGGATGAAAGAGCTTAAACATTACTGTAAGAGACAGCGTTAATAAAATCCAAACTTCCCCTCTAAAGTTACTTATTCAGATATCATCCATTTAAAAGCGCAGTTTTACAAACCTTCGTTCATTCTCAGATGTGACTTATTGATACGTGCGTGTGCATTCTGACAGTATTGATTGGGAGTGATTGGGAGTGTCAGCCTGGTGTGAGGCTGTGTGCTGCTTTCCCTCTGGGGACTGGGGACGGCAGCTCTTTGTAACCTTGGCCCTGCTGCTCTGTTGCTGCCGCCTGAGTCATGAATAAAACATGGCTTTGACCTTTATCAGGAGTATTGGACAGTCCACCCCTGTGTCTTCCTTTCTGCCTGTCTCTGTCGTTCTCGTTGTCCCTCGCGTATCCACTCCTGCTTTATTCTAATGTTTTGGTTCCTTTTCTTACCATTTAGTCCCTTGGTTTAATTGCAGCTTGCATCATAACTAAAATAAAGATGATTCCTATAGGTTTTGCTACTTTTATTCTGATTTTGAGTTAGGAGGATATACACCTTGTGGTGTCCAACTCAGCACCAACGCACCTACTGATGAACCTCCCTTTTCAGGATTCGCCCCCCTCTCACCAACCTCCAGGTCCAATCTGCTGACTGGCTTCCTTTACATGCCCATCGCCAGAGGCTGATCCTAAATGTCAGCGACACTAAATCGCCTTTGTTAAGTCAAACCCAGCTTAATTGTGTCACCTGCGATTTGCTCCTCGCGTCGCAGCAGATACCAACGTATCGGGGAGAAGCATCAGGGCTTCACAGTGCACTCTGATACGCGATATGGTTTTGAAAACGTCAAAGCGGAATGGAAAAAGCCTGACAAGCCCAGTGCCAGCTTGAGAGGATCGTGATGTCTGTTGGCATTCCCGCGCTAATGCCGCAGGAGCGGAATGGGAATCAAATGTCTCCGAGCTGGCACTCAACGCATTGCTTGGTCTCTTTGATTTTTAGTGTACGGCATCCAGGAAAATGTCATCGCGCGTCGCTATTGTGCAGACTTGACGTATTCCTTTTGTAACTATAAAATGCAAAAAAAAAAAAAAAAAAAGAAAAAAAAGAAAGAAATACAAAAGGAGGAAGACCTGAGATGATGTCTCCATGCCTGCGTGGACAGATTTACTATTATGCATTGCTGTTCCAGGGTTGTCTGTTTTGTTGATGACAGAATGGAGCTCTTTCTATCTGTGTGTTTTGTTTATCTTCACTTATAGTGTATGTTGTAGTTTGTCAGCAATCCCTTATATTAAACGTGGAATAATCTTCCTCCAAACAGGACAGGGGAGCAGTAAATTGTAGCAATGTGATGCATCACTGTGTGTTAATAAGTCTCATCTTCAGTCATGGCTGCTGTGATGTGCTGTCTTCACAAATCAGCTAAAAAAGAAAAAAGAAAAATTGCCTGCTCAGGTAATGGCAGCTATCACAGATCCAAAAAGAACCTGATCACAATCTAAAATGGATGATTTTCTGGTTGCCGCTGTATCAGCAACAAAACAACAGTCCTGCAACTCGATGCTACACGTCGATAAACCTCGCAGGCTTACTTACTCACATTACAGCCGACCCAGTTTGAAGTAGCGCCGGCGCCGCCTGATACGTGCATTGTTTACACGTATTGTTTCTTGCTTAGTTAAGAGTCTGCAAATCCGATTAAAGGGAGATTAGGTGTGCAGTTGTCATTGCTTTTATTCGAGACGAAATCACCACTTTACAAGAATCACACTCCATGCGTGTGTGCGTGTGTGTGTATGTCAAACTCTGACTTCAGGAAGTCCCTGGTCTCCATCCAGTGGTGAAAGGCCTCCCCTGCCCTCCGCTGAGGTGGAATACTGCCGGCAGATTAGCATGTCATTACCATACCATTAGCATAGCATTACCGTGGCGCAGCTAGGCTATCAGCTCATCAAGAGATTCAGACCTCAATCCGCTCCCTGCTTCCACCCCTTTCCTGCACGGCTGAGGTGTGCATTTCATTGAGTAAAGACATAATTGAGGTAAAGCTAAATGAAATCGCACAAACACTCCGCCATCATTTGGGGAAGGGAGGTGGGAAGAGGCTCTTTCTTTGATGGCTTGTAGCGTTGCACCTGATTCGGAATTTCTAAGGTAGCCTCAATCGGATGCTAAGCTATGTGGAGCCTTCTTCTGGCTGGATTACTTCAGGCTGTTACATTACAACCAGGTGTGTGTGTGGGGAGATGTGTGTGTGTTGAGGGAAAGGGAAAAAAAAAGACTAACCTGCCACTATCTTCTCCCTCACCCTGGCCTCACTTATTTCCGTACTGTAGGGGCACTCAGGGGTGCCAAAAAGGGACACCAATCCTCTAATGGTCGGGAGCGAGGGCCCATTCCATTAGTCAGGGGGCCCAGAGTTCATCACTGCTCCTCGGTGTGAGGAGGGCGGAGGAAGCGAAATGGAAGCAGGTGTTGGCCGGGGGGCAAAACGGAGGGCAGCGCCGCACCAGCTGCATGCTGGGAAATGCAGCACTTTCATTTTCCCTCCTCATCTGTTTCTCTCTCTCTTTCTGTTTCTGGATCCACTTGCAAGCGCGAAGACTCACGCCTTGCGCAGCGCACACGCACAAGCCTATATGTATAAACACACACACACACACACACACACTCTACCTCCCAATCACCTGCCTTTGTCCCCCGTTTCATTGAATTGAGTGAGATTTTTCCTCCATTCTCCTTATCTCTTCCTTTCTCTCGCTCTCTCTCAACCTCACACTCATCCACTCCCTCATTCTCTCACTTCTATCTCAATCGCTTTCATTTTCCCTTTGCTTACCTCCCCTGCCGGCCCCCCGCCCCACTCCATCTATGCACATGCCTCACTTTCATTTTTAAATGGGAAGAAGGACCAGACTGTGGAATACGTGCGGAAGACGAGGTTTCCCCTTCCAGGTGGGAATCTCTGGTGAAATGCAAAGGTAAGCTTGGAAGAAGAAGAGGAAGAAGAAGAAGGGGGAAGAAGAAGGGGGAAGAGAAAGAAGGAAGTAGAAGGTGGTGAGCGGGCGGAGGAGAGCAGAAATTATGCTCCCACTTCCCGCTCGCTCTCTGTGGGCTCGGATGATGTATGGCTGCAAAGGCCACATGTTGGCCATGTGATGGATTAAAGCACTTTGTAGGAAAATTACTGAGAGCGCCTCAGCACATCCGAGTCTAGCCCCTTAATAAAACTCTCTTCAATATTGAAATGGAGAGAGAGGGAAACACAGATAGATAAAGAAGATAAAAGACAATGGTGGACAGGAGAAGGAGAAAAAAAATGCGTGAATCGCACAAACACACACACACACACACACAATGCTTCTGGAGATGAAAGAGAAAAGTGGGAAGTCACTTATGAAATCACGTTGTGTTGCGTTTAGCTGCAGTACAAATGTTGACATACAAAATGTTTCTGTGTTTAGTGTCCATACCAGGTTTCATACTGGAAGCCACAAAACATACACCCGCAGCTGTGATACAAAGTACGGGCTAAGGGAAGCTAAACACAAATGAACACTGCCCCGTTTTAGATTTATTTTTCTTTTCCGTTTGGTGGAACCATGTTCCATTGTCCTTCCACAGTTTGCTGTGGTTTACTACGGTAAAATAGTTTCCATTTATGACTTGTGAAAAGTTCAATGTGTACGACTAATTTTCCAGGACACTCTCTAATACTAGCTGTATAGAACCAGATAATTGTTCCATACTGGTTTGCAAATGTGCAATCCAATTGCACATTTGTGAAATAATGTCTCTTCTTATAAAATTATACTACATTATAGCTCTTGTGCAATTCAGTCCCAAACTACAAGAGATAAATGGTTTTATAGCTCATTTAAGAATTCCTATAACTTTATTCTTTTTCACTTTAAGATGGACTGCTGAACTCGGAGCCCAGCCCTTCTCCGTGGCTACATCCCCTGCCAATACTGTAACTAACAAAGCTTAACGGCTCACCCCGTTTAACCCCTAGCATAGCCCTCCATCATCCAGCCCCCTTCCCTCCACTGTTTCCTGCTTTTCCGTGGCAGAGCCTGTGGAGTCCTCGATCCCTGTGGGGCTGTTAGCAGACACACACGCTGCTGTTTTCTCCATAGGGTGGACCATCTCAAACAGCTTTCACACACTGCTTCAATGACTCTGGATGTCTGTGTTTGTTTTTGGTTACACGTTATGCTTCCTCCATCAATTCCCTCTTTGTGTTGCTGTGTTTTTGTTGTGCTTTCTTTTCGAAAGCGTGCTATTCAGCTCTTGCGGACACTAAATGAGAAAGACTGGTGTGAATATTGATTGTTACAAGGAGCTACAGGAATCTGCCACCCACAAAAGCTTATAAATAGAGATTTAGTACAAATTTGTGATTGAATTTCCACAACATACTGATACTAAAATTACCAGGAACATATTTTTAGATCTATTTTTTCTTACCAGTAGGTTGGAAACTATGAACTTGCTTTTTCACATAATTCCACCAATATCAACAGTCTAGACAAAGATTTTTTATCAATGCCTATTTTTGCAAACTATTCACGTTTTACTTCAGTTAGAAAAACAAAAATTGTTCAAAAACAATTTTTTGAACAACAAAGTGGGCCAACTATGTGAAACAAAGTTAATGAAGAATTAAGGGTTGTGCAACTGCAGAAATTTGTGCTGAAATTGTGCTGTGAATATTTAAATACATATGTTAAAAACAACAAAAAGATCATCTTAAATTATGTCCTGTTCCATTCTTTGCAACAAAGCTGATTTTTTTTTTTTTGGACCAGAAGAGAAGTTGTCCAGCAAATGAAAGGTTCTCGGTTGGATTCCAGCTTTGGGCAAGACACTAAACCCCAAGTTTGATGACAACCCTAAAATACTCCATGATACCCTAAGCTGTAGAACTTTGCCAGTGTTTGTGAATCTGAATGGGTGAGTTGAAGTGTAAAAATGCCCAATAACCACCTTAAAGGGGCGGTATTGTGTGTTTTCCAGGTGTATATTGCCATTTTATAGCATAATCAAATAACTATTTTTACCTTAAGTTGTCTTAGAAATGCTATATCAACTATGCCTTAAAAAAAATTTTACTTCCCAATTTAAAACCTTGAAATTGGGCCCCTGTCTGAAACTTCGCCTTCAGGAAGTCATTACAACATGGTTCCTCTATTCACCCTTTGGCAACGAAAAGTGGCTGACATAATGAACTCAGCAGATGTGCAGTTCCATAAGGTGTTTGCTAATTGCTGCTGGCTAGTCTGAAGGAGCTAAGAGGACTGCTCTGTGAGGTAAAAGCTTGAAAGCCTGGAAACCGCAGCTCAGAGGAGGAGCTCAGTCTAGAAGGAGTTGCCATGTTCATCCAGGTGTTTTGACCAGCTGAATGGTTGCCACACATGACAATGAAGGATTCCTCAAATGTGCATGAAAGAATCAAGGCAACACTCCAGGTATGTTTCTGATGAGGAAAGCTCAATAGTTAAATAGTCAATTTGACATGATACCACCCCTTTAAAGGTTAAATCCATTTACATTTCAGTGTATCAACACTATTTATATCCAAAGAAATAACTGGTAGTCACTTCACTAACTTTTGTAGCCTGTAATATTTAACATGAATGAAAACACTTTCCATATATCAGATAGGTTTACAAGGTAATAATTTCGATTTCTGCATAGGCTGATATCCAAATCCCCTCCTATCTTAGCCGTCTATGTGGTCTCGCCAAGAAGAATAGTGAAATCAGGCCAAGCTTACCGAGTCCATTATGGAACAGTTGAGGCATTCAACATGCATGTGTGTGTTTGAACACTTTCATGATTAGTGTTCCCATGATTAGTGGCTGGCAGATCGGGAGGATTTGTCCAACAGTACTGTGTGTTAGGCAAGCTCAGCGTCCGCGCTGGAGAACATGAGTGAAAGAGTGGATAATTGATAGTGACAAGGCGCTCACCAGTCTTAATTGCGGCTGGTGAATTAGATTACCTTTTCAAAGTGCCTTCATTAGCAAACGGAGAACCACACCAATGGTCTCCTGATTGGCCTCATATTGTTTTGTTGCCAACCTGCTCTGATGGGGGGCAAAAATATATAGATTTACTAAATCTGTGCGCAAGCGTTTGTTTAAGTTTTGTTTGAAATAGCTCTCCAATCTATATCACTGAATTTTCTGAAAGTCTACAAAGTAGCTACAATGTGCCTGGATGAAACTTATTCCATCAAAACGTTATAACATCTTGGATTCAAAAGCCCAAATAATTTTTGTCAAATCTGAAAACCTGCTAAACAAATGACAATATTTGGCTGGTTCCATACGTACTGGAACTCACAGTAAACAAACTAAGCAATCACAAAATTCCAGTGGGACTTTTCTGTCAGGCAAAGGTTTGAGTCAGATATCGCGATTCTGTTCTGTGACGCGAGCTGATTGAGGCTATCGCTAGTTACCTGCTGATATACCCTGGCTAGCTAGCTGCCTTGCTTCTATCACAACTATTGATCGCCACCTGGCTGCATGATATTCGTTTCCCCCGCTGACTCTTTTCTTTTGCCAACCCATACAGTTCAAGGCACGTTGTGTGCAAAGAGATTTGTATACAGTGTGAGAAGCACAAAGTTGCTGCCAAGAGGCAAGAGCTTGACTGTCATACAGTAGGACTTTCCATCCGTCTCCTGTACTTATGTTTTTTTTCAGTCTTAAAATTCACTCGGGGTGGCATTAAAATTGTATGAAAAAGTCTTAGATTCATGTATCACAAACTAAGACCTTAAAACACATTAAATTAGTTAAAAAAATATGAAGACTGGCCTTAAATATGTTAATCACATGTCTTAAAGTTTGTCGTGGAAGGACTGTTTAATCTCACGTATGTCAGTGTTTTTTTTTTTCCTGCCGGGACTTTTCTATTGAAGTTTTTGCTGGACGTGAGTGTCTACTTACGGAATGAGTTTCGTCTTATACCTAAAACTCCCAAATCCTTCATCCCCCGGCAGCTGCAGTATCAGCTATAACCATCCTACCAGATCCTGTTTCCATATCTGTCTTCAGACACTGCTCTAGCATAAGCCCCCCCAACCACAGGAGAAAAAAAACACAGACACTCACTCACACACACACACACACACACCCACACCCCCCACACACACATATGTAGGCATCCCCATATCTGTCTCATGCTTCATTCCCACCCCAGCCAGCCTGCAGCCCCCCTGCCGAGTTAAATGGAGTGTGCTGGCATCATGGGAGTCGTGTGTGCTCAGTTCAGCTCTACTCAGCTGGGCTGCCAGTGTTATAAACTTGCTGTGTGATTATTGTCAGAGCCAGACTCCTCCACCCGGGACGTCTGTGCTGATGGGTACTGTGTCACCGGGTACAGCCATCCATAGAGAGAGGAATGAGAAGGCAAAGGAGGGATTGAGACTGAGGTGAGAGAAAAAAGGCGTAGAGAAATTATTGTTGGGAGGAAGGTAGCGGGGTTTGAAGGAGAGAGGACAGGGGAGGGAAAAAAAAGAATTAGAAAAAAACAGAAAAGATGGAGTAAAGAAACCGGGCATCAAAGGGGAAGAAAAAGCCAAGCTGAGCGAGAAAAGACGGATGTACATCTGGGGCAGCAGACAAAGACAAGAGAAGACACAGAGGGAGTGATATAAAGACTGAGAGACAGAAGAATAATGTGCTGCAAGAAGACAGAAAGGCAGCAGGGAAATCAGTACTGCAGAGAAGAAGGAGAGCCAGGGAAGGTGAATAGAAAGAAAGCCAAGGAAAGAAATTAGATAGAAATTTTTCAAGCGAGTGATGTGTGCTGTGATTGTTTTCTCTCTCTCTCTCCTCTTCTTTCTCTGGCTCGTTCTAAACGGTCGGGATGTGGCCTGTATCTGCCGGCAAGAGGGAACTCAATTTGGGACAATTTACTCGGCAGTCTCAGCCCTGATGCACCTCGGGGACCGAGAATCGAGAGAATGAAAGCGAGGGAAGATAGAATCAGCAGGCCGCGCGCACGCGCTCGCCGCGGAGACACAATTGCTGCTGCCGAGTAGATTTCACTTAGTTAGTTCTAACTCTCCCAGGCGGTCAATGCGATTGAGTTTATAAGGCTTGGAAATGAAAAGCCTGGGATAAGGTTAGATAAACTCTGCGCTATTTGATTTCGGCCCACCACTCTCTCTCGGTAAAAAAAAAAACAACAAAAAAAAAAAAACACTCACAGGACAGGTGGCCGAGGGTGGAGAAGGGTGGAGGCGCGTGGGGATAGTGGTACAGCACAGTCAGGTAGCGCGCGGGGTCACGAGGGTGAGTAAGGCTGAATGCGACTTGTCGGTGTCGATGAGTACGAATAAATGATTTTACAAAAATGAAAAAAAAAAGTAATTCTTACGCCTTTTTCACAAGCGTATATTATTATGAATGTTTTTTCCAGCAAATTCTGACATAAGAAGTAGGGAACACAGCAAATGTTGCTCCGAGCTATGTCTCATGCAGTAGTGTAGCTAGCAGTTTAGCTTAACAGCCTGTTTTTGTTTTCTCCCTGGCAGATTGGCAGCCTGAAGGGCCTGTACACCCTGAGGGACAGCAGGGAGCGCTCTGATAGAGTCACCTTTGAGGGGAGACTTCTGTCTACAGCAGGGGTAAGTGTTAGTGTCTCACCCAGAGTAGGGGGTAGATACTTAATACTTACTGTACTGCATAGCGACATAATCCCTTCAACACGAAGAATTAAACAGATATGTAGAGATAAGTAGTGGTTCTTGTTTTCGTCACCCTGGGTGAGAACCTCCTCCTATGTTCTGAATATGTGAGAAAACAAATGGGTTTTAATCCGAAGTGTGTTTTAATAAATATGTAAGCAATGCATATTGAAAAAAAAAATTATTCCAGGTTTGATTCAATTTAATTTTGCCTTAATATAAAAAAAAAAAGCACCAGAAGTTCATGTTTGTCCATGAGTCTACAGCGGCTTGTCCATGCACGTGTTTTTGGACTATGTCAGGAAGGCGGAGTGCTTGGAGAAAACCAACGCACGCACGTGGAAAACATGCAAACTCTGCGCAGAAAGTTTAGGTCTGTACCGATCCAGTTTCTGCTTTTCCGATACCAGTACAGATATGTGAAGTTCAGTGTCGGCTGGTGCCGATCCGGCACAGAAAAACAGTGCTGAATTGACTTGAAATGTTTTTGTTTTTACAACGCAGACATAAATGTACTGAATTAGAAATTATTTGATGACTCTGCAGCAGTAGAAGATATACAGCAATAGCTTCACAAGCTTGTTCAGACATGTAAAAAAAAATACCCCAACAACTTTAGTTTGTTCAATTGGTGCAGCTAGGAGCTTAATAACCAGCTTAAAATAAACAATAAAGAAACCGAAAATGACAAAAACCATAAGTTGACTACCTTGGCCAAACAAGTAAAAAATAAATTGCAACAAACATTTAAAATGGCTCAGAAAGTTCAATTAGGAATTCTAAATATAATGTAAAATAAATAATAAAGCCTGACTTCACTCAGAGCACAAAACATAGACTTAGATTAAATAGATATACCCTGGCATATCTATTTAAGAAAATTCTAGATCTAATCTAAAATTTCTTCAACAGCGGGACCAATACAGATATTAATATCAGATTGATCCCGATACTGAAAGAACGATCCCAGGCTAGTATTTGTACACTGAAAACAGAAAATTCAGCTTAAATCCAACTTAAAAATTGGTACGAATTGGTCACAGGTAAGTAAATGAAGTTTTCTTACTTACTTTATTTTTAACCTGACAACTTCATAAGGTCATTTGATTACTTGTGGAACATATTTTAAGTTGGATCACCTGTTCTCTGTTTCCAGTGTACCCAGGATCTTCTTGCTGTGCGGCAACGGTGCTGCCAAAAACAACCCAGCTTTATTTGTTTATTCCATATATGTTTGCGACGAGAAGATATTTGCATTTTCAGAAATATTAATGTAACAAGAGCAGCTCAGTTGTAATCCAGATTACTTCAGGAACAGTGAAACCACCCTTTCATTTTGGATCGGAATCTCAAATCATTTACCAGCAACAAAGTAGGATTATATTTTCTTAGACCAAACACAGGGGGAGCCCAATCCCTGTTGACGCTCTAAAAATAATTAATTAATAATAATAATAATAATAAAAACATTTATCTCAGCTTCCAATTCCTCCTGCCACCCACTGACACAAAGGTGCCCTGGGTGGTAAACACAATCGTCTCTATCAAAAGCAGCCGCTAGCAGTCTACTAGTAGCCTGTCCTGGCTGTGTCAAAGAGATTCACACACTGGCATCAGTTCTGATTTCACCCAGCATGTGTATGCAAATGAAACTTCATTTGGCTGTCACTAGTCTTCTGGTGTTGATTAGAAGGAGAACATTAAACATTATATGGCGAGTGGAGCACAAAAGCATGTTCATTTTCTTTTCTTTTTTTTTTCTTCCCCCTACTCCTGTCCCCCCTTTTTGCACCACCCACTATCACTTAGCCTACCCCACCTTCAGCAGAGCGTTCTGTATCACCGGCTGAACGCACAATGCAGCCTCCTGACCGGGCTGTAGTTGCCAGGGAAACCGTCACCCTCGGAGATATCCCATGACAGCGCGGGGCGAAGGAGGCAGCATGAGAGGAAGGGTCTGAGATGTGACTCTGGCCACGCACGTTCTCCAGGGTGCACCAGACCTTTGGACTCTTCCCCAACGCGTTCCCCTTCAGTCACACAACACACTGAGCACAAATCAGCTTTACACACACACATATACACACATGTGGGCATACTCACACACACACACGGAGAGGCATGCAAATACAAGCAGCAAAAAGAGCAGAAAATAAAGAGAGGAATATTCCTAACTCTGATTTAGAGTTATCATCTGGATCAGTGTGCATGTGATTAATTGAAGTAATTTATGCATAATCTCCAGTGACTCTATGTATGGTTCATGATTTCATTAAACTGTTACTTTAATTACTTTTCTACTTTCATAACTTAGGTTAAAATGAAAATGTTCCACATTTTCTAATGAGTTGTAAATTAATAGATTGCACAAATACGGCTGTGGATGCAAATACGTTTAGCTTTTCCTGCCCGCTGTTCTTGAGCTTTTATATCTTTCTAATAGGAATTTCACTGTTATTCAGATCAAATAGTTTTATATTTGGAACTACTAGGCATTATTTTTTTTGTGATTTAATTTAAGATCCTTAAGTCTGAGTAGGTGTGAATATGTGCTTTATAAATGTAGATTTCATTATCCTGTTAAGTTTTTAAGGTTTTAAAACAAAGCAAAATTTTACAATGAGGTTGGAAAAAAATACACTTTTTTGGAGTGGAATGAGTTTTACTTCTTTGCATTTTTGGGGAAAGATCCTCTCTAAAGTAAAGAGTAGATTGTCTGCAGACTAATAAAAATGATGAAATCAAAATTTTCCTTGAACCAATATGTTTAAGTCTGAAACCAAGACGCCAAAGTTAGCCTCCGTGAGCTTGTTCAAGTAAAATGTTTGCTTATTTAAATTTTTGGTTGAATTCATGAAGACCTTCAGCATTCTGCGACCTCAGATTGAAAACTAACTTGACACAGTTGACATTGCTGTTGGAGTATTTACACAACAATGTCACACATTATCTAATCTTTTCAATTTATAACAAAGCTATCTGTTACCAACACACTAAAACATTTGGATTATCACAAATATCTCATCTATGCCGATCAAAGACTTTTCATTTTGCTATAAACATGAACCAGATCAACAACATACATTAAACACCTAAAGTATTTAGTGACAAATTGCCTTAGAAAATGATACATTTTTGCTGTTACCTTTCTATAGAGTATATTACAAGCACATATTAGCTGCATCTCTCATTTGATCTACTTTAACTTTTATGTAGTGCTACTTTAAGTTACAAAATGTAACTTAAAGTGTTACATTTAAGTTACATTTTGTAACTTAAATGTAACACAGTTAATTTAATAAGTAAAACATTGTTTTTGTTGATAAAGTGCATCAAATGAGTTTCTTTTTCAGATATTTATAACATAGCAGGAGACATCTATAACCCAATTTTTAATTTTCTGTCCTAATAATTTCACACAACTACATCATGTCCCATATCTTCCTTCATTAGGGTTTCATTTTCTCTGTCTGACTGACTTTGATAGTTGCCTCCATTCAGTTACTCTGATCTGATCTGTCCATATCATACCTCATGCAGTTTCGGTCTAAAAAATGCCCAAGCATGTCTCTGACTGAACTCCGCACTGACCTTTTCCAAACTGTCTCCTGCAGAAGCCCCCCGCCAGCCTCCAACGTACGCAAACTGGCCCCCGCTGGTGTATTACACACTTAATACGCACATACAGTAAATCTTTTGCTGCAACATGTATCAGGCTTGAGATTGTTTCTTTTCCCCCCTTATTCTTTTTTATTATTTTGCTTAATGAAGTCAAGTTTCTTATTTATGAAATGCAACAGCAACAAGAATGCCAGCACAGGCAATGGTTAAGTTAGAATTACTTTGAAGTTTTTGCTCTTTCAAAATCTTATTTCTATGCGGAATTTGGATTATCCTTAAAATTACTAATGTTGTTTTTATTTGTTATCCTTTGTGCCTCCATAACACAAAACAAACAAGAAAAAACACCTATAAAGTTACAACTGCTGCATATTTTAAATTAGCTAAATTTATTTAACATGTTCAGCTGGAGCATACATTTTCTTTAACACTAATTTAACAGATGTGTGATAAAAATATGTTCACTTGGTTGGCACTTTCCTGGTTTCTTGGGGTTTCCACACCTGTAGTTCATTTACTTTGGTCAAAATCAGTTGATGATTTTGCTAACATGCTTTTCAGGCAGTTCGGCAATAAAAATTGTAAGCAAATCACAAAAAAACAAAAAACAAAACACAAACTGACCTATGTGGCAGTTTACTGCTAAATGGAAATATAGGAAGCAGATGCTGTGTTCTAAGCTAGGTGAGGAGCTAACTTAAAATGTAACTTTTCATTCTCTCTAAACATAGAGGATTTAAACATAATGATGTGTTTCAGGTAAAACCTTATGCTTTGAAAAAGAGATGCACAACATATGTTTCTCAGTGCGTTTGCAATGTCCCACATTGCAACGTATACCTGTCCTTCACAAGGCATTTGGCGCAAGCTAGCACCAAACACCTAGCAGTTGTCGGTCAAAGTCAAATCACCCTCACACCACAAACGAACCTCTCTAGTGTTTGTTTGGAATCGTACTGAGAACGCGTTGTCCAAGTATGGTTGTTTTGGCTGTGTTCACATCTACACAAATGAAAGACTCCAAGGCGGGAAACGAATCAGCTTGTTTTAAACAGACTAAACGCCTGAGGCATGGAAACGTTCTTAAAGTAAGAGAGAAGTTAAATAAGGGTGTCAACACGAACCGCTGTGTCAGCCTGTGAAGCCCGAAGAACACGGTGGAGTGTTTGATTGTTGAGCATTCAGAGCTGATTCTGGATATCAGAGCCATTGTCACAGATGCTATAAAGACTCGATGGACTTTTTATCTGACCCACTAAGAGACACTGACAGAAACAGTTTTTAAGATGTTTTCAAATGATGTTTTTTTTTTTATGACGTAAAGCACTGTGGACTGCCTTGTTTCCGAAATGGGCCACACATATAAACTTGACTTGACTGGACGTCAGAGCTCTGTGAACTGGTCCCAAAATGCATGGACTACTCAAAACAGGAGCGCATCAAAAGTCACATATATACTTCGAAGAGTTGGCAGGACACAACGTTCCACATAAAGCCCTTCATTTCTTTATTCTTTTTTTAATACAACCGCATACGTGACCAGATGGTTCTGTAATGACCTCCAATTTATATCCCCACATAGAACAAATTACAATCTGAAGCAGTGGCCAAGTAGATCAGTTTTACTTTAACTTACTGTGTGAATTATCCCTCAACAGAATCTTACTATGTTATTACCTTTGTTGGGTTATTGGAGATATTATGGGGGTATTACAGTTCTAGGTGCCTCGAAGACTGTGTTAACCTTTAGGTGAAAACATGCGAGCCGTACTATTGATCCAAAGTGTGAGGATTTAATTATCAGACGAAGACGTGTTACATTTGGCTGGGCTTTTTTGATCGTTCTGTAGGAAATAAGGGCTTTTTATTATTTTCTAGAAACAAATGTGAAAAGATTGGTTAAAAAGGAAATTGAAAAATCACAAATTGCTTGTAGAAATGTAGACAGTCTGCTTGAAAGTGTTCTTAATTGTTTCAAAAGGAGAGTTGAAATCTTAACATTGACGATTTTCTGATTACCTTGATTTTCTTATTTGTTATTTTTGGCTGTTAGTGCTATTTTTCCTAACTTTTCAAAATAATTTCAATAATTTATCGTTGCTGGGATTCGTTTCTCGCAAGCAGCGAGGTAGGAAACATTGTTCAGCTGGTTTTCTTTTGCTTGATTTTCTTTCTCCCCTCCACCTACTTATCCATTTACACAGAATAAAAACATTTGAGTTTTCCCTCAGTGCCTCCTCGCTACTGAGTTGTGTGTCTCTGCACATGTGTGAGTGCGTGTGTGCTTCCCTCGCTTACTTTTTTTTTTCTTTCTTATTTTTTATTTTTAGACTCCAGTCACATCCTCAATCCCGCGGCCCTATAAGGAGCTTTCACGCCTTTTGGTTTGCTTTAGATGTTTAATACCCCCTCTCTTTTGTGTCAGGGAGCCGGAGAGGCGTTAAGAAGCGCTGATAAACCCCACTTAGATCCCTTCCTGGCCCGTCACCCTGGCCTGCCGGGCCGCTTTAGCTGGGAACTGATCTGTGACGGCCTGCCACTCAAACTGAGCACTTCTGAAGGCTGACACAATGGAGTGAGCAACAACACCAGAGGGCCCAAGAGGGGCGTGAGGAGAGAGAGTAAGGGGAAGGAGGGAGAGAGGGGCAAGGGGTGCCCTGAAAGAAGGCTCAAGGAGGGGCCAGAGTGTATCTGTCTGTTATCTGTTTCCTCTCTTTCACTCTTTTCAGCTCCACACCCTCCTCCCTTCCCTCTGTAGAGCTCACACTCTTTTATTTTTTACTGTCAGTAACACACACAAACTCTGTCCTCTGTCGTTTTTTTCCTCTCTGCGGTCGAGGTTTTCAGTCTTGACGGGAGAGATGAGAGATTAAATAAAGAGGCTGGCGGGAGAGGCGGATAACAATCGTTGCACCGGCGACGGTGGGTCATTTGCAGCATTCGCCGCTGCCTAAGCCGGTCGGTCGGCTCTGAGTTCAGGTCGGGTCTCGCGGGAAGCGCGGCGCAGAGATTGACGGGCTCAGGGGCGGGGTGGGGCTTGGCGAGCGAGGGTGGGTCGGGAGACGCATCCACCACCACCACCACCACAGATGCAATTGCCACGGCGTTCCCATGGGGCCGCGAAGCGGGTGGCGGAGTCCAAAATGTCAGCGCTGATGTCCGGGCAGCTCGGCTCGACTATCAGGCTGCTGCAGCTGCCTGCCATGCAGCACGTCCACTCATTCATAGTGAGACAACAGAAAAACACACACACACACATTTTCACACTTTTCTTTCTCTGGTAGCACAGAATATGACGTCAGCTATACAGACACATTTAAGCTGATGCTCAATATTATGGTCTCGTTTCTTCCTTTTCCTAAACATTGATCTGTGCTGCTGTCAAAAACTGATATTTTATAAACAATTGGGAATGAGTCGTTGTTTTTTCCTCTTTGCATGTTCCCAGATTCAACTTAGCAAAATCTGTATTTTAAAATTTACATGGATCTTAAATTCATTTGTGTTTGATTAGTTGTATTTTACTATATAAAGTGCTTCAACTTCGCCTTACTAAGTATCCGAGGCTGCAGCATACATAATTAGATTTCCTGCTAAATTGAAATGTCACAGATTTTTTTTCTTTTTTTGCAAAACTTCCACTGATGGAGAGTCACAACTCTGAAACCTTACAGTTGTAACTCCTTAATGCAGCTCTGTGCTATGTTATGCAGTCGTTCTGTTTACAGTAAAATCTCACCTTTATTGGCAGAACTGTATATTTGACAGTACTATGTTCCAGATAACCAGCTGATCAATGTCTGAACGTGTCTCAACGATCAGACCCACGTAAAACGTGGCTTTACACCAAACTGCACCTTCAAGCTGCAATCTGTTTATTTAACAGCATAAATAAAAGGGCCATTTATGCTCTTTTCATTGATGTGCCTTTTGTTTATTATTCCCCCATTACATCATGTATACTCTGTGCTGGATCTATTCGGTGTGTATTTGTATGTCAGCACTACGTGTCGGCGTGTACGCGTGTGACAGCTGGATGATGAATGTCCTGATGGCAGTGGGGTCAGTGTCACAGACAGTGTTGTCAATTGCACCTTCTCCCCCGAATCTAACCTTGAGCAAAAGTCCCCGAGGAGAGCTCAATGTGCTGTTAAGGTCAATTCATGCTCAAACACGCACACACACGCACGCACGCACGCAATCACACATCCATTCCTTGCTGAGCATGTGCCATTAGTAGCTGGTAGAGCCTGGTTTGACAGAGAGCGATTAGCTCCCTATCATGTGTATTGATCAGCTTGTCCTGGCTGGTTCTCAAGAGGAGGGGCTGGAGGGCTTTAACAAGGCATTTGGGACAGACACCGATGCATTCAAACACACATACGCACACACCCTCTGACATTATTGTTTACCTATCAATATGTAAATCTGTGTGGATGTTTAATGTATTTTTTATGTTCAAAGCTACCTGTCAGAATTTTCGGGCAAGTAAACAAATTTTATTTTAGATAGTCTTTCTCTGCTGTAGAACAAACAATATTTGTTTTGGTATTTTGTGTTGAATTATTGAATCGAAATATAAGATAGGGAGCTTCTGTTCCTCTGGTGACATCACATGAGGTACAAGGCAGCTGATCTTCTTTTCTCATGATGTTATCCATTTTGTGAAGTCCACCACTCTCTTTCAGTCCCTCTGCCGATCTGTATGCGTGGCACATCCTCCCTCTGTCCTGTGTGTTTAATGTCACGTATGTAGCGTCCTTATAACAGCTGTCCTTCGTGGGTAGTTAAGACCAGCTCCTAGCTTTTGTTAATTGAGTCTAATTGAAGAACATGAAGGGAGAATAAAGGGAGAAGGCTTTTAGGACATAAAAGACTGCAGCCGCCTCTCAGTAGTATTTATTTTCAACCTCTTCCACTCTGATTTAAGTGTGAGCGGACAATGGCGGCCTGACAGTGATACATATGCACGCGTGAGCCCGTGCGCGCAGGTTTGTGTGTGATCTGCCGTTTGATTTACTGCGCCCACTTCACAAGGACCGGCCTCTTATCAGATCAAAGCCACCGGCAGGCGGACTATGAAAGAATGGCGTGCATGTGTGCATGCGTGTGCCCTGCAGAGGACAGAGGTGTGCAGGAGATGGGGAGTGTTTTTGTTGCTTTTAACCCTGGGCAATGGCACTGCAAAAGGAAAGAGCAAGTGGGCACTCTTTGAACTAATGAAGAGGACCTTTTTTACTTCTTCACAAAGTTTCCCAACTCTCCATGCGCTATGGATTTTTTTTCCCTCTCCTTTCTTGTCCAAGTGAAATAAAATAAAAGAGGACCAATTGTAGTTTTCCGTATTAAATTTGGATTATTTACAAAAAAAGCAAAAAAAAAAAAAAGAGGAAAGATCAGAATGATCAAGAGTGTAGTTTGTTTGGTGGGGCAAGGAAGGATGTGATCTTTTTTTTTTATCATGATAAAAAAACAGGAAAAGTTCAAATAAATAAAATCATTTATTTGTTTCTGTGATTTTTAGGTTCTCTGGGTAGAGAGGCAGCGATGTCATTACAGAGACAAGCGGGTTCCGCTGACGGGACAAGACTTCAGTCGGACGAAAGGTAAGTTTGGACTAGTTTTCTTTTTCTTTTAGAAACGCGTGAAACATTTCAAGCCTTTATTTCTTGTAGCTTTGATGATGATGCTAACAGCTAATCAAAGCCCAAAAGTCAGTGTCTGAAAAAATGAGCAAGACATAGAGGATGAGTGGAAACAGAAAGTGTGGTAGGAAAATGTGCACAGGCAACAAGGATAAACGCAGCCCTCAGAGGATTGTCAAGCAAAATCCAGTAAATTTGTTTTTGGAGCTTAACAGTTTGTGAACTGAGGCTGGAGTCATCATATCAAGAGCCACTACGTACAGATGAATCTGTCTACGAATGTGACATTTCTTGTATCAAGGTACTTCTGAACCAGAGGCAAGTTCGCAAGCATCTTAAATGGACTACAGAGACAAACATCTGAACTGCTGCTCAGTGGTTCAGTGTCCTTTTTTGATGAAAGTAAAGTTTGCATTTCATTTGGAAATCAAGGTCCCAGAATCTGGAGGAAGAGTGGAGAGAGATAAAATCCACGCTGACTTAAGTCCAGTGTGAAGTTTTGACAGTCAGTGGGAATTTCAGGTGTCATGTCGTTGGTCCACTAGGTTTTCTGGGGTTCACAGTCAACGCAGCAGTCTACCAGGACATTTTAGAGCACTTCATGCTTCCTTCCACTGACACACTGCTGATTTCAACTTCTAGTAGGTCTTTGTTCTCCTGGAACAAAGTCCTACTGAAGTTTGTTCACTGAACCATGGTCACGGTTCAGTGTCTCATCCTGTGTTTGATTGGTCAACAAACTTACCTGGCCTGTTCAGGTAAGTTTGTAAATTATGGAGAATCGTAAAGAGGAAGATGAGGGACACCAGAACCAACAATGTAGACGCTCCGAAGAGACCTGGATGTCCTTTACCCCTCATCTGAACCACAGGCCGATCACCTCCATGCCATGAAACATTGATTTGTTTTTATGATGTTTTATTTGATGTGAGTTGATGGCACTCATCAAAATTGTTACTGGTTTTCTCAATTTTTGACTTGCATGTTTTCTTTTTTTTGTTTATAGCTTTTTCTGTTTACGATGTAAAGCACTTTGAACTGCTTTGTTGCTAAAATGTGCCATTCAAATAAACTTGATTGATTGATGTGGTAATTCATGTAAAACGAGCTCCAGCAAAGTTCTGAGTGCACAGAGATGAACATACTTTTCAGAAGTCTTAACATTTCTGCTTAACATATCTGTTTTTATTGATTTTATGTAATATAAAAAAAACTATAAGACACTGAATTTTGGGTTCTTTATTACATCTATGCTATAATCATCAAACTTAGTAGAAATAAAAGCATGAAATGCTCTAATGTATGTGTGAGGACTCTATGTAATTTAAGAGTATTCCAATATTCTTGATTTGCATTTAGTCCAGATGCATTTGATTCTGAGTAATTCTTACATATTTTATTTTAATTGTGCAGAAAGCACCCAAACTTAATTAACACTGTTCAGTTTTTCTCAAGCACAAATAAAGGAGCAAGCCGTTTTCATCAAGTTTTTATGTTTAGTGCCGATCCGCTGATAATGTTTAGCTTCATCATTAAATCTGCGCGGATCGTCAAGTGACAGGGTGTGTGAAGTTGATCATTTTCTGCTGTCTTGGTGTTATGATGATGGAGAGTGTGCACAAGAGTAATTAATAACTTACAGTACAGCGTGGAGAATTAGAGTACACACTCAGCCAAGCAAAGATTAAATCTAACAATCAAAAGTCAACCCAGTTTGCATAAAGTGTGCAAAGAGGAAAAGGTGCAAATGAACTGCAAAAGTCAGAGGGAAAAAATGACATCGGAATTATTATAGCTTAGTATAAGCTAATGTTTGTTCAAAAGAGCACAGTGTGTTGATCTCAGGCATGTGACCAAGATAAAGTAAACTGAGACACAACACTCAATACACTTCATAAGCTGAAGCACTGAGATTGATGCAAGGAAAAAAAGACAGATAATCAAATAATGATCCTGATAGAGCAGATGGATGGTTCATTTCACACGGCTCCCGCTTTAAAGTCCAAATCATTCCGTCACGATTGAAAACGACAAACAATAAAGGCAAACTCCCGCACTACTTCTGAAAGTTTCACATGCAACAATACTGTAACTACTGAACGCGCTTTTGAACAGGAAGTGCTTCTGACCAATCACATCAAGGTGCACAAAAAAAAATTACAGCTATCCATGAAAAAGAAATCAAAGTACTCACAGCGACATGAGCAAAGATCAGTCACTTCCGATGCAGTGGGGAAAATAAATATTTGCTACACTGCAAATGTTTTTTTTAACATTTTCCAATTTAAAAGTGGTTTCTTATCTGTCACCTTTGTCGTGATCACTGATACTCCAAGAGGAGAGATCTTGTATGGATCTCCAGTTTGACAGAAACTGAAAGGTTCTCCCATTTTCTAACAATCACACCAACAGTTGTCTCTTGATGTAATAAGTATGTGGACATAATGAAGTGTCACAGTTCTGAATAACAAAGAAACCCGCTGTAAAAAGAAACACTTTATTACTTCTCCGCAGTTGTTTGGTAGTCTGGCTACTGATGCTTGTGTTGTTTCTTCCCTTGAAGTCTCTGACTCTGCAGAAGGCTTCCTTGCATTTTAGCTAACTTTATCTTAACGTTTGAACACTGAATGGAGTAATTTAAAGTTAGTCAACACCATAGCTGTAACCCTCATCAGTGTCAGCATGATAGTCACTCAGTATGCTATGCTAGTGCTAGCCCTCATGCTAACAATAGTTTTTTACATTGCGTTTGCACCGTAGTGTTGGCCACACTTTAGTTAGCGGTTCACTTCTAAAAAAAAATGATTGCAGATTAACTCGGAAGGACATAAACTATTCGCTCTGATTTCCATAAGTTTATATATCTTTATTTGGTTTAAGACCCACGAATCAAGAGTCATACAGCAGCAGACTAATTTGGATTAAATGAGACCTCAGTTCCTTAAAGTTCCTGTGTGTGCCGAGCCTCACAGTGAGGCCAGGCAATGACATTGGGCAAATATCCATACTGTAAATGCTTGTATTAAAGCCAGCATCACCCATTTCACTCAGATAATGGAAAGTGCAGTGTCCATGCACTGCAAAAAGACAAAATCTTGCCCAGTATTTTTGGCCTAGTTTCTAGTGCAAATATTTTAGTACACTTGAAGTAAGACAAAGCTAACTTCAGGACAAATTTATAGGCGTACCCCTAAAACGTATTGGACATGAGTGAATTGAACTAGACTGTACATAATTAAATTTAAGTTGACACAGCTGAGTAGAACTGAATTGCAGTTCTTAAGTCACTCTACACAGGGAGTTGGATGGATCGTGTGCCGTTGTAAATGGGAGCTGTCCGTGCAGAAGAATAAGCCGACTCGTGTCCTTCTGCAGCACTTCTCTCTGTCTGCCTCTTTGTGTAAAACTTTCCTCGCCGTGTCGCGCAGCCTCTGCTCTGACAGATGATAGGAAAGCACCAGAGGGAGGCAGAAAGATGAAACAGCCAGGAGATCATGGATGAAGGCTGCAGCTGTGTGTTGACTCTCATAAAGGAAGGAGGGAAAATAAGAAGTGCACTTCTACGCTTTGACCAGATTGAACTTTCCACCGCTGAGGTTTCGCGCAAGTACTTTAGGATTTAAACTGCCGTTGGGAAAGCAAGTGCGTCGCATTAAATGGGCATTTCCAACATTTTTCAGACATAATTACTGAATCGCAAACTGTGTGAAACAACAGCATATTTTCTACACATGATTATTAAATAATTTAGGAATTTCCATTTTTCTAGAAATGGAAATCTTAATGATGTTTATCTGTATTATCAGGCTCTTTTCGTTGTTTTTACTTTTGCATTTAAAATGATGTAATTAGTTAATTTCAGCTGCTCTGTAATGGTTCACAACTTCTGGAAATACATTGGGTCTAACAGCAGGTATTAATGTTGATGAAAAATGATATATTTCTTTACATATTGACATTAAAATGAGACTGAAATTGGGATACTTGTTGGACAGTCCACAGTGGCTCTTAATAACTTTAGCTAACAATTAAAACAAACCAGTTAATATTTTTAAAATTCAGATATAACAACAAATGCATGTTTTAAACAGTTTTTAAAAATTTTTCATACAATATTTGCATTTTGAATTTTCACAAAAATAACACTAAAATTGCCAGTGATATGTGTTTAGATTTTTTCCCCTTGTCATTTGGTTGGCTTTTTATAAAAAAATATCTCTTTTATGCTTATTTTTATTTTAAATCCTAAAAATGGAAATAAAATTCTGTCTCTTAAGAAATATGACAACAAATCCTCTAAAGTCTGAAAAGTTGTCTATTTTCAAAAGGTTGTGCGACATTTGCAGCTCTAAACAAGTTTTTCTCGCAGACTCCTGTGTTATAGGATTGACCCAGCATACTAGGTTAGGTTTTCAAACCAAAAAAATATCTTAAAATGACTTTGTATCCTGTATTGCCTTAACAAGCCAAATTAAAAAACATCAGAGGAAATTTCTGCAAAACCCACATTCCTGTTTGCCTTTGGAAGAGAAAACAAACCGGTTCCTAAATGAGCTTCCTAAAACAAGCTCAGACTGACATCAGCTGAAGCTTCTTTAATTTCAGTGAAGCGGTCTGCATCAAACCACAAGAACGACATTAACAATGCATCACTACCACATAATGGTAGAAGCAAAACAAGAGTATCTCCATTAAATGAAGCGATAACAAAACATTTTTTTTACAACCAAAACAAAGGGAACATATTTTAATTGAATCCCAAAAAGTACTCAAACTTTTAACAGCATAATGTAAAAACATCCCCATTTATCTATTTGCTGCTTTGGTCCAGTCCCAGAACTAATAAAATGGGCTCGTTTCCCTGAGGAATGTTTTACCTGAGCACGCCTACAAGGAGAGGGAAATGACAGAGGCAAGTATTCACAAAAATCTCAACTTTACTTAAAATATTCCGATTTTTTGCGTCGTAGTTTAATCAATCACTAAAATAAATACTGAAAACTTCATCATCAGAAATACCAAAATGAGGCCCGCTAAGGAAGCCACGCCCAAACTAAACTGTATTATCCCATAAAGCCAAAATAGACCAATCAAGAAGCCTGTTTCTATGTTGTTTTTCTTAACCGTGCTGTGCAATTGTGTTTCCACTAACAATTACATTCATGAAATACAAATGTATCAGTGGTTTGTTGTTCAGTGAAGTTCATGGGTGTAGCACATTTCAGCAACAAGGCAGTTCAAAGTGCTTTACACAATACAAACATCATGCAGTAACCAATTATGAAACAAGCATAAACATTACATTGAGTCAAATTCCAAGCAGATATTCATCAAATATGTTGTTCGATGTTCCAGTTGCTATGCAACAAAGGCAACTCTAAACAGGTGGGTTTTTAGCCTTGACGGAAAGCAACTCAAGTTTGTTCCACTTGCGGATCGTAGAAGCTGAATGCTGCTTCTCCATGTTTGCTTCTGGTTTCTGGGGATGCAGAACAGAACCGGAACCAGACATGACCTTCCAGTTGTAACGATTGGAATGTCTATACAACGACAGAACTTTATTGTATTAATTATGACGGTGATGTTTTGTTTCAAGCTAAAATAACTTCATACACTTGAAATAAGACAAAAAGTAACTTAAAGTAACTTTTCAGCACAAAGACACAAGATCTTATTTTGAGTAAATCAATTAAGTAAATCAAATTCATTAATATTGATATTAAAAAAGCTACTAGTTCCACTGGTAGACAAGACATTTGTGTGTTATAAGTAAAATAAATTGCCATTGAAACTAGTATTTTTTCCGTCAATATTAAGGAATTATTTACTTAAAACAAGCTCCTATATTTTACTTAAAAATAACTTGTAAGTTAGTTTTGACTTATGTAAGGTGTGCTAAGATATGTGCACTAGAAACCAAGCGGAAATACTTGGTAAAATTTTGTGGTTTTGCAGTGAAAAATAGGGAGGCCTTCATGAGCAGAGGCGCTTCCACAGACCGTGAACTGAGCCGGGCTGCAGCAACGAGATGCTAATTAGATGCTAATGATATGCTAATCTCCCCACAGTATTCCACCTCAATGGTGAGAAGGGAATCTGTGTAGCTTTTCTCTATTGGTTGGAAATCCAGGGATGTCCGGAAGTTAAAGTTCAAGATACTGGAAAAGGGGAAACTCCACACACACACATGCATATCACATAGATCTTTGTGTTTGCAGGTTCCCAGAGGAAACGGCCTCCAGCTGACAGCCCGTCTGAGGAGAGGATGGATGACCAGTCGCTCACCTTCAACGACCCGCTCTGGCCCATGCAATGGGAACTGGTGGGTGTCATTATCTGCTTGCGTGTGTGTTTGTGTGTGTCGTCATTTCCCTTATCTGGAAGTCTCCCCTTGTCTCTCCTCTCTTCTCGTCTTCGCGCTGAAGGATGTTCTTCTGACAGGCATAAGTCAGACAGGCTTTCACGTGTGACTGGAGAAGGAGACAGAAGACAGAGAGATAAGGGGATGGCGGGGAAGGCGGGAGAAGGGGTGAGTGGGTTGTCCATGTTGAACTGAGACAGATGTCTGGGATTGATGAGGCTTGGAGGAACACCGGCGCACAACTGGGCTGAAACAACAAGACATGCTTATGCCTTCAGCTGTCCCGTTCACGCTGTTTTGGCCAAACTGTGTTTCTGAGGCGCCGCAGGAAAACAGCAACAGGGTGGAGAATTATGTTTGAAGTCTGTTTGAAAAGCGTCACGAAACAATTACGTCATGAGGGAGCTTTTCTTCCTGGAATAAGATTATGTCTAATGTTGGTTAAACTTGACCAGTTCTTATTTGGAATCTAACAAACGACATTTTGACGTACCTTTCCTGCTAAAGCAATAACCACAGAGAAAGCTTTTCATGTTTTCATGCATGTGTGTATTCACCCCCGTAGATGTTTTGCCCTTTTTTTTGTTGTTGTTGCTTTAAGAAATCAATCATTATCTGCAGAAATAAACAAACAAAAAAACAACTTAAATGTCAAGTTGAAAACTCATTTCTACAAAAACAATGACAATTAAATAAAAACACCAGAAATATACAGTTAAAAAAGCTATTTAATTTTAATTCTTGTGTTCCTTTGTTGTACTGAAATATCATTTAGATTTTCTTATGTAGTTTCATTGTTAAACCATAATCAGTTGATTTATTTTAGAGTAGATTGATAAGATGGTCACTTCAATCTGAATCTCTAAAATACAACATAAAGATCTGAATGGCTGAGGCTGAACATATTTAGTTCAGTTTTTTACACTGCAAAAATGACAAAATAGTAAAATATGCAGGGACTTCTTATTAGTATACCAGTAATATACTTTGCATTATTTTAAACCACACTATCACTCAAACTGTATTCATTTGTGGTAAACTACATATTTCAAAGTAGATGTTGAGATACTGAGTGAAATCTCTCTGACCTCTTAATTTAATCTTAATTTATGTTGGAAAAGGAAAGATATGTTTCGGTAAAGTAGAACTAAATAGGTCAGGTTTTCTTGTATCTCACATTTCAGCAAGAAGGCAGTTCAAAGTGCTTCACATAAATTATGAAACAAGCAATAAACATTACATTTTGTCTAATGCCATCATGAAAATTATCAGTCCACATCAAAAGCAACTCTAAGCTGGTGGGCTTTTAGCTTTTGATTTAAAGAAAGTCAGTGTTTCTGTTGTTTTGCAGATTTCTGGACGTTTCTCCATGTTTGGCTTAAAACATGATTCCCAATAAAGAAAAAAAAAAAAACATTTTTTTTTATTGTTTGACAGCCCATTTTAAAAAATAATAACTATTACTTTTGTGCACTAAATACTTCCTGCTGGGTCTGTTGTGCATTGACAGTCTCTGTTTCTGCTCATATCGATGGAATTCGGCGATAAATTATATCACTGATTACTCTATCAATAATAAAGCCCTGGCATGTTCTTGCTATAAATACCCTGGGCAAAGCATTCCCTCAGCCAATCGACTCCTGCAGACGGTCTTGAGTGACGCGCGAGGGCGTAATCTGGCAGAGCGAGGGGGAGGAGAGGCGGGCTCACGGATTCACCCAGGCAACCGGCAGCAGATTGACTGACATCTCAGCTCTCAGGGCGAGTTGGAGGGGTGAGAGTCAGGGATGGGGGCGGAGGGTGGCGGAGACAGTATCGAGGCGAGATGATGAAGAGAAATGTGAGGCGGAGAGCTCGGAGCTCCAATATGAGCGCGATTTGTAGCAACCGCTCTGCTCTGAATTTAGAAATTTTATCGACAAGAATCTTGTTTTTTTTTTTTTAAAGCCCACCATGATGCATGCGGTGTTACGTGAAGTATGACACATAAGTGATTATGTGGTTTTTAACTTATATGGGTTGATTACATAAACAGGAATGTAGGGCACAATTATCAATCACTGAGTAATCAGGAAAAATGCAAAGCCTTTCTAAAACTTGGGACCTTTCACTCTCTCTCTATCGGCTTCTCGCCTCCCTCTCTTGATTTCACTCTGTTGTGTTTAATCAGCCTCTGGTGGATGGAGATATTGATTGAGGGTCAGTAATCTGCTCAGGTCGAGACGTGTGTGTGTGTGTGTGCTGGCAGTAGAGTAATATTTTCATTACCTACTCTAGGCGAGTTTGGCCTAACACACCTTGATGACAAGTTCAGCTCCTGTAAGGAGGTTCTTGCTGAGCTGACTGCAGCAAATCAATCAGTGGATGATGCGCGTTGTTGTTTGACAATCTGTTCGCGTTCATATGTTTTCCTCGACGTCCAGCCGAGGTGAAGACGGAGAAATTGTTTGCTTTTTTTCTGCTACGTGACTGCTTGTGTGCAGTGGACCTCCTTGGAAATTTGTGAGTCATCTTTTCGCCGATTTGTCTGTGGAACGTAATCCCAAGAGCAATAAAAATCAGCATATTTGTGGATTTGTTCATAGAGTATACCTAAAATATTTAATAGAAATAGCATCTTGGGTAACCAGGTGTTGGCCTTTGCACAGCCGCCAGCTCAGGAGCGCCTTTCATTTCCCCCGTAAGAACAAGGAAAATGAAGACTGGAGATGTTAGCTTCTGCTGTAATGCCAAGACGGTTTCCACTGTTTGTAATAATGAATATTATTATTTGGTTTTTGAACAATTACAATAGGCAGTCCCAAGTGTTGTTCATAGGAAGTCTCAAGACTTCATGGACTTTCTTGTGATTCCTAATCTCCAATGTTGTATCATCCACTGCGTCAACGGCAGCATTCAAATACTTCAAATCGCTAAATTTGAAATGACTTCCTAACTTTTTAAAAAAAGGTTATTATGCTTACTAGAGGTGGTTGTTGTTGTTGTTTTGCCTTTTCCTAGAAGGAGTTACTGTGCTAAAAGAGAAATGAAAAGACGTTTGAAGAATAACGTCTGACGTAGCGAGTCTATCCGTTTTTTACATCCATCTGCAAAATTGCGCTTTGCATTAGACTGGTTTATTTTACATGTTCTTACATCTTTTGCTTTTGTGTGAAATGTTAAAAGTTTGTTCAAAATTCACCTGACATTCGGAGTGGAAACTCAAGACAAATGCATGCTCCCAACTATAGGGGAACAGTTTTGGAATAGCTGGACATCAAGCATAAGGATACGGCAGCATCTTTCACACAAATTAGAGCAGATTAGCCAGATTATGTTGTTCAACATGACCCTGCAAAAACACAAAATCTTACCAAGTATTTTTGGTCTAGCTAGATCTAGTTTGAAGTGCAAGTATCTTGGTAAACTTGAAATAAGACAAAACTACTATGAGTAACTTTCAGCAAGAAACTGGAGCTTGTTTAATTCCTTAATATTGATGAAAACATTTTAGTGCCACTGGCAAATTATTTCGCTCGTAAAATGTGAAAAATGTCTCATACATGAAATAATCTGTCAGTGGAACAAATACTGTTTAAAAATCAATATTAAGGAATTATTGACTAAACAATCTCCTATTTCTTTCTGAAAATTTACTTGTAAGTTAATCTTGTATTTCTTTAAGTGAACTAAGATGTTTACACAAGAAAGTAGACCAAATTTACTTGGTAAGGTTTTGTTTTTGCAGTGTACAGTGCACTTGGAAAAAAAAAGAGATTAAAAAATTCAATAAAAACACTAAAACTGAGCAAGGTGTGAGCTAGCAGATGTTATTATTGAAGTACATTTATTTCTATAGGTAAACCTGTGTCTCTATAAATGCATAGATGCTAAAGAGAGTACAGAAGTGGTAAATTGTTGTACTTTATAGTGTTATTGTGACTGTGTTGTGTGAGAGGAGCTTTTTGCTGCTATCACAACATCACTTCATATAACCGCATGTGTATGAAGTGAATCAGCATTCAAGATGCCTCTCCACAGGCCTATATGTAATTTTACAAAGGTGTGTGCCTTTCATGTGTGCTTAAAGTGTGTGTGTGTGTGTGTGTGTGTGTATGCATGCGTGTGTGTCCTCCCCTCGAGCCAGTCCCAGTGTTCCGGTGGATGTTAGTCTGCTAGCAGCCTCCATTCATCTGCCTTATTCGCTCACACTACAAAGCATTGCAGCTCCCCAGATGCTACCCGCCAAACACACAAACAAACACGCACCAACACACGCGCATGCACGCACGCACGCAGAAAAGCACGCAATCCCCCAACAGAGACATTTTTCCCATTGTGCCTTTTCTTCCTTTCTTTCTCTCTTAATCATAGCAACAGTTAAAGGACTCACTTTGAATATCAAATTGGCCGTGTGTGTCTGTGTGTGCCTTTTTCTGTGTGGGAGAGCGAGTTTTGGGAATCCGTTGACATTTCTAGTTGGTCTGCGTTGTGTGTGTGTGTGTGTGTGTGTGTGTGTGTGTGTGCGGCCTTTACACGCTGCCTTTAAGTGTTTGGTGTCTTTTTTTGTGTGTGTCTGTGTGTGCCTGTTAGTGTACTGCGTGTTTGCGTTGGGATGCAACATTAAAGCTGTATTAAGTGATCAAGTGAATGTATGTAGTTTGTGGGGATAGTGAGGCTCTGGGGAGCTGCTGTGATGGGTATTTTGCCTCACCACAGTGGTGTTGTTTCTCTGCTGTAATGTGTGGTTATCTCTGTGTTTCCGTGTAGGTGGATTTGTGGTTTGAGGTGAAGAGGTCTGGGTGACTTGTCCGTGAACTTCCTGGTTTCCTTATGGCGCTTTGAAACCATGTGCAGTTAAAGATGCATACACCATCCCTTATATATATATATATATATGTATTTATATTCTCTGAATATATGTTTCTACCGAGCTGGATCAAAACCACCTACTGAATGCTGTGAGGTGGCCCTCAAACAACCTGACAGGGCATTGACTCTGGGATTGTGTAGGTGTCATGTGACGTTTGAAAGGAAAAAAGTCGACGGCAGATTTTTGAAGTCGTCCGATGAGGTGGGATGCATTGTCCGCTGTTTGCTTGAGGCACTTCTAGGCTGCTGTTCCGTTAAAAATGTGCGTAAATCTTTAGTTGCGTTTCCATTAACCATATAGCTTGACATGTCGTACATAAATTCTCTTAATGGAAACACGTGCATTTAAAAAAAAAGTAAAACAAACTTAAATGAGCGCAAAACTTTGCATTCTGCTAATGTAAATACATTTAAAAAATCAAAACAATTAAAGATTAAACGTTATGGCAGTAAACAGTATGAGATGTGATTATAATTCAGTCATGGCACCCAGCACTTATCTATCAGTCACCTGAGGAGACGTCAGCATCTCATTCAGGTGGAGCGACAAGCTCCTTATATCTGGGAGTAGCGACATTTTGAGGAAATTTGAGGATTTTACAGAATTGCTATGGATTCAACACGTTGGAATAACATCCTCCTTCTTCCACTTCCTGCCGTCTTCTTTGTGGTTTTCATCAGTAGTAACATCCAGCTGTTGTGCACGTGAGTTGTGTGATGCGAAAAGTGATTCCATTATCAGTTCTGCGATTTTGGTATGGCCAAGAAACCACTTCACAACAGCTTTTAATCAAAAAACGTGTTTTTTTTGGGGGGGTTTTCAAAATTGCCGTGTTTCCATTAAGAAAATTTATTGTAATTTCAATTACTGCTGGTGTCGCATTCATTCCACAAACTAACATATCCCACTTGATCATTGCGCTGTATTATTTTTGCTCAAATTTAAGATGTGTCCAATTTAAAATCACTGTTTTTTTTTTGGGAAGCTACAGTGATTCCATGGATTTTGAGTTTGGGTTTTGAGTAAGACTACAATAAGAGCTGCTGTTTGTCTCTGCACGTGTGTCCTGCTATGAAAGCACTGGGCGTCCTTGTGTACGTAACGCATGCTTTACAAAAAACATCTCTTATCTGAGTCAGGGTTCTCTATCCTTGAATCTTTCTTGTGTTTTTTTCTCAGCTCTGTCTTAATTAATCGCTTTCCTTCCGTTCCTCGTAGTCTCGTTCACCACACCGCGTCAGTACATTTGGTTAATTGGATTTACCTGGTTTCCATGCCACTAATCACCTTCCCAGGATATAAACCTCCAATTTTCAGCTATTCTGTCCATTACCAAGTCTGTTCTCCCTTCGCAAACCTGTTCCTAATATGTGTTCCCTGCTGTTTGCCCCCAGTTGGTTTTCCTCAAGGTTTCCTCCTGTACATGTATGTTTTTCCTTTTCTTCAATAAGTGACCTCAACATGAGACTCGTGTCCTATTTATTAATTCAAACGTTTTGATTTTTAGCAGATTCTGATTTCTCTTCAAAAAACATAGTTGCCATTTTTGTTGACATCCTGCCTTAAATGGAGTTTTTCTTTTTTTCATTAAGAGCAGAGGCAATTTTCCAACGTGTGTGTTAGTAATTTAGTGGCTGTAAAACAGGTTTTTACGGTTTGTAAAACACAGGCAAAAAGGATTCAGAGTTGACATTTTAGACTGTCTTTAGCTTTTCAGGTTTTAATTTCAAGAGAGACAAAACTTTCCTGTAATAAGTTTAACCTTCTTGGTTTCACCTGAGCTTGACTGCAGGTCAGTTCTCTTGTTTGCAAATTCAATAAAACTGCTCCAACACTGCTGCACATTGACATCTTATGGTTTCTTTTTTGAAGACAAAAGTCAAAAAATGACCTTTAAACAAACAAAAAAAAATGTAAAAATTGGATACAAAGTGACTAAAAGTACAAAGTGACAAATGAGCAAAGGATATGCCAAAATCTAGCTTCCTGTGTTCGTGACCCTAATGAACAAATAACATCTGTCTGTAGAAAATACCGTTCACTTTTAAACATCTTCTAACAGTTTGTGCTTCATTTTGAACACAAACTGGAAACTTTGAAGGTGTGTTTTGTTGTAGGAGACCCTGCACTCTTTTTGTGTGTGTTCTTTTATCCAAGTGGGTTTCAAGGTGAAAAATTTGGCCCTCATGTATCCATGTTGATAACAAAAATCCCTCTTTTGTGAAAACGCTAATGTGTTAACCCAATGTTTAACTTGACCTTTTACCCTGAATGCTTATTACACATAAGAAATAACAACAATGGTGGATTTGTGGTTGTGCTGCAGCTGCAGAGCCTTCATCAAGGTTCTACAACAAAAAGTTTTGGAACAGACTTCAGCTTCGCTTTGTTGTTTGCCTTTCCTGTTGTGTTTACCGCTCCACACATACTCCATGTCTAGTGCCACTTACAGGTCTGGGGGTGTAAAAACAGCTTTTTTCTTTGTGTTTATGTTTGGATGAAAACATTTCTGGAAGCAGTCATGTGCTTTTGATACCGACCAGACATTCCCATGTGGAAGGAATTGGAGTCTTCTTTCTCCAGTAATTACTTCCATGCTGAAGAGTGTTGTCATTGACATAACCTGATAATGCTTTGTTATGGTGCCTTCATTTTCAAAATAATGGGATTTTTTCTTCTTGTTTCTGACCAGCTAGATGGCTGAAAATTGGTCGTCAGTTCTAATTTTGATATCTTGAAACAAATCCCCAAAAATATTGTGTTTTAAAAGTAGTTTTTACTGTATTTCCTCCATCTTTCAACATGAGTGTAATTGCCAAGCTGCACCCCATGTATGATTAAAGCACATCTTGCCGGCATTGGGTATTTAAGACTAATGCAGATAAACGGTGAGTTAATAAACCGGTCAGACTCCTCTTAACAACGTTGATCCATAACCACATGTGTTGTGTGTGTGTTCAGTTCGCACAGGGTGAATACAACTCAAGTGGGTTTGACCTGAATGTGATGCCAGTTTGGAGGAACAACATAACCGGCAACGGAGTGGTGGTCAGCATCATCGATGACGGTGAGTCCAACGTTGCTGTAGCACACGTGCAAATAGGAAACATACAGACCTCGAGCTAGTATCTGTGTTTCCATTAAAAGGAATTAGAAGAAGATACGTACTAATACTTATCTGACAACCCTGTTTAGCAGTATTTAGTTTATGTAGTTTGGATCAACATTATTAGGTTCTTTTTTTTTTCTTTCTTCCTTTGTGCTTTTCTTTGGTTTGTTATTTTGTTTGTATTTCCTGTTAATTCATGTAAAGCACTTTGAGTTGCCCTGCTGCTGGAAATGTGCAATATAAATAAAATTACCTTAACCTTACCTCAACGCCAATATAAAAAAAAAATCTGAGGCTTTTTGTGTTAGGATGTGATGGTTTTTTGGCTGCCTACTGGCGGAGACGACAAAAAAGACGACAGGAAGCTTATTCAGCAGTGATTTTAATTTCATTCCTTATTTAATAAAAATTGTATTTTTTTTTTTGACATTAGATGACCCAGACAAAGACTTGCGCACATTCATAAGGGAAGCACAGCTACTGTGAAGGTTCTGGTCCGTTTTGGACCGTTTGAAAAGACGAAATGTTAATAATATTTATAAGTGAAGACTGCACAATGCAATAAAAAATAAAAAATCAGGTTTGCTGTCACCTTTGACCTAGAGTGAAGAGTGCGAATGATTTATCTAAGCTCCCTGAGCTGCGCCCACCGCCTTACCTCCATCATCTTCGTTTCAGTCACGCCACAGTGACAATTCATTTCTCTCTGATTGCTGGGATATCTGGCAACAAGGGAAATGAGAGAGCGGCATCTTATGGGCTCATTCATCAAGAACTAATTGAACCCTCACTTGTCTCGAGTGCTGATAGAGCGGAGTAGTTGTTGGAGTGTGAAGGTGTGTTTGAGCCACTGTCTTTTTTTATTTATTTTTTTTGCAGTCAAGAACCTCAGATTCTGTTTTCTGGGTTGCACAAATCACAGAGTTATTGGAATCAAATATACTTTCTCCACTCGTTTATGTGCGTTGGTGTTTTTCCACAATTTCATGCAAGTGTGTACGGCTAACGACTATTTTAGAGATGATTTGATTCTATCGAATCAGGCGATTAATCGAGTCATCGAATAAAAAAATGGCATGTTCTGCAAATTTCAGCTTATTTTATACAATATATAAAACATGCACATAATTTCAATTCCTTTTTCTAAATAGAAAATAAAACATTTTATTGCCTAAAACTCAAAATCAAGCTTACGCTTGATCATTTGTAGCAAAGGATGCATCTGCAGCTAAAAAACAATACAAAGACAAACCCTTAAATAAGCCATTTATTCTTCATTTAACATCAATACAGTGTTGGGCTGATCTGTTGACTATTTATTCAATTAACCAATTAATGACTGACTAGCAAAAGGTGCTTAAATGAATTTTTTCTTTTTGTACAGAATTTGAACTGCTTGATGCGAAAACTATGCATCTGGATAAAACGCATTTACAGACAAAGACATATTCACTTTGTTCACAGTTTTGGTTTAATTACTGCTCTGCCTGTGTTCTTACAGCAAACAGCCTTTTTAAGAGTCTGTATACTCCAGTTAATGATTAATAGATTACCAAATTAGTGGATGATTATTTCAGTAATTGATAATCGATAACATCACGATTAATCGTTTTGACTGTATATGCGTGTGCTTTTTCTGGGAAAGGCTAATGTGCCGAGTTATGATGGGGGGGGGGGGGGGGGATGTGCTTTTTTGTTGTTTGCCTCTCATCCCTCTGCATACTGACTGTACCATTGTGTGTGTGTATGCGTGATTGCGCGTGTGTGTTTGTGGTGCACAGTTAGAGGTGAAGGGTGGATACAGAATGAGCAAGGCAGTGACAGACCGAGAGAGAGAGAAATTATATAGAGGAAAGATCCGGAGAGAAATGTCAGGAGATGGCGAGAGCGGAGAGGATTGCGAGCGGCTGTACGGGTTAATGTATGTGCGGCAGAGAGAGAATTAGACCTGCACCAGTGAATCTCCCCTCCTCTGAGGCTATTGTACTTCGCTCCACCTCTCCGTATTGATTCCGCCCGGGCAGGAGCTCCCTCGCTCTTTCTCTTCTGCCCCTCCGTCTTCCCTTTCTTCTGTTTCCCTTCGTCATTTTTTTTTCTCCCCCCGCCCGCTCTTTGTTAACCGGACGGAGACGTCTGCCTCTTTCCTCGCGCGCCATCTTTCCATTTCGCCCGCTCTCCCTCCATGTTTTTCTCCCCCCCCCATCTTCCTCTCTTTGGCCAGAGGATCGCGTTCCCCTCTCACCTTTAGGCAACCTTTCAATCGATGCCCATTGATTTTATATCACAATGAAATAAATTATTTCTCTTTGAGTGAAAGCGTCCATGACTCAACCCCGCCGCGGTGTCTTTCTCCATCTCTGTCCTTCAGCTCTATCCCTTTGTTTTAGAGGTAATGTAATTGGTATCTGAGGCTGATCCTCTTAAAACATTGAATCACATTCAGTATGCCACTTTCAATTTATGCACCCATGTCTGGGTTTATCTGAATTTCTTTTTACAAATGCGCTCCCTCAAAGGCACCCTCTAGATACACCAGCATTAGTTTCTGTTTCATTGCTGTGTCATTACATTTGCATATCTGATGAATACCACCTTTAGTACCTTTACAAACACAACTTAAAATCTTTTTCATGTCTTGTTGCAAACATAAGCTTCAGATATGTGTGACCATGATTCAGTATGTGATTTTCAATTCTTTCTAACAAATAAAAGCTCAAGAAGTGTACCAGGCATTACACTGATCCCCCAAAATAAGAGCCAGTGCAGCTGATTTAATCACTTTATCCTAATTATCAGAGTTCAGCTAAATGACATTTATCTTCAGTATAAATCCAGTTGCCTTGTGAAAAGTGACTTTAGATTTTACTGCTGAACATTTGAGTTTGATGGCAACAAACACTTTGTTTCACAGTGAGAGTTGGGAACGTACACACAAGAAAAAAAGGCCAAAAAACCAAAATGTGACAACTTAAAAATAAAATTTACAACCTGAAATATCAGCTACAGTCTAAGAACAACTTTAGCTTTAGTATACAACGCAACAAATGCACAGTCATAGCGACACAATATCTGAAATATTATGTTCTTATTTATATTATAGCATAGATTATAATGTAAATAATAAGCTGTTATTATTTACATTAATAAGTAATGGAAATAATAATATGCTAATATCAGTATCAGCTCCGTTACAACATAAACAATAAAAGATGTTGAAACTAAATGTTGTCCCTTCAAAATCAAACCATAAAAATTAAAATGGGAAGTTACTTGTAGGTGAATCTAAGTAAAGGCAATAAGAGCCAAAAGAAAAAAATTAAGAAAGACTAAACTAACACTAAACAATATTTAACTAATAATGGCTAATAAAAACTGGAAAACACAATCTTAAAAAGTTATTAAAACTTACTGAATTAGATAAAAAGTCACAATGAAATCAAACTTAACTGTAATGAAAAACCCCAGACTATTATGACACCAGTTCTATAAAGCTTTCAATTCAAATTCAAATTCAATTCAAATTCAAATTCATTTCCAATTCAAACATACTTTATTGATCCCAAAAGGAAATGAAATAATAATAAATAACATGTGGGAAATCTGAAAGGCACTGCTCTTTTACTCGGGTTTGTTTTCTCCTACCGCTGTCGCTCATAATTCTGGCATGACTGTCATAAAGTTGAAAGAAGGATAAGAAATAAAAAGCATTCAATAAACATGATGTTTAAATGCCTGATAAATATCACCTACCTTGTTTGTGAGGACAGCTCCTTAAAAATACTTATTAAAATCCATGTACGGTTTGATAAATGAGGCTTCTGGACACGTTTACAGCTGAAATAAAAGACAGCTGTCACGTCAGCACAAGCTGTGTTCATTAGAGGTTTGTGACCTCTGGGTTGGGTTATGGATTCATCTGAAAAATTAGTGTCGTGCAGAGCCCCGCGTCGCCCAACGATCAGGAGTTATTGATCGATCAGCGCTGATATTGTTACGTTATCAGAGAATGACTGGACGGACTTATTGGTGGATTCAGAAAGTTGGAAGATTCCACACAAAGACTCCGTTATCAAGCTTGATCATGTAAAACATCCAGTGTGTAGGGTGGTAGTAGGTAATCCAGAATAAGTTCTAGTAGGTAATCCATCTTATTCTGGATTACCTACTAGAACTCCTCTGTCTCTCCATCATTACTTAATGTGCAAATGAGATACCTACGTTTGCTGTAAAGAATCTCAAACGCCCACTCCGCGTTTGCTTTGTAGTTTTTGTCATTTCTCCAGAATTACACAGATGCCATCGAGTTAAAGATGGGATTTTACAGCCGAAGCTCCACTGAGGGAATAACGCAAACCCCAATATGAAGACAAAGCTGCATATATGTTCATAATTTAGAATGCGTGCATCAGCTGAGGAAGGAGCTGCGATAAAATATTTTATGGCTGATTATGAAGACTAATCAGAGGCTGTGATGTGATTGGCTCACAGTACAGGAAGTATTTACTGCAAAAAGACCCCCCCAAAAAGCAAAACAGCATCTCTGTCACTTTGGTTTAGATAATGTTCTTACTTTATATTCAACACACAAACAGCGTGAATCCATTTCAGTTGCTTGTATAGCACAGCTATTGTCAATGCGCATGATTACATTTGTGAACAGAATCTTTGAGGACCTTATAAAATTGAAAGCGTTTAAATTAAGATCAAACATACTGAAGCTGAAATCAGCATACTGCATACTTTTCTGTTTCTGATTTATTTGCATTGAGGACTGGATTTCTTCTCTACCGCTCCAGGAGGGAAAAGCTGAAAATCAGTCTGTGAAAACAGATTTCATTCAACACAATGAAAGCGTTGCCGATCTGATCAGTTCCCACCTCAATTAGATTATCATCGACATTTAATATCATCAACTCAGATTGTTTTGGTCACCGTTCTGAGAAGTCTACCAGTGTGGAAACAAGTCTCCCATAAACTCTGACCGACTTCTCTATTCTTGTTTCAGAAAAAATACTCCCACAGTATGATGCTTCCAACTTCATGTTTCACAGTGGAGGCGGTGTGTTCAGGGAGATGTATGGACATGCAGTGTTTGTTTTCCTCCCACACACGACATTTAGCATGTAGATCAGAAAGTTTTTTTTTTATTTTGGTCTCATGTAATTTCAAACCAATAACAAGACTTTTGAAGTACTTATAGCTTTTTTCCAAAGACTGTTTTTTTTCTTTTCTGCCCTGTCTTCCATAAAATCAGCATATTTGTGGTGCACACAGCAAACAGCTTCCCACTTGAGCTGTGGATCTCTGCAGCTCACCAAGGGCCTCTTGGCTGCTTCTTTGATTAAAGAGCTTCTCTGCGTTGATACCTGGCCGACAAGCTCCAATTCATGCTAGTTTTTTTCCCCCCTTCTGAAAAAAAATGTTTGCTTTTACTAACATTCTAACAAGAGGGCGATGGTGTGCTGGTTTATGCAACTCTACTCAGAAGAGTAGAGGAAGAAAGTCAAAGGGGGGGAACGAAAAAAGAAGGGAGAAAGAGATTCTTCACCTGAATATTAATGGAGTTTTTGTATCCTTGTTGTCCCTGATTGATGAATGATCCACATTTTTGTAGTTTTTCTTCTGACTTTTGTTTTCTTCGGTTGCTATGTGTAGGACGCCAGCTGCTATAGTTATTATGGAATCTGCCTGCAAAAGCAGGCTGGTGAAAACCAAGTTTCATTTTCCTTCTACTTCGCATTTATATGCAGCTTTGTGTTGGTCTATTACACAAAGCTGCTCATATGGAAGAAGAAGAGGATCACTGAGAAAAAAAAACTGACTTAGTTTTTTTTTTTTTCAGAATTTTGACTTTTGATCTCAGATTAGTCAAAATTCTGATTTTAAAGTTAGAATTCTGAAAAAAAAAATTCTAAAAAAAAAAAAATCTAAATTCTGAGATTAAAATGCATCTTCTGACAAAAACAAAAGTGTCTCTAATCTTCTTCTGGACGTATGTGTTTGTAATGCAATTAAATGCAAAGTATTTCAAGGGGCTTCAGACATGTTGTGTTCCTGAAACATCTTTTTGTTTTCACTTTATATCGATAAGCTGCAGCTCTTCAGTGACACCGGTATTAATTTAAATGCGAGTGAGGAAACCTGAATCTGCCCATTTCAGTGTAAATAAAACTTGAAATCTTTGTTTAGTTTTGCTTTTTGACTTCAGGACCCTTTTGCTATTTTCAACACGGATTGCTAAAGTTTGTTCCCGAGTCATTCGATACATGTCATCTTTATATTGCGCGGCTTAATATCTCTACATCAGTGACTTTGAACGCTCGCATTAAGGTAAGCCCGAAGCTCGGGGCCAAAAGAAAAATATCGAGCAGAGGCTCGTTTGTGTCTGTTTGCATGGTCGGCTGTTTGGCTGAAGTGACACTGTCCGGCCGTGTAAAAGTGTCTCTGGCAGAAGGAGCGACAGAGTCAGCGCTTTTACCCTCCTCCTCCTCTCACCTCCCTGCCCCCCCCCGCTGTTCAATCCATCCAGCTGCTGTCACCACAGGGGAGCAGACAATCTATCAAGGCATCGGGATGCATTCTCCTCACCTGTGCCGCGCCTTTAATGAACAGCCAACATGATCCCGGCTGACAAGCAGGAAATGGATGTAATAAAGATTGTTTCTGCATGCTCTTTGCATCCCTGATAAATCACCTCGCTGTGCAACAGATACGGGAGCCACATGGAAATTTGATTTCACACAGCGAGGGGGAGAAAGAAGAGAGCAGTAGGGAGAGAAGAGAGCTGCTAGTGCTGGGGTCACTCTGTTTTATTTCTCTTTTGCTCCAGTGGAGCAGTGGAGCAAGATGTGTGGGAGGGAAATACAAATGCTGTTTTTTTTGTTGTTTTTAAAAAAAATTTTTTTTAGGTTTTATTATGTATTTATTTATTGTTTTTTTTTTTTCTTCTTCTTCCTCATGCTCCTGCGTATCCAAGCTGGAAGATACTGTAACTCCGAACCTCTACCTAATTAATCAACAATAGACCTGTGGTGTTTACTTACAGTGCCTGGCAAAAGTATTCACAGCTATGAAATTCATGTTACGTCAGCTTCAATGTATTTCACTGTGATTTTCTACATATGCGAAACAAGGCGCTCAGATTTTACTTTCAAATATGGCACAAAAATTAGCATCGCACATCTCTACTGAGAAGCATGATGGTGGCAGCATCATGCTGTTGGGATATTTGTCTTATTTTACCCCCAAATTGTGTTTTTTATTTAGAAAAAAAAAAAATGTACTGTAAGGTTTCACTCAAGTCAGACTCTACTACAGATCAAAAGACAAAAATAAGATATCAGCTGAGTACATTTATTCTGAAAAATGTGATTATTTCACATATTTGCATTCCTTGATACTGTAAAGTCAGAAATTTGCTGAGATTTCTAAAGTCAAGTGGTTGCGACAAATACAATAATACCTAATAATACAAGTCCTATAAAGACATCTGCCTGGTCCAGGCTGGAACATGGCTGCATCGAGTCTGCATCCGGGAGATTTCTGATCAATTCCAGATTTTTTTTCTTACAAATTTATGACTTTACAACGTCATAAACTATCGTAATTTTTTTTAACTTGTAAATATTCAGGTATAGAATAAATTCCCTAAAAAACATCTGAGATTTAGAAAGCAGTCTTTCTTTTAAAACAGCACCAGAACCTCACTTATTACATCCAGGTTCATGCATGTAATTTGTAAAATGTGATCCGTGACCAGTCTTCTACATTAGAGGTGTCACTAATGTTAAAATTGTCATATTTTGTATGAATATTTTTGGGTTTAAGCAGTTGAACCCCAGGAAGATCAGTAACCACTGGAAACTAATGGGGATCCTAATAAATAAATAAGGAAACCTTGAATTTGTTTTAGGGTTTTTTGGTGGAAATTTACTCCAATGTCGTATGATTCCCAAAAGAAATTAAAAAAAATACAATCATTTATGTATTTTTATAGGCCCTATTTAACCGGTTTTAGAGCTGCAGTCCAAGTTTACATTAAGTAGGAGCAAATATTTCAAAAAAATTGCTTTTGTGGTGAAAATCCATTCTATGTACTCAAAGCCGTGGATTATTTGTTTTCGAATGTCCTGTGCAGTTCATTTCCACTCTGCTCAAGATGAAAAACAGTTTGGGTTATAACAAAACCACACGGTGTGAGATCATGTTTTTATAAACTCACAATGAAACGCAAACGTCAACAGCCTGGCCAGCAGCTACAGCTAAAAATCAGCACACACACCCTGGTGGTGTGTAGGTGGAGAGCTGATCTAATTAGAGTTGCAATATAAGCAGGAGAAACTATTTGTAAGAACGGCTCCTGGGGAACATTTCTCAGCAGTGGAACTGCAGCGGTTCTTTCCGTTATTTATTTACCAAATATTTGCTCAGGTGGAATAAACTTTCAAAGTCGGCATACTGTGCTTTGCAAATTTATTAATTTCCACTTCAACTTTTTTCAGATTTATTTAAATTAAAAATCAATTAAAAAAAAACCCCTCCACGGATCCACAGCTTGGGTGACAGTAGGAAAGTATTACTACCAGGTCTGTTGTTCACACTGCAACTTATGTTTGTTTCACTAATCGATTATTCAGTTGATTCATACTGACGATTAATCGATTAATCGGATAAAGACGTTGGCACATTCAACTGATTTTCCATTGAACTACTTGAGGCTTTTTCATATCAGAAATAAATATTTTTTAAAGATGCAAATAAATTAATTATTCAGTTCCTATAAACATTTTATCGCCTAAAATGCAACAATGTGGCATCCCTTTAGTGAATGCTTGATGGTTTGCAGTAAAGGATGCATCTGCAACTAATTACTTCCAAAAGCTGAGCGCTTTCTTCTGACCTTAACACCAATACAGTGTTGGGGTAATCAGCAACTATTTTTTGGATTAACCTATTAATAACTAGACAGCAAAAGGTTAAAAGGTTAAGCTAAACCGATGCCAATGGGTAAAACAAATTGACAAAGTTTTTTATTTCCATCCTAAATAAAAAATGTTTATACTTTTTGCACAATTTTGGCTTTATTACTGTTATTCTTTTAGCAAATTACCCTTTTTGAGTTTATAAACCCACTTAACGATCAATCAATTACTAAATTTGTTGACGATTATTTCAAAAACCGATTAATCATGATTAATCTGATTAAACATTTCAGCCCTAGTTCACACCAATGCACTATGTTCATCAAATTATTATTTATAACCAAAAAAACCCAGAAAGCACATATTACGTTCTAATAACACTGCTGTGTGTTGGTCCATTACGGAAAACCCAATAGCAGCTCGTGTTGATGTCATTGTGCTTTGGGTGCAATTTAGTAAGATCCCCAAACATTGATGGGGCGTGGAAATTTTTGCAAGGTGATACATTTCCAGGTTTGCCAGTGGTGTGAAGACTTCCTTCCTGCGCCTTCCAAATGACGCGTCTAAAATTTATGAGAACAATGAACAGATAACATTTGCAGACATGCACACACTCCGTACTCTTCTCCGTACTCCTACACACTATTCCAGTTCAAACACTAAATATTGGCAGACTTGTCCCACATGTCCTATTGTGGATATAGTAACCACATAGTCATCCAGGCAAAAAAACAAAAAAGCATTCATAATTTAGAATAAAAGCAGAGTTAGAAAGGGAGGGGGACAAAGCAAAGTAAAGGAACACAGAATAATAGAAGGGGAGCTAGAAAAATGCATAGGGAATGGTATATAGGAATATAAAGGGAGAGTGAGGTTGAGATAGGGAAGGATGGTGGGGGAGAATAAGATAGGAGGTGAGAGTGGGGATGCAGATATGGGGGTGGGTAAGTAATTTATGATTTAATCTAATGCATTCTGGACCTGCTGTAAGTCACACAGACCTCAGCTGGGAAGGCGAGGGAGGGAGGGAGAGGTGGAGAAATTGAGAGAGAGAGACATTAACCTTTTCTTGAAGCGAGCGCGGAGCTGTTTTATCTGACCACCATCCTCCCCAGTGTGTGTGTGTGTGTGTGTGTGTGTGTGTGTGGTGTGTCACTCCCCTCTTCCTTTTCACCTTTAATGCTAGCAACTCCTCTTCAGGCGGTTTTGTTTACTCAGGGAATCGCGTGGCGACTGATTCCTGAGAGGGAAATATTGCTTTTAATCACCTGTTGATGAGAAATATTGCCAATTATTTTACGTATTGAACTATATGGCAGGAAGTTTAGGTAGGAACAGATGAAATTTTAAAAAAGCTACAAGAAAACCAACTATTTTATTTATTTTTTAAAATGTATTATTCTTAATTTATGTCTTTTTTTTTTAAATTGCAAATTTTATTTTCGGTTCAACATGACAACTTTTTTTTTTCTTCCTTTCCATCCTTGTTTTTTTTTCTCTTGTTTCTTGACTTTCATTCCTTTTCTTCCTTCTTTTGTTCTTTCTTTCCTCTTCTACAAAAGTGTTGAAAACCAGACAAAATAAACTTCATTACCATTTAAAATAAGAAATACATACGTTCAGTGTATGTAGCTCGGTTGGCTCCTACATATATTGTTCCTCATAAACAAGTTCACAATAGGATCAACATCGCTACAGGCAGTTTTACTGCATAGTAAAAAATAAAAAAACAAAAAACAAAATAGGGTATTAATTCAGTTGTTTTTTTTCCTTTGAAATCACGTTCACATCAAACACTGCAAAACTCCGACTGTTGGCTGAAAAACGGGATTTTGCTGTAAATATTGCGGTTTACCGTAACAAAATTAACAAGTGAGCTTCTGAGCTATCTGACCGAAGCCTGTGTGAAATCGAATTTCAGTGTCTTCACTGTACGGCCACTGGTGTTGCTGCTAGCTCTGTGTTTGCCGTCTTAAAGCAGATGTTTTCGGATGCATATGTTTTGTCTGTGCTTACTATAAAACATAGAGGAACAGTAATGCACCATCAGAAAATGTGAGGGTTTTGGAACATAATGACCACAAAATCCGTCAGTATGAACACTGCAGGACTCTTTTCCTTTAGATCTTACCCCTTGTTGTCTTTATCACATCATTGTATACTGTGGTATTATTATATGTGATTACACCTTAATTATGCTCTGTATATTTGTCTACAACGGAGCTGCTCTTGGTACAATGTGTTCTGTTTTTTTTTTTTTTTTTCCTTTTAAGCAACTTTGCTTATGTCCTCTCATTATTACACTGAACGTACGTCCTTGTAATTGCTCTGTTTATGTTCTTTCATTCACTTTGATGGGAGGTAAAAAAAAAAAAAAAAAAAGAAAATAACCAGCAGGTTTGTCATAAAAATTACATTGAAATGCTTGTTGGTGAAAAGAGGGTAACTTCTGTGTGTTGCCTACATTCAACACATTTTCCAGCATTCACTGGAAAAAAAATAAAAATAATGGAGCTTCACTTAATTTTTTTGTTAATTTCTCATGTAACGGTATTACATGAGAAATTAACATTTATTTCTGTTTGTTTAACATAACAACTTGATAAACTTCATAGATTTAGTTGGATAAACTTAATTTGATTACTTGTGATTCATTTATTCAGTGAAGGCACACGATGACTAAAGTTTTAAAGGACTCTAGATATAATGTACTTTCAAGACAAAGGTTTTTTGTTTTACCATTTCCTTCATTAATTGGTCAGAACTAGAGATCAGAGCTTTTGTAAAGCTTTGACCAATCAATCAATGTTAATCTAACTGCGTTCACTTTTAAATAAAATTGAAGAACTGCAATGAAGGTTGTTTTTTTTCTTCTTACAGTTCTCCCATATGCAGCCGCTAATGATCTATATCTGGAGCTGAAGCGACATCACACTATGTGAGAGACTGCGGTTGGTTTAAAACAGGATTTTGCTTGGTTATAGAGTTGACTTTTTAAACTGACTTTAGAGTATTATTTTAGTCGGTTTAACCAAGAGGATGTTGTGTTTCATGACAGACGGGTTGAAAGCTCAAGGAAACGGAGATGCTTTACTGTTAGACAACTAGGATTGGGATGATGCTGTGCTCTTGGTCTTTCTGAAGCCCAGTATATTGTGGATTGGAGATGCATGCCCAGCAGGTTCGGGACACTTTGGGAAGGGGGATCCATCCGCCTTCGATTTGCTTGGCATTTTGCTGCTAGGGGGTTGTGACGGGGTAACTAAGTTGCGAGCTTTACCTGCTCAGAGGATGTGAGGCGGGGACCCTATGTCTCTTCCTGTGGCTCCCAGGCCTGAGGGCTGCTCCTTTGCTTCGCTGCAGAGCCGACCCGCCGTCATGCCAGTTGTTTGCTTCCTCTGTGGGGGGGCCTGGTGTCTGTCTGCCCAGGGGTGCTGCGACCCCAAGGAGCAGAGGCTACCTGTGCTGAGTCTTGCATAGTTTCTACTCTTCTCCTCGTTGTACCACAATTTCAGGCGAAAGACTAGCACACACAAACACACTCACCTTCACACTCATGCTTCCAAACAAAATATCCTTAAGGGTAGGGGGTCACACAAACGCAGGTTCATATTTTATTAATGCAACCTGTCTGCTTTGATGTAAAATGCTGATTTAATAAAGTCAATCAAGCAATTAGAGTACCACCCCCAAATAACCTTATTGTAAAGCAAAGCTGTCCTGGTTTATGTAAGCAACCAGCCTCATTATATGGTAGGCCTGAAATAAAAAGTTCTTAAAATTTTCTGTTATCTGCTGAAAATCTGTCTCTGTTGCTCTTTGTTGCCTAAAATGAGCATCATAGATGTCTTGACAAATCGTAGAAGACGCCTTTTCACATGGCTTCTAACATCTTTGATTTTCTTTTAAACACCTTAGACAACCTTAAATCTTCCCTCAGTAACAGCTTTCACACCGAAGAGTGTAGCTATGTGCTCCACCATGTAGCGCTTCGGATAGCGTGTTCACTGATTAGAAAATGATACGATTTTTGAGTTTCATAAGGCAGCGCAGAGCTACTTGAAAGTTGTCAGCTAATTTCCCATTGAGTGTCTAATAAGAACCCAGTGTTTCAAACTGTGTCTAAATGAAATGTAGCCACACATCAAGTGAGGGGCAAACACACACAATTGAAAAGTCACCATCTATAGAGAAAAAAAAACATTCAAGTAGACAAGTAGATCGTTCTTCTCCTCTCTGGTAGCTAAAGGTTTTCATTGTGGGAGGAATCGAAAGCATTGAGAATATATGATCTGGCACTAGAGAACTGTAGCTTAGAGTGCAATTTCTTTCTTAGAAAGATGTGATTTTACTCCTCTGTTAATACTCAACTCTAGTTCTGTTCACATTGTTAGGCTACATTTGGTACTGCTGGTCCAAAAAAACAAAAAAAAACAAAAGCTTGATATGACATTTACGATGGTAATAATGATTGCACTTTCTCTTTAAATAAGACATTTTGCTCCACGTATCAAGGCAACCTTTGCTCCTGTCTCTATAGGGTTCTTCTGTTGATGCAGATACCCTCTCCTGACTGGACGGGGGAAGCTAAATGTAGTAGTATGTCATTTTAGTGTTTTTTTTTTTGTTGTTGTTGTTTAAAATGTCAGCTTCCAAATATATCCATTTCTAACATATCAATGTAGACAACCTACTGGGCTTTGCGGTTACAGCATGCAGGAATAAAGTGCTCACAGTCCCAGATAATGCCTGCTTTGGGAATTGAATTAGGGGTTCAGAAATCATAAAGTTACCATTAGAAAACCCCCCAAAACTGTTCAGTCTATTAACCAGTTCAGGTCTGATCAATCTAATTACTTTGGATTTTGGATTAGAGATTATGAAAAGACGTTCAGAGTGAATACAAAGTGAGAATAGCCCCTCACTTTGCTGCCATTTGGAGTCTGCAAATCTGATGTTAGCTTTAGCGTTGCTACCAGGACAGGTGAGCCAGTCGAGGTGTTCTTATTGAGCTTATTGTTTGTATATTACAGTTTACTGGGTTGTTGCTTCAATTTTCTTCATAGTTTTCAAAATGTCACCATAGGAAAAGTTTAAAAGTGGTGGAGACTTCAACCACATGTTTGTCACAGAGTCTCTTACTCCATCCTTCTTGATGCTCCTTCATACTCAGGCCAAGAAATGTGAACCTCCCACTATTCTGCCTGACCACTCTCAAATAAAGGCCACTAGAGCCAATAAAACTTAAAAAAATAATAATAATCTTTTTGTTCATAGATAGCATCAGTGTTGTTTTCTGATTCTGTGTTGTGGGTTTGGTGCCACCATCTGGCTGGGAGGCTTATTGCTGCTCACTGGTGGCATACTGGTAGTTGAGAGTTGGATATTACTTCATCAGACAAAACCACGTACTCGGACCAGCTCAATAGCACGTTGCGAAACAGACTTCACTTCGATGAGACTTTTCTCAACATTCAAATATTGCGAGATCTCACCACACCGCCAGAGATGAAGTTGGCAATATTAAAAATCACAACCCAAAATCAAAATTTTAAGTGTAACTTGTGCTGTCGTGTATAAGAGAATATCTTTATTTCGGCTTTATTGTCTTCGTCTACGTTAGTCTTTCTATACCGGACAACCCCTAGCAGTTTAATGTGAGTTCATTAGACGCGGTTGAGTAAACACAGTAAATGAGGCAGTCAGAACACTTCCTCTGAATGGGTGGCATAATCTTCCAGATCACAGATTTCTCAACCAGCTGCCTCCTACACTTAAACTTACAGGCAAGAGAGCCATTCGCTCCCATCCAGGCCTCAGTTAACCAGTGCAAACACCTAATCAGATGCCGCGTTAGCAGACTAGAGCCTACTGCTGGAGTGCACTCCTCGTGGCTGCATCAATAATCTCTCTCCAGAGAACCATTTGCCTGGATAAATATTGGTTTTTACGTTGGCCCCTGTAATGGCACCATGTGCAGGCGACAGGGGCCCCCGTAAGTGACTAAGTGACGGTGTCTGTCATGCCTTTGGCAGGCCGGCGTGGGAGTCATTGGCACATTGTGGGGTCTCTCCAATGCTCATTTGAATTCGCTCGTCCCCAATCATGCCACTACACTCGGCGTACACACTCCACTCACGCGCTATACTCCCACTACCTGTTTGGGCGCCGCGCGCTCATTTGCATGAAATAAGATGGAAATGGAGCCCTTATTTATGCCAACAAAATGGAGTGTGTTATTAAGGGCACTATTGTGCAAAAGAGACGGCAGCGGTAAGAATACATTACAGAGGCTATTTCTGGAGTGGCTCGAGTCACACGGAGGGTAATGCTTTACAGGTCTCTGATGACTTCTGCTGTCTGAGCTCCAACGCGCCAGCAATATGTGTGTGTGTGTGTGTGTGTGTGTGTGTGGGTGTGTGTGTGTTTATGTGCGTTCTGCCCGTAAATGTGCGCAGGAGTTTGCTTTTGTGTGTGGGCCTCTGGATAATGCCTGTGTTTGATTGTTTGTCTGTGTGCTCAGTTTTTCTACAGTGCCTATACCTTCTGCATGTGTGCTTGATTCTTCTTCTTCTTTTTTTTTTTTGCTTCCTCACACCGGGTCAATTTGACACTAGGATTCGATCGTTTGTATACCGCCCAATGGATAGCTTTCCCTGTGATTGGCAGCTCTGCTTTCAGTGACTTCATTGTTAGTTTGCAGACCGAACAGAAGGGAAGAAGTTCTTCATTTCTCTCTGTCGGGCAGTGATGCAGTGCTTCAAAGCGCTCAGTGGGACATTTTAGTTTTTATAACAGGCTAAAATCAGAAGAAGAAAAAAAAAACGTTTGCTGGCGTCTCAGTCCACTATTTTGTTTTGTTTATTTATTGTCAGTAAGATAAAAGTTGTGGAATGTCCGATAAAGATTTGAGAAACAAGAGATCACTCGGTAAGAAAAAGTATCCTGTAGTTTCGGCGTTTTGACTATTTTGATCAAAATTTTCTATTGTGGTTTGTTTTTTTCAATTGATCTTTAATCACATTTTGTCGTTTACCAGAAGAGAAAGAGCCTCTTTATTTTCAGATTTGTTGCTTGTGATTATCCTTCCACCAAATAAAATAATTAAATGTAATTTATTTAACATTTTTCCAGGGTTGAATCACTTGTGTAGAACAAAATAGTCTCTACAAATGCCATAGACACCATCACACTAACAGTACCAAGCCTGGATCAAATGAGTAACATATCTTTGATTCTTTTGTTGTTGTTTTTTTCATTACATAAAATGTCATCTTGACACACAAACACAAGAAAGTTGAAAAACGCAAATATCTTGAAATAAGTTGAATGACATCCACTTATCCTTCATTCCATATTAACCTCAAACTGTTTTTGATAATTCTTTGACTTTATTTTTTTCCTGTGTCAAAGAAAATAAAAATATGCATGAATTAAAAAAAAAAAAACACAATGCAACTCTTTATTCAATATTTTGGAATCATCGCCTCAGCAAATTGCTGAAAATGACTCAGACTTTTTTAGTTTACATTTTTGATAGAATTTAAAAATGTGGGTTCATGGCAGAACCATGAAAGAAAATGTTTTCTTCTTGCTGCATGGTCTGTTGCTAAGCTACTGCGGGACCCATGACTTGGACCTGAGCTCTCTGACACTTGGAAGTATCAATAAACTCTTGGATGCCTTGAAAGTCAAGAGACTGATCTGCAATCTGACACATTCGAGATTCCCTGTGCCAGCTGGAGCAAAGAAGTCCCACATAAAAACAGAACTTTGCAATTAACAGAAGTTTGGGTGTTCTTTTCTTTGAAAGATATATTTTTTTCTTCTGTAAACATAATGTGATTGTCCAGAGAGCTTCTTTTTCATTAGCCCAAAGGATAATTTCCCAGAAGCCTTTGGTCTTGTCAACATGGATCTTGGCAGAGTCCAGTCTGGCTGGATTGTAGTCGGTAGATAAAATGTCCTGACCTCAGAGTTCAGCTTCAGTGGTTCTTGGATGGGTTTTCTTGCTCTTTTTCCACCTTCCAGTTTGATCCATCTGATCGACCTTGGCTTTCATTTCCTCTTGCGTCACTGTCCAGGGCAGTTGGCTACAATCCCGTAAACCTTGTGCATTAATAAATTTGGCAACTGTGTTCACAGGAACACAAAGCTGCGCTTAGGTTACCTTTTAGTCAACTAAACACACATGGTGGTCTCTGATCTTCTTTGTCAACTCTCCATCTTTGCTAAATGTGGTCTATTGATACCAACATAACTATCATTATTGACCCATTAAAACGGTTGAATGGCTGAGGAAACACTTAGTTTGAAATTTGATAACGAATTTGATGTATCAAAATGAAATGATAAAAGGTATTGGTATTGGCAATACTGTGCCTGTGTTGACTTGGTATCTGGCTGAAACCAAAATATGCAGCATCCCACACCTCTAATTTCAGAAATGCTGTCCCTGCAATCTGACTGAGCTTCAGTTACTTCACAAAGACTTAAGAGGGGGGGATAAATCTCAGATTTACATGAATAGTATAGATGTATATGTATTTGGAAGTGCAACTCAAAATTTTCAGATTTTGTTTGTTACAGCTTCGTAAACCATGCATCATTTTCTTGCCCTTCACAGATATCTGCTTCTTCGCATTGTCACATAAAACCCCAATCAAAATCTCCTTTGAGGAGAATAGTCTCGGAGGTGAGGAGTAAACCGTGTCAATGAAACGCTGAAAAGACTTTTGATTTGTTTGTGGACGTCTTTCCTAAGGACTGTATGTAACGATGGCTAAATATGCACGTTTTGAGCCGAGGCGCATGTTTGCAGGAGCCGATTTGTAGCCGTGTTTATTTGCATGTGAATCTAGCACCTTATTTAGCTTTTCATGGCTGCTCTGCCTGTGATGAAGACGTACCGTTGGACTTTCTCGCGAGCCGATGCCTTGCCTTTTCAGGCTGTCGTTTTTCATGTGCCTTGTAATGGAGATTATTAGCATGTGAGCAGCAGCTTGTGAGCGCATCTCATCTCTCCTCCTGAAGGGTGGCCATTTGAGAATGTTAAAATAAGAGACAGGGGGGGTTAAAATAGTCCCCCATTAACTGGAAATCTCCCCCAACTCCTACCAGAGCTAAATTGGTGCAAATAGTATTGTTCCCTTCTCTGTCAAAGATGTATGGAATGTTGCTTTTGCTGATGGCTTCAGTAAAAGCTCCAGCCAGGCAGGCATATAGATATAACAGCATCTAACCGCTGGGCTGTGTAACTCGCCCCACGCTGCATTTGTCATACGCCGTGTGTTTCTGTTAGCGTGTGTAGCTGTGTGTGTGTGTTTATCTGGAAGCATATAGGAGAGGAAAACAAAGCGGAGAGACCAAAACGAACCAAAAGAAACTGAGCAGAAAAGAAAGGGAAGGAAGAGAGAAGGATTACAAACGAAAAAAAGCTGGTGTCAAGGCCGGCATGGTCCCATAACTTCTCCAGTGCAACCAGAGGTCACACCGGTGTCAAGTTCTATTGATTTCCACCCAGGCGTGGTAGCTGTATTTCTCACTGCTAATACGAAGAGCTGGCCTCCTGCAGCCCTAGATGTTGTTTGTTTGCAATGCTTTGCCAGATTTACAACTTGCCGCTCAATCTGAAGTGAATCAAACCTTCTGGTAAAAGCAGCAGCTTATTTTCTTTTTACATATTTGTGAAACTTATCTTTATGTTGTGACAGTAAAATATAAGGCAGATAATCTGCCGAAAAATCGAGGTCATGCTTTTTCCCAGAAACGGTCAGAAGCAACCAATCAGAGTCAGGAGGAGGGTCTTAGCGTTGTCAGTCACTGTCGTGCTCACCTTCTCCCCCTCGCTTTCTGCTGCACTACAGTTGGCTCACCATAAAATAGTCTGCCATTGTGGCAAATGTTAGTTAGCATAGCCACTGATGATGGTGGATAAACAGTTTTCCTGAAACGGTAAGTTTTTTTTTTTTGTTTTGTTTTTTTCTCTGAGCAGCACTTAAATGAAGTTGATTGACAGCGCTAAGACCCTCCTCCTTGCTCTGATTGGATCTTTTTGGTCGGGGTCAGTGCTTTCCTTCAGGCCGCAGTGGTAGCTCGGGGAGGAGGTGAAGGAGATTGATCTTTTCACAAATTATGTCTCGTATTATAATATCACGCCATGGTGACACTTTTAACAAATACAGAAAAAAAAAAAAGTTACATACTGCAGCTTTAATGCGCTGAAATAATAACCAAACGACGACAGGAAAATGCACGATTTAGTTCGGATCTGTTTATCTCGGCGCCTTTTGTCACGCGCTCATAGAGCCGCGCATGTGTATTCTCACCATATACGTTTGTGTGGGTAAAAGCTTATCTTTTGCATTTACTTTACTTTGCCTCTGCGCGCGCTCGTGTGTGTGTATACCTATATCAGCGTGTTGCTGGCATGCAGTGATGGATCGCAGCAGTTCCCTGTTTACCTAGCCTCATGATTTCCTGTGCGTGCATGTAACAAGTGGAGTTTGGCAGGATTAATGAGCACACAGCTTGCTGAATGGGTGTTTGGCTCTGCAAAGCACTCCATCATGGCCTGATGCTGCTACCATGTTCCTCACAAATACTTACAAACGCATGTACACACACACACACGCACACACTATCATGTACTCTTCAACTCTCTGCTGATTCCTGCTCTTAATTACACATACTCACCCAAGTCCCATTAAGCAGCCCCCCCCCCCCACTCCCACCTCCACACCCCCAGTGGTAAATAAATGCTAAATTGTCCACATTTCTCACAGAGTGTTTGAAAGTAGTCCCTTTCATGCGGCATGTAGGAGGTAAATTGTTCCGACCTGTTTGCTCCCGAGGCGCATGGACGTGGAGATGAAGAGAGTTTCGAGCCTGACTTCCACGCTGGAACCTTTTTTACTATTTTACTGCTTTTTAGGAATTATAGAAATGTTTTTGGCAAATTAAGATTTAAGGGATATTTTTGATCGAAGGCTCATGCAGACTTTCTGAATTCGGATGAGAGAGGGTTGCAACGATGCGAAAGTTTAGAAAGTTGGTAATGATGCAAAGAAAAAAAAAATGTCATTCTTTTTAATTCACAGCGTTTTATTCTATTTGAGAGCAAAAACTACAAATAATTACGACATGATCATATTTTAACGGCCTTAATTAAGGCAAACTGTGGTAGCCCATTTCCATTATGAAAAAAGAATTAAAAGCCCCACAGGAAGTCATAATTTTGACTTTTAAAGTAAATATTGTGGCTTTATATCTCATAATTATGACTTTCTATCTTATAATTATAACTTTCTATCTCCTAAATATGACTTTGAAAGTCAAAACTATGACTTTGAATCTTGTAATTACAACTAAATCTCATGACTTTCTGTCTCATGATGATTTTAAACTCAAAATTATGACTTCCTGTAGGGTTTTTATTTATTATTTTTGTTCATGGTGGAAATGAGCTTCCATACATCCATATAAAATGAATAAGCTGGAAAAAAAAAAATCTTGGTTTTATAGAATTTCAGTATCACTTTTTTGAAAATTGATTGAACTATTTCATTATTTTATCATAATATTATAGTTGCTGATCATTAGCGAGCCTATTGATCAGCAACTATGAGACAGTTTTGAAAAATTCAACAGAAATTTTTCAAAACTACACCTTTCCACTTCATAATTTTTGCTGCTTAGTGTTGCTCCATTATATAAAAATGATTTAAAACACATTCTTGTTTCTGGTGAATGTCTAGAGGTCATATGTTTTTTTTTTAGTTAAATTTTATTAAATATAGTACATGACAAAAAAAATGGTTAAATCACCATTTTACCTACTCTGTACCGTTCCCTATGTTGCCTTTGCATTCGGCTGTTTTTTTTATTACCTTTGAATATCGGTACTCACAAAACATCCTAATTTTATTTAAACAAACATACCAAGTTGTTTAAGGTGATACTCTTAAAATATTGTAGGTCATTCCTAATTTATCCAGAGAATAAATATTTACAACTATTAGAAAACCCAAGCAGTGTACACTTTTTTTTTTTTTTTTTTGTTTAAATAAATTATTTGTAGTTTGTATGTGTAACTTTTTGGGAACATCATTATCTGTACTTCTTCCTTTCATGCTCCGTTTTTGTTTTTCCAGTCTTTCTGTTTATGTGTGTGCCTGTGTGTGTGCGTGCGTGCGCACGGACTCATTTGCAGCCAGATATGTGGGTTGGGTAAAAAGGAGGACAGGAGGGTAGAGCAGAAATCAAATCACTTAATTGCTGCATTTTTCATCTCCATCTTTTGTTTTATGGCGGCTGAGGGCCGGTGAGCGACTCTGTCTGTGATTCATGGACGTCAGGGAGTCTCGCGAACAGCGCCATCCCTCATCAGCATCCAGCCGCCTGCGTACCCAGAGCACCCACACAATTACAGTGATGAATATGACTTGTTTTTCCTTGTTTGTTTATTTCTTTTTCTTTCTTTTTTTTTTTTTTTTTACCTTCATTCTTATGCATCGCTACCTATTTTTGTGTGTGGCTTTTGCGGGACCCCATTGGTGCTTAATGTAGAGCCTGAGCCGTTAGAAATAAACAACTTACCATTACCGGTTTATTCCTTCCTGTTTCACCTCTCATATGAGAACCAGGCCCACCGAAGCAGATTCAGACAGATAGGCATGCATGGAGGGAGAAGGTGGTGGGAGGGGGGAGATCCGGATAAGGACGAGATAAATATTGGAACGGGAGACGAGGGACGTGTTCATAGATGGTGGGCGGAGATGTTGGGAGTGGAGGATATCAAAATGGAGAGAGGGAGTGGAGTGAAAGCGGAAGCAAAAGGAGAGGTACAGGAAGAGAGTAGAAGATAGAAAGAGATATTACATGTCTGAGAGAGACCTGGAGGATAAGGAGGAGGTGGATAAGGAAGGGAATACTGGGAGGAGGAGGAGGAAGAGGAGGAGAGAGCAAGTACAGAGGGAAAGATAAGATGAGAAGAAAGCAAGAAGGGAGGCTTGATCACAGAACAGTCTTGTGTCATCGTGTTTGCTGTTGGATGCATCAGTGCTGCTCGTACCTCTGACTAATTTTATAAATACACACAAGTATTTGCTAAAGCATTTTTGTTTTTAATCACCAAATCTAAACAGTTTTTCGAAAAAACTCAGGAAACTCATGTCAGTCGTCTGAGGCTGACTGGGGAGAGTAGTCTAACTATGGGAAATTTGTGGGTTTGATTCCTGTTTGCTCACCTGCCGCAGTTCGCAGTTTATTTAGTGCATGTCATTGTGCAAATGTGTGGCTGTTTGTGAGTGCAACTGGCTGAATATAAAGTGTAAAGAGCTGTGAGTTGAAAACTTGCTTCCGAAAGTTTGTAAATTTACCATTTGAGAATTGGACGATCTGGCTGAAAGACGTATCACTATACAAGCGTTTCATATCAGACGATATCGATAAACATTGAGTAGTTTCTTGTTTTAAATATCTGAAGTCCTGGCAAACTGGTGGCATGACCTTTTTTGTTTTATCCAGTTCTCACTCCACACCATATATATATATATATATATATTTTTTTTTTTTTTTAAGCAGTTATGAGGTACAGTGGAAAAAATGAAACCACTACTGTGCAAGTTACTCAACAATTGTTGGTAGGTAACTGAAGAGTGAGTTAGTTGATGCCACCCACTTTGCTGAGCATGCTAAAATCTTTCCTCTGTCTACTTCCTCCAGAATATTGCAGCAATAGTTTAAAAATCATAATCAGGTCAATGGATCAAAATCAAAATGTGTGTATCATTTGTGTAGATTTTGTAGAGTTTTTATTTTTTTTATTTTTTATTTTGATAAACAAGCATCTTAATGAAAATCAAAATATTATCAAAGAATGTACCTGAGTTTTTAGAATCATAATTAAGGCTTCTCTTTGAAAAACAAACTCTATTATTAAGGTTTTACTGGACGTTCTGTTAGTGGTTTATACTTACCAGTTCCCTAAAGATTTAGCAATTAGAGCCACTAACTTATGAAACTCTGTCTCAATCAATTTAACAGCCACTATTAAACCTGTGGCTACTGTAACCCTTTTTTTCCACACGAAAAAGATGCTCCAATAGAAAATCTATTAGAGTGTGAATATTTCGCAGTTAATGCAATAGATTTAAAAGTGTCAATATTTAGACATATTTGGATGTTGGTTTGTACATTTATAACACATCTCTGTTTAAACAGTGTTTGTTCCAACGTTTACACATCTGCACAAATCCATCATTTTTGCAGGAAAGTCAATAGGCGCTGCTGTCACACTACTACTGTATACACACACACACACACACACACACATGCATACACACGCCTTCACACGTCCAGAGGCTTTGATCACACACTTGGCAAAATAAACTTGTTCTGGCAGTGAGGTTGCCTCCCCATCGTCTCTATATAAAGGAGTGTGTTGCACTCGGGCCTCACACACTGCGCTAAACATAGAGGGAGAGACAAGAGAGAGAAGATGAAACAAAAGCTAAGCCTCAGATGTCATGTCCGCTCATCACTTTGTTTGTTTGCTTGTGCGTTTGTTTGCATTCCTCTCAGCGGTGGACAGCAGCGAGTCGGAGCATACTGCGTGGAAGGAACAACTGCAAACAGGAACAGAGCATTAGTATTTATGTTTTTGTTTTTTTCTTTTTCTTTGGCGTGCAAATTCAGAGTTTTAGTATGTCTTTTCCTGATGCGATGGTGGCGAAAGAGAGACGGAGTGACAAAAAGAAACCTTTTAGTTGTTTTAAACGCTGGTATTTGAGTAGGAATAGTTTCTCCACGTGGAATTAACAGCTTCATTACGGTAAATATGTCTGGACACTTTGGGACAGAGATGATTTCAAATTCAAAAACATACCTGGAGTGTTGCTTTTATTCTTTCATGCATGTTAGAAAAATCCTTTTAATCTCCCGTGGCAACCATCCAGCTGTGCAAAACAACCTGGGTGGACTTAACTCCTCCTCAGAGCTGCAGTTTCTGAGCCTCTGCCTCATAGAGCAGCCCTCTGCCGTGAATCCCCCACTCAGCTCCTTCAGACTAGCCAGCAACAATTAGCAAACACTTTGCAGAACTGCGTATCTGTTGAGCTCAGTTTAGGAGCTACTTCTCACTCAAAGGCTGGTTAAAAAAAATTTGTTGTGCCATGTTGTGTTGACTCACAGGTCCAATTTCAAGGGACAAATTACAAAGTAAAAATTCTTTTGAGTCACATTTTATATACACTGTAAAAACATCAAACTTTACTAAGTATGTTTAGTGTATTGCAGATATCTTATTACACTTGAAATAACACAAAACTAACTCCAACAACTAACTAAGAAGATATAGAAGCTTGTCCTAAGTTGATAATTCTTTAATATTGATGAAAAAGTGTGAGTTGCATTGGCAGATTGATTTACTCAAAACAAGACAATTTCCCCATGTTGTCAAATAAAAAATCTGCCAGTGGAACTAGTACTTTTTTCAACAATATCAAGGAGTTATTTACTTAAAACAAGCTTCTATATCTTGCTGATATCTTGTTAGTTTCATCTTAATTCATATATACTAAGATATTTATTACATCCGAAGGTGACATAATTACTTATTTGTGCTATAAAATGGAACGATATGTTTGGAAAGTACTCGAAACTGCCTCTTTAAGAGCAGCAATGTCACTAAAAAGATATGAGGTTGAGATACCAAAACAGGAATATAAATGTAAAGTTCAAAGCTGCTACTTTGACGGTGGATTCACGGCAACATAAATGGGATTTCAGGACAATGCCATGATTTAAACCAATCGATGTTACAGTGACAGCCAGAGACTAAGGGCTGCAGAGATGTGTTACAACCTTAAGAGAAAAAAAAACCCTCAAAGGATTAAAAAATATATATCCTTTACTCCACCAAGATTGTAAGCACAAAATATAGAACACAAGGGCAAAATCATATCAAGAAAGAAATAAAACATAAATGGCTGCATTTATTCTTTGAAAAAAAAAGCATCTTATGTCACTTGTGATATTCTTCATTTATCGCTATTTGTTTCTTTATTTTATGGAAATGCATCTCTGACGTGATTCTGTCAGGATGAATCCTGCTAGAAACATTCATAAATTGTGGTTCAACTCCAAACATGAACCTAAGGGCCGATAAGGTTGGAAAACCAAACGTGTTTTAACTTTGCTTTCGTCAGTTAATGTTGTCAAAAGCCATAATACTGATTGGTCTCTAATGCTTCTTTCACTCCAGCAATAAATAACACTGTAATAAAGGCAGCTATGCAGGAAGCAGGCTCTTAAAGCTAATCTGTCACAGTGACAGGTATAAAGGATGAGCGGAAAGGTGGTGCAAGGTGGTAGATATATGGTGCCTTGCGAAATTTTCATACGGCAAAAATATGTTTATTTTCTTACTTTACCTTCACAAACTTCAGTGTATGTTGTTGAGCTTTAAATGTGAGCTTTTTATTTTTCTAATCTAGAAAAATAGAAAATTGATGTAGTGGTAGGTGATTTATTTTCTTTTTTTACGGGGCTATTGTGATAAAATATCCACTTTTTTCAGGAAAATGTACAGCCAGTCATATGTGATTTGTATCAATAAAACGCACACAATAACTGCATTGAATTATATTTGTAGACGTATTGATAAACTTCTGTTGAACAAAAAGTGGAGAAAAATAGTAAAACTAACAAACCCGATAATAGGGGCAGTTTTAGACATGTTTTAAACATCATTAATTGGAAATTATTATAACACTGATATTGTGGTATCGTGATTGGAAAATTATTGCGATAAATGATAAATGATACGATAAACAGCCATCCCTACAAATTTGTGCATAACTGTAAAATGGATAGTAAACAAAAACATTTTTCAGTCTTCAAACTGGAAAATTTTGCATCTTTTCTCTCAATCTCCTAGTTATTATTTTGTCGTATAAAATCCCAGTAGAAAGTAAACAACTCTGACTACAACGTGACAAAATGTGAAAAAAAAACAAACAGTTGTAAAGCTCTGTGTAAACTTCTTTACGAAAGTATAATTTTTTTTCCTTTGTCTCATTCTTCCACAGCACGCACATACATATATGAACCCTTTGTTTCTTTATGCAGTTTTTATAGTTGTGTACTCCAGGTAATGAGGAAGACTCGAGTGCGGCGTCGGCTCATGCTAACGGCGTGTGGATGTGTCCTGGACGGCTTTTAAATATTAAACTCAAGGTCACAGGGAGGGAGCGTTTTGATATTCATGGAGGGTGCTGCACCTTGTGCCGGGTGCTGAAGCTCTATCCATGCCGCTCTCTCTCTCTCTGCTCTCTGGGTCATTATGTCTGCCTCTGTTTCCCCCCCACTTTTTTCTTTGCTCTGATGTGCCGCCACAGTATTGAGCACGAACGCGGACGCTCACGGTACATCTGCAGTCACTTAAAGGTGCCGTGCATTCCATGAGCGAGTGTCACCGCATTTACAGGTTGCACTTTCCACGTGTGTCGAGACTGTTATTCTGGGATGCCTGCTATGCGCTTTAAAATGTTTCTGATTTTCTGCCAAGTGAAAATAAAGACAAGTCAGTTACGTTCACATTCGCCTCCTTGAGATGAGGAAGAAACGTACTGAAGTAGGACTGACCCTTGGGAGAGCGTGGCTATATGTGTAGCCTTCACACGCACACACACATAGAGTGTTTATTTTATTCCTGAGGTTGGTTATGAATATTCCATCTGTGGTGTTCAGCTTTCAGCATCATGGCAAAAAAGAGGAACAGATTGATACAAGATCATCTTCATCAAAAGTAAAATTGCCACTAATCTTTGAGCAGGTGAAAACATCTAGTGTAGGATGCCATATGGTAATATGAATTTATGATATAATGGGGGGGAAAAAAACACAGTTTGCCAGTTTAAACAAGAAATGTGCTAAAGAATACAACCATAAACCATAAGTTGATAGAATAGTGTTATTTTTGTCTGTACCATAAACTGCTGTATTCATTCCTTGCAACGGGATTCATCCCCTTTGAACTTTATCAGGTTTTCTTATGGCAGAGTCAAATTTAAATGTATTTTATTGGGATTTTATCAAGGCAAACACAAAGTTGTGCATAATTATGAAACAGAATGGAAATTAAAGATATATTTCTTTTGAAAAAAAAAAAAAAAGCCTTTATCCTCCATGACGCTGTACTTTCTGGAACCTCTGGGTTTTACTTAGGGGTATTAGAGTAAATAGAGATGAAAACATGAAAGTATTGAGAATTTTTGTTTGTAAGAAAATGGTAAATGATGCCTCACAAGAGGTGGGTGGTATGGACTTTAAGTTTTATCACAATATTTTGTGGCAAAAGTGACGATAAAAACTATTTACTACCTCTTTTAGGTGACTGTCTGATTGTGACTGCATGGCACAGCTCCACAAACACTAATATTGCTCCTGAGAAACACACCCATTCATTACATATTTATTTAAGACACCAGCTATATGTGATTTATATCACTAAAATGCACATAATAACTGCATTTAATTATATTTTTCGATTTATTCATATACATCTTTATTGAACCAACAGTGGAAAAAAAAATAGTAAAAATAATCCTGACCATATGGACAGTTTTACATTGATGAATCAAAATGATATTATGATAGAACATTTGTGATGATAAGTGATAAACGATACGATCAATCCCAACCTCTGTGTCTCCCTGTCTTCCTACTTCACAATTTGTGCTGGTCTATAAATATTTGATAAAATACGGTGAGGCAGCCGGCTGTACTTTGACGGACGGAATCTGGACAAGTTCGAGGAATATCAATACATTTGCCAGGCATTGTATTTGACACAATCAGACGTGGAGAATAACAAACTCAAAAGCCAAAAAAAAAAAAAAAGGAAAGGGGACACATTTTTCTTTTATATATTTCACCACAGATATGTCAGCAGCTTTCTGGACAGTGATGTATCCGGATGACGAACCCAGTATTTTTTATGCAAAGTGTTCAAGTCTGTAATGTACATAATGGTTGGCAGAGAGCAAACCTCTACAGCTCATTATTTTCATGTAGACGTTTCTTTTTTTTTTTTTTTCTCCTCCTCTCAGCCGTTTCAAAAAGCATCACTGGCAGAGAGTCACAGAGAGATATACGTTCTGCCCATTCCTAACAAGCTTTGCACAGCATGGGTGGTCTTAATTCTAATAAATACACCCATCAAAACTGGCCTTATTTTCCGACACTAAACATACCAAGCCTTAACTGCTAATGATATCTTTACTGGGTGATGTGTGTTCATGCATTAGGCTTTGTGCTGCAGAGAGGAGAAACGTATCTGACAAGCATCTGACACTGATTATTGTACTGCAGTGTTTGGAGGATTTTTATGATGACATATATACTCTCTCACTCTATCTCCACGCGGCGCTCAACAAATGTATGCTTTTGAGATTAGATTGCTTGCATGTGGACGCTCTTGTCTGTCTATCAAGTCATCTGCGTCAAAGCAGTCCTACGCTTTAGTTAAGTCGAGAGCTCGTTCAACTCCTCGCTATTTGAGCCATTTATCAATTTGGCCGCTTCATCCCGTTTGCGGCGCATAACACAACATAACACAACATAACACAACGCCACGCAGCAGCACGGAAGCACGCGAACTCCCGAGACGGCCCTAATCGTAAATTTCAATATTTTCCTCCCTGCGTTTTGGTGAAGCAGGAAGTGGGGAACATGCAGTAAACAGAACAAAGAGAACCACAAGTGAGCAGCTTGCAGAGAGGGAATTGGATTAGTGCGCCAGCTCTGCATTCCTTCATCCTGGAGCTGCTGTACAGTCGTGTTGTGTCATGTAAAGGTTGATAAGGTTCAGTGTGAACATGGCAGGCTGTGGACTTAATGAGCTACACACCCATTTCTTCTCGTTGGAAACTGCTGATACATTCAGGACACGATGCTCTCCGCAAACTGTGTACTACTTTATGCATGGTAATTTGGTTAGAGGCTTGGTGGTAATATCATACTCCAAGGAACACGCGCTCTGTCACTTTTTTCTGGGCCACCGAGAGTAGGGAGAAGCAGAAGCCGTTCTTCTGCTTTATTTCTTCAATGATACTTGGGAGTATTTTTTTTTTTTTCTTTTTCTATACAGCATCATTTTAGATAAGTGCAATTATTGATGGCTCGCACTGTTCACTCTGTTGGACATTCACCCACAAAGGACTGAAACTGACTTGGGGCTGGTATTGTAACTATCGATTCAACTTTGCACTGCATTATAAGCCACTCTGGAAAAGAGGAAAAGAAGACAGAGACTGTCGCTCTGCCCACAGTTCTGGTCAGAATTAAGCAGGTGTAGAAAATGCATGGATTCTTTTTAAATGCATATTGGTGAATCATAGGTGCTTCTGGGAGAAATTATCTAACTTTCTATACCAGCAGTGGTAGGTGATGCCTAAAGAAGATTTTTTTTGTTTTGTTTTTGCTACCAGCTGCAGCCAAAGTAGCTTTTTATTTTTTTGGTTGAGCCCGTCTCATTTAAGAATTTTGTCACTTCACAAGAGAGTCTTCTAAAGCAGCTGAGTTGAGCAAACAGTAGCTATGTCTGAAATAAAAAAAGACTTGAGCTTGAATCCCTACACAGCTTAATCACACAACAGCATTGTATTATCTGAAAACTCCTGGGGAAGCAATTGATAAGGAAAATAGAACTTCCTCATTCCGTGCAATGGTTAAAAATAAAAATAAAAACATGCAAATTTGTTCTCTAAGCTGCGAGGGGAGCAGGACTGACAGCCTGAGGGGAAGAGAGTAGCAAGCGGAAAACAATACTAAAAGATATAAGGAACATGCAGAAATCAGAGACTTAATCAGAACCAAATCCAATGCAAGAACAAATATCAATCTAGAAGGTCATGAAGAAGTTACGGAACAGGAACAGGAGGGGAACAGAACATGGAGATAGTCATTAAAACCGAAAATTGAAAACACGTAGGATCGACGATACAACAGAGTTGCACTGAAGGCACCAGCAACAGTTTCTAACAGATCAGCTGATCAGAAGATGTAAATAAAACATCTAAATTGAGCTTCGTTTCAACATGTCTTCACTGTGCTAAATGCACTTTGGAGAAAGAGTGTTTGTATAAAGATGCCCATGATAATTGGATATCTACAGGCTTTAAATTGTAAGGCCTTAAATTTAGACATTTACTCATTTCGTCTTGGCTTTGTAAAGACAGATGTGATGAGGTGTTAGTTTGTCTAGTATTTTACCTCAGAATGAGGTTAGTGTTTGTCAGGGCATATAATATTTAGAATATAGTAACATCTTTACTTTCCTTATATAATATACCTTCATATGAATTGATTCACACAGTGGAAAAGCCTTGTCAATACAGCAGAGGTTAACAGCCAATTAGTGCCTAGGAGAATAAATGGCGCTCCTGGATTGGCTGCTTTGTGAACACCAGCCAGAAAAATCCTGAAATAGACAAATCTGCGAATACTGACCCGTGAACAACTGGGCTCCACTGTACAACCATCCCAGCAATATCATCTTATTATGCTGAACTGACAGTGACAGGAAAAGGAGTTTTAGAAAATATTACAATATCAATTTCAACAATTTCTAATAAAATCCTGTACATTTACATATATGGTCAGTAGAAAAATGTTTTATTGCGAGGCTCATATTTAACACCAGTCACTCTTCTTTAAGTTCATCTTTCACACTTGGTAAATAGAGCATTGGGCCAAAAAAAAAAAAAAAAAAAAAAAAGAAACGAGCAGTGATCGAACATGACAAGGCGTAGGTATAAAGCACCGGTAGCATTCAGTGTAATGTCATGATCTAGATTCCAGCCTCAGTACCGCTTTTCTCAAGAAATACCCCAAAGACTTAAAGCCCAACACACACGGGGCTGGGGGGGGGGGGGGGGGGCATCGTGTTCTACATTGTCCTTTTCCTTTCCCTCTTCTCCTCAAATATTTGATCTGTCCTCACCGCCTTGTCTGCAAATGTAGCTGTCTGTCAATGTACTTTAACAGACTAACTCTCAGCTTTCCCCCCCATCAGTGTCAGGGTAACACCCCGGCTCTGATCCGGGCTGCACTCAGGTGTGTAACTGACTGCTCTGTTTCCCCATAATTACATTGTGAGCTTGACGCAGTCTCCGACACCTGAGCATGTGCTGTGTGTGTGTGTGTGTGTGTCTTTGCGCGCGTGCGCGTCTTTTCACCCCAGGCGGAAACATGTCATTTCCCGTGCTCCTGTCCTTCTGGCAGACAAATACAATATTAAGAGCCACAAATCTGAGTGTGAGTTGAGAGGAGACGTGGCGGTCGGGGGAGTGGGCAGAGAGAGGCGGAGGGGGTGGGGGGGCACGGGGGGAGGTTGAGGAAGTGTGAGGAGATGACAGTAATGATAGCATATAGACAATAGTCAGGGAAGGAGACGGCGATTGAGTGCATTCGTACAAGTCAGACAAAAAAAAAAGATATCAGATATCTAGGTCTGAGAGAGAGGAGATGAATGCAGTATTGTCACAAAGCCTTATCTCATTCAGAGCATGAATTATCCTATTTACTGTTTTTTTTTTTTTTACATCATGCTCAATTATCATTCACACCAAAAAAAAAACCTGTTATGGTTTACACTTTTATCCCTTTTACATAATCTTCCATGGAATTTGGCATTGTTTTTTGTTTTTTTGTTTTTTTGCTTCCACAAATTTGAGTGTGAGTTGAAACAAGTAAATAAGTAAAACATGTCAGGTTGAAACAAGTAAATCAGTATGCGCTGCACTGCTTTTCCTAAATCGCTCTCATCTATATATTTATCTATTTTTTTGATGCAGGAGCAAAAAGGGATGAGACTGTTAGGAGTTTAGAGCCAACGAGAATCGACCTGTCTTTTTAAGTTAATATCATTAATTGCTCCTACTGGATATTTTTTGTTCCCCTGATGATAAACTAATATATTTTCTACACGCATATTAATTGGATGATTGTCAACATGAAACTCTGGTCAGTGTCGAGAAAATTGAGTTGCAAAAAAGCAGACATGAGGTGAAATGCACAAACCATGTTGTGCACCGAAGCAAATGGGAACAGTGCACTGTAAGCAAAGAATGAAACAAAATTCAGTTAATATATTCTCTCTTCAGGCTCTCCCTTTGGTATTTGCAGAGGAACAAAAGTTATCTGTACAGGTGCAAATCTGAGAACAGAAACAGTGATGGTCTGAAATGCACCATATGAAAAAATAAGACATTTCTGAAAACTCATCTTGAATCTGATGGATCAGTATTGTTAGGGACATTTTTATGGGGACATTTTTATGTTGTTTTCCAGGCACATGTGTCATTTTATAGCATAATAAAGTAACTATGTTAACTTCAGTTGTTCTAAAAATGATTTATATATCAAATATGACTTAAAAGGAATTTTACTTTGCAGTTTAATGCCTTGAAATTGGGCCTCTGTCTCTTTAAAAACTCCTGCTCCTTCTGAAACTCCGCCTTCAGGAAGTCATCACAACATGGCTCCTCTATTAACCCTTTAACAACGTTTTTACCACCATTGCACTGAAAAGTAGCTTGTATAATGAGCTCAGCAGATGTGCAGTTTCACCAAGTATTTGGTCACTGCTGCTGCTGCTAGTCTGTAGGAGCTGAGTGGGGGAGGGCTGCTTTGTGAGGTGGAAACTGCAGCTGCAGGAGAAGCAGAGCTCGATCCATCCAGGGGTTTTGTGTAGCTGAATGGTTGCCATGGGAGATTAAAGGATTTCTCAAATATACATGAAAGAATCAAGGAAAGAGTCCAGGCTTGTTTTTGATGAGGGAATAACATTAGAACATGATATAAAGCTCAAAAAGTCAAATTTACATCAAACTGCCCCTTAAGAAGAACTCCATAATTTATCTGGAACAATTGGCAAGCTGAGCAAAATTCTAAACTTTATGGAATTTGTTTTCTTTGTTAAAATAATTATGGAAAAAAACTACAGAAGTCATCGTGTACTAAGTAACCGCGAGATGACCAGATTCAGTGACTGCAAAACAAGCCAAGAGACCATTTAGTTCCTCCACCACTGTGTTCGATGGACAGTATGAGGTGTTTGTATTAACATGCTGTGTTTGGCTTTTACCAAATGTATCTGCTTTGGCCTCAATTGCTCAGAAAACACTTCTCAGTTTCCATCTACTGATTTGGAGCAAATCAACCAGGCTGCACAAAGTGAAATTTCATCCGATGTTAATGCTACATATGACTGTAGTAAATCTCACAGAAATGGAGAGACCTCTCCCCTACGTGTCGGAGGTTTGAACTTTATCATTTCATCAAATGTATTTTATTAGCTCCCGACTTTTATTTCATTTGATAGTACGTCTGTATCCATGTCGACACACATCATTGTGATACTCCAAAGGGTTTCCACAAACTTTTGCTCGTCATATTAACTCTTTTTATTGCCAAGACTGGAAGGAAATGCAGACAGAGAAACAGAAATGATGGAGCACTCGCCTAGCAAAAAAAAAAAAAAAAAACATCAAAAAATTTCACTACTACTAGCCTCTCGGTAAACTTCCAGGTTTAAACACAATCGGCCCACTCTCTCCTGCGGAAGCCCCGCATGAAGCTGGCGTACACTTACTGTGCCCATAGGCCTGATTTGTAATTCTGCCAAACAAAACCTGCTTTTTGTTTACAGGTGCACACAAAATTGGCATGACTTTTCGAGAGCAAGCCGATCGACCTCTGCTACTTTTGCGCCGTCAGAATCTTGGCGCCCTCCAATCTCCACGGAGATTCGCACCGCGTACCCTCTGACCGGCCTCCTGCCGAGCCCCCGAGCCTCGCAACACAGCCGGATCTCTGTTCCATAGGTCACATCGGATGGCTGGCACGCTTGAGCCCTGTTGACAGCTTGTTGTTTACAGTATGTGTTGTCAGCATGGGGCGGCCTCTGCCGATTGGGGGGCCTGGTGGGAGGTGGATGCACCAGCTGTGTGTGTGTGTGTGTGTGTGTTTCGTGCAGGTTTTTGGAAAAGGAGGCTGGTACAGGTAGGAGGCAGAGGCGGTGGCAGCAGGGAGTTGATGTCAGGGGGATGGGGGGAGGATCGGAGGCTTGGCGAAGGTTTCCTAGCGGGGAGCCCATGGCGTGAGGCCCAGCAGTCTTTGATGCTTTCTGGCTCTGAGAGAGAGAAGCAGCTCGGGGAGAAAGAGAGAGTCGGGGGTGGGGGGAGAAGGTGGAAAGGAAGGATAGAGAGGAAGGTTGAAAGAGGAAAAAAAGGTTACCTGTGGCTCAGCCCGTGTCTGGTGCAGGAGGGCGAGGTGGGGGTGGAGAGGGGAGCTTTGATGTGAGTCCAGGTTGGAGGAGAGCGGCGTTGCTGAGGGAGGCAGAGGAAGAGGATGGCGAAGGTGTGGAGGAGATGAGATGAGAATGGCCGGAGCTCACCCTCACCCACACTTCCACCTTTCTCCAGCGAGCAAAAACTCTGGAGTATCTGCTGAGAATGCTGAAGACGTGGTTTGGATAATCTCGGGGAAACACATTAACCGTGCACACTGTATATTGATCTTACGGTTCCCAGACAGTGGGTGAAGTTTAAGACGTCCATCTCTCGCCGGCGTTCGAAGAGAATGTTAAAGTCTTTCATCTCTCTCCCATGTGTTTGCAGCAAGAACATGGGAGGAAAGGCAGAGAGGGGGGGTGAGGTTTTCCTCCCTCTGAGAGTGTATAAACCTGTGTGGAGAGAGAGAGTGTGTGTGTAGCCGGTGTGTTTATGAGAGCATACATGAACGCTTTGTTCAGAGGGAACCCTCTGTGAATATTCCAAACCAACAAAGGCAAGATCCTGCTGGGGCTGCTGTGTATCAATAGATCAGAGGTGTGTGTTTGTGAGTATGAGTGTGGGTGCATGAACATCACTGATTCTCACACAATTATCAGGACACCAAACAGGCGCAACACCCGCTGGGTCTACCACTCTCCGCAATGCGCCTGGGCTCCCACAATGCATCAGTATTTCAAAGCCGCGCATCCCCGGAGACTTTGCTCTAACAGCGAGGTCTCTTCTTCCAGGAAGTGACACGCCCTCCTGCTGAGACACACTCCCACAATGCACCGAGGTGGCTCCCGTAGCGACGGTGTGTTTGCTCATGTTGCGACCGTGCGTCTGTCTACCCGGCAAGTTAACGGCGCCGGTGTCTTTCTGTCTCGTTTGCTCCGTGCCGGCCTCCTCCGCTTCGACTGTGCTTGTGTTTTCGATCCCGGATTGGGGTCAGCAGACTGAACTCGAAAGCTGACAACCAGAACAAGAACAAGAACACATCCGGCAGCCCTGTGGACTCTGGAACACTGGAAAATGCTTTCCTGTGACGAAGGGTAACCCAAGGCGAGGCTGACACATCATTCGATTTCTTTTCCACTGAAGTCTCTGAACCCGTGGCCAGTTTACAGTGGATATACAGTTCAGCTCAGACTCGGTCGACAGCTTGCCACAGATCGTTGGTGCGCCGCTCTAAAGGAGGAGGAATTCTTAGGAATCTGTCTTCGGAGAGTAGGAGTGACTGAAACCTCATCTTGACCTAAATTCGTCTCCTCTGTAACATCTTTGCTCAGCTTGTTTCTTCTGCAGCACACAAACTGTGTCAGTAAATAAATGATCCGTAAACTGAGATATTTCCACATAGGTTGTCAGAAATGTTACATATTTAATTACTTCTACTGCCATAACAGTGAAACTGATTTAAATGTATGTCTCAAGAAAAGGCAACCAATGCAACAATTATCGCAGCAGATCCGTATATTTTTTCCATCACAAGTTGTAGAAAGAGAAAGTCGACCTCATCCATTGGAGAGATTTTGGTTTTAGTTTTTCTCTTTTAGTTTTAGGTGTTCTCAACCATAAATTGGACCAAAATTACTTTCATTTGTTAATGGTAAATAATCTGAACTTGGCTTTTGTACAAATATTCTGAATGGCTTGGAAAATGTTAAATCCTTCACGGATCTACCCTCAAAGGTTAGCTGCAAAACAAATCATTTTTGAATATATGAGCCAAATGGATTAGAGAAAACAGCCTAGCAACATTATTCATCACCCAGAAAGTTTTCCGTTGTCACTTTAACACCTTAGCAGGAACTTTATTACCTTCTTTCCACTGAGCGGTACAGCACGGCACGGGTCGGGGTTGTTTAGTACTTTATTTTGCCTGTTTCTTTTGTAAAATTGGCCCATACAGCTGACCAGTACTGCACCATTCCCCTTCAGTTGTAAGTCCATAAGGTAATAATACTATTGGGTTAGGGCGAGGAAACTGGCATCACACAACACAGTCAATTGATTGGGGGACTGAAAAACTTCACATCTTGCACGAGTGTGTCACGCCGGTCGTCACGTTAGTGTGACGCCATGTTAGGTGTTTGGGTTTAACCCGGTGAGATTATAACTGGCAATGGAGACGCAGTCCTGTGTCATAAAATAGTGTACCGAGCTGCGGGGTACCGCTTGGTAGAAACATAATTGTTAGGTAGAAGACAAATTCTACATTATTCTTTTTATTTATTTATATTTTTACAAATACCAGTATAAAAGGTGTGGCATAATAAAACAATTCAGAGAAAGTAAATCCTCAAGCATCACCTAACTAGTGAATAAAAGCTAGAATCCTAATTTTTGGACATCTTTTGAGAATTGAAAGAGCATGGAGAGTAGCATAAACCTACCAAGACATGACTGTCTACCTAAACCAGTGTTTCTCAATTCCGGTCCTCAGGCCCCCCTGCCCTGCATGTTTTAGGTGTTCCCCTTCTGCCACACACCTGGATTGGATCTGTGGGTGATTAACAGGCTTCTGCAGCACTTGATGACTGCAGAAGAGGTCGTGCAATCATTTAGATCAGCTTTTCTAAAATGGAGACACATATAAAACACAGGGCTGAGGACTGGAATTGTGAAACACTGACCTAAACCAACAGCACAAGAGTGTTATTCAAGGAAGTAGCTGAGAGTCCTGTGGGAATAATAGAGGTGCTCAAGGGGGAACATGACAAATTAGCCATGGAATCTACAATCTGTTTTCTTCTTTTTCTTTCTGTTTTAATTTTTTTTTTCATGAAAGCCTGGGGAGAATCCATGTAAAATAAGACCAAAAATTAACTTTTTGACCTACAGGTCAAAACTATGTGAGAAAGAAACACTGCGCGTCATCCTGAACATGGTGACATCATCATGATATTGGGATGCTCTTGCTCATCAGGGACACGGAGGCTCGTCAGACTCGATGAGAAGATTCAGAGCAGTAGTGGGAGAACAACTAGAAGCTGCAAAATGCTTGAGACTGTTTGTTATTGTGTTTGTAGTTTTATGAGAAATGGTTTGAGGTTGAAATTCTGTTGTAAGGCACTGAATATATCTCACAGCTACTGTCAGTGTTGTTCAAGACATGGAGACTTTTATTTTTAAACGTAAGTCTGGACAATGTTTTGGGGCAGTTTGACATCTCGAATATAAATAATGGCTTTTTTCCTTTATGCAAAATTTAAAACAAACAATTCTCTTGCGTTGATCTAAATAACATTGTGTCGATTTTAAAAGGTGCTGCTAATTTACAGTTAATTTGATTTTGGTTCATCTACTCTTAGATTTTGTTGCTATTGATCTACTTTGAACCTCAGCCACGTTGCAATGCCAAGCGTGCTCCTGCAGAACGTTGTGTGAGATGTGTGGAAAAAGTGTGATCCTACACAAATGATGTGATGTTGCTCCCCAATAAATTTACAGTTCAGTCTTGTGCAATAGGCTGACACTTCATGTTCTGGTTCAGAAATGCTCCAGTGAAGCTGTGGGCTATGTTGAAGTCGTGTGTTTATAATTAACATTGTCGTGTTGCTGAAATACTGAGCATACTATTAATAATGAGACTTTACTGCGCATTACTCAGGTTGATATGCTACTACTTTGCAATTGCAGCTGCATTTTGAAAATATGCACACATACCAATACAAAATTAGGAAATAATCAAACATGTCCAACGCTGTATCTGCTAGTTAAAATAAAAAATAATGGCCGGGAACGAAGAAAACAAAAAAGTCGTTTTTTCAGGCTTTACACCGATAAACTATTTGTCTACCCTCATTTTTATCTACCCTACATGTTTTAATCAAAAACATAATTATATAAATATAGACTTCAACAGGGATTGGGCTATTTCTTTATTATTAATATGAACCCAAATATAAGCTGTAAATAGCAGTAAAGTATTGAATGTAGTAGTTCTGCTTTTGCAGTGGCTCTCTGACCACATAGCCATGCAGAAGAACTGTTGCAGACCAGACGCATTAACACCACCGGACTTGTGTTTTACAAAGACTAATTGATTTTCTCTTCGCAGACCTGCCAAGTAAATCAGAACATGGCGTCCGGTCGTCGAGGTGTTTGCTTTTCCGGCGCGTTTTAAGATGTTTTCAGCGATCGCGCTTTGGCAAAGCTTTCTGCCCTGGAGTGGCTCGTATATAATGGACTGCCATGAAATCATAATTGCGTGTTTATGAACAAACCAGCTGGTTGAGGCAGAGGGTAATTATTTTTCTCTGCGTTCTCCTTTCCGCTCACCGCACACTTGCGTCTGATAACTGCTCTGGTGGTAAATAAACAGTGGGCAAAATACAGGAGGAGAACCAAATGGGAAAATGAGGCCTCTGTAGTTCTGCCTGTCTGTTGTTCAGGTGTTTATAAATCACCGTTTTCCCTGCAGTTTCCCCCCACTCTCTCTTTGTTGTAGGAGAAACACTTAGATAATTTAGACTGAATGGATTTTGAAGTAGAGCGGAGAGGCATAGAGCCATAACCAAGAAGATATTGGAAAGTAGGCGAAACTTCTCAACATGGCTCTGCTGTCGGGTGTTATGCTGCAAACTACTTAATGGTGTGGTAATTCAAAACCTGTTGCATTGCAAAAATTAAGATTAAATTGCAATTTCAGGACTTAAAGGTCTGCACACACATACATGTATATATACACACGGGAAGTTTGCTTCGTTGGTGTTACGGCAGTTGGCTTGTCGAGGCTCCGGGAACAAAACTAAGTAACTCCAGTCGAGCTGCTCTGGCCTGAGTCTGGAAGCGGAGTGTGATCATCAGGGCCAGTGAGAGCTGACCTGCTCGGGCTGGAACACAGCACAGTTATCCTGTCTCATTAACGAAGCCACTGCTCTCACATTTAGCCTCGTTAGCAGCTCGGAATGAACATCCAGCGGCCCGTTGAGGATTCGAGGGTTAATTGTGGCTTGTGTCAGAACTTAGACCAGGCCAGCTCAATAATGGGCTGCAGTTATTGGCTTTCTGGCTATGGGGATGCGTGTATGCGTGTGTGTATGTAGGGTGGGGATTAGGAGCTTGTCTTTGCACATGTGCGCTGCCTGTCTAGAGGTATTGGTTTTGGTGTCGACCCGGGGACAGTTCTCTTTCTCTGTGACATCTGTACTAACAGACAGCTGACTCTTGGGGATGAGTTCTGGATCCCTCTGTTCAAATAAGACACACAGCTTCTTGATATCCGAACTGCTGCAGACCTCGACATGGAACATGTGAGCACACATCCTTGGCCCGTTCATATTTTTTCTGCCTCTTTGCTTTCGTTTAACATAACCTTTTATTGTTACGCTGATGATATGTAGCTGTATATATATACCTGTCTATCAGCAATTGGGAGTTGGTTATTAAATAATTTTCTGCTTCTTAACAGCGATAAGACAGATTCAGTGATCACGAGACCCCAGAAACTTCACTTTGCCTCAAAAATTTCACCTAGAAATCTGATGATTGCGTAATAAAGTGCAAGAACCTGGGTGTGTGTTTCTACTCTGCTTTCTTTTGAGACTCATCTAAAAGAGGTAACTAAGCCTTGAAGTGTTATCATCTGAAAATGCAGAGGTCCTTAGTCATGTATTTGTGTCTTCACATATGGACACAAATGTGAGGACACACACTGCCGCAAAATAGATCTTTAAAAATAGTTTTAAAGTTCTGCAGATGGTTCCATTAGAACCATTACTGGGCATAAACTATTATCTGCCTGTAGACAGATGAAGTGAAATTCACTGTATATTTTAAACAGTGTCGTATATAATTAAATGATAATGTTTTCTGTGTTTCTGATCATCCCTTATGGCATATGTTGTTGCTCTAAAACATACTACCAGGACTAAATGTAAGGTGTGGAACAGATGGCGCTGTAGTGACATCCAATACATGTTTTGTTTTTTTAAATTTCTTGATATTCAAGAAATGAAAAGTCAGCACAAACACACACAATCACACACACACACACACACACGCACCCAAATTTAGTTGAACATGAGCCAGGTTCTGGTTTTTTGCTATCTTATGTCTGAGGATATAAAATGTTGGTACTAAATGTTTGTATTCAATGAATTAATGTTATAGTCTACATTAACATTTTATAATCCTACCTAATTTCAAATGTTTATGTTGTTTTGGTAAAAATCAAAGGAAATCAACTTAAACGGCTTTTTCCTACAACTGCTGTCATATTTTTCTCTTTTTGTTGCCCCTAATTAAAATAAATCTATTACCTTAACTGAATTGCAGCCTCTTACTGCTGTTTTCCATTGTGCTTACTCTAATAATGTAATAATAAATTGACTTTTTTTTCCCAGGTACTACATCAGCTAATCAAATACAGCACACTGGCCTGTGGCCACTGCAGCAATACTTTCACAGAATAGACAGAAAGTAAATATTAGACTTAGCAGACTTGGCACTAGACAGGCATCAACCTGATCCTTTTAGGAAATACACAGAAGACAAATAAAATAGACTTCCTTCCCTCTGCTCTTATAGAAGCCATCGGCTCTCAATAAAACACTATTTAACGTTGCCACGGTGAATCAGGCTTAGTTAAAGTTCCTCGGGTGCATTCAGCTTCATCAACATGTTGATGCAGACCTGCCATTTGCAGAGTGCGGCGTGCGACTCCGGCGCTGGGAAGGGGGGATGGAGGGGTGGTTGAGCAACAGGCCAACAGGAAGCACAAATGGGAGCCGCTTGTGTTTTGGAAAATGTTCTCGCCTTAGTGCTGCTCAAAATACTCAGCAGGCTTTTTATTTTAACGAGGCCTGGCTCCAGCTGCAGTGCCCTGCCGAGCAGAGCGTTTCTGCGTGGAAAAGATGGCTGTGCGGCACGCAGCCGGCGGATTTGCGTGCGTCGGAATGAACAGCCGTCGTACGTGTGCGCTTTCGGCTCTTTTGGAGAAAGGGGGTGGGAGGGAGAGAAATGACAGGCTGCGGTTTTGAAATGGCTTCGGCTAAATAAGACGTCTTGCTGCATGAGAGACACGGTGTGTTTGATTGGGTCTGCGTAGGTGTAAAAGCATTGTGCTTTTTCTTCCCCCCCCTTGCTTTCTTACAATATGTTTTCTTAAAATTATCTCTTTTTCTTATCCCACATCCCACCCACACAGACACTTACATACACACACACACATGCATACACACCACTACCACCATCTCTGTTGACAGGGTAAATTGTATGAAAAGCTTTTAAGGCAATTAGTGGATTGAGCTGGAGCCTTTCTTCCCATTCGCACTGTTCATTAGCAGCTCCTCCAGTCTGTGATATTACCATCACTCCAAGCTGGCATCAACACCACTCACTCCTTATGGATGTTTGTGTGCAGATGTGTTTCTTCGTGTCTGTCTGTGGTATTTTACACATCTCCTTGCTGAGCCACAATTTAAAAGCGAAGCTTTGTCAGAAAATAGATCCTCGCTGGCCGGAAACTCGGACTATTTTAATCCGTTTCATGCATCACAAAGGAGGAAAATCTAATGACGCACACACGCACACACAAAAATCTTCAAGTAATCACCGTCATTGCTCTTTTTTTTTTTTTTTTTGCTTGATTATATTTTGTTGGCCATTAAAAAAAAAAAAAAAAAGTACCATCAAGATGATGATGAACATTCTCATCTGTTAACCTCTGTTATCCGCCGGGGTTAGACTTGAAGAAAATACTGAAACAGGAAGAAAGTCTGGAGAAAAATCTTGAGGTTACGATGGGATCACACCCTGTCGCTGTGTGTTCTGTAAACCGCAAATGACTCAGTGTTGGGAACAGCGACACTTGACTGGATGAGGTAAACCCAAAATGCAGCATTTTTGAGAGTGTAACTTTCTGTTACCTAGGCAAAATTTGATTCTGATATGGCGATATGGATGTAAAGCTGTATCACGATTTTGTGTGGTATTATCGTGATAAAGATAAAAGTGGCAACATGAACTATCTATGACTCCTTTTTGGGGGAACTGTATGACCTGTGACTTTGTGTCGCAACATTTTAAGCACAAACACAAATACTGGTCTTGGAAAAAATATTCCCATTTGTAATAAGTCACATACCAAAGTGTGATTTGTATCACTAAACTCCTCACAATAACATTGGAACATATTTTCAAACATATTTCAATATTTACCAATACTCTTAATTGATCAGACAGTGGAGAACACAGACAGGTGTGAAGGATTTCAATGATCATTAATTAGAATTTATCGTGTCAATGATAAATCAAAATCTCCTTGTGATAATAAATGTACCACAATAAAAGATAAACACTACAATAAATTGTTTATCATTTAGCTCCTCCAGTATGTAAAGAAGTTCAGACACAACAGTCACATGATCTTTGTGACCCTGGAAATGTTTGACAAATTGCTCCAGGTCAACACTCCCTCCCATAAAAAAAACAACAACAACAAAAAAAAACAATCTCATGGATTTTCTTTTATAAATGATGTGCTGTGCCCTGCAGCAGTTCTGCATCTCACCTTGACCACACCCTAATCGTGATGACACAGACTCACATGCCCTGCTTTCTTGTGTGACATCAAGAACAGATGTCACACAAGAAAGGTGGATAAATGCCACCATTAATTGGAATTTATTATGACAACAATAAATCAAAATTCAAATCTGGAATTATGTATTGTGATACGATAAATGCTCACACCCAACTCTAAGTACCATGTTCATCTGTTTTTAACCCTTAAAGGCACCACATTATGTGAAATCATCATTGTTGGGTTTTACATCATGTTGTAATGTCATTCAAAAACAAACTTGGAGTGTTGCCTTGATTTTCTCGTGCATGTTTGAGAAGTCCTTTAATCTCCCGTGGCAACCGTTCAGCTGAGCAAAACGCCTGATTGGACCCAGCTCCACCTTCGAAGCTCCTGCTCGGAAATGCAGTTACTGAGGTTCTGCCTCACAGAGCAGTGCACACCCTCTCAGCTCCTTCAGACTAGCCAGCAGCAATTAGCAGACACACCTGGTGGAACTGTGCATCTGCTGAGCTCATTATTATAGTTTATAAAATGTTGTTAGGGGGCTAGTAGAGGAGCTGTGATGACTTCCTGAAGGTTGCGTTTCAGAAAGAGCAGGAGTATTTAAAGAGACAGAGACCCATTTACAAGGTGTTAAACTAAGAAGTAAAATTTCTATTAAGTCATATTTGATTTAAACACAGCAGTTTTATAACTGAAGGAAACATAGATACTTAATTGTGCTATGAAATTGCAACATGTGCCTGAAAAACACAATACTAGCCCTTTAAAGAGATTGTGTTTTGTCATAAACTCTGTGAATCAACCACAGACCAGCAAAGATGCTTCAAAGTGTCAAGATGCTGATTGAAGTTGGGAAGAGCGAATAATTATCCATAACATGTGCTGAAAGACCACTCAGAGAGGAAGAAACAATTACTTCAAGGGTTATAAAGTCATTGTTGAGCCCTTACTGAAAAACCAATAAAAAATTTGCACGTCAATCTCATTCAATGTATGTAAGTCATGCGACCAACACACCTGACTCGGCTGCATTCGTCCTGCTTCTGGAAGGAGACATGAAATGTTTCAGGGTAATTCTACCAAATACTCAAGGAATGTGTGTAAACTTGTGATGCAGGAGAAACGGATAAAAAGATTCTCTTAAAAAAAAAAAAAACATTTCTCATTAGTCTGGCATTTAGGATGTAGAACAATCCTAACATGGCAAAACAGAAGGAAACATTTAGTCTGATTCAATGTCAGACGGAGAAATAAAGGTTTTGTGTCGTTTACATACAACTTGTGTGCAGCGTATGTACATTTCTGGATTAATTTGTGTTTCTGTTTGCTTAAGCCGGGGAATTATTTCATTAAAGAGAAAATAAAATTGAAAATGTTCTTGAGATTTCGCACTATATCAAAGCCATATTGGAACGGGTCTTCTCCTTGGATTTTTCTGGGTATTTTTTATGTTCATATTTGTGGGTTATTGTGCTTCAGCTGTGTTCTGCCGCATGTGTGTGTGTGTGTTGGCGTGCGTATGCGTGTGTGTGGGCGCACAGTTGATAGAAAGAGAGAGAGAGAGTTAATTATGTGGAACACGGGAGTGTCACTTTAAAGGAGGGGGGGGAAACCAAGTGTTTTACATTATTGATGAGTGACACACATTGCTGACATGATCATAAACACAACACACACGTGTGTTTCTGTGCACTGTCACACCAATGCCAACCTGCAATCTAAACACACACACCCAGATATAGATAGTGTATAGAGGTGGCAGTGATTCCTCCTCTTATTCCAGGCACACTCGGTGTACCTGCTATATATTAGGCTTCCGTCTGTGGTCCGTATGGGACCGCCGTCGTTCCCCGTGTGTTCCATTATTCAGCAGACGGCGCATTTGATCCCACTGCTCAAGCCGATCTCGGTCCATCATTAATGCCGAGTTTGGCTTGAACCAGAATGTGCTGTCATTACCGCTTTACTCACGTACGCAAACATGCATGTGCGCACAATAATTATGTCCCTTACTATAGTGTTCAGCCGAAGAGACCCTAAATTAAAGATCGCAGATTTGTTTCGTGCTGCTTCGGTTGAAGCAACAGAGCTGGTTTCCTTCTGTGGGGGAATTTCTACGCACATTTAAGGAAGTCGTGTACATTTTCTGTGTTGATTGTTAGTATTTCACTTTTGTTTTAGTGTTTCCCCCTGCGACATATCGCTTCCTGTGGCTCCTTCCGCTGGTACATGACTGTGGAGAGAAGAAACTCGCTTGAAATTTAAATAATCGGGAAACACGCAGAGTTACTCTGGAAATGGAGGTGACAGATTTGTGGGACAAACAGAAAATAAAGTGTTTTTTTTATCAATACTAAATTGAAGGGAAGTGGAGGAAGAAGAACTTAGAGATTTAGCTTTAGTTTAATCCTTATCATGTTTGCTGTGTCCTCAGATGGCTTGTGGTAACCTTCTTTTACATTTTTTTTTGTTTAAAGAGTGCATTTGTGTTTCTCTGTCACATGAAATCCAAACAAGTTGACGTTAAGTTTGCGATATACAGCTGAAAAATTTGGAAAAGTTAAAGATATATTCGATCACATGTTGTGGATGTTGGCAGCTGAAGGCGCTGCCATCACCACACGCCAAAGAAAGAAAGAAATGCAAACAGCACAATTACAGCAATATAGAGGAGTTTCCAAACTCATTGTTAAACAGCACAATTTTGTTGATGAAGAAAAACAATTTTTAATCCTGTTTTTATATGATAGTATGCGATTCAGTTCACATTTTCACTGTAAATCTGTTTCATGTAAAGTGAAGAAAATGAAACAAAAATGTTAACTCTGGAGTACATTTACTTCTTCAGCAAAACACTGCAAGAAAATAGTCTATCATTCAATTCAATTCAAAAATACTGAATTTTTTCTAAAAAGTTATCGATTCAGAAGTCTCATTATTTGAGTATTTTCCAACATTATTTGTGGTTGGTAATACTGTGTTCAGTTTAAGCTTAAGATTAGAAATTGGGATATTATTGACATTTTCAGGGTGGAAAGTCTTTCTCCTATTGAAATGGAAGCCATACTTCCACCTTGTCTTATGGTGACGGCTTTGCAGAGCTAAAGATTATTATTTTTTATCCTGTTCTGATTTGTTGACATAATCATTTTTTGTGTGTCTCCCTGGCCTTATGATTTAGCTTTTAGACACCAAATCTGTGCTGTTTTAAAGTTTCTAGAGAAGAAAATTATAACAAAACTGACATAAAAATTCACAACATCTGTCACGTTGGGCAGGACAAAACTGATTTCAACCAATAATATTGCAGTGTTAAAGTTAAATGTATGCCAAGCGTCTGTCAAGACGATTGTTTTCTCAATTCAGAGATTTTGAGATGAATTCAGTTTAGTCAGACATGTTACTCATATGGTTTGGCAAGATTCTAATATTTTACCAAATGTTTGTTATGAGACCGATAGCTGTGTAAAAATAAACTCTGACCTCGTTAAGTGCCGCCTTCATTAAAGCGCCTCAGGTTGTAAGTTGTCACCTCTATGCCGTTATTTTGCTTATAAATATCTTTATAGTCACTCCAGTGTCTGTAAAATATTCTGAAATCGACCTATCAGAACATTTGGACATACTAAAAAGTAAGCAGTACCTGTGGTTTATTTTATTTCCCTCCTCCGGTGCGGACACACTGACACGTTGGTTTATTATATCCTGACTTTATGGCGCTGTAGGGTTCAGGAGTCAAGCACGTACACTCTAGGCTCCGGCTACAGATCAATACAGTATAGAGAAGGCCAAGCTGCACAAATATCGATTAACCAATATGCATACATCTCATGTCACACTACATCTCTCTAACACATATGGACGAAGCCATAAAAAAAATAAATAAAAAGAAAAATCTCACCCGCTTGTGTTTACGTGCCAGAGACACAAAGAAGTGGAAGAGTTGAGACCAAAATTATCAAACCGAGGTGCTTTTTTTTCCTTTTTTCTTTGGTGTTACCTTTTTAGCATAATCTCACAAATCAAACTAAATATGAATACATTTAGCAGATTGGTGCTCCATTTGTATTCCCATTTGCCTAGATTTAGGTTTTGTTTTTTGTTTTTTTGTTTTTTTTGTAGCAAACTCTGTAGGTGGATTTGGCAAGACGCACAGAATGAATATGTAACAAGGACCTTTATGCCCACTGTTGGGTTTGGTGGGGAATCTTTGACCTTATTGGTAGAGTTGAGATCTGACCGGGTCGGGTCGGACCAGAACGATCTGGGCTCATGTTGCTGCGGCGCGTTTTGTAAGCTTGCAGCACATACAGCACAGTGAAAGAAAACCGAGTCGTGTTAATCTACTTATTATGGCATAAATAGAGGAGTAGATAGTTTAACCCGTTGAGGAAATAAAGTAAGTTTGGCGCAGAAGTTAATCGGACCGTAATGAGAGCAGCGCGCTGCATGTGCATGCAGCTCCGCTCCTAGCAATCACACGTCGGATGATTTGAACTTGACTCACCCCACCCCATGACTCACTTAGTGAGTCACTTGTTGACTCACAACAAGTGACAAAATGGAGCTGGAAGATGCTCAGCAAAAGCTAAAAACGGGTGAAGTTACACTTGCTTGCTCATGTGCAGGGTCAAACAACATCCCTCCTTGATTCACCATGCTTAGAAATAGTTTTTGATGCATTACCTCTCGAAATATCACAGCTAATTGTGTTTCTCCTAACACTCCCTGCTGTCTGAATCCTCAAGGTTAGCAGAACTTCCTCAGGGAGACTGAACTATTAATCAAAAAATGGAAATTTGTCATTTTGTGCCATAACCAGGTTGCCCCCGAAGACCATATGTGGTGCTCCAAAAACAGATAAATTATTATCAATAAGTTATATAATTAGAAGTAAACTGTGTCAACCTGGTAGCCTTTCATATTACTCAGTAATCATAGAGAAGCTCTCAGTTTCAAACAGGTTAGTGACCCCCTGATGTAGAGAAATCTGTCAACCTCAGTGTTTTGGTGCAGTGCTACTGGGGCATCGTAGCACATTTGACCCCTGCTGCCATAGATTAGGTTATTGTGTCCATATATGTTTTATTTTTTCGATTACTGACACAATATCTACTACAAAAAAATTCACATTCATACACAGATTATTATATTTTGAGTAACTGGAAATTTTGTTTTTCCAAAATAGCGCTGGCTTTTCCTCAGTTTCCATGTTCGTGCTAAGATCGCATTAAATTTGAGTTTCTTAAAGCTCATCAACCGAACTGCTTTTTAATTTCACAGATAATTAGAACTTGATAGATAAAAAGAGTCTTAAAAAAAAAGTCATGATAGAGGTAAAAAGGAAGGGGGGGAAAAAAACGCTTTATAAGGTCTGAGACAGATTGCTGTAGGAGATAAGGTGAACTTGAAACAACAGATACGATGCTTTAATCCTTTGCTCCTGACTTTAACCTTTGCCCCACAGCAAGGACAGAACCTCCATTCCTTCTTCTGTCCCTCTGGCGTCTATTATCATGATGATATCAGATGTGTGTTTTTGTGTTGAGAAAAAAAAAAGAAAATACAAAAAAAGCCCCACAGCTCCTCGTGACTTATTGAATAAAAAAGGAGGGTAATTTCCGAGGTCCCTGCGGTGCATCAGAAGCCCTCTGAGCTGCTGACCTCCTCCCAGACGCTGACACATCTCCGGATCCTCTCTGACTCTTCTTCTCTCTCCTCTTTACTCTTTTGTTTCATAACAAGAGCAGAGCTGAGAATTGTGGGGACTGTTTTAATGTCCCTCTCTCTCGCTTTCTCTCTCTTTGTCTTTTGCTCTTTTTATCGTCTGCCCATCTCCCACTCTCTTTTCCGTCGCCCGTCTTCGCAAAACCATGGTGACATGACCGGTCGCGGGTTGCCATGGTGACAGTCCCACTGGCTTGGCGGCGGCGGCATTGGCAGTGTTGAACCCGGTCCATGCGTGTGTTTCTAGGTTTCTTTTCTTGCCCGTTAGATTGTTGACAAGTGTTCACAGTGTGTGCTGTTCTATGATGGGCGCTCATAGCAGTGACAGTGTGCGTATAAGCGGCCATTACTGCGTCTCTCTCGTGTGTGTGTGTGTGTGTGCGTGCGTGCGTGCGCGTGTGTGTGCGTGTGTGCGTGTGTGTGCGTGTGTGTGTGTGCGTGCGGCGTGTGTGTGTGTGTGTGAGTGAGTGAGTGTGCAGCCTTTCTGCAGATGTTCTCTGGCCCCAGTGCCTCCTGCCAGCTGCTCCGCCCCCAGAACTCACACATACGCACACATCTTCTTAATTAAGAGGACTGTGCCATGGTGGGCGACTCAACAGGGGCACGGTGGCACACACACATCAGACACTTTCACCAGGAGTGCTAAGCACGGAGTGTCTATTAGCCGCGCTTCCGTGTGGGTTGGTTCGTGCGCGGAGCCGATCCTCCGGCGGTGCCCTTGAAGCCCTCTGGTTATGAGAGTAGTGATGGTGGTAGGTAAACATGCGTGCTAATCAGGCCGACGTGTCTCATCCACACTCTCCACCAGGCTCCGCAGGCGGGGAGGGATACTGACACCGACAGGCTCGCCGAGCGTTCAGAGGGAAGCGAGGAGGAAGCCGGGGCCGAGAGAACAGGAGAGACGGGAGGCAGGGAAGTTTTAGCCGGAGATGCGGTCAGGAAATTGGAGAAATTGGCTTATTTCGGATAATAAGGTTGACCCAGTCAGAGCGGGTCGTCGATGAGCAGCTTTTGATTAAATAAAAAATGTATAACGTTCTCTTCTTCAGAATTTAAAATAAGAGCTCAACACGGTTGTTAGATAAGGAAGTGAAATTAGTCCAGGGCTTTGAGGTGCTTGATTTGAAACGATTATTTAAGCATCGTTCAGACCATCTTCAATAACTGTGTCAGCTTGATAATGTAGATAGCAGTTAGGAGTCAAATGAAGAAGATATCAAGACTGCTAGTATCTAAATGGTTTTATTATTTCCGGTAATAAATAGTAATTCAGGTGTTTAAGTTTTTCACTGAGAGCCTATTAAATTAACCCCAATAAAAAAATGAATATGAAAAGGTAACACACTTATGGGTGTTAAAAGTGTAACATTTTCAGCTCTGGTGACAAAAACTCATAGTTAACTCATATTCTGTGAGACAGAATCAACAGTGAAAGAAGTGTATTTCTTTTGTATTTGTTTTCTTTTATTCATTTATTTCGTCTAATTTTGGCTGAACTTGGGTGAGGAAACCAATTTTGTTTTATTACTACACATTTTATGTTGGTGCAATGTTAATGCTTTCCAGCAGGTTAAATGACAATATTTGAGTTCAATGGAGTGATGACCATGAATGTATTTTTAGACAACAAGGAAACACTGCAACCAAAATAAGACTTTAGCTGTCAGGAAAGAGGCAATGAACTGGTTTGTTTTTGTGCCGCTTTGGATATTTTGCACGGGGAATCAAGAATGAGTCTCGATGACTACCGAAACATCGTGGAATGAAAACATACGGCCTGGTGTCAGAGTTCAGCTCTTGTGTTCTCCGGCAAGATAATGACCCCAAACATAAAGTTACAAGGAAAAAAAACAACAAAAAAAAACACCTTCAGCTACTTTTTTAACGAGATTCTGTGAACCGAGATCTTGATCCTATTAAATGTCCAGGCAATATCTAAAAGACTATAGAGCGGAGACGCCACCTTTCAAACCTCAGGTGACTTGTGCCCTTTTTTCTTTTTTTTTAAAAACATTGTCATCTGTTTAATTGTGTGAAATATTCAACTGAGTGAGTAATTAAAAGTAAACTGTGATTTGTGTTCTCTATTAAGGAGGGCTATTTACTTTTTTTGTGTGTCAATTTCAAGTTACGTCAGAGAAGTCCGTGTCAGACCAGTGACCGAAGTAATAGTTTCCAAATAATTAATAAAAGTTTCGATCTTAAGTGGAAGTGAAGAGGTAAAAAGCCTTCAGAGTTTTCTTGGATTGATCCTTTTCTTGTTCTCTTCCTCGTGTCTTACTTTGTGGCTTCAATCCTCCCTCTTTAATGTTTAACTTAACCTCATTTACATTCAACACCCTTTGGTCCTGTCGCTCTTCATGTTCCTTATTATTTCTTTCTGTTTCCCCCTCTGGTCTTCTTTAACTCACCCTTCTCTCTGGTGTCTTTGTTCTCTCTCTATTTTCGTCTCTTTCTCTCTCTTCCTTCCTCCCTACTGAAGGTCTGTCATCTTCTCTCCTCTTTTTTCCTAACACACCCGGACACGACAGAGCACCACCGATAGTTAATAATACCCTAATTTCCGCTCTTCACGGTGTGTAGAAGGTGTCGCAGATAACCTGATTTATCAGACGGCCATTAGAATGAGAATCAGGAGTATTAGAGCAATGGACATTAACGTTCACATTGTTTAAACAACGCCACGGGACTAATGGATTTCCAAATGAATTTGTCAACAGCGTTCTCGGGGAATATAATTAGTCAAATGAGAGGGAAGCGGCGAATGAGGCCAGAGGCGGAGTCGGGAAGTAGCTTAAGCTGCGGAAAAGAAAATCACACATGCAGACAGGTTAATGGAAGCTCTGAGGATCGTCGGTGTGAGTTGGGTCTTGCGTGTGGATTCAGAAGGGATTACATGGATGTCAGACAGGAAGGGGGGGAAAAAAAGTTGCATGAAAAATAACATGTATGCAGAGATTTGCAAAAAGATTCGCTTTAAGGGTGTTTTAAGACCTTATCGACTGATAGGCTCTGTTCAAACTTAGTTTCTGTTGATTCAGTTTGCTTTCACACTGCACTGTGTCAAGCAGACCAAACCAATCGAAAAATCTCTTCATCTCTCGTCATGTGGTGGCGCTGCACCAAGAACCACAGAAAGAAAGACATGAAAACCTCTGAAGAAGACACTAGGAGCAACTTCATTCTTGACTAAATGTAATAAACGTGGAGTGGTGTCAGATGGTGTTAAGATTTCTCTTTGGTTCCTGGTAAAAGACCACAAGCCATTTCTTGAGCCATCGCTAGACACTCGGATTTGATTTGGTTGTATTTACCCGTAATTCCCTGTGCTATAGTCTGATTTTGAAGCAGTCTCTAGTCTGCTTGGCATTCAAACTGCCCCAGAGTTCACTTCAACCTAAACGACACCTAGGTTTTTAGAGTTTGCTTTTTCAGTCCGCATCATTTCCAAAGATTTCTTGTGAAGCTGAAGGGACAAGATGCCTAAGAGAGGAAGAATTTGTGTCAATTAAACCTGTATACGTTAGAACTTTTAAAATATATCTTTCATCTTAATGGGATTTCACAGAACTGCAATGGGAACACTTATTTTTACATCACACAAGTCACATGATCAAGAACAGGATGTTGCCACTGGCGCAAACCACAAAGAAGACTACAACAAGAAGTAGTCGGAGGATCGAGACGCGGCACTTTTCTTATTGACTTACTGCGTGCACAAACATATCCATGTGATGTTAATTACATTTCTTATTTAAGGGAAGCACAGAAGTGGCTAAATTGAGTTTTTTCAACATTAGCGGAATATTGACAGAGTTTTGCACATATTTGTAATGGAAACACATCTATCGCCAAACTACAACCATATATAGATGGATTGCAATTCTAACACATAACAGAAAGTCAATGCTATTTTTGACCCAGTTAAAATCCATTCAGAGAAATTGAGCTCAGTGGGAGAAATCCCAGACAAACAGCTGAAGGGAGATGAGAATTGAGTGAAACTGCGTTGGAAGGAAACGGCCAGGCTAATGCACTGCAACCTTTAAAATATTACTTAAAAGGCAGACCTCTGTCAGAAATACCATTTACACAATGCTTTTTTCTGGTGTTTCACATAAAATCCCAGTGAAATACATCAAACATGGGGTCGTAATGTGACAAGTTCAAAATATGAAGAGCACTATAAAATCTCTACATATCTCCCTAGTGCAATATGATGTTAAGCTAAAGGAAATGCTTATAAATATTCCATTATATGCATATTAGAATATTGAAAAATAGGTTCTAAGTATCCAAAGCGAGGTGGACTTTGGCAGCTAAATCTTCTCCCTCCTCCTACCTCCTCATCTCTGGCAGTCATAGCTGAACTGAAAACTTGACACTTAGAGTGGACAGTGAGACCAGAACTGCGAAACCGTGTTTTCATCAGCTCTCTCTCTCTTTTTCTTAGTAATGTAAATACCCATAAGATGTTTGCATAACCCATTTCTTTCTTCTTATATCTTCATTGTGCATCGGCTTTCCTGCATCACCGTTTCTGCATGTGGGCGTTTGCCACTGTTCTTCTGATTCACACTTGTTTTAAATAACAAGAAATTTCAACTTGTGTTTACTCGCTGATTGACAGAAAAGGTTTCAACTTGCGAGTGCAATTCGCTCATGAATTTCAGAAATAATTACAGTTAAAATGAGAGCGGGGAGTTGAGGCCCACACACAGGAAAAGAAAAAATAAAAAGCTTTTTTTTTTTTTTTTTCTGTTTCCATCTGAACCCGTCGAAGCAAACGTTTCCTGCTCCAAGTTGAAGTCCTGTGTTGTTTTTTTTTTTTTTTTTGTAAGTTCGCCACAGGACGCGCGCTGACCGCCGGGGCTGATGGGGCAGCAGGGCGAGAGGACGGGGGGATCAGGGGAAGGGGAAGAGCAAATGTTGTTGCTTGAATACTAATATCCCACTTTAGAAGTCAACTTTTTCCGGCATCATTACGTCCTCTGCTCTCTGTTTGTGTCTCCATCTCCATCTTTTTATTTTCTCACTTCTCCCACTCCTCCCCAGCAGTCCTCACCGTCCTTCCTCTCCCGCCTCTCAGCTGGTCTTCTCTTCCTCTTTATATCCTCTCCTCCTCCTCCTCCTTCTTCTTCCTTTTTTTACACACCATCCAGCTCCGGGCTTTTCCATCACCTCCGCCCCTTATCTTGTATCTGTCATCAAACTCTTCCTCTCCCCAAGATTTGTCTCTTTGCCACTCACTTTTCAAAGCACCACTCACTCACACACACACACACACACACACGCACGCGCACACACACACACATATTTCTGACAAAGGCAGGTAATTACAGCCGAGTGTCCAGTCCTTTTTTTTTTTAAATACTGAGCTGATTAATGAGAGCGCGGTGCAGGGCCAGGAAGTCTCACCCTTGGTGGGTGGTGACACACACCCTCTCGTCTCTCTCCTCACACACGCTCTCCGTCTTCTTTTTCACACTTCCGTATGAAAATTATCAGCTACGCGCAGCCTCATTACGGAAATATTGATATCAGTGTTACACAGTTTACATCCTCCCTCCTCCGACGTCGTCGTCCTCCTTAACCTCTCTTCTTCACCTCCGTGTCTCTGAGGCAGCCTGTTGTCTCCTGCTCTTTTACTGTACAGTAAAGGATCAGGTGTGGCGGCTCATTTTCTCCGCATCGGCTTAGGCACGACTCCAGTGCTCCCCGACATCTCGATGTCTGATTTGTGTGCGTTTTTGACCCCGTGGGCCAACGGGAACGCTGCCGGAGCAAAGAGATAGAGAGCAGCAGCAGCAGCAGCAGCAGCAGCTGCAGCTGCCGCCGAACGCAGACACACACATGCAGAAAAGCCAAGTGCCCTCAGACACTCACACACTCACGCCTGCACAATCACAATCTCCACTGGGTCAGCCAGGTTCAAAGCATTTGTATTCATAGGAGGTTTTGCATTGGCTCCACCACCTACAGTGTTCCTTCTAGCTGTGGGATGTGGCTTTTTTTTCCTTTTTTATTTTTTATTTTTTTATATTCTCACTCTGAAGACCTTGGACTGTGTCTGAGTGTGTTTATGGCTGTACTTGTGACAGAGTGCTGCTACCTGAGTGAATCCACCTGGCTCAATGGATTTCTCTTTTATTTTCTCTCCGCTTGGACCATCCTTGAAAATATCGCTTTGTTTTGACACTTATTTTGACCCAGTGTCAAACCAAGTCATGTTGCACTTGTTGGTCCAGGTTTATCTCCGCCCCACCTCCTCTATTCCACAGAGCTGTGCTCATTTTTGATTGGACAATTGAAACCGGATGTTTACACATAGGCTACATGCATAGCCTGAGTGTAAATGTGGCAATAAATCAATTAATCGCACAATGAATTAAAAAAAAGCTTGATAATTTTAATTTGTGTGATTGTTTTTTACATTTTTTTCATTGTTGTCTACCAAATGCTGAATCTGTGCTTACATTGACCATATAGTTATGCAATTTGGCATTTCCAGAATAAATTTGCTGAATTGGGAACACTCAGTTTAGAAAACATAAGTATATATATATATATATATATATCAAAAATATGAGGAAAAACTTGTGAAAGAAAACCCAATTCAAAAGTAACGCTACCAAATATACTAAGAAAAAGAATTAAAACGTCAGAATTTTAAGATGCTAATTTATAATTTCTGTCTCTTATCGTAGTGACGTTTAGTAAATCAAAATAATTTTGATGACTCTAACTCATCTAAAACAGGACAGCACTTAAGTAAAATAAATAAATTAAAAACTTCAGACTTGACTTAGACTTGTGCACTAATTACTTGAGACTTGGACTTGAGTCTTTGTGCCAGTTTTGATCTCTTCTAACTAAAAGTGAAAGGAATCCAGTATGAGCTACAGACTGCAGCTGCTGCTCATGTTTTACTGTGAAATGATCCGTTTGGCGATTAAACAGTGACGTTGGTGGATTATTATGGGATGTTAATGGCTTGTAGCAGTCTGTTAATGTTAGCAGCAGCTTCACAATAATGACCACAAGGATGTATCTGCAAATAAGCGCTGCATTAAGTGATTTCGGATCATTTTAGAACAAAATAAACACAACTTCTGGCTGGAAATAAAAGCACTTCTTGCTCCATTCTTTAACATTTAACGTATAGCTTAAGTTTGAATCTTTACTATTAAATGTTGATTTAGGAAATGTTTTTTTTTTTTCCAATATAATCAAATATTCTTCATTTCAGAGTGAAGAAATTAAAACCCTCAAAGCCAGGTTGAGTGCAAAACATAATGGACAAAATCCAGGCAAAGATACACAAATGTTAACTTAGTCTTTGCAAAGACAAATATGAACTTTGACACATTCAGAAATTCAACATTAAAAGAGTTATTTATATTTCTAATAGGTAAATATAACATGTTTAGCAGTTTTCTTCTTCTTGGCTGGATTATTGATAAGTTAACAAATCAAGAGAATTGTTCAGGGAGATAATTTGTTCCACTTTTTGAATGCAAGTAAATGACATCAAAAATATTTACATTGTATGCAAAAATCAACTGAAACTTTTGAATAACATGAAAATGCTGGTTAATATTGATAACCAGCAAGTGGTTTGTGACAGCAAGTAAAGATAAACTCCTTAAAAATAAAGTTTGTCACAATTCTGATTGTTTTTTTATTATTATTTTAAGTGAAGTTCTGTGTTCTGCATGGAAAGTTATGACAATGAATTAAGACTGAAGTGGCATACAGATGGGACACATCAGCATGGGAAAACTGATCCCAGTTTATCCAAAATGAAGTCGACAAACATGCATAACCTTTTCCACAAAAACCTGAATTCAAAAACATATCGAGTGTCCGCTTGCAAGCTTTCACGGTGCGAAATGTTATTTGCCAGATGAAAAACACATGAATAGCAATGCATATTCTCAGAGGAAATATCTCCAAGCCAACACAAAAACAGGAAGTTCAAGTTTCACCTAGAGTCACATCTTTTTGAGAGATGCTGAGGAAAATGGCCACAGAGAAAATTAACAAAATACTTCAGGCTCATGGTTACCAGCATTTTCTTTTCTTTGAAAACTTTTATTTGTGGAGACTGAAGTGCTGGTTTTGTTCTGTGATGCTTACTGAGCAATTTTAAAGTTGCATTAGTTGCAAGAGTTTGACGTGACTTAAAAAAAATAATCCTGACAGCTAATTTAACGGTTCAACCAGCTGTTTGGACTTTTGAGATTATTTCTGACCAGTAAAAAACCTGAGATACGAGCACTAAACCCAGCAGATGCTCTAAAGTTTTGGGTTATTTTTACTGTTATTAGTCGTGTAGTTCAGACCTTTTAAAAAGAGATGTCATTATAATATTACTATTAATATATCTACCTTTTGTCAGCAGTAATACTCACATTATCAGCACACTCAGTGGGGGTTCCTCTTCCTTTTCTTCTTTTATCTTCTGCTTCACCGACTCCGCTTGCTCTTTTCCGGCTCAGCTAAATTCCCCCAAAACATGTCCAAAAGTCATGTTTTAAACATGGATGTGCCAGATTTTTTTTGATTGATTTATTTTTTTACCATATATGGAAGAAGGCAGATTAATGCACATCAAGTGATGTCTGTCATCTCTGCTATGAGAACTCGACTAGTTCGCTTCTTTAGAGGAAAACTGATGAACTCCATTACAATTCAGCTTGTTTATATAATACCATCTGTACACGGTAAAAAAAAAGAAAAACAAAAAGATCTGCATGAAATTAAATTCAGTCCAGTTTCAATTCAAATCGATCTAATCATCCGGATGACGTTCATACAGGACGTGCCGCTCCTGGAGGCTGCATGCTGGACTCTGTTACAAAAGTTCTTTTTGTAAACTTTTATCGTTTTTGTTTTTTTGTTGTTTTTTTTTAGAGTGACAAAAGGCTTTGCTCTTTTGTACAATTGTTTCTTCTGCTTTTGGATTTTGTGTAGTTGGAAAGATTTTCATTTATTTTCAGACTGTTGTTATTTTGCATAAACGTGGCAACAAGTTACTGTCTTTACATCTGGGTGAAGCTGATTATTCTACTATTTCATTGACCATAATTGGCAGAGATTGTATCCCCAAATCCTGTATTTCTCTCTGCTTCCCTTATTAACCTTATGACCAAAACAAAAACTTAAAGATGAGTTTTGCTTCCAGTCTAATACCTTAGAATTGGGCCTCTCTCTCTTTAAAGACTCCTGCTCTTTCTGAAACTCCATCTTTAACGTTTCACTGAGAAGTAGCTTCTATAATGAGCTCAGCAGATGCGTGGCTCCACCAATTTACTAATTGCTGCTGGCTAGTTTGAAGGAGCTGAGCGGCCTGTGAGGTGGAAGCTTTAATACTGCAGCTCCAAGGAGGAGCTTTGTCCTCGAAGGCGGAGCTAGGTCCACCCAAAAAACTCAATTTTTGCCACAGGAAATCAAAGCATTCCTCAAACATGCCTGAAAAAATCAGAAAGAATGTTTTTGATGAGGGAATAACATTATTACATGACGTAAAGCTCAAAAAAGTTGATTTTACACAATACTGCCTCTTTTAATTCTATGGAAACTTCTACTTTTTTTTAAAGAAATAACCATAAACTATCTTTAAAATGGAAAAAAGAAAAACCCCCAGCAAATTAGGAACTTCAGATATCGCTAAATCACGGTACAAAGAGTATTTGAGGCAAAATCAAATTGTCAGAGTAACTGACGAAGCCGGTGCGGTGTGGCACGGCGTGGCGTAGCGGGCTCCAACGAGGGCTGCACCCACCCTGCGCTCCATCCTGCCTGAGCTCCACGCAATCAGGCCGTGACAGCGAAACCTTCCCCGGGTTACCATGGCAACCAGAGGCAGTGCCTGTACGGGACAAAGGCGGGTCGGTCGTATGAGTGTGTGTGTGTGTGTGTGTGATTGAGAGACACAGAGAGAGTGAGTGATGTGCAGCAGAGCAGGCGCGGCCCTCCTGGGGTCCTCATTCGTTTGTCTCTCGCTGAGACCACAGGAGCCCCGCTGCAGCAGAGATGGAGGTGGGGAGGGACGGGAGGCGGGGGGGCCGGAGAAAGGCAACTGATGTGGAAAGAAAGGAAGGATGAAAAGATGTGAGAAAGGTGCCAGAAGAAAGAATGAAAAATTGAAAAAGAATGGCGTGAATTTGGATCGTTTGAAGCCTTTTGTTCGTTTCACTCATCTAACGGTCGTGTGCGGAGTGTGACATGAATCTTGACAAAACTCTTATTTGAGAAGGGGGGGGCGAGCGGCACACTTTGGCAAATTAATTGCACCAATTAGCGGGGCACTCAAAATTCAAAATTTTAATAACCTGTCTACCACATAGTAGGCTCAAATGGCTCGAAACGGCACTACTTCTCTCATGGCTCCGTGGAAACGCAATAACATGACAAGTGCACTTAGGCATTACCGAACGAACAAAACAGGAAAAAAATTAGGCATGGATCTCATAAACATTATCTCCAGCTTTCAGTGGATTTTGATTCCTCCACACAGAGGAAGAGGCCGCGCAAGCAGAATGAGTGAGCTGACACCAGACGGTGTCATCCTGCTTCCTTTAATCTTTGCTTTAATTCTTGGCCAGATTGTTGCACCGTAGACATTTGGGAAAGAAAAAATAAAAAAAATATTGGTGTTTTTTTTTCTCACTGCACTGTAACTCTTTTCTGTTGCTTATGCTGATCAACACAAAGAAATAACATATTTATTGATTCACTGAACATAAAAAGAATCACTTCCACTTTCTCATCCTATTCTTTATGGACAATAGTATTCATCCTGCTTATTCATTATTTGAAAAACTTTTTCAAGTTTCTTCTCATACTGAGATGTATAGTTTTTTTCCCCTTATTTTTTTCCCTACCCGCACCACTAACATATTTATGTATCTATAAGTATTTTTAGTCAAGCTTATAGTTTTTTGGTATTCTTTCTTTTTCTCCGGTAGCCAAGCAACGACATTTCGTTGCTAAATTCACTATCATGTCTTTGTGCAGTGACAATAAAGTAAGCCTAAATCTATATTTATAGGTGTAACAGAAGGTTTTACTGAATTGAAATACACTGCTCAAAAAAATAAAGGGAACACTCAAATAACACATCCTAGATGGACAGTTTGATTTCACAGAAGTTTGATTTACTTGGAGTTATATTGTGTTGTTTAAGTGTTCCCTTTATTTTTTTGAGCAGTATATTTAAAGAGACGGCGCACGTGTTTTCAGACATGTCAGTGATTTTTGTCTCGCTGGTGTGTCGGTTAAAAAATACCAGAAATGTTATCGTCTTCTGGGATAAGACAAGACACACTGCTAAGTTAATCCAGCCTAACAAAAATTTCTAATATGTTGTTTTCTTTATCTTTTTAGGTGTGGATCACACAAACAAGGACCTGAGAAAAAACTTTGTGAGTAAACCAAACATCAGTTCCGTGTAAATGAAACGTTATTGCACAACAAACAAATCAGACGACTGAAAAACAACGCAATATGGGTGCATGCGCCCTTGACTGATGTTTGAATGAATGTCATTTTATTCAAGAGGAAAATCCCGTTTTGTTGCCTCAAGCGTATCTAGCCCTGGCATAATTCTGTCTGGATGTTTGACCTTTCATTTTTATCACAAATGAGTTTAAATGAGTCGGTTTCCTGGCACTGACCTGGCCGCTCGGCAAAGTGTGTTCATTTTAAATAGAGTAGAGGTCGAGGCCATTCCAGAAGCTTAATTTTAGACCACTTTATCCATTTTAATGCCAGTTTGAATGTGTAAAATCCACTGTCTCAAAGCGTCAAACTGTCCGACACAAATATGCACCTCAGATCAAAGGATGGATGTTGAAAAGCACAAAGACGAGCTAAGAAAAGAAAGAAAGTTGAAAACTAACAAGGATTTGAATGTTTTATAGTGAAACAAGACAATGACCGACTAGAGTCAAGGTAAAGCTTTCAGACTTAAGAAAGCTGTGCCAGCTGCCTCGCACAGTGGTGGAAGCATCATGCTGAGGGTTTGTTTAGCTGTCAGTTGTAGAGTAAGGTAAGTCACTATCATTAACCTGGCAAAGTAAACAAATTAGGTTTGGCAAACTTGATTAGATTACATGTAAAATATTAACTCATTTTTTATATTGGAGCTCTATACTCTTTTTTCACTGTGATGACTTTGGCTAAAAATGAATAAGAATCAACTAATGCTTTCAAATATAGAAACAAACGCAGCTTTTAGCTATTTTTCAGTCTTTTTGTGGAATAATTTCAGACTGTTTGCACAGCACACTTAATTTACTAGCCTTTATGGGAAACTACATACTTCTTTATATTTTATCACCTCCCTAAAATACTGGTCTAAGTCTTAATTTATTTTTTTAATTTTATTTTATTTACTTATTTATTTATTTTTGCTTAAATGTCTATTGGAATGAAAGGGATGGTGATTTTTTTTTGTTTGTTTTATTGTTTAGAATCACAAAAAAGTGATTTTTTTTTTTTTTTTTTCAAAAAGGATTTTGGCAAAAAAAAAGAAAAAAAAAAAAGACTTAAGCCACTATTTAAGGAAGGTAACAATTTCCCACTGTCAATAAAATGAAACCTTCCGATATTTGCAAACGTTTTATGCATGAGTTTACTTTAAAATAATAAAATTGTAGTTCTTTAGAAACAACAACAAATTTCCTGCTGCAGATGTTTATCAAAACATGCAAGTTGTCTGTTTTTTGTTTTGTTTCTTTAAAGATCCTGTAAACTCAAAACATGTTTTATTTCTCTAGACCGAGAGCAACAACACGCCTGCCTGCATTGAAAAGGCTGCAGAACTTTGACCCAGGCATTAAACCGATCACCGTCTCACTGAGAGACGTGAAGCCGTTAGCCTGATGTTCCTCTGGCTTGCTGTAGAGCATGTGTGTCGCACGGCGCCGCTCGCTGCTGCCTTGTCATTTATAATCTCACAGGCAGTTGGAAGCACGCAGGCCAACTTGTACTTTGTCAGAGCAGATTGTCTGGCATGGATAAGCCTGGTTGCAGCAAGAGAGATACATAATTGCTCTTGTTGAGTGAGCTGCCAGGACGTTCGTCCTCTTCCTCCCGTTGAGCCTGTACACAGATCCTCAGACATGCTCACTTTTTTTTAAAGCAGAACGCATATAAACTGCACCGGCAGTGACAGCGACCGCCGTCAGTCAAAGGCAACATATTGACAGACTAACACAAGTGCTAGTAGTCAGAGTTTCTTCTTTTTTTTTTTTTTGCTGAGGGATTCCTTCATTTCCTGTCATGTCATTCTGATGTTTCGTGTCGACAGCTGTTCGGTCCCGCACCGCGCTTCATTTGTTTTCTCTCCGGCTTCCGCAGGAGGCCCTCGCCAGCTTTGACCTGCGGGCCTCGCACGGTCTGTCTCATGACCCCATGCCTGTCAGAGATGAGGAGAACAGGTAGTGATTGTTGTTCTTATGTTTCTTTATTATTATTATTAGTAGTAGTAGTAGTATTATTTAGGACTCAAAGTCAGCTGTAGCTGTCCAAAAAGCCAAAAGTACAAAGTGCCTCCGTTGGTGTTCAAATAAGCAGTAAATCCAGATAATGTGACAAGAGGAAGACTTTTACAAATTATTGTTTGAGGCTCTCCAGTTTAAAGTCGTTGCCTTCCTAAAATAATGGCCGGTCATGTTTTTGTCAATTTTTGTTTTGACTAAAACATCTTTTTGAAATAAAAGAGGCGGAGATATTTTTTTTGTTTTGTTTTCTTTTGACAAAGTCGCTTTTGGCAAAAATAATGACTTGGACCAATGTTTTTGGAAGGTGACGACGTGTAACTGCAGAGCCTTGCTGTACCTCAGTGTGTTTTATGTGGATAAGTGGGAACTTGACGAGTGGCAGAAACAAAATGCGCGGTTTTACACAACGGTTCACAAATTTCCCCATGAGTCACTAGATGTTAAAACTGTCTTTTGCAGCCAGAGTTATGTCGAGTTTTTCCACATCTTTCCACTGAAATTCTAAAGTTTTGCCACATTCTCAGTTAGATTAAGGTCTGGACTTTGACTGCGACATACTTTCAACAGAATATACTTTGATCTAAGCCATCCCACCGTACCTTTGGTTGCATACGTTTCTGTTTTCTGGACGATCGTTGATCTTTAAAAACCCTGATCTGCCGATTCTGATTTTGGTTGATACTTTTTTTTTTTTTTTGTCTGGAAAGTTGTTAAAAATATTCACAAAGTTGCTGAGTTGGCAGCAGCGGGATGGCAGCTAATGTACTCGGTTCTTTGTATTTTCTATCACATAAAATCCCCTCAAATATACAAAGAATATTGTAGCAAGAATAAGCAAGAAGTGAGAGAAGCTCAAAGTGCGAAGCAGTGTATCTATTAACACATTTCATCAATTTATGAAACATCGCTTGTAATTTAAGACCAGCTGAAATCTTTTTTTTTTTTTTTCTCTCTGATCAAGAAGAAATTCCCAGTATCCTCGTCTCCTCTTTTGATCTGAACCAATCAACATGTACCCGTGCGTAATTATTTGTCCTGGCACGGTTGCCATGCGTGCTCAGATCAGAACATCCAATAAAGAAGAAAAGTCTCATCTCTGCCTATTTAGTCTCAGTGTGTGGCTAACATCTCATTCCCGCTCTGTTTCAGCCACGGTACGCACTGTGCCGGCGAAGTTGCTATGGAGGCCAACAACTCCTACTGCGGTGTGGGCATCGCCTTCAATGCCAGGATAGGAGGTGAGGAAAGCAGCCCAGCTTTAGGAGACAACGGGAGGCAGTGTGGCTGTGGGTGCAGCGCTCCAGCCAAGAATACAACATGGGAGCTGAATCTTTGTCAGAAATGCTCGTTATGTTCCAGAGTCGCTCTGTTATTACTGCTGGCATGACTTGGCAATGCAGCGAAAGAATATTTTTATATATATAATATACCTGCAACTCTTTGGCTCTGCTCATGTTTTAACAGTTTTCCATGAAATAATTGCATTGAATTTCCACAACGTTGACACTAAAAGGACCAGAAACACATTTTCTCACTGCGAAAACACAAAATCTTCCTGGTTTCTAGTGTAAGTATCTTGTTACACTTGAAATAAAGCAAAACTATATTAAAAGTAACTTTTCAGCAACATATACAGGCTTGCTTTAAGTAATGAATTCTTTAATATTGATGAAAAATTATCGGTTCTATTGGCAGACAAATTGGGAAAAATGTCGGTTTATACGTTTAAAAAAATCTGCTAATAGAACTAGAACTTTTTTTAATCAATATTAAGGAATTATTTACTTAAAACAAGCTTCTATATCTTGCTGAAAAGTTACTTGTAAGTTGGGTTTGGTCTTATTTTATGTTTTCTCTCCGGCTTCCAGAGTTGGGTTTGACATTTGCACTTGAAACTAGACGAACAATTGTGTGTTTTTGCAATGCAAACTAATGATAAAAGAAATATAAAACACATTTGAAACCAGATATTTAAACACTGAATAAAGAAAAAGACACATAAGCATTTTTTTCTCACTGTCTGAACTTCAGTGAAATCAAACTTTTCTTGTTTTAGGTTAGTGAGAATGACCAAAATTATTTCTATTTGTTAAAAGTCAGTTTTTTTTTTGTTTTGTTTTTTTTTTTTTTTTATAGATTTTTCAACTTTTCAAAAATTAAAAAGAATGACATACAGCTGGTCAGTAGGGGGGATTGCTGTCTTTTTAAAATAGATAACAGGGTCATAAATGTTAGAAGAAAAAAAACCTCTAACAGATGTTCTTGCTAAGTCTTCTGGCGTTTATCAAACAGAAGTAATTTTGGTAATTCTAACTATGCTAAAACAAAGACAAGATTGTACTGTTTTAACTTCAGACAGTCAGAAAAAAAACATCTTTTTATTTCATTTTAATTTTGTTCTTTGTTTTGTCATTAGTTTGAAAATGTGCCTTTCCTCAAACATAATTTTCTACATGTACATATATCAACACCCTGCAGAAGAAAATGTATCTAACCTATTTTTCACAAACGTTTAATGTTTTTGCTTGGGGTGTAAATCTTAAAAAATAAAAATAAAAAATAATATATATATATATATATATATATATATATATATATATATATATATATATATATATATATATATATATATATATATATATATATATATAGCTCTTTAATATCCACACATTATTGAACCACTCAGCCAGAGCAGGAGAAACTATAAATCATTTTCAACTTGTCATTTTTAAAAATAAAATGTAAATAAAAACTTTTAAATTATTTTCTCAAACCAGATATTTCCTTCACTCTGTTTTATTATCATTTGACCCATGCCTTTTTTTTTTTTCTTTTTTCTTTTCACAAAAACAAAGCTCTTGCTTGTCGGAAAGTTTTTTTTTTAACGTTTATAGTTGTTAATATCTGTAGTTTTTCCTGATATACGTGTGATCTATATTTATATGTCTGTATATCCATTTGATAGACAATAAGTCTTCAGTTTGCCGATGCAGCCTGTTTCCAGGTACGCCCTCATATCTCATGCCGCTAATCAAATTTAGCCCAGTCAGTCTGAGAGCATGAAAATAGAAAACAAGATGCATCCTTCAGCTGAACTCTGACATTTGAACTCTGAGCTCGGGGTCTTTTATCCGTGCGCTTCAATCATTTGTCCCAGAAAGCATTTTGCAGAACTCGGAGAAAAAAAAAGGGAAACCCTTCATGAGGCGAGACCAGGAATATGTTTCCCCAGTTAGTCTTCGTTTTGCCTTGTTGGGTCATAAACAGAGTCTGGCGCTGAGGAGACGAAGGGCTAAGACCCTTCGTCTCCTGAGGCACTGCTGAGAGCCATGTTGTCTGACATTCAACAAAGTTTGTAAAACTACTTAGAATTGTATTGTACAAACCTACAAAGTAAGGGATTTTAGTTGTTTTACTGACCACGGCATGTCTTTGAAGACAAAGAGTGTTGTTTCTGCCACACGTCTTTTTGTCTTTGGCCCAGGCTTAAAATAGTTTTGTGACTTTATAGTTTAGATGTGGCTTTTTGTTTGTCTAATTCAGTTTGACTTAGCTTTTAGAGTGTATTTGCTAGTTTTTATTAGTTAAATATTGTTTTGTTCCAGTTTAGTTTGAATTAGTTATAGTAGAAGTTTTAGTTGTTGTTTTTTTTATATTAGTTGTTTTTTTCATACTGTTGTTAATTTTTTGGTACAAAATTCAAAAAGGTTGTGATTATGTGTACATTACACAACAGAATACATAATAGAAGATGCAATTTTCAAAAAATATGTTCAATTATTGTTGAACAACCAAGTGACTGGAATAAAAGTGATACAAGGTTACCAACTCTCTGTTTGACCAGCAGAGGTAGTTTTGGAGTCCGCCGTGGCGGAGTGGGCCGCTCTCCGAAGAGCGTAATGACACATGCGAAGGGTCAATTCAGAAGTGAACTTGCAGTTTGCGGTGTTGCATGCAAAAATGGCACCGACTGCCTTCATAATTCAAAAGTGTTCTCCCGTTTAGCGCCTGGACGTTCTGCACGTTCATCCGTAGCCGGCGGCTCTAGGTTCCATCTCCAGCCTCTAATTGGACGGACGCTGCGCCAGTCACAGTTTCTGAGGGAACATCTTGCTGTTTAAATTAGGCGAAAGGAGCCAAACTGTTGCTAAATAATGCACATCTGACTTGATTTTACTATTGTAGGTTGTAAAGTAAACCGCTAAAATCAGCTCGCAGAGATCCATGAAAAGGGCATTATTAAGAAATATCATAACATTTCATCCGCTTCATTATTTGTACCCTGACTCAGTCTTTTCAAAACACATGAATATGAATTGCGCATCAACTCTCTTATTCAGGTTTAATTAGATTGCAAGGAACATTTTGTACAGGTGCCTCGAACAGTGTTGTCATCCACTTATTTCAGATTACAACAGTGGATTGTTGCTCTGCCTCCTGACGGTTCGTAATAATGCCGCAGCTGGTAATTTTGTGATAGTAAACAAATGGGGATTTTTGTACTGAAACAATTGGTAGTTTGACCTTTTTTAAATAATTTGCTGCCTTCCATCAAAATCCTGATCTGTGCGACTGCTTCTGATTGGTCCAGGTATCCGTCTGCTGGACGGCGTCGTCACGGACGCCATGGAGGCCTCGGCTCTGACCTACAACATGCACTTCATCGACATCTACGTCTGCAGCTGGGGCCCGCGGGACAACGGGGCCGAGATGGACGGACCGCACCCCCTGACGGCGCGAGCCCTCCAGCTAGGAACTCAGAAGGCGAGGCTTTCGTTTCCCAGGCTTCCTCCACTTTTTGCATGTTGCACCGAAAGCCCAGAAAATGAGGAGCGGTTACATCTCACTGCCTTTCTTTGCTTTATCTGTTACAACTTTACACATCTTTCTTAAATCAAGCGGTGAATTTTAGGGATATTAAAACCACTTTGCCGCTTTTTAGTAAGAAATTCCAAAACAAGCAAAAGAACCTAAATCAACATATAAACGTCTCTTCGTTCTTCCCTTTCTTCCCCAAAGGAAAAGCTGAATGAGTTGAATAACAGAGTTCAATAAAAACTCTCCCCTTGTCAAGATGTCGCATAAAAAGAGCAGAGTTCAGATTTATGTTTATATTTTCCTCTAAGGACCGTCTGCCTGTAACGAGCCAACATGCTTCAGCTGAGAACTGGCGGTGAGACTCGATTCAAATCATTAATGGAGTTAAATGCAAGGTCTGTTATTAATTGAGTGCACTTAATCACATTTTAATTGGAAACCAGTTGTTGACAAAATCAACATTTTCCATTCAAAAACTCTTTTTGCTGCTAAATTGTTGAATAAACAAACTTGAGAGCTCAGAAACAAAGCTTTTTATTGCTTTCAATTTGTTATTTAGTGCAAAGCGTTATTCAGCTGTCATGTTTCAGGAAGTAATTCCTTTGAAAAAAAAAAAAATCCCTCTTTAGAAATGTGGACTGTGGACTTGTGCTGCTGCAAGATGTTTACCATTTAGATGCAATGAATGCTGAATCTATGTTGTTTTTTCTTTTTTTTTTCTACCATAACAAAAATGACTTGTTTGGGTCTACGCAGCCTCTTACACAACACCTGTGATGTACTGTGTTTACTGAAGCAGCATTAGCCACGGCAGACTGGGATTATGTATCATGTAGTTTTCAGGACTTTCCCCAGAAAACTAACTAACTAAGCCCATTGGTGGAGACGCTTCGGCCGTCATCTACCGTGTTTTTCAGTGAAATGTTTATAGTTGATATTAAATGTGAACGTATGAGCAGGTAAGTATGTTGTTATCGTTAACAATTCCTAAACACCAACTGTAAAGTCTTATAAAAAGTTTAATATGAAGGTTGTGGAGTTCTCATAACTTGAAAATGACACCTTTTTAAGTCAGGCTACCTCATGCTGACCATACTATGTTGCTATTTATTTTTTATTTACTAAAGAGACAATTTAACCCACCTCTGCTATCACCGTTTCTAGTATATATATATATATATATATATATATATATATATATATATATATATATATATATATATACACACACACACATATATAAACTATAATAAATAACAAACATTATAAATGCTAAGCCTGGTGGGAAGGGGAAGAAAAACACTTGGAAAAACCAATGCTGTGACGAAGCTGTCTGGCAATCACATCGCTGAACTCGTGCAAATTCCTTTGCTTCCCTTTTCTTCTTGACTTGTAGCAACAATATGATCGCATCCATTAAGTTTGGTGTATTGATATGATGTTCTAATATCAACAACAACAACAAAAAAGACATCTTATCAAAACAAAACCATTCCTGCGTTCCGATGTGGAAAATAACTCTTTACTTTTTGACGTGTTTAAAGAAAGAGGCCTGCTGAGTGGCAGCAGATGGACGAACGGGGTGACAAATGGACAGATGCTGAACCAAGTCAACATTTTCCTTCCTGCAGGGCCGACGTGGGAAGGGCAGCATCTTTGTGTGGGCGGGAGGTAATGGTGGAATGCAGCGTGACCACTGCGGCGCAGACGGGTACGTTAACTCCATCTACACCATCGCCATCGGAGCCGTTGCCCAGACGGGGAAGCCCGCCTACTTCGGTGAGCCCTGCCCTGGAGTGATGGCCGTCACCCTGACAGGTTCCAACATGGGAGACTTGCTGCCTTTGGTTAGTGTGTCAATACCTTCTAATACGTCTAACAGCACTGCCTGGCTCTAATGACTGTGTATGTGTGAACCAGCAGCATGACTTTTAGGCTGCTCTGAGCAGAGAGAATCCTGTTAAAGAGCCGCCACTGGTGTGATATTTATCGAGGCCTGCCAAATGACCTGGGTGATTGCCGGGCAAACTCTCGAAGACATACAGAAACGAGTGTTAATTGGAGGTAAAGAGTGGCTGTAGTGGCTGAGAATGGGAGAGGAAGGAGCTGAAGTGTTGATGGCGGATGTAACACGGAGAAAAACCACGAGAAAATGTCTCGCCGGCTCCAGGACTGTAGAAACCGAAAGGCCAATTTTATCACTGCGTTAACACTTTGCTCTAGTGGAATGTATGCACTTTTTGAACTCCTCCTTTGGACGGAGGTGGATATGATAAGTTGTTTTTTTTTTCTTTTTTTTTTTATTAACGTGAGGAGAAAATTGTTTTACATTTGCTACTAAAAGAGGAAATAATCACAAGCAATAGCTGCCATTCCATTACAAATGCACGCAAATCTTTTGTCTAAATTCTGCTAATGCCAAAAAAAACCCCAAAAAACACAGTTTTGGACTTGCGGTGTTTCCATTAAATAAGAAATGAAACTAAAATCACATGTGAATAAGATAGTTCACGTGATAAGTCATTAAAAATCAGCCATCAGAGGAGACGTCGGCGTCTTAATCAGGCGCTGGAGCGACAAGCTTCTTATACCTGGCGGCGGATGCAAATGCGGCGTTTTGGGTAAATTGCAGTTGGTAATTTTACACAAGAGTTATGGATTCAACCCGTTAGAATGACACACAATATTCGATGAACTGCATGACGCTGTGAGAGCTCTGGTGGAGCCAGCTGCTCGTCACTCAAAGGCCCCAGAAACAAACCATCGTCCTCCTACTGCTTCCTGTCGTTTTCTTTGTCATTTCGCCAGTAACCAACAGACGCCTGTTGATCACATGGTGCAAAAAAAAAAAAAGTTCTATTGCAGTTTTGTGAATTGCATTTATTTCAATAGATGAAAAACCATCTCATCCTAGTGCAAAAACCTTTTATCAATAACTTTTCTTTTTTACCAAAAACTGAGTCCTTTTGAAATTGCCCTGTTTAAATTAAATAAACTTATCTTTTTAATTTCAATTTGCGCTATTTTATGGTTAATGGAAATGCAGCTAGTGCTACTTTATGGGAACTCTATCTATATAGAGTGTAAATCCTGTAGAAAGAACTCATATGTAAGAGTTTGGATTAGTAAATTCACGCCATGTCTGTTACATAGTTCCTGGGTTTCTCTTTCTTTAGTAAGAGTAGAGTTTTTTTTTTTTTCTGGATGCTCTTACCACTGTGAATAACTTCACAAAATAAAGATTTTTTGACCAAGAATGCACCAGATCCCTGGCAATAGATAGAAGAATGAGATGTGGTAGCCTGACCTGCATCTGTTTTGTTTTTCATAAGGTGACTGTGACCAACACTGGAGAGGGGTGTGTCACGAGCTTCCCAGGAACCTCCAGTGCCGCTCCGATTGCTGCAGGGATTCTGGCTCTTGCTTTGGAAGTGAAGTAAGTGTCAGTCAGTCTTGTGATACTGCACACCAGTAGTGTCATGAGGAAGTACACAGGCAGGGATTGAAGCAGGCTGAGACGGATCGTACTCGTGTGACCTCTAGTAGGTCTTTCTCAGATATATGGGTATTTGTTTGCACAACTCTTTTGCATTTCACTGCTGTTATACACTGAGAAACTCCCAAAAAACAAAGTATATTATTAGTCATTCATTGAGCTAATTCCTAAATTAAGTGGTTTAAAAAAAGGTAATGGCCTGACACCAAAACGCTTTGCAAAAAAAAGGGTTTTGTGTCTTATAAAATTATGTTTCTCTTTTTTTTCTTAACTGGAAGATGGAGACTGATTTTGTATTTGCTAATGAAAGCAGTAAATATAGAAGATAAGAAATGTAAAAAAAATTATTTATTCATTTTTTTTATTATGATGATAAGCACCTACACTTTGATGCATTGTATATAAACAAAAAAAGAAATACTCGCTTTCAGGAAGGACACTGTAAATAACTTCACAAAATTATCACCATAGAAGTGGGTACTAATTGTCTATTATATGTTGTATCAATTGTTGTGTTACAGTAGAGATTCAATGAGAAATATGTAGATGAGGGAAATCCGTAATAAGGTTGTTTTTCACATTACAGTATTCAATCTAGTCCAAGCTGAGTGAACTCTATATCTTCCATAAACCTGTTTAGTTTTTTTTTTTTTAACTTCTCTTCTGTGATAGTCTATTTCCTTGAGCTGCTAGGCTTTCTTCCATCCTTCCCTCCTGAAATGGATTCACACTTTATTGCCTTTGAGTAAAAAAATCTTCTAATTTGTCCTGAAACATTAATCAGAGACTTAAAAGCTCCAGCACCGGTTTACCTTTCAGCATCGACAATGTCAAAGCCGAGTCATCATTCGGAGGTACGTGACTTAAATGTTGCTTTACAGCAGCCTCAGCAGATCCTTTCCAGCTCGTAGGAGTTTTAGCAGTTTTTGCCGTGAGACACGGGCAGAAATCCCAGTGTCTTGGTTTGCCAGACTCAGAGATATATTCTCAAGAGATTTGTGGCTTAATTAATTGCTGTAAAAGTGGGCTCCACAAAATGCTGGTGGCGGGGTAGCAGAGCAGGGTAAGGCTCCAGGGCTTAGTCAGTCAGTCAGTCAGTCTTTCTACTCTTTCTGATATCTATAACGCCCATAAAGTTGACAACATGCTGCATTGATTAAATTATGTGAAAATGATCAATTTTTTTCTTCAGGAGAAAACTACGAGAAGAGCATTTGTATTATGTCTTACCTTTTCCATCTGTGATGCAGTCAGTGGTTATTTGAAGCAGGAGCAGAGGTGACGTTACACTATGTGCGGAAAAGAGCTGAGCTGCTCGGTGAAAAGAAGCACAAAATGACACGCTGTTTGTTTTAGTCTTAGTCAAAGATTAAATTAGTGATTATCTCCATTAATACACTAAAAATACTCTCTCATAAAGTCTCCTTGGAAAAGGCTTGGCATTTCCTAGACTAGCGTATGTACCCAGAATTATTCAAACATTTGGCGGATTTAGATTTGAACCATTTTTTTTCAACTATTTTACCAACATACTTTGACTGACTAGGAAGTAAAATTAATGTTTTGGATTAAAGATTAGAGCGATAAGAAGGAAACCTTCCGTCCTAAAAACCTGGAGCTCATTCCAAAGGATAAATGATCAAAAGTACAAGTGAACACATGCAAAATGCTGGTTAGCAATCATAAGACAGGTTTGCTCTGATGCCAATGAAGTCTTTATTATTGGTCATTGACTGTGTTTCTGCTATCTTCTTATTTTTGAGACATGCCTGTCTCATTTCCAGTCATAAACGAGCTGCTTGGGGCTTTTACATTCCTCAGCAGTAGAGCAGGTGCACCATGCAGAGTCATCAACACAGTTTGTTTCTCATCCCCAGGCCGTTTGCTAAATGTCCTCCACTTCTCTTCTTCCTTTTCAGGTAATAATGGATAAAGGTCTCAAAAACCTTTAAAAACATTCTCTTGGTTGAATGGAAATTCTTTTCAATTTAAATCAGTCAGAGGTATGAATAATTTTGGGCCTAACTGAGCTGATGTTCTGAGAAGTCGTCTCCTATTTGAGCAATGCTGGGTTTCCATGGCATATGTCCAAAAAACCTCGTCAATATTCTGCTAATGTTGAAAAAACAAAATCTCGCAATGGTGGTTTCCATTAAATTGGAGACTAGGTTAAAGTCACACCTGAATAAGTTTGATCACATGATAAGTCATTAGAAAACATGCAGTGTCGTGATCCTCTTACTACTTCCTACCATCTTCTTCTTTGTGGTTTTCACCAGTGGCAACATCTGATTTTTGATCACGTGACTCGTGTGATGCGAAATAAACCATTTTTGATACGTCCAAAAACTACGTCAAAATTTTTTTAATCAAAAAACGTATTTTTTCCCAAAATTGGCGTGTTTCCATTGGGCGAATTTATTTTCAAAATGTCAGTTTGAGCAATTATGTGGAAATGCATCTAGTGAGCTTGTACAACCTCGCAATAGTTGTAACAAACCTGTCATAGGCTGTTAATCTGCCTCAACAGGTGACTTGGCGTATCGGCTCATTGAACATTAATCAAATTTTCAGACATTTACAAGATCTAGGTAGCGTCGTTGATGCTGTACTGCACCATAATTTCACCCAAAAAGCGAGAGAGGACTGACGAGTCTTGGTGATTTGGTGAATTGAATTGCTATCAGGCTGAGTTAACGAAGGTCAACAAAGGGACAATATCAGCTAACATAATGCCACATCCCTCCCAATTTCAGCTTAAATTGCTAGAGTTTAGCTGCTGTACATTGATTAGTTTGCTAGCCTCCTTATTTTAATCTTTAGCTTTGAGATTTTCAAAAAGTTGCTAACATTTGTAAAACTAGCATGTTTAACAGACAGGTTCACAGCTCAAAAAGAAAAAAAAGAAATAACTTTGCTTTATTATGTTTAAGCCTTGATGCTACATGGTAAAAGTGTCACTCTCTCTCACTATCTCGCAGCTTGTATAAGCTGCTGCGAGACATGACAGAAAATATACTTTCTCTTTTTAAGTAACCTTTTACACCTTTTGTTTTTTCTGAGACACGACCGTAAACACACCAATGATACTGAAAATATGAGTCTATAAATGCTTTTTGAATTCTCTGAAACGGGTTTGTTTTGATTTGTGCTCACCTCTTTTAACCTAAAATTTCTTATTTTTTTCCATTCTTTTTTCTGTTGTCCACATTCACTCCTCTGTCTTCCCTCTCCTTTGTCCTATGTCCCTTTCCCTGCCGTTTCCCGAGCCTTTTTCTGATTGCTCTCAACGTGGCAGCTGCTGATGTGACCTCAGGCCCGGTGTTTTGTGGCCGTATCAGTGGTATCTGCGCCACCTTCACAATATGGATTGTCCTAGAGGCCAGCTTTACGGCTCCAGCTGTCATGCTGCAGTGTTCTCAGTCTCAGTTACTTGGCTGTAAAATGGAGTGTGGGTCCCCTGGGCGAGGCGATTCCCAAGACATTACTGTTAAAGGCTTTGTCATGACCTGCTGCCACTGACTAAACTATATATCACCTCTCTTGCTCAAACCAGCTGGATTCTGCTCACGTCTTTATGGGTCTGAGTTCTCTCTCTCTCTCTCCGTATTTATTTGTACGGCTTTCAGGCTATTCCGGTTCTCATTCTTTCTCGCCTTTTCTCTCACATGTTACAGAAACGCGCACAATCTTGCATTCAATCATACCTTCATATAGCAGACCTGGATGTTTCTTTTCTTATCCACATTTATCAGAAACAACTTAAATTGTGTGACACGACCAACCACTTGAGCTAGTAACGTCCAAACCTTTTGCCATGTGGGTAAAAATCAATCTGAGAGTGTTCGCAGGTACATAAATTGAACCTTTTTTTTTGTTTGTTTGTTTTATCATTAAGAAGGTAAAATAAAAACATATATTAATGTTATTTTTTAATTCCATTTTTTCTAGGGACCTGTAACTCACCTTCTTATAAGAAAATGTTATAGATTTTTGTGAGTTGACACTTTTCTGTCCTCTTAGTCTAGAACATTTTTTCAGTCTAGAATCAGTAGTGAGAATATGAGCCAGCCTTCCAATTTAAAATAAAAGCAAAAAAAAAAAAAACATTAATTAAAGACTCACAATCACATACCTACAATTTTCCATTTTAATTAGGGCCGGGACTCTAACGCTTTCATGTCAAGTAATGAATTACATTGAATTAAAATACAGATTTTAAAATGTTAAAAATTTTAACACAGTTAATCACTTCCCTCCCACGTCCCCAGCTTTTTACATACACAAGTCCTGAGCCGGAACTTTTCTATTCGGGTGTTTCTGGTTCACTTGTAAATGTGACGCACAAACGGCGTCAACAAACATCAGCGGTGGACGACAGAGCCGCTTCTCTTGTTCCACTGCGGGTCAATATTTGCTTCAAAAAAACCAGAAGGGAAGTTGGGAAAAAAAAAAAAAAAGACTACTGTTGTGTTCATGTGTAAAAATGAGTTAGCCTATCAGCAAAGCTATTCAAGCCTAAAATACTCTCAATTTAAAATGTTGCACAGATGTCCCAGACACTAATGTTAGCATTCACAGTTCACATTTCCTGTTTCCACGGGTAAATGTTTGAATTCTAATAGCATAAAGACAATTCTTTCCATTGACTTAGATTCTCAATTGATGCTCTGCTCGCATTCTGACCCTGGTGAGGGTAGCGTAGTCTGATCCTTGATGCACAGTGTCAGGTCATTGTTGTCTGTCTGCTTCCTCTGGCCTCTTTCACTCCGCTTTGTCTCATATCGTTTCCATTTGTCTCCATCCGTACTGTCAAACAAATCATCATCCCCCACAGTTTGTCAGTCATTCTCTGAAAATTCTCTTTATCACTCCGGCTGCCTCTGTGCCACTTTATCTCAGTTTCTCTTCAACCATTCATCAGCTGGACATTTGGCTTTGCTGTGATTCCACCTGATGCTTTAGCTTTTGCAGATCTCTACCTTTTATATTATTTAGCTTTAGTGTATTTGGGCTCCTTGGTGAAAAGCATTGCCTGCTACATCCACTCGAAATGTTTCTGTTGCTGATCATTTCAATTAAACTTTATTCAAATTTAGCTGGCTTTTATTTTCCAGTTGGTTAGAAAGTTCTTTTTTTTTTTGCCATGCAAGAAACACTGTAAGTCTTATTGTTGAGAAGACTTATTGGTTATCCCCTAATTCAGGAGGTTAAAATGCCATGTTGTAATTAATCAGCAATTTTATATTAACTACAAAAAAGTCTTGTGCATTCAAAAAAACTCAAAAAAAGGGTGTCGAATATTTATCTGAGTGATGATATCAAGTTTGAAATTTTAGTTCCATGAATGTGTTTTTATTTATTTATTTTACCATGGATGGTTGCTTATTTTAGAACAAAGCTAAAGCTAGGACCTATGTCAGCCAATCAGAATACGTCAAAACAACCATGAGTTCCTGTCAGGAATTAAACAGAAAGTTAATTTGTTTGGACAAATATATTGGTTGAAATACTCTTAAATAGAGTATTAACATATAAAGATGATAAAACACAAGATAATATGAAGCAAGCATGTGTATACTGGTGCATTACGTTTCACAAACTATAATTGCCAGGACTGTAAATCTGTATTTTCCCATGTACACACGTAAAAACACATGGCGCTTTTTAAAATCTACACTTTGGTTTTTATCAATAACTTTTTTAGTGGTATTAAAGTGTTCTCATGTAGATGAAAGGCTAACATAAAAATAAAAAGGAACTTTTTTTTTCAAGATATCCAGCTTCAGTAGCTAAAGTAGACTACTAAGACTTAATGTACTTTTTAATAATTTTACTGCACACCTCTAAAAATGTGAATTGAAACAGTGATAAAATTTGTTCCTCTTTATGTTTGGTGTTCATTGTAGTAAAGAAAGATCTTCAATCTGATGCTTTCACCTGCGTCATAAACCTTTACAATTCCGACATGCCAACCAACAACACGTGCATGAATTTACATGAAAACGCCTTTAATCGGGCTCGAAATGAATCCCTCCGGATGCCCGGTCCGTTCTATTTGTTACCAGAGTTAAGGTACATCCAAAGGCTCTTTGTATGTAAAACCGTTACTATAAGGAGCTAAATTTCTTCAGCCACATCAGGAAGAGTGGCTATCAAATAATGCGTGCAGGCGCACAGCAGAGGCATGCATAAACAAGAGCAATACAATTTATCCAATGGCTCTTGACATACTCTGCATAAGACTTAAACAGTCTGAGAGATTTATCTGCTCTGTTTTTGTGTTTCCCTCGCTTTATATAGATGCAAATTGAGCACTGCTTGTTTTGCAGAGAGGGAAACATGCACATTCAACAGATTAAGCTCTTGCAGAACCAGAACTGTTGGTGTGCGCCAAGCACTTTCATAAGTCATACACGCCGGCCCACACAATTTTTTTTGCAGAGCTGCTTTCACACGCCGAGCTATACCAACAGACACACACGTAGAGATCCAGACGGCCTGTGGTCTCAGGATCGTGCAAACGTACACATGTCCCCCGCGCACGCTTGCACGTGCGCTCATTAACGACAGAAATCAGGGCTAAATTGGTGTAGTGTGTTTAAAGGAGACTGCAGGCATGCAGTTATTGGACTTCGTTTAATTGATGGAGCCATTAGTAACACTTGTTCAGATAACATGGGAGGAATCTCAGTCTGCTCACAGTCACTCCAAGTGGGTTCATTTAGGCTTAGAGTGCAGCACATTAAGAGGAGATTACAGAACCACATGGAGCATGTTGCCTGTCCATGCCTTGCTACTGGGAGATTGATCGAGACAAACTGGGGACTGTGACACTCGACGGGGGTGGAGACGCTGAGTCGGACAGCATCTGATGCCTGCGTGCTCGTAGCTTTGCTCAGGAATGCAGTGTCTTGCAAAAAAACATTGATATTTTCGAATTGCAGTTCAGGGATTTGATGTAAAAGACCAACAACACAAGGAACGCGCGACTTCAAAAGCTAAAAATCTAAACGTGATTTTCAATTTTCAGGCCCCTTTAGTATGGAACGTCTTGGCAAAATCCAACTGGCTGACTTTCTTCTGAAGTCAGCTCGTTGATAAGCACTACCCATAGTGTAAATTAATCTCAATATAAATTTAGCTTTAATATGATTTAGAATTTTGAGTGAACAGTGGACGCCAGATGAAGCAAATAGTGGCATGCAAAATTGTCTTCTTCTTTTTTTTTTTAGCTTAAACTGATGTAAATCTGTTTTGATTTTTGCTTGAAGAGTTTCATTTAATGGATTTCTATTTTTGTTAAAGCTGCAGTACGTTTCCTTTATAAAAAAAAAAAAAAAAGAATATCTATGAAAAAAGCAAGCTCCTCTGCTTTCTCCCAGTGCTCCCAGTACTAACTGCAGAAATACACCACTCAGTCTGAAACTACAATCAGAGCCAGGAGGAGGGTCTTGGCGCTCAATCACTGTGATGACGGTGGCTATGCTAGGCGGTTTTTCTGTGACCATAAGTTGTTTTTCCACCATTAGTGCATTTAGCAGCATACAGGAGGATGATTGGCAGCACTTAGTCCCTCCTCCTGGCTCGTTTGGTTGTCTCTGACCGGGAGTGATGCCTTTTTGCAGACCGCAATAAGGGACCACAGAGGAAGCGGATGAGCTCAATTTTTATTTTTTTCTATCTGTCCCATGCCATACTGCCGTGACATGGAGACAGTTTGAACAAATATGGAAAAAACACATTCTTGTGAAAGTTTCATATTGCTGCTTTAAACCGCACATTGCTCTTGTGTCACCTCAACTTATTATTCACATGCCAGTATTACAGTCATAAATCCAGACATCCAGTTATATACATTAACCAATCTGCAAAGTCTATGATCTCAGCCGAGGCGTTACTGTTATGATCAGGTTTACTGCTGGTATTGACGGTTCAGCTGTACCTATTGAATCTGTTGTGGACCAGTTGTTGTGGACGATGTGGTTGTGTTGCACAAGATAATGATTTCACACCATTCCAGTCTGTGCTGGTCCAGGTTTTTCTGATGCAAAATGTTTGTTAGTATCCATACAATTAAACCCAAGTCCAAGGCGTTGTCAAGTTTAAACAGAGGCAAGATGCTCAGGAGTCACTCGGCACTCAGCTTGAGGGAAAATGTCGTGGCTGTTTCTGCACGAAATATCCAAAGTTTCCCCTTTGATAATAGAGTAAATCTTTCATTCACCATGGCAATAAGTCCGATTTACTTCTGAAGTATGTGGGCTCCATTCATTATCACATTGGTTTGAACACATTCATGGACAGCACTGCGAACAAACTGGAGAGAATAATGGGGCTTTGGTTGTCACCAGAATTTCATTTTCAGTGGTTGTTTATGGGGGTGGGACGTGGAGAGTCGGGCCTCTAAATGATCGAGAGCTGACAGTGTTTTCCTCTGGGCCCTGATCTCTCTCTCTCTGTTTAGTTCCTACCCTTCATCCCCCCCGCAACCTCTCCATTTTCTCCATTGTCCACATTTGACGTTTTCTTCCCCTCGGCTGGACACTTTGTCCTCCTGCTCTCTGCCTCCTTCTCCTCATGCCAGTCCTCTTCCTCCTCCCTCCTCCTCTTCGTTGCCTGGGCCCACTGTGAGTGATAAATTATTCGTGGGCATGCTCTGAGGGCCCAGGGGCTGTTCATTCCTGTACACAGAGGACTCGCATTGATCCAGCCTCTGGTTCAACTTAATTGGAAACCCAGTTACACCAGCTACAGACACACTCCCTCACACAAACCCGCAGCGTGCACACATTGCTCATACATGCGCTTTTAGACGTGCTATGGATGACAAGTGGCAATAATAAACACGTTTGGTGCACTGGACCGGTTTCACTGTACAGTAATACAAGTGACTAGACTGGATGTGTAGTTATTACACGTCAACTGAGTTACTCAGCACACGGACATGTGCACAATTTATTTATTATCTGAAGATTTAACAGCCATTTTAAATATGTTTTTATTCCTAATGCATAAAATACAAATGCACATGCATTATATGCATAGAAGTTAAAGTAAGACGGTATTGCGCGCGCACACACGCATGTACACGCACACACCTTCATTGTAGCGCTGCATTTTTCAACAGGGCTAAAGTGGAGTAACAGTTCACAGTGGAGCAATATGGAGACCCAGGTTTATCGATTTGACTGAGACACTGACTATCATACGGCTAATAGATTACATCAGACACATCGGAGTGGCCCAGTCAATGAGGCCTGATCCTGTTAACTGGGGATTTGTAAACAGTTGTGTGCTCACTGTGACGGCTGCTGTAGTGCTTTGTGAGCCTTATCGAGGGGAAGACGACTGTAAAGGTCTGCAGGATGCGCAGAGGTGGTTGCCTTCAATTTTTACAACCCATTGATCAGCCAGCTTCATCTTCTATTCATTGCTGTTGCGGTTTAGTTTTTATTTGTTTGTTTGTATGTTTTCAATGGCTTTTGCAGTACTTAAAGCACTTTGACAGAATGAAATAATTAATCCCTGGAAGTATGTCATGAAAATTAGAATCTGAGAAAGAAGCAGATTCTAGTTTCTCTTACCGTCCAAAAAACATAATTCCAGAGTTAATGGTCTTTGTCTATGTTCTCTCTGCAAACTTTCTTCTGGCCACTGGATTTTTCTAATGCCATCATCACGTTGTTGTGCATCACCATTCCTATTCTATAGTATTAGATGATAAGGACATATCTGACGGTGCCTTTCTACGCATTTGACATTGTAATTGTAGCATACACAATTTGAACTCCTGACATTCATTTTTTTTAGACGTGTCAACAAATTTCACTGCAGGTGTCAAACACCGTGTGAAACTCCCATGTGCGTTACTGCTACCACTTGAGCACAGCCTTGATTTAAAATGTTGCAGCAAGGACTCAATGATGACATAACTGCACCCAATGCTGCGTCAAACAGACACTTTGCTTACTTTACATTTGCATCTATAAAAACTGACTGTGAAGCTGTTCTGTGACGGACTGGCGACCGGTCCAGGATGTCTCTTACATTTCCCCAAATGATGGCCTCCCTACTAACCCCCAGCTACCCTGCAAGTAATGACAATGATGAAGACTCATTGCATTGGTGACAACAAACAGTGGAAGTGGAGTAGTTCAAGAGAAATATCAACGTTGCTGTGCGACTGCATATTTGGATAAAACCCGGCGACAAACAAATGTCTGAGCAATCACTTCGCACAGAGCTCTGTTGAAATGGTTTGCCCGGGGCCTGATGTCGAGGTCATGCTCTTTGCAAAGAAAATCACACAATTTCCATTGCACTTTAAGGTCAATGAGAGCGAAATGCAGCACTTTGGATGACCAATTGGGGAGCAAACCAATGACATTACAAAAAAGTAACACACCCGGTCATTACCCAGCGGAACACTGTGATTTCCACCCCATTGATCACCAGCATACATTAAGTTTCCAAGATTGTAGTGAGTCAAATCATGACAGGTCTTCATATTTCATAAAAATCTCCCTCATATTAATGGATAAGACTCGTTGCTAGTTATTACAAATGCTTATGTTAGTTTCTGCTGCCGATAGGGGCGCAAGCAGTTATTGGGTTTACGGGATGATTACTTCTTCTTGTAGGCTTAGGTTGGTTTGGATACTTTTATTTCCCATTCGATGTCTTGTATTCGTTTCCTGAGATTGCAATTCGATCTGAGACATTTAAACATGGCCAGAAAGCAGAAAGAAAAAAAAGTCTTTGAGAAGGAAAATACTTTTTCCCAGCGCTGTAAATTGTGAATGACTTTTCTTTAAAAAGACAGAAATGTTTCTACACAAACACATCGGTTGTTTTGTTTTTATGGGTTTTCATATTCAAATAAGATGCCACAAGTAATCAAAGTTGAGTTCTCGAGTCACATCAACGGCAGTAAATAATTAAAGCCATAAATCCTTTAGTCTCACTCCAGTGTTTTTTGTCAAACGAGGACCTTTTGTGAAAAGAAAAGAAAAACTCTGCTAATGGTTCAGTTCAACCAGAGTCCATTACAGCATAAGTAATTCTTCTGTTTAACCAGCACTCCGGTAAATGCTGGTTGTGGAGTTTTCAGATTAATTTTGCGGTCTGAACCTATTCACATGTCCCTTCAGGGGTTGTGCTGCAAAGAGGAGAGAGAACTCTGAGCGAGCGAGTCGGAAAGCTACGTTCTCAGCCAACAGTGTGCTTTTAAGAGCAAAACGACTTCTCCAAAATAAATAGATCTGTGTCACTGACTGCCAAGAGAGAGAAAAGCCCTCGGTTCAATAATTAATTCCTGAGTCGAGGGTTTTGGAGTGCCACTGATTGGGCTGATTTTTTTTATTTTTATTTATTTATTTATTTTTTTCTAATTCTGTTATGATACAAAGGAGGCCGTTTGAAGTAATTTGTCCCAGAGAGAGCAGCTCGGAATACCATACATGCTTTGATTTAGCAAAGCAAATTTAATTTTGTTTGCTTTATGCAAACCAGCCGGGGCCGCGGGGCTTTCTCTGATTCCACCAGAGGGGTGATGGTGGTGCTGCTGCTTACGATGGAGGTGGAGGAGTGCACACAACAGAATCACGCTGCTTGCCGCTAATATACAACACGCCGCGCGTGGCGAGCAGCAACGGTTCAAAAGTACAAAGCTTATTCCCCCCTCATACGCACGCACACTCTACGATCCCTTTGAAATCAAAGCTTAAAATAATTGTTTGTGCTTTGTGTTTTGTTTCGTTCCATCCATCTATTATTAGTGTTACTGGTATTATTCCTATCGTGTTGTTTTAGTTGCCTGTTCTTGCTTCTTGCTGGGGTTTTGTTTTATTCTCCTAATGAAAGCTTCTCTCCTCACTTTTGTTCTGCTTCATTTTTTTTCTCTTCTTTCTCCAAATACGTGAATGGAATCTGCGTGTTTATGTCTGTGCCTGGTACGTTCTGAAATGTCTAACAGAATAATGAAGAGGGTACTTGTTATTTTGTTCTTTTGACAAGGTCTTTTCTCCACACCTGATTAGAAAGTTTTGCCGCTGTGAACGAGCGCATATGTAGAGGAAGTTGCATATGTTACTTTCTGGCTTTAAAAATCATTCCTGCCACTTCAACTTTTCCACATTTTCTTACATACTTTGTGTATTTCATTGGGGCTTTTTGGGATGAAATGGGGGGGAAAAGGAAAAATTGCACAATGGTTTTGTTTTTTATTCTTACTGTAAAAATTATTTTGATTCCCAGCTTGACTCATGTTGTGGGATGAATTTTTTTTTTCCCCTTCAGAGATGGGAAAAGGCTAATGGGAAGATTGATGGTAGTTAATACTTAACAAGCCTGGAGGAAAAGGCTGCAAAAGAGCTGATTCTGTGTTGAAAGTTGACCTATCCTCAGAACAAAAACATTAAACAAGCAGCCAGAGCTAAAACGCAATGGTGTAGACCAATGCTAGCTTGGTCTGCACCAAGCTAGCTTTGCTTTGTAGCTAAAATCAAAGCTACAAACCTCTGTTCTCGAGGTTTGCTTTGTTCAGAGAGGTTTTACCTTCACCTGTTGAGAAATTATGGACTCTGTTGAGTCCATTTGGATCTGATTTTGGTGTGTAAAGCTACCGCTCGACCATGAAAGAAGCTACGCGACAAAGCCTACTGGAAAATGTGTGCGCTCGAAACAACCATCCTCCTCTGCAAAGAGAGAAGTGCTGATCAGAAAGACATCTTTTCCAGCAATGAAGTGACTTTGGATCAATATTTGGAAGTGTTGCCAACACAGACTGAACTTTCTTAGACTGAAAGTTGACTGAACTATTTTCCTCTGCTGCCAATGCTAAGACTACAGGCAGACCACAAATGTAAAACGGGGTCACGGTCGACATCACAATGCTTCCTTGTGTTCGCTGATTGACCCAGTTGAAATTCCGCCAGAGGAATCGAGCTCAATGTGAGAAATTCCATAACAAGCAATGAAGGGAGATGAGAATTAAGTAGAATTTCACAGGAAGGCAAAAAGTCAGTTTTAATTTTATAGCACGTTTCAGCAAGACGGCAGTTCAGAGTCCTTTATGTTGTGAAAATGTAAAAAACATCATAAACGCGTCAATCATCAACAGTTGTGAAAACCAATAACAGACGTGATGGCTCTTTGTCAAGAGCCATTATTAAAACCATTGATTCATTGATCAAATATGTTGGTTAATATTCCATTTACTGAGGTTCAAAAGCAACTCTAAATACGTGGCTTTTTAATCCTGATGTAAAAAAGGAACTGTGATTCCTCGTCAAAGCACAGACTTAAATCAAACTGGGAATTTATGTCCAGACTTGAAAGTTGATGTTCACACAGAATCTGGCTGGAAAGACGCTGGTAGATCCACTGAAAAAGGTGTTCAGCTGTAATTACAGTAAAACCTGGTTTTCCAAAGTATTGATTCAATCCACCTGAACATAAATTTATGGCTCGTTCATTCAGTCTAAAAATTCATAGTTCCTTTTTTTTTTTTTTTTGCAGTCTCAGTTATTTCTTTTAATTCCTTGTACAACATGTTCTTCCCCTTCACGGTTATGCACTACTTGGGTGATCCAAGTAAAGCATCTGTGGTTAAAATATGACAAAATGTCTAACTTCATAGGCGTTGAGCATGATGCTGAATAAAGTTATGACATTAATAATAGAATAAGTTAAGTGTAACTGTGTTGTACTGCTCTAAGAGTCTTCCTCGTCTCCACTGTGCTAAGAAAAATGGTGTCTGTGTACACATGTTGAGGCAGAGATCGGTGGCATTTCTCCTCAGAAATAAAAAAAAAATAAATGCTTCTTAGAGTCAGCAGCTGAACACTTTTCCTTCACTCCATTCAAATCATTTTCTTAGAGAACAATAATGAGTGGATAAAGGAGAAAAACCCCAATTTCTTTTATGCTTTTTATACACTGGAGGAAAAAGAAAACCCTCTTTGACGACCCTTTGGTCTTTTGTTATAGAAAACTGAGCTAATATCCTCCAGCTCTCTGCGCAGTTTAAAGGTCTTAATTGGATTCCATTAGTATATTGCTTGACATGACACTTGAGTCGGCTCTATTAGAATTCCCCTGCCTGGGATTAAAAAGAGGACTTTTGCTGCATTTGGCTCTCTGAACTCTTTTGTTAAGAATCAAATTTATTTATTTATTTTTGTTGGATTCACAGCTTTTAGTGACGCCATTATCGTAAATGTAGGCTTAACGTAAAGAGGGCCTTTTTTTTTTATGTATGGAGGACCTGCTTTTAAAGCTACGGTAGTGTCTCTTCGCGGCAGCTTACGCATCAATAAACCTTTTGCGGTGATTCAGTATGAGCTCTGTGTGTGAGCCTGATGAATTGTGCTTTAAGTCCTGTAAAGCGGTCCTTCAGTGTCCATCCACAGAAACCTGTTTGTGGTTCCCTGTAAGATTCCCCTTTACGGACTCACGCAGAGTTTAAGTGTTTCCCTTTGTGCAATTGTGGTTTAGAGAAACCAACATGTTTAATGTTTTCCTCTTGCTGTGTCTCCTTGCATTAGTCCGTTGATGACGTGGAGGGACGTTCAGCATCTGATTGCCATGACGGCGAAGATCCCCGACCCCGAAGAGCCGGGCTGGACCATCAATGCAGCAGGATACCATGTTCACCACAGGTATTGTAATGACACCACACACACAACGAGGGGTCATCCAGCTTTATCTGTGCTGACATTAAATCACACACATGTGAGCTCTACCTACTAATTAGACTTCTAAATCTGACTGGTTGCACTCAGTTTTATTTAAGGGTGCCAGAGTGTAGAGGGGCACAATAAAAATACGCGTCACACTTTTTAGATTTTTATTCGTGAGAAAGTTAATGTTGTGTAGCATTTCTCTTTCACTCGACATCTGGGCAATACTTTGATTTGGTTTTTCAGAAAATGAAAAGCTTCAAGGATGGAAAAACGTTCCCAAAGCGGATACCATCAGGGTTTACTTTTGTTTTCTCCTTTGTTTTTTATTTATTTATTTTGCATTTTATGCATCGATAATTAGGCGTGGAAATCTTTAGGCACATGACCGTTTGATTATGGTTGCAATTTAGGAGAGTGCAGTGTAATTACAAATTGATTTTTTGACACAACATAACACACACACATTGACGAAACATACAGTAGTTTCTCGTGTTTATTGTGCTGTAAAATATTTCATTTTACGTAGCCTGCAGAGCTTGTGCCGCTTTTCTTTTACCATTCATGACTTTACGTGTCCTGGTCTGTCATTTGCCATTCCTCAAGTTAGTAAATACAGTTAACGTTCAGATAATACAGTTTTTCTATTTGTTTAGTGATTTAGAAAACATCCATTGTGATATTTAGAAAAGTACATTTAGCCAGTGAGGTTAGTAGCTTAATTCAGTTAAAATAAATAAAAATTCTATGGAGATAATGTCAGAGATCACTCATTATTTTCACTGATGTCGGTGAACTGTCGATGTTTAAGTCTTTTGGAATATCTTCAGATTCTTGACTATTGGCAAAGGCATCATTCCGCTAATATATATATATATATATATATATATATCATCCTCCAAACTCTTCCTGTAGTCTTCTTCATCGTTTTCAGCAGTAGTAATGGATGTTGGTCATGTGATTCGTGTGATGCGGAAAAAAGTTTTTACGTCACAGTTTTGCGAAATGCATGTATTTTAATACCGCTGAAAAACAGCCTCATTTTACCTCAAAAACATATCAAAATGTCCAAAATTTGTGTGTTTTCATTAAGCAAATTTATGTTCGTAAATTCAGTTTTCACAATTCCATGTTCACTAGAAATGCATCTACAGAAATCATGTAGGAAGCTGCAGGAAGCGGGGAACAGATTCTAAAATTACTGCCATCATCTCCACATGATGTCTAAATGCATTTTCAACGCTACTTTACGGGACTCCTTGCTATGTTTGATAAAAACCAGATAACCCCGTTTCGGATCAAAGGTCACCGAATTCTTCAGGTTGCGAAACAAACTTATTGCGAAGCAGTCGTCGACTGCAGGCCGTTTCTCATTATTCTGTGAGCAACCCTGATCTGGACTTCACACATTGGTGGCGTGCGTGTGTGTGGGTGTGTGTGTGTGTGTGTGTGTGTCAACAGGGCAGAGCAAACGGAGCCGGTTGCCTTGCTGAGACGTGCGCATCCTGTCACCTGCGGCTCATCATTCAGCAGCTCGCTGTGTCCATTCTTTAATGCTTCGCCTCATTTCCTGTTTCAGCTGATCTGCTGTTTAAAAACAGAAAGACAGCTGCTTTTTATTATTATTATTTATGTAGATGCACTAAATCCGTAACCGTTTTTGACGAGGAGTTTCCATTTAGTGAAATCTGTGGTTTTCATTAGTAGTGCATTTATTTAATATTTGCGAATTACAGCATATCTGCAGTATTCTCTGTGTAAAAGGACCCGTCTACCTACGCTTTACAAGCTGCTAGCGGTGCTCGACTGTGCAGCCTCTGTTTGAGACTCATTACGGCTCCCCTTCCCATCCAGCCCAAGCTGCTGCTCTGATTGGCCGGCTTCCAGAGGCTTCTCCTGAGCAAACTTCTGCCCTTGGATGTATTGATAACTGGAAACCAGACTCAAACATGCTGCCCAGTCATTAAATGAAAATTGCTGGCTTGGCACAGGAGTCAGACATTTTATTATTTATTTATTTATTTTTTTTAGTTTCTCTGTCTGAAAGCACAGACAGAGGTGTGTTTTTTTGTTGTTGTTGTTTTTTTGTTTTTTTCTTAGCTTTGAGTGGGACAAAATGCACAAAAAGTCATACAAAGTAATTACTTATGGATAAAATTTTACACATGAAAGTAGGGAAATGTTATGAAGGATATTTTGAAGATTTATTTATTAATTTTTTGAATTTGTAAGCCTATTAACGGTTGCTTTAATGTATATTTTATAATAGCGGTCAATGGAAAAATGTTTTCTTGATCTTAAGAAAAAAATTTACCTCATTAATTAAAGAAAAAGCATTTAAACTAGCGAGAGCTGCAGATGCTTTTCTATAAATTGTTTGACCTACATACAAATTTTGTTATTTCAACTATTTTAATGTCGAGCCTTTAACACTTTTTAATTATTCCTGCATTTTTATTTACTTTTAATGACTTCTGTATAAAAAATGAGGACTGTTTTATGGACTACGTTACTTTAAATTCATTAAAGCTCTAGATTACCCCTGACTTTGGCTTCTAAAAACCACGTGCACCATTGTATTAATTTTTGCTTGAACCAATTCATTTTTTAACCATTTTTATCATTTAACACATTTTTATCATTTAACAGTGGTTGCTGGTTGCACTGTTGCCTTGCAGCAACAAAAGATTCTGCTTTTGAATCCAGGCATCAGTTTCCTTTTTGCATGGAGTTTCCATGTGAATGCGAGAAAACACGCCGGAAAATAAACAGTGGATGAAGGATTTCTGCACTTTTGCTTTTCTAAGTATTGCTCACACTTTAAGTGTGTATTGTTCACCTCATCTTCAGTGCGAAAGGCTTTTGAACATCTGACAGACCAGTGGTAGCTGTTAGTTCTGCTTCGATTTAATCTTCTTCACCAAGATTTGAGTAAAACTTTCACTCACTTTCGCTTTTATATTTAATCCTTGGAACGATGTCAGCTTCGCGTAAGCTTTCTGATCGTACGTCAGCTCATCCGTTTAGATTATATTGTTTGCATTGCGTTTCTGTGGAAAGTAAAAAAATTTTTGGTTCAGTATAAAATCGATGATTTTCCATATTTTGCTGTAGGAATGAGGCGAGTAGTGTGTAGTCATGATGAAAAGAAAACAGGACAGTAAATCCTTGTTTTTAATTCTGGGGTTTGAAGATCATCTGGTCTCTATCTGGCTTGGCTTGCATTGTAATCTAACCTCAAGTGCACAGAAACACACGACGGGCTCCACTGTGTAGCTGCTTAATATATGAGAAAAAACCTGAACTAAAGCAGTTGAACCTCCTAATCCCACAGTCTGTTTCATGACACGACGGAGGATCTCGTCATATTCAGATGCTGTTATCACACTCCCAGCATGCCTCAGTGTACCTGTAAGGATTTAGAGAAGCAGCGCGTGCTGTCTCCCTCACACCGTATGCAGAGTGAGCGAGCCACTGAATAAATGCTTTTACAGTGTCCACAAGGGCAATGATACATCGGTCATCCGTCATGGTGTTTGGGGTGTCTGTATTTTACCCGCTATCTCCCTTTCTTCACCTCCAAGTGACCGCCGTTGCCTCTCCTTCTCGTTTGCTTTCCCCACCTTCCTCTTTTCAAACCTTATGTTCTCTCCATGCCTTATTTCTCCCCTCCATCTCCTCTTGCCCAGCATGCCGTGTCATAAAATAGATTGTAATTACTGTGTTGCTGTGAGAAGAATGGATTAATTAAAATATAATGATGCCGATCACAGCAGCGAGCGTCTGCTGAAATCTGTCCATTTAGGGGGCCGTGGCAGAGGACTTGTAATGCCCTGATCATGCTTTAGCGGCCATTTAAATGATAATTATAAGGAATTGTTTATTGCATGGGTGAGAATGGGTTGACTGCAGTGCAATCAGCGCCGGGTCACATAGTGTGATTGTTGCTATACATTAGAAAAGATGTCTAACGCGAAGGGACTGCAGTTCAGGGGATTCAAAGACAAGCAGTTTGATTTTATTAGATTTAAGATGTAAGTATTAAAAAAAAAAAATGTCTGAGCAGAATAGAAACCTTTCCACAATTTATGAACAAATGGCGCTCTGTCTAATATTTGACTCTTCTGTACGGCAGCCGAGTAAAAAACTAAAAAGCTGGAAATCCATCTGGAGTTCAGTAGTTAACTTATCCTATGAAGGAGTAGTCCAAGTACTGTAGTTTTTCATTCCTGTCCAATTCCTGTGCTCCTGCTCCCAGAGAAAAACTCCCTGTTGTGTTTTAGCAAGTAGCATAAAAGCTTCACGAATCTCAAATTGTGCTTAAGATAATCTCAGTTTGGTGTAGAATTATCCACATCAGGTGGGAGCCATTTAATTATTTTAGCTTTTCAGAAATAAACACTTATTCAAGACTTGTGAAATAGCTAACTTTGGATGGGTTAGCGGCCAACGGATAGCTAGCCACAGTAGCAGCCATTCCTGCTAACAGTGCTTGCTTGCATGTCGTTAGTTCATTTCTTTTGTTTGTCTAATATTCTATCCTCCGAGACAACTTTGACAAACCCTTTTAACACAACTCAATACTTCAACCCCTGTTGCTAACTGCTCAACAAGCAAAGTTAGCACTACTAAAAGTCAGGAAAGTTGCTAAATGATGCCAAATGTCATCATCTAGTTTGCATGATTGGTGATCTGAAGCCATTGTTGAACGGATGGAGAATGTGGAATCCACAAATGAGTAAAGTTGGAGTCAGTGATATGCAGTATTTTGTTGTATTATTGTGATAACAATTTGTTGCTATTTTTAAGTAACTCTGTGACTACAATCAAAGACCCACAAAAACAAATATTGCTTTTGAGAAACATTCTCCTTTTGTAATCCACTTCTTTAGGACACTTCTCACATAAAGAAGTGTGTTTTTATCCCCTAAATTGCAGCGAGCAAGAGCATTTAATCATATCTTTAAATCTATTGATATTTATTGATGCTACCATTGAACAAACAGTGGAGAAGATAGTACAAATAATCTTGACAATTCAGTTTTTTAAAAAAAACATTAACAATTGGAATTTATTGCGACACAAGTTTATCAAAAATCTTATTATTGTAAGGAATGTATGGGAATAAAAGACGAACGATACAACAAAGGCCCACCCCTGCAGCCTTTCATATCTTCTAAAGATATGAAAGAACCATTTACATGTTTAGAACTACACAGTAATCTAACCAATAAAGCCTGTCAATGATTAAAGTTAGGCTGTTTAAGAATTTACATCCCACCCTTACGGAAAAGGGACAAGCTGGTTTTGGCTGTGTGCAGTTTGTAAGCAGCCCAGAGGTGGTGGGACTGTGTGAGGACCTGGCTGCTCGTGAGGGACGGTAACAACAGGTCGTACTTCGGACAAGACAACTGGGGCGATTTAAAATTGCGAGATCTCGGCACTCTTCTCGTTGCATCTACGTATTAATCTCTCAGCTCACTTTGGTTTACGACCATTTGTTTTTTGCTGGAGGTGAGCGGGACAGTAACTGGATTCATTCAAAGTGCAGAAACTCCAGTGAGTCGGAAGCGTCGTCTTTCGGAAGTCATTAATTCCCTCTTCCGATCAGAAAGTCACGGAGCCGCAGCGTCTGCGACCTTAAACATTTCATTGCAAGCGTGTGCGGATTGGGGACAGATGGTTGCACTGGAAGCAGTGGCTGCATGGCTTTGTGAAAGCTTCAGGAAAAAAAAAAAAAAAAAAAAAACAGCCTTCCTTAAAGATGATGTGTGGAGTGTGTGTGTTTGCGGATTTGCGAGGCTTGCCGAATGGAAGGAATTGGTCGCCCGCATCCCGCCGTTCCCATCTGTCTGACCTCCATATAGACTGGGAGCTTTACAAAAAACTCAACAATGCCGTGGAGCGACACCCCCTAGCCCCCATCACCCCCTCGAACCCTTTCCACCCAACGCTACCGTCGCCACGTCGACAATAAACATGTCAGCCGCCACACGCCACAGCAATCTGCCATCAGATTTACTGTGCATGAAATATAGCGGTGCCTTTATTGGTCCAAAGAGTTGTCACTCATTATTTATAGGCCGTCGCCGGGGCCGACTGTGATGTCAGCCAGCTCCAGGGTCCCTTGGGAGAGTCAGAAAAAAGGAGAAAAAAAAAGATGGCGGGGGCGGAGGGGAAGAGAGAGGAGTGAGGGGTGATGTCGGGTGAGAGGATGAGATACAGGCGGGAAGAAAAGTTTGAGAGAGAACAGGCCTGAGAGGAAAGGTGATAGAGCAGGGTGAAAGAAAGGGGGGGGGGAGAAATCACACACATTCATCCTGTTCCTTTCTGTTGTGAGTTTATCAACTTGAGGGAGTGAAAGTGCTATTTTTTTTCAAGCCCCTTCTCCCCAAAACACATCCCTCCACCCCCACCCTCCCACCACGCAGAAAGTCGCTCTGTATTTGTTGAACACACCTATTGATCACACGTTCAGCACAGGAAAAGAAATTAATCTGTGATTCATATCTCTACTCCAAGCTCCTCTAACTCAGGAGTAAAAATATTAAAAAAAAAAAAAAAAGAAGGAAAGAAAAGAAAAAGCAGAGTCTGGTTGGTGTTGGGGGGGCTTGGAGAAGAAGCAGAGCATCCAAAACAAGCTTAATTTTATTTAATCTCTTTTGATAGCACAGGTGAAACTACAGTGATTCTCCTGTGGGAGATTTGGATAGAAAATAACAGTGGAGGAGCACTGGATCAAAGAGACGCTGGCCTCGGCGAGAAAACAAAGTGGAAATCAAGCAGAATGCATGATGTCGAAATGGTATTTTATTTGGGGGGTGTATGAGGGGGTACGAGGGGGTGCTGTGGCATTAAAAAATGAGATAAGATTCAATCCATCTTTTGAAAAATGATACTAAGCTCACAAAGGACTATTAGAATGTTTACATTTGCTGCATTTTGTTCCATATCAAAATAATTAATTGCCTCCATTTTCAAATTAAAAGTACATTACAACACAATTAAGGATGCAAATGAGTCTGGGGGCTGTCGCAAGGAGCCAGGAAAAGTGAAGGAGCGACTGCCTTGATGTATGAGAGTTTCTGCGTTTTTTTGTGTGTGTGTGTGTGTGTGTCGCTCTGGATCTGTCTGTCTATGTGTTCAAATATATATATTTATATATATGTAGAAAAAAGAAATCCTCTTGCTGCAATTATTGAAGAGGACGACTCAGTGTTGAAGTCAACAGCACAGAGGAGCATAAATCAGAGCTGTGCTGTAATAAACAACACAGTAATTAGGTCACTCTTCTCTCAGTAACTGATGAACCAGATCAACAGATACTGTTATTCTTTTTGTTTGCGAGGCCCGCGGCGCGCATTATTAACTCTTCCAACTTTAACAAAACACTCACTTTCATGCTCGTATTTCTTCCCCCTGCGCCCGCCCGCCCGCCGACCCCCACCGAGTGAATGACATCTACATCGGGCCGGAAACCAGGAACAGTAAAACATCATTTTGCCATAACCTTCCCTCTTCGGAGGGATAACAGATATAAAAGTATATAGCCTGTGGTTTACTGCGACTCCCCGCCTCCCTCCCCGCCGCACCCCTTCTCCTCACGCAGCCCGGTAGCTGCGCACTGGGCTGATGGATGCTGGGCATCGGCCGTCTTTTAATTGCTCGTAAATTTTTGATCTAGGGAAAAACGTCGCGTTCTCCTTGTCCCCCCGGCGACATGGGTGACAGAGCACTCCGGGAATAAAAGAGCTGCCATGAGCAGAGGACAGGAGAAAGAAAAATAGACATCAACATACTGACTCTCTTTGAAGAAAAAAAAAAAAAACACACACAGACAGCTGCACTAAAACCAAGTAATACAGTACAGTTACAGTTTTGTGAAGAAGAATTTGCCCCGAACAGATTTCTTTCAGGTATGACTGGGTTTTTTTTTTTTCTCTCTCTTCAAGGAGAACTGAAATCAAATCTCAGACGACTGATGTTCCCTGAATATAATGTTAGGGACCCATTTATTTGATCTAAAACTTAAATAACTTGTTTTTAGCGTCTTTAGCATCTCTCAATAAATGCCAAAGTGAAACAGTTTTGCGGGGCGAAGTTCTGGTGACTTCCTGAAAACCAGAGTTTCAGGATTTTTTAAAGAGACAGAAGCCCAAGTTCAAGGCATTCAATTAGGAAGTAAAATTTCTTTTATATATTTCACATATGTAGCACTTTTATGACTACTGAAGGTAGCATAGTTTCATAGTGTGCTACAAGATGGTAATATAATACAGCCCCTTTAAAAAAGCCTTTCAGATCTCCTTTAATCTTACGTCATCAAACAAAGACAAAGTAATAACAAAATCCAGTTTCCAGATTAGGAGTTAAACCAACCTGCATCCATGTTAAAAAGTAATCTTAACCTCTTGCTAAATCATAAAAGGATTGTAAATTTTGTTAAGATACTTGAAGAATGAAGAAATCACTTAAAGAGAACCTTTCTGACAACATGAAGTAGGCTAAAAGATCTCAATAACAACACAGGCGTGTTTGTCTAGAAAAAACAACACAAGATTTCTGAAAAACAAAACATCACAGAGAAAGTAGCTAGGTTAAATAAAATTAAGGTTTTGGAGTGGCCTAATCAAAGTATGGGCTCTAGCTTGACAACATTTGTGAAGAATAATAATCGGAAACACTGAAGTGAGTGGTGATATTGTGATGAGATGTGGACAGGTCGAAGGGCTGTGCATCCTGTTGAAAGGCAGCGCAGCTTACTTCCTCCAAAACTTCGGCAAATTGCGGTCACCGTGACATAAAGTTGCTTAAAGCAGTCATCCTCCTCAAAGAGGATCACTCTTTTTTTCTTTTTTTTTGTTTTGTTTTGTGGAGATGCATTTTACAAATTGTCTTTGCCGCTGCTTTCCGCCGCCGCAGCGATCAGACGCGGGTCTAAAATGGAACGCTAATGGGGTGAAGATCAGAGGTGCATTAGCCCACATTTGCATAAACATCTATTTCTCTCCTTTTACCGCGCAACGTGCCTTTAAATGTCTTTACAGTGCGGACTGTAATAGAGATGAGATAAAAAAAAAAAAAAAAACAACAACGGGGTTTCAGATCTATCCAGTGACTGTTGCCAACCCGAGCAGATGCTCATCTGATCAATTTCTTACTGCGCTGGTCTTCCTCCTGGGATGAAAGAACGTAGAGATAAACATGGGTTTATCCCTCCATTTGCTTGCTGATTGTTGAAAGGTGCAACGTCCTGCCGAGCATTTTGATTATTTCCTCTTTCTGTGCCAGACTCGGCCTTGTATCAGATATCTACCAGTATTTTCTGTTTTTTAGGGGGGGTTTTGTCTCCTCTCTTGTTCTTCTCTCTCCTCCAGCCGACCCCCTGCTGAGTTGTGTTGTTCTAGCCTCATTTGGTGGATCTAAGCTCACCGGGTTTGGCCTCTTGTGATCTTTTTTTTTGTTTGTTTTGTTTTGTTTTTTTCCCTCCAGCATCGATCGTGTTGACGAGTGGGTGGAAATCAGGACACATGCTGATCATCTATAGGTCACTGGCTGGGATAGAGGTCAGGAGAAGGTCAGGGTTCTTTTCACCTGCGTGTGAATGTGGACGGGTCCGCTGAGGCACCGACTGAAATAGTTTTCTGTTTCACTTCGTGGAATCAAGCCAGCATTTTTACTTCAGAGTTTTGTAGTGATTCCTGGAGACTGAATACCTTCTTTCATAAGCAACTAATAGTTTTCCAGAGCAGTTGAGGAAAAACTTCCCTGCTAGCTATCAGGTCGATAGCTGCGTTTTCTCGTTACAAACGTACGCAAAACTTAGTTGATATTTTGCTGATGTCGAAAAAAATTGCCGTTTCACAATTCTGTTAAGAAACGCAATTAAAATCACACGCGAATAAGGTTGTAATTGAAAAACATCCTCCAACTACTTCCTGTCTTCCTCTTCATGGTTTGCGCCAGTAGCAACATCCGGTTGTTGATCACGTGACTCGCATGATGCAAAAAAGAAAAGTGTTTCCATTGCATTTTTATGTGAAATAAATCACTTTCAATACAGCTGAGAAACCACCTCATCCAAACCTTTTCATCGAAAAATGAGAGTTTAATTGAAATCGCTGCGTTTCCATGAAGTGAATTTATGTTCTAAATGTCAAACTGCACAATTATACGGTCAGTGGAAATGCAGCTTCTGTCTAATTAGTTTTTTAACAGGGTCATGCCTCAATCAGACCTCTAGTTACCAGCAGTCTCCTCACCTCATCCTCTGTTCAGCACCTTCTTCGCCTCTCCTTCCCTCATTTCTTACTCCTTCATCCTTCCTTCCTTTAGCTTTCAACTCTACTTCTTTTACCCTTCGCCTTTCCTCCCTTCCTCAAGAACTCTTGTCTCTAAATCTGTCATCCCTCATCCATAACTTCTTCCCATCCATCATCCCTGCATCCTTCATCTCTCCTTTTTTAACCTTCATCCCATCCATAATTTCTTCACCCCTCAGGCCGAAATCCTACATTTCTTCTTTAACTTTCATCTCTACCCCTGTCGTCCCTTACCTCAACTTCCCCGACCTTACCTTCTTCCCAAACCCTCTCACTCTTCATCCATTACTCCTCCATCCCTCGTTCTTTATCCTTACATCTTTTATCCCTCGTTCCTGCCTCCATGTCTCATCCCCTCTCGATTCCTCTCTTTCATCCCTCATCCCAAATGCCCTCACACTAATAGTTCATCTCAAAATTGTTTATACTACTGGGAAAAAAGAAATTATTTAAACGTATTTTTCATTCAACCAAGAAGTTTGTACACCTTTTAATTAATTTTAAAACAGCTCGTCAAAGATAATTTATAACCTTCTCAATCAAACCCTCTGTAATACCAGACCAACATTTTGTCTATTTGTTCAAAACGAACACCAAAGGAGGGGGAGCCATTCTTGCCATCACCTTCATTTCTTGCTTCCTCCCCATTTTCTCAATCAAATTTTGATCAGAACTCTGGCTGTCCAAAACATTGTATTAACTTCCAGTCAGAGAGAAGATGTTGAGAAAATGAGACAAATTCTTTTAATCTACATCTGCCAGGGTTCATTCACTTGGGAGTACACGTAAAGACTTTTTCTGAAAGAGTTTATTTATGTAATACTCGCTGAGTGGATCATTAATTCAAACTGGTCTAAAGCAACATCTCATCATTTAGTCTTTGCTTTAAACAAAATGGCACAGCAACAACAACACACAGTGTGACGTCGCCTCCTCTCTTTCTGCTGAATAACCACTCACAGCAAATTGATACTATTGTCAGAAGAAACATGCAAAACGTAAAGAAACTTAATAAATCTACCAGAGAAATGGATAAATTTAGTCTCAACCAACCCTTTCTTATTCTTACATCCTTACTTCCCTCCTCCATGTGCACTTCATTCTTCAACCCCGATTCCTTCATCACTCATCCTCTTCAACCATTTGGATCAGTAGCTTTTCTCTGAGGGTTCCCTCGTCTTTCAGCCGGTCTGCCTCGATGTTCCAAACAAAAGATCCCGGATCCTCTTCTCCTAAAACGCCTTTGTTAGTCCTCATTAAAACTGGCTTAGTTGTTGATGTGGTCCTTGCTAGGAATAAGGAGGCACATCCAGATAGTGTGATATCACTATCACGTTGCCTGACGGGTTAACTGACCCAACTTCCTGTCTGCAGGCTGACCGACTTGCAGACCCACTGCTCTTCCCCAGTGGCCACAAAGGGAGGGAGATGGGTGAGCCTGATCAACCCCAGCACTGTCAACCCAATTACTCATTCTCTTAAAGGGCTATTAAAACATAATTGCCCGGCGATTTACATCCAAGTTAACGTGGCCCCGAGATAATTTATTATTTTCCATAAGCCCTTTCTTTTGTGTGGAGACTGAAAGAGTGTGTGGGGGAGAAAGGAGAGGGAGACTGTAATTTCCTGAGTCATGAAGAAAAGCATGTTGGCAGCCCAGTGTAATTGTTTAAACCCCACTCTCAGACACCTTCCAGTAACCCCCTTTTAATCCTCGTTATCGCTCTCATTAGCCCGGGGTCAGGGGTCAGTCGGCTCCCTCTAGAAAGACAAACACAGCGCTGGGGAGAGGAGGGCACGGATGGTGGGCTTGATGAGAGGCTGGAGCGATGGGGATGTGATGGAGATTTTCATTTCAGCTCTGGGAATCATTTAGCTGCTGCACATTTTATTATCACAAACTATGTGGGGGTTTATTGTAGGGGGCGGTATTATGTAAAATTGACTTTTTTTTTTAGCTTTTACATCATGTCATAATGTTATTCACTCATCAAAAACATACCAGGAGTGTTGCCTCGATTCTTTCATGCGTGTCTGAGAAATCCTTTGATCTCCCATGGCAACCATTCAGCCGTGCAAGACGCCAGAGTAAAAGCGAGTCACAAAGCGCCTTTCCACCTGCAAAATCCCCCAACTCAGCTCCTTCAGACTAGCCAGCAGCAATTAGCAAACACCTGGTGGAACTGCACTTCTGCTGAGCTCATTATTAGAGCTACTTCTCAGTGCAAAGCTGGTCAAAAACATTGCTAAAGGGTTAATAGAGGAGCCACATTGTGATGCCTTCATGAAGGTGGAGTTTCAGAAAGACCAGGAGTTTTTAAAGAGACAGAGACCCAATTTCAAGATGTTAAATTATGAAGTCAAATTTCTTTTAAGTTATGTTCGACATATATGTGTATAGCACTTTTATAACAACTGAAGGTAACATAGTTACTTAACTGTGCTTTAAAGTTGCACTAGGTGCCTGGAAAAGCCATACCACTGCCCTTTAATGACAAATAATTTCAAGACTGTAAAAGATTCCAAATGTCGAGAAAGAAAGTTGAGTGTTTCACTGGAAATTCAGCACACTGGTTCACGTCAGAGATGCATATTTTATTAATGTTAAGATATTTTATTTATATTAAGATGTTTGAACTAGAAACTGGCCTGAAAGATGCTTGGTAAGATTTTGTGTTTTCACAGTGCCGATTTAATGTTACATGCAGTTTGTTAAAAACGTTGTACATATCTCACTGGTTGGTTTGTTAAAAATAGTAACCGGTTGAGTTTGTCAGCAAGATGCACTTCACATGTATTCGAATGTGTGTGTTATTCACACATTCATGAGATGAATGTGTGAATAACACCTCCCCATCCACTGTTGGGGACGAGGCAATGATGACGACGTGCTTCATTAGGTGCTGGGAACCATATTAGAGTCCAGAACTTCATGAAATGTCTGAAGTACATGGAAATTTCACCTAAAACCTGATGGAATGGGATTTCAACAAATAGTATAATCAGCACAGAAATGACTCACCTCAGTCTCATTCTGTGGTCCTCTTTACTCTCAAGACCTAACTACTCCAGAGCACATGAGGTGAGCTGGAGAGGACAGAGGACCCAGTACTCTGGATTATCGAGAAGGACTTTGTGCTCTTTCGTTATAGGTCAAATAAAAGTAGATGCCTTGTGTGGCTTCAAATGTTTGGTTGTCTGAAGTCAACAGGGACTTGTATACTAAATCTAAGCAGTTTGTTGTGTGCACCTTGGTTGGAAATCATCTCATTCAGTAAGAACTACAAACTCATGGTACAAGACAACTACTGAACCCAATAATTATTGGAATTCCCTAAAATTCCCCAGAGAGGAGAACAAAATTGTGTCTTTCACATTAAATGCACCATTATAGATGCATTCAGCCATAATGAAAATTAATACTAAGTTTTACTGAAGCAAGTGCATAGAAGCCACCATTCTAAAAGCCTTGCAACAACGCAACCCTGTTTCTGAAATCAAAAGGATTCCTTTAAAAATATGCTACAATAACAGAACTTTAAGATTGGGTTATAATAATTTTTTTTTTTTTTTTCCAAATAATTTCACATACCCTGTTTAAGACATTGGAAAGTGCTACCATTAGAGAGAAATGGAGCTGACTTCATTAAGAGCATGTTTCCATTTACTTAGCAACAGTGGCCTCTGTGGTCATGAGTGGTAATTACAGGATTCCTTTGTGATTGTGAGCAGTTTATCAATCAGTCTGGGAGCTGCCAACGCAACGCATAATTTCCTCACAGAAATCTGACATTTTGTCACCAAGGCAACAGGCAATTAAATATCTGTGTGTTCATCTGCATGACAACTTGCTTTAGTTTGCAAGATTTTCATTACACTGTATTATTGGAGTGGCTCAGCTAAAATGAATGCAAAGTGTATTATAGGATGAATTATTTCCAGCTCATCTTTTCTTAATCACATGATCTCCAATTGAAGGCACTTCTTATACATTCTGATGAAGGAAGTTTAGTTTCAGTGTTAACGTTTATAGTTATGGGTCAAACGAACACCGGCTTATTTCCTGTTAATAAGTAAGCTAAACAGCCTATTTGTTTTACCAAAGATTAAGGGCTGTTGAACCTTTTAAACAACCAGATTTGCCATTCTGTAAACACCACAAAATAAGAGGCACTGTGAAATTATTTTAGCCTTTTCTTCTTTGCAGAATAGTTTTTAACTCAGACATACTGGATGACTTTTCAGAACATGGAGCCCAGACTATCACACTACCACCACTATGTTTGACTGCCACCATCATGCTTTTTTTTTTTTTTTACACACCTTGCACCTGCCTACACTTTTTGCTTTTAACACTGACCTTAACTAAGGCAAGTGTGACCTGCAGTGCATTGGTTGTTGTTGAGCCTTCCTGGATGATTCATCAATGTTCTCTAGGAATAGTTTTAAATGGGCCATCACTTCCTTGAAAGGTTCATATTTTCTCTGCTGTGGTTCCTTGGAGTTCTGAAGCCTTAATAATGGCTTTGCTTTTTTTCAGACTGATAGATGTCAGTGAATTTTATGAGGTATATAAAATAAAGCCTTTTATATTTACGCATTGAGCTTGTGATTAATGTCAGGTATGACGACTGAGTTTGAAATAAACAAATATAGAGATGACTTAAAGGGGATTTTGTTAATGCCTATGAACTTGGGACTTTAGACCATATAAAATCTGTAAAATAATACATGCAGAGAGTTAATAAAACTGATGCAGACTCAGATTTTTGTCTAAAAATTTCCATAAACATTTATTTGAAGATGGATGCCGCAAACAGAAACCATGCTTCAAATCCAGTTTAATTCAATTCAAAAACTCTTCACGATACTTAGATTAGAGGTAAATGAAATGTTATCATGATGCATATCAAAGAGTCATTGTGGACGGTGATGCTGTGGGCAGGAAGGATCTAAGCCAGCAGTCAGTCTTGCAGCAAATCTGCTCGCAGTTGTAAATGTCAAAACAAAACAAAAACCTTTTTGCCATTTTTTGTCATGATTACAAATCATAGCAAAAATCCAAAATCCAGCATCCAAAACCAGAGTGACTAATTGTCCAAACAATGCCACAGCCAAAGAAATGATGAACAAAAGTCCACAAAAAGAACAAATTAGAGCTAGCATAACAGAGCTCCTCCAACATGTTGCTACCATGAGTTACACAATTCAACAGTGACTTCATAGAGAACATTGAGCAGCTTTAAAATAACGTGTTTTAGTTTAGTAGGTTTATGAGTAGCTCCGACTGGACAAAGGATTCAAGCTCCATTTGTTACCACTTCACTTGATACTTTAATCCATTTGTCTTTCAAAAACCTTTAGAACCCAACTAATTATATTACTGAAGTGGATACTCTATCCACCAATAATATTCAACAGCTTGGATGTAGCTGGAGCTGAACTCCACTGAGGCATACAGAACACAAAGGTTTTCCTCACGCCCAGCTGTGCATGTATGAGGAAAACAAATATGCTTTCTGTTTAAAACTTGTGATAAAGTTCAAGGTCGACTGATTATTATAGTTTTTGTGACTGAATCTGAGGAAAAGTCCCACCATCTCTGGCTAATGTGCTGTATGAGAGGACATGTTTAATGGTGATGCATCACATCTGCACAAAATTCCAGCTTCATTTTAAATTTCTTTAATTTGGCTAAAGATTTGTGTTTGCCTGCTTCAGCTTTTCTCCTCTATTCAATAAAACGGTCTCCGTCTTTTTGGCGGTCTTTCTCACGTCCTCTGAACTTTCTACCAGAATTAGAACCTTGTTTCCTCCCCCGTGTCCGTCTCTAACCAGAGCTAATAAGAATCAATCAAAGCCATTACAAACCCTGCTCACTAAATGCATTACCAGGCTCTCTGTCTTTCTCGGTTTATACCACATCTCTCTCCTGCCTTACTGTGCATGCACAGCAGGGGTTGGGGAGCCTGTTGGGTGTAGGGGCCGAGGCATTTCCAGGGTCACATCAATGAGCAGTTCCTCTGGCTGACATTTAATCACATGGTCTGAGGCCAGTACTGATTCATTTGCATATATTTTCCCTTGTAAGATACACTCAGACTGATATTCCTAATGATTCAAATCCTTGTCAGAGATAGAGAGGATTCTGGGTTTTTTTTCTCTTTTATTAAAGATCCTTCCCAGCCCCCAGAAGGTGAGGATTTTCTCCATGTGCTTCTGATTTTTGGCTAAATTAGTTCCACAAAAAAATGACCTTAACAACAGTGTCAACAGTTGCTTCAGTGCTTACCAAAAGGAAGGAAGCTGTGTGTTTTTCAGTTTCTTTTCACAAATAAATTCTGTAAAGTGGTACAAGCATTTGTACATTGCCACTTTTCTCTAATGCCATCCATCAATCAATTCATTGGCTTATACATATGTAGGGCTGTGTTTCAGGGAGATGCAGACTTCCCTCTCCCCAGTCACTTGGGCTCCTCTGGTGCCTGGGAACCCAAGGTGTTCCCAGACCAGCTGAGATACACAGTATCTCCATTGTTTCCTGGATCTTCCTCTGCGTCTCCTTCCATTAGGACATGCCCACAATACCTCGCCACAGTCTGCCTCAATGAGGCATTCTAACCAGATGACTGAGCCACTTCAACATGGTGAAGCAGCGGCTCTAGTCTGAGTCCTTCCTGGATGACCTATCTCTAAGGATGAGCCCAGAAAACCTGCGGAGGAAACTTATTTCCACCGCTTGTATCCACAATCTTGTTCTTTCAGTCACTGCCCAGAGTTCATAACCAATGTAGATCGACTGATAAAGCAAGAGCTTCACCTTTTGACCCAACTCTTTCTTCATCACAACAGACCGATACGGCGCTTCCATCACTGCAGATGCAGTACCAATCCGCCCGTCGATCTCCCACTCCATTTTTAACTTCTTTATAAACAAGACTCCAGGATTTCTAAACTCCTCCACTTGGGGCAAGAACTCTTCCCTGATCCAGAGAAGGCACACTACACTTTTCTGGCTCGAGACCTTGGTCTTGGACTTGAAGGTGCTGATCCTAACATTTGGCGGAGAACTGCTCCAGTCAGCTGTACATAACGACCAGATGAAGCCAACAGGACATCATCTGAAAAAATCTGAGACGCAAGCCTAGGGCTACCAAAATGGATCCCCTCAAAATCTTGACTGCATTTAGAAATTCTCGCCATAAAAGTTGGGAACAGAATGTTTTTGTACGATTCGCTCTGCCCTTTAACCCTCCCGTAGTATTAAGAAACGGGATCAGCTAGACTCCACAAGGTTTTTACTCTGTGCGTTGTCCAGCAGGGTCATATTGACCCTGCTTGAGCTTTTATAAGATGTTTTGTGTGTGGTGTCAGGAACTGAAGGTCTGACGAGACAGACTGTCTCCTCACTGTCCAGCTGTGACATCCAAACCCTTGCGCTAAGCTCATGGCAGGGATAAATAACATTCATATCAACCAATTGCTCTTAGAACAGTGTTTAACTGTATGCAGTACTTTGTTATGGTCTATGGAAAACACAGATGAAATACGTTTATGGGTTTAACAAGACAAAATGTGAATCCTTCGATGACATCCAACTGACTTGACAATATTTTATACATATATAAATATCTGTAGATTAGGTTTGATTGTGCAATCCTTATCCACTACCTTCAGACTTCTTGTATCACCACAGCTGAGGCTGGAGTGTTACTGCACTATCAAACGAATGTAACACCATTCCTGGTTCAAACTCAACAGAAAGTGATATGGCAGGGTGATAAGAGAGATGAAGAAGGAGAATTGACCCATTCACAAGACAGCAGGAAGCCTGATGGTGCTACCTTGAGCTGATAGGACAGTCGGCACACTTCTTTCAGATGACAGTGTGTGTGTGTGTACTTGTCTGACTATCTTATATAGGGCCATTTCTTGGCGTATTCACTAACCTTCTGAAGACTGATGGGTCTTATGACCTGGCCCTAATGTAGAGGACCCCCTTGTTCAGGGTTAAGGGTTTGTATCTAAGTGTTGTACAACACTTAGATACAAGTGTATGATGTAAGTGTTACATCATACACTTAAATGTATGATGTAAATTAGGATTTGGTTAGGGTTAGGAAAAATATTTGGGTTATGCCAAAATACAGCAACTAAAATGAATGAAGGCCAATACAAAGTCTTAATATGGGTAGAAATATAAACTTGAGGATGTGTCCTGTACCTATGAAGAAACACAATCAATGCGTTTTACATTTTGATTACAGTTTGTTAGAATGTAAAAAATACCCATTAAGTGTGGCGTTGGTTAAAGATTGCTGATGACACTGGTGGATGTGTCTGGTTTCAGGTGTGTGGTGGAGTGTATGAAATAGGTTTTCACTAGTGAATGAGACTCCGGTGTAGCAGGCAAGAAGTCGCTGATCACTGAGGCTCAGCTCTGCCTCCCTCTCCATATGGGCACAGAAAACTCTGTCTGCCTCTTCAGGTCTCTGCTGGTGTGAAACCCAGTTGTGTGGAATGGATAGGAATTAGACATCATTCAGAGCAGACACACAATTAAAAGACCTGCAGCTTTTTCAAGCACTGGACACCGTGTGAATTCTCCAACCATAACTCCAAAAGTAGTAGTAATTTTGTTTTTTGTTTGTTTTCTATTTGTCTGTCATTTTTAGAGGAATTTATTCAAAACATAATTCTGGAAAGCCCAAACAGTAATTTGTATTGTGTTATGATAAGTTCACATTTATATTTGTGGGGTTAGAGTGAGGGGTAAGGAGCCTTGGTAAAATAGAAAGTGTTGAAAATGAACCAGTTGATTTGTCGTGTCCATAATATCGTCCCGATCTTTTGATTTCACCTTCAGATAAACAATGTCACTGTGTTGTTGTCATTTAATTCACAAATGGGGTTGGCCAATTCATAAGCTTTTCTAATCGATCTGTCTTTTCATCTCATGAACTTTCTTTCCTACTTCATAATGAAGTCTTCAACATTAATCTATCTTGTGAAGCTTGAATTTTATATCTATCGTGGTTCATTATGATAGATTACACTTAACAGTTTTAGAAGAACGCTTTAAAATTTCAAAGCACAAAAATTTGCATTCGTACAAAAATGTTATGAAATGTGAGGTCTGAGAGATGATTTGCAAAAGCGACGGCAATGACACGAAAATGTCATGTGCATTAAGACCAGTCCTGTTTAGCCTACTTTAGCCAAAATTTTAATTTTAAGTCCAGTTCATTTGACAAGGTTTGAATTCGTAATTGAAGGTTTTTTCATTTCCTCCAGTAGTTCTTGGCATAGCGCCACCACAGGCAAGCAGGTGAACAGGTTTTTCAAAAGGTTTGGTTTGCTTGACTCAGTGCAGTGTGAAAGAGAACCACAGCAACTGGAAATGGAAAAACAAGACTACCGGACTATATGGATGTGAAAACGCCCTAAGAAAGACTTAGCTTGGATTCTTTTAAGTCACTTTATAATTCCTAAACTGTGTCGCTTAAATTAGTGGTGCATCTATTTCAGTCCAGAATACCCCCTCTTTTATTAAAATAGTACTGCTCATCTCTGCTGTATTGTCTCCTGTTTGCTTCATGTCCTTCATGATGCTTGAGTTGGCTGCAGTGTAAATATCTCAGACCGATTATTACTAGCCCTATCCCCAAAAAAGATGTTTTCATCCCAGAAAAAAAATCTTCCTCGCCACTGTCAAGCCACTAAGTACAAAATGGTGAATTGCAGACACGAAGAGAGATAATTGCCACTCACGCTGGAAATTTGGCAAGCGCCTTCCCCACGAGACCCGAATGAAATGGTGCTTCAACCCCCGAAACTGTCATTCTTAATGAAATGGTAATTACAAACCCAGCGGAACAGCTGAGGGGCCTGCCGAGGCCCACGGAGCCCGACTACAAGAATAAACCTGCTTCAACAACCTGCCGAGAAGAGGGAGAGAGAGAGAGGAACGGAGATGGGAGGGGAGGAAGAGAGCGCTACTACAAGGAATCTGCGATTTATTTCAATCGCAGAATGCAACACACTATCCGGGCTGGAGTATGCAATACATTGGGAGCCCTCATCAATAACACCGGCTGTGTGGAAGGTGGGAGTGGAGGTTGCTTAAAAGCGCCCACACAGCCTGAGTAATTGATTGCTTTGTAAGCGAACGTGTCTTTAACCTTTGGGAGGTCAGGCCCAGTCGGACACCATCAGTCCTGCCCGGGGTTGAACCGCTTCCAGCCGTTTGTCTTCCGCCGCTCCCTCATCTCGGGAGCCGATTTGTCAAGCATGAGGTGTTTTGGGTGTTTAGATTACAGGCGAGTTGGGAAAACAAAAGGCAAAATGCCACCCCAAACAAAAGGCCCGAGCCTGGATCTCCCACTGATCTGCGAGCCGGGCAGGAGGCCAGCTACCTGGGGTGCTGAAACAGAAAAGGAGGGGTGGCGGAGGAGAGGGGAAACAAGGGGGGATCTGCTAAAACAGAGCCACAATGAAGCCCCCATCCTGTAAAAACAAAAAAAACAAACAAAAAAAACCCACCAACAACAACGACAAAAAAAAAAGCAGCCACAGCGGAGCTTGAAGCGGAGCCAGAATGGAGACTGAACGGGAGCCAACGCGAGAGCTGAACGGCAGCCAGGACGGTGACATGAGATAGAGCCGGAATAGCACCTTGAGACGGAGCCAAAATGGCAGCCAGAAACTCGGGCTGATATGGAAGGGAGCCGGCGGGTGGTGGGTAGCGGCAGGGGGCGGCGGCTAACTGTTCTCTTAATGGCAATGCTTCTCATCACTGGAGATTTTAAAGTGTCCCTTTGCAACCCTCCCAGGTACTTAGGCCTGTCTGTCTGTCAGGCTGTTAGAGAGCAGCTAAAGATGATTTATCTGGGAGATTACGGAGGCCAGTGTGTCATCGCTCATGTGATGCCTTGGAGGGACAGGTCAGACACAGGTGCCACTTTTCGGGACCAGCGTTCAAACGCCTTCTCGTTGTTGGAGGGCGTGGAGTGATCTGTAGTCCCCTCGGTTTGATGCAGCGCCTAGCAACAGGAGTCCTTTACACTTTCTTTGCATTTTGTTAAGTTACATCTCAAAACTTTAATGTGTTTTCAATTATGACCTGTTGCTCAAGTACATGCTCACATATTTATGACGTGCTTTAATTAAACTAATTTATCTTTGGTGTAATTCCAGTACTGAAAATTAACTTTATACCAGGTGAGTCTCTCTCACCTGAGAATGTGAAACTGTACTGGGCTGATTCTGCCTTCAAATAATTTTAACAATGCTCCTGTAGAAGATTCATAACTTAGAACTTAAAAGTCTGAAACAGGAACAGGTCTGTAAACACTCAGGAGAGAGATTCATTTGATGCATCAAAGAGTGATGTCATCATTGCTGATGTCATTGTTAGCAATGGAACTAAACATTCTACTGGTCCATTCACATCAAACACGTTTTGAGCGTCAGGCGAGTCTGGTTTACATTCAAAGTCAATGTGGAGTGTTGGATGCGCTAGATATGTCAAACGCTCCAAACGGTTCAAATCGCACCACGCTAGACACTTGAAGCTCACCGCAACGGCCCTCAGCGCGCCTCCACATAGACTCTGAATGCAAGCCAGAGGTGCCTGACGCTCAAAACGCATTTGGTGTGAACGCACCATTATATGTCCAGTGTCACATTAGGTCAGTGTTTCTCAATTCCAGTCCTCGGGCCCCTTCTGCTCTGCATGTTTTAGATGCATCTCTGTTTCAGAACAGCTGATCCAAATGATTGCATGACCTCTTCTGCAGTCATCAAGTACTGCAGAAGCCTGCTAATCACCCACAGATTCAATCCAGGTGTGTCGCAGAAGGGGAACACCTAAAACATGCAGGACAGGGCATCCGCCTGAGGAAGGGGATTGAGAAACACTGCCTTAGTTCCATCATATTCGGACCAAAGCCTGGTTCTAATATGATGGACTCATTGATTTGGGTCAGGGGTAACGTTTAGAGGTAAGACGCAAATTAAGTTTTAGTTAATGTTAGGGTTAGAAATAGACTAGTAATTAGTAACTAATGTGTTGAATGTGCTCAGACACATTCAACACATTAGAAACTAATCAGAACCAAAAGCTTGTCTTTTGGTTCTGATTAGTCATCTAACACACTTATCCTTGCACACACACATTCACACCATAAGGCAATTTAGAGAGACCAATTCATCAATTAATTAATGCAGAGTTTTAGTCAAACCTGAGTTTGGATAGTGACCATGGTTAGTTCCACCCGGGTGTGGGTCGGCGCAAAGGCCGAGCCGGGCACAATTTGCCCTTCCTGCCAATGCCAACACGAAGGCCCTCCATGCAACCAGTGGATGTTGGACGCATGGACGTCTGTCTCTCCTCGGACCTCCATGTTTGTGTGGAGGTCTGGCTTTGCATGGACTCCTCTCTTTGCAACCTGGGTGTGGGTCGGTGCAAGGGCCAAGCCAGGCTATGGATGGAGACCCCTGGTTGATTCAAGGTCTGACCTTCCTTGGACTCCTCTGTCTGTAGGGAGCCTTGTGTTTGCACGGAGGCCTCTGGTTGGGTGGAGACTTCAGGATGGTTACTTTCCAGCGCAAGTTTTAACTTCATCTTCAGGTCTGCAACCTGTCCCTGCAGAGATCTTACTGTTTCCTCCTGTTCTCTGAATTTGGAAGCTTGCTCAGTGTGTTTTTTGAGCTGCTCCTCATAGTTAAGTCTCACTCTATATTCTTCAACCATGACTTCGATTAGACCTTTATTGCGGGAGGCATATTTTTCAGCCTCCCTCTTGAAGAAATCCAGCTGTTGAAGAAGGCTCTTGTCGGCTGTAACTTTGGAGGAGCAAGAAACCTTTGAGCCACCTGTTGTCTCTGGCCCGATTCTGTCATGATCTCGTTTGACTTGCTGGTGACGTTCTTTTTGTAACATTTTTTGCAGTCTTTGAATTTCCTGCTGCTGTGATTTGACTTCAGCCTGATATGAAATCCTTCGATCTCGTTCCTCATGGAGATCAAAGATCTTGCTCTGCAACTCTTTCTTAAGATCGTCCACCTGCTTTGTGAGATCAGTGACGTGTTGGTTTGTCTTGTCCACGACTTTCACTGAGGGGGTGATCTCGAAGCCAGCAGACGGAGTTGTTGTCTGCTCAACTTCCGAAGATGTTGGACTCTCAAAGTCGCCGGAAGGACTTGATTCCCCCTGGATCTCTGATGATTCATCTTCCGGCTCCATGGGGCTGTCGCTTTCATCCTCAAAAGGGAAAACGACAGCGTCGTAGTCGACTTGGATGTTGAGGTTCATCATGTCGACCCATGAAAGCTTAGCTGGAAAAGCTTCATGTTCACATGCAATCTGTTGTTGCTCCATGTCGATATTCTTGCTTCTCTGAAAGGCGTGCAATATCTGGAATCGATATCCCGCTTGTTTAAATTACTTTCGAACGTGCTCTGAAGAGTGATCTGCCGCGATAGAACTGTGGAACAGGTCTGACAAAACGCTGTCTGTGAGCTAATTTAAGAAAGAGATTCCTTTGTGGTATCATAGAGTTATGACATCACTGCTGATGATGTCATTGATACCATTAGAAAAACATTAATTTCCTACTGGAGTTGATAAACAACCAGTCCTAAAGTACTGCCATCTGCTGGCCTCGCTTGGAAGTGCGCTTCTACATAAAATTACTGCGACGCTATTCATCATCATCTGTTGAAAAATGAAAAATTCTGATGCTTTTCTGAGAATTCTAAAATTAAATTCTAAAATATATTTTGTTTTTCTCCACAGTAACCCTAATATTGTTTTGCACCAGCAAAGACAATCAGGTTTTTTATATATTGATCATCTAGTGGTGGCAAAAGCAACAACAAAAAAAAGCTAGCATGCTCTGGACTTAAGATGGAGTATAACACACGTGGCTCTTTATCAGTGGCGGCTTTTGATAAAATAGATAAATAGTTAATGATGCCAGTGGAAAAGGCTAGTTTTAGCTCTTCTTCTATGTGAAGATCAGGTTATAAAGGTCATGGGATTTTGTTTTACAATCCTAATATTTTACTAAGCTGCTAAGTATTTGCTCTTAAAAAAGAAAAACATGCAGAAAGACAGACATGTTGGTCATGTTGGTGGGATGTTCTGGGCCAGCTTTACTGTTTTTGGAAGTGGATGATTGATCCGTGAACTTTGTGCTCTATTATATAGTCCTGAAGCGGAATGTCCGGTCATTAGGCCAAAGTGTGCTCTGGTTTTTCAACAGAACAGTGATCCAAGTTCAGGATTTGGAGAGGGTTTACTCAAAGTCTGTCTTTAAATAAGTTGTTGTGAAATGACCTTAAACAGTTGGGTAGCTTCTTTCTACAGCCGGGTCTTTTGCGAGTAAATTTCGATTAATTCTTTATGTAGATTTTAACGCGTTACAAATAAAAGTCCTGAGCTGGAACGTTTCTGTTCTGTTCCTGGTACACCCGAAAATCTGACACACAAGCGACAACCAAAAACATCCGGGGACGACTTCTCTTGACCCACTCGGGGTTAATTTTTGCTTCAAACAAATGAACTGATAGGGCACAACTGAAGAGAGCTGGAAAAGACTATTGTTATGTTCAAGTTGTGCAAAATGGAGTAGGCCTACCGCTAAAGCTTTTCAGGCCTAAAATACAACCTCATTGCAAAAAAGAAAGAAATTAGTGGTTTTGAATTGAAAGGTTGCTTACTTTGCTGAAATATGTTTTTCAAACACAACATGATTAATTGCTGTTTTATTTATTTACGGACCCTGCAATTAAGTTGGTCAAAAATCTGACTCCCACCATCACTTTTCCATACCCCATAGCTGAAATCTTAATTTAAAAAACGTTTTTAATGCGGGATTCACATGCAGAGCAACAAATCTGTTGGGGGAAAATCCATCTCTACATAACTCTAGGTATTTGACATCTACCTAACATCTAGGTACTAAAAAAATGACATAAAATTCTTAAAACATACGTAAGCGCTGTTGCATGTAACTTGACAAAATGGTAGGAATTCAGTAGGAATAAGCAAAGCTCTCCAAAGTTGCTGAAATTTGGTGAGACACTTGTGGATTAAGTCTTATTTACAGATGTGAGATTTTATCACCATAAGCTAAAAGCAGCTTGTTTTTTAGCATGTCTGTGTCAGTGTGTTTTTACAACATATGAGCTACTATGTGCACTTGACAGAAGAGAGAGTGTGTGCCTGCCAGGAGCATCTGTTGCTCTGTTCCCATAGATGTGATGTACCTGCCGCTTCGCTGAGGAATGTGTGTTTGTGTGTGTGTGTATCCTCCCATTCTGTTGTTAGATCTGACAACAACTAACACAAGATTATGTTGCTGTGGAAGGTGTGTGTGTTGGGGCGGGAGGGGGGCAGCCTCTGGAGTTCCAAATCCCACCCTGAACCTGACAGAGAACTTGTCGAAGGCTGAGGAAAAGCCGCTCTCTCCTCTTCGCTTACACTCCTCACCTCAGTCCTCTGCCGAGATTTAAGCAGCCCCCCAAATTCTATTTTGACACCGTTCCCTGAAGTGCAGTATATGCTCGGCGTGACACCATGTTCTGCTGCTTCTAGTCGAGGCCTTTATAGTGAGACTCGCTTGTTTCAGCTTTTGGTTTCACAGCAAACTTGTCCTTCACACTTACAGCTGCTATTTCTGGAATTTTTTTTTTTTCGACATCCTAAGGATTTTTTTTCCCTCTCTCACTTCTCTGTACCCTGTAGGAAAGAAACAGAACTTGACTCTTAAATCCATTTTCTGCTTCTTCCTTTTTTTTTTTTTTTTTTTTGCTGAAGTTTCGAGCTTGTTTTGTGTAGGTTGATTTTTGTATTTGCACGCCGCACTAGACTTTTCGGTGATTGTTTAATCTCTCACTGGCAGACTTAAAGTGCATGAAAATAGTTCAGTTTGTTAGCTAAATTGAGGATTGTGCATCTTATTTTTATCTTATAAATGAGTTGTCTTTTTCGTACTTGTTTAAATAAGGCTCAGCAAACAGATGAATATCATTTTTTTATGACATAATTTCTACAAAAAGCTCTGCAAGAGACATTTCATATGTTCCCAGCTTATAAACGGAAGCGTATTCTTTCTAATATCTGATGAGTTAATTATAAAGACATACATTCTAGATCTTTTTTGTTTGACAGCATAAAATGGTATCTGGAACAGTTTATTATTCCTTAAACTTTGACTAAGCCACCAGTTTAAGCTGAAGAAAATCACCCCCAAAACATAATGATGCCACTGCTGTGCTTCCCTGTGACTAGGCTCTGCTTTTGGGTGATCTGTGGTGAAAAATCAACATATTTTTCCACAAACTTTTGAGAATTGTTTTTATTAAAGACACACTTTGATTTCTTCTTCATGAGAAAAATCTTTTGCTAGAGAAAATTCACCTCAGACCTCAGATATATGAAGTCTATCACATCTACAACACAGCGATTATTTGCCAGTAATTGCTGCATTTCACGTTAGCATTAGGTCTAGCCTTCCTTTTCTTGGCATTTCCTCAGTTTTGGATGGAGGTCCAGGTTTCTGTTCATTGTTGAACCATATTGCCTTCCATTGATGATGTCCGTTTAATGCCTTGGACATTTTTCTGCACTCTTCTTCGTAGCATTAAGAGTGGTAAGTGAGTGTAAATGTGCAGGTTAAAGGTCAAATTGAAGATGGAAGAGGTCTTGAGATGATTTATCTTGGTCACTTTTTATGTCATAAAAACCTGGCATTTTGATAGGAATGTGAGCCTTTTTGTGTCAACTTTATGAACAATAAATAAAACAAATAAGTGACAAAATGCTCCAATATTTGCTTAAGTGTCTTCTGAGCATTAAAAATGCAACAGGCTTTAGTGAAGGAGAGGACCTGAGCTCAGGCAAAGTTATTTACCTGTATATTATTTATACTTCTCTGAACTATATCAAAAAAGAAAAGCGCAATTGTCTTTAAGAAAGAAGAAAAAAGTGGAAATATGAAAAATTTATTTCATTGTGAAGATTTTCCACATTTGTCACAGCATATTAAAGCGGCGTATGAGTAGTCTGCTTTGGAAACAAAACATGTTTTTTGCTTTTTTCCGCTCTTTGGTTCACCGACTGAAGATCAAACACAAAACCTTGCAAAAGTTTTTGTTCTCCCTCAACTTTTATTAATTTTTTATTTATTTTATTTATTTATTTTTACAATTTGTGACATAACAGCTGCAGCTTTGAAGTATTTCTTTGGAACGGCGTGTGATAAACTAACACATTATTGCAAAGCGGTGGAAAAAAAAAAAAATCAATACATCCTTATGCCCTGAAAGAAATTCCTTTATGACTAATTGGACTCAGAAGTGCACTAAAAAATGTAGTGTAGTGTAATCTCAGGATCTACATCGCTGATATTTGTATTCATATATTTTATCATCTTTCTTTAATTTGAATCAATGTGCAACATTTTGGAAAACTGAGATTCATTATCACTTCATTGAGCTGAGTGAGAGAATCTCATTTTAAATTTCATTTGGCCTCAATTTCACATTTACTCTTGATTATAACAACACAATTTGGGACACTTGTTTTCAAAAGCTTCTTATACGTAGCCAAATTTAATAAATTAGATTCAAGTTAATTTTATCGAAAATAAACTGTACAAGAATTTGGACCCCTGTGCTGGGACTAGTTTTTTTTTTTTTTTTGGCCTTATCTATCATAGCACATTAACAGGTAGACTTACACATGAATTGGTGCATTGTAGCGTTGATATGTCCACCGAGCAGGAGTTCAATATTGGTCTCAAAAAATTTCCCGACTTAATTTTCAAATGCATGTTTGTAATCATAAAAATTTCAAACATATTAAAGGTACAGAATTCTGTAAAATTTAATTTTTTTAGCTTTACATCATGTTATAATGTTATTCCCTCATCAAAAACATACCTGGAGCATTGCATTGATTCTTTCGTGGATGTTTGAGAAATCCTTTAATCTCCCGTGGCAACCGTTCAACCGTGCAAAAAACCTGAGTGGACCTAGCCCCGCTTTCGAGAGGCCCACTTTCAAGGAGTTAAATTACAAAGTCAAATTTCTTTCAAGTCATACATACATCATGTGTTTATAACAACTGAAGGTAACATAGTTACTTGACTGTGCTACAAATTGGCACCATGTGGCTGGAAAATGCATAACCCCTCCCCTTTTAATATGCTTCATCTGATACGTGCCTACGAGTTTTCCAGGAAATACAAAGCAAAACACGCATTGATTTAAAAGAAAAAAAATATTTCCAGTAAAATTCTCTGGATGGACCAGGTCCTCCTTATTCTAAAAGCTTGGATATAAAAAGATGAATTCTTGGTGTTGTACTTTTTCATTGTGAGAAAATGATGTTGGTGATCACTTTACCCTGGTCACAAATAAAACGTCTGCAACAACCAGCCGTGCTGGAGCGGCCAGTCATGTCTGCATCATGCCAGTTATTGCAAGCATGTTTGTTCGCATCTCCCTGATGCCACGAGTGTGTGTATGTGTGTGTGTGTGTGAAATAAGAATAAGTGCATACACACCTAATGCATTTCGGCAAGCCATTTCCAATTGGAACAAGACCATAGATCGTCGGAGGGCAGCAGGTCTCTCGGTCCGACTCGCAGCTTCCCTGGTGGGGTTGTAAAAACCGGCCTTGCGTCTCTCGCCCCAGCCACATAGATTAATGAATTATCCAGATTGCCTCTTTTTTCATGGCTGATCCAATTACTCTGTGACTGAGCATGTGGTCTATATATACTACTAGTTAGAGGAGAGAAAGGGACGGGGGCGCGTGTGTGCGGAGGGTAATTAAAGAAATGGCCCAGCCACAGACCAACAATACCACTATTACTTAATACTGGAGTAGCTGAGCAGAGATATTGTTTCCTGTAGACCGGGTGTGTGTGTGTGTGTGTGTGGAGGGCGTCTGTGTGTAGGTAATTGTTGGTTCATTGAGAGAAAGTGCAGCCTGGCGATGTGAGTGGGTGTGTGCATTAGTTGGAAGAAAGAAAGAAAAAAAAAATATGTGAAGTCGTCTTGTTGATGATGATAATAACCCCAGTGAGGAGGACGAGTGTTAGCTTCATGAGACCATGGACTTTTTTTTTTTTTTTCCCTCTGCAAATGTGTATCAGATAAAACAAATGAAACCCTTTTTTCCCCCTATAGTTTTCAACTTGGCTGACATAAAAGTGCGTGAATCTTCTGATGTCCCTTTAATACGAAGCCCCTCCGGAGAAACGCAATAACTCAGCTTTGTCAGAAATGCAACATGTTTATGGTAATTGTGTGTTTGCTGCGGCGCGTTTTGATTGATGGGTCAGCGGATGAACCAGGCTCAACGCAAGGAAGAGGGGAGTCAAGGGGGGGTGTTGAGCCCTGAGGGACGGCGAGAGAAGCGGAGCGCTGCGCCTCCTGCAGGGGGTGCCGTGTCTCCCAGCAGAGGGATGCAGCAGTCAAACAGAGGGGTGCCTGTGTGCCCCCCCACACCCCCCACACCCCTCGCGCACACAGACACACTCATCACCCCCAGTGCACCCTACTGAGCTATGAGGAGAGTGGATGTGGGGGGGGGGGGGGGATCCTGCTCTCTTCTAAACCTCTGCTGATGCATAATTCATGTGTAAGTAGCAATTTTGGTATTTTGCTACAGGGGTTTGAAAATAGAAAAAAAAAATATGAGGAAAGTTTTTCCAAAACAGAATTACACTCATCCTCCTAGAACCTTCGTAGTTTTACAACTTGAGAACATTGAAAACTGTAAATCAGGTTTTAATTTTTTCAAAAAATATATTTTCAAACCCATCACTATATAGTGATAGGTTTGCGGTATGTCTTTTACCAGCTCCACCACTCTATTTTTGCCCATTCTTCCTTGCCAAATAGCCAGAGGTCCATCTGATTACACGGTGAGTGTGTGTGTGAATACCTATTTTTAGTCATGCTACAGATTCTTATTTTTGACACCTGCATATGCTTTAAAGTAGATATTGCTGAATGTTAAGGTTCGTTGTCTTGCTGAAAGATGAAGCTATACCACAGTCTCAAAACGTTTTGCTTCCTTTATAACATTTTCTTCCTGGATTGTTCAGTAAATTACAAGCTTCTTCACAACATGATGCCGCCGCCACCATGTTTCACCATATATATATATATATATATATATATATATATATATATATATATATATATATATCACTAAAAGAAATTTGACTTCTTAATTTAATGCCTTAAGATTGGGCCTTTGTCTCTTTAAAAACTCCTGCTCTTCAGAAAATCATCACAACATGGCTCCTCTATTAAGCCTTTAACAGCATTTTACCAGAAGCAGCCCGTAAAATGAGCTCTGCAGATGAGCAGTTGTGTTTGCTAATTACTGCAGGCTAGTCTGCAAAGGGCTGAGTGGAGGAGTCAGGGCTGCTCTTCGAGGTGAAAGCTCAGAGCGGGAGGCGCTGGTCTCACCAGGTGTTTTGCACAAGTGAACGACAAAGGGAGAGTCAAGGATTTCTCAAACATGAATGAAAGAATCAAATCAAAACTCCAGGTATGTTTTTGTTGAGGGAATCACATTATAACATAATATGAAGCTCAACAAGGTCAATTTTACATAGTACTGCCTCTTTAAAATGAAAAGTAATCGATAAGTATCGATATTGACTGATATGAAACCGCTTATATCATGATACGTTTTATTTTAACCATATCGTCCAGCCCTAGTTTTAATGTTGTAGTATTGCATGTAGCTGTAGTAAAGCACAGCCACAGACTAGCAGTTCAGTGTTTGTTTAGTCCAGTTTGACAGCGAGCCACTCTGGACCAGAAACCCAAGACTTCTGCCAAACATTCAGCGATGTTATTCTCACAGCTTCTCCCTCTCCTGCCTATTCTCTTCTTCTCCCCACAAGGGCAGAGACTTTTCTCTTTTTTCTTAAAAGCACCTCACCTTGGTGCTCGTCCAACAAAAGCTCTCCGTCCATTTTCATCTTCTTTTGAATCTGAGTTTGAATAACACGGCGGCCACAAATCAAAACATGTCGGACGCTTTGAGTGAGGTCACGGGTTGTAGATCACCGCAACTTCCAGAGAAAGTCTCCTTGTGTGTGAAACGCGAGGGCACGGCGGTGTGCCGCGTTGACTGATGGCTTTAGAGGGGCTCGTCGGGGTCCGTTCTCCTGGGACGTTAAGTCTGGTGCCCGAGCCAAACCCCAAACCCCACCCCCTGCAATATATTTCATTAAACTTTTAACTCTTCACAAGCTTAATTTCTTGACATTTTGAGGCTTTTTCTGCTGAGTGTTTCTGCCCGTGTAACTTCAGAGACTTCAAAAATAAAAAAAAAAAATTAAAAAAAAAAACACACACAAAAAAAATGTAACATTAAAGGGATAAAGCCAGGCGGCTTTGCAGCCGGGCTCGCACAGCGCGTCGTTTCACAGTTGCAACAGTACGGGGTCCCAGTGGCGCAGATATAATTAAGACCTCTTCTTAATTACTTAATAAGCCTAATTAGTAACATTTCTGAGCCATAGATTTGGCTGCGAGAGCGATGAAAATCAGAGGAGTATTAAGTCTATTTGTTATTTCATTTAAATCCTAATGTTAATGAAATTAGCGCATTACGATACGACTGAAACAAACCACGCTGGGATTGACCAAAGGGGCTAACGCAGCCTTTTATGCTCCTGATAAGCTTCCAACTAAGAGGCACAAAAGGAGAAAAGGAAACGGGAGGAAAACAAAAGCAACATTTCTGCCGGCAGATGACGTGGCAGCTTCGGAGGCGCTCGTCGTTTCCGATCGTTGTCGGGTTCTCTTCGCAAGATGTGAAGGCGAGGCGCCTGAATACGAGAAACTTGAAGCCCACCAATCACACACTTGGGTTACTGCTGCTGCTGCCGCACTCCCGGCCATTTAATTAGAAGTTGTTGGTACCACAGAAGGTGTCACCAACCTTTTCAGGCACCGAACAGATGGTGTCCCCCTTGCTTTTTTTTTTTTTTTTTTTTTTTGAGGTTCTGCCAATGCCCACTCTGTGGCTCCTGGGAAAATGACCTAACTCACAGGCAGCTGCTTAGTGCGGCTTGAGTGATTCTTTACAGCCGCTCATTTTGGGGGTGGGTGAGTGGGGGGTGGTTGCAGGATGTACCACTGAAAACAAGGAGTGAGACGGCTATAGCATGTTCCCTAGGTAGCTGCAAAAAAAAAAAAAGAATCTGTTTCGGTGGCCGTGTACCGGTTGTTTAAATCTATGTTTTGGGGCAAAGACGAAGCAAAGAGCTCGACCCCTCGGAGATCTGGACTCCTCCGTGTGCCGGCTGCGTTTATGCCCGCAGTTCCTTCGCTTTGGGCAGATGGTGTGAATATCAACCGAGAAAGGAGCCGAGAAGGTCCGGCCGAACAAAATAAAGAAAAGAAAAGTGAAAGGGGTTCCGCCACAGTTACAAAGAGGCCCCATGGAGAGGTGTGGGTGTGGGGGCTTAGGGTGTGCGCTAACAGATAAAAAGAAAAAGGGAGTAAGAGTTTGCGAGGGGGCAATTGCAGTCGAGGAGTGAGAGTGGAAGGAGAAAACGGGAGAGCCGCGGGTTTGATATCGGAGGCGGGAGTCGTGGGATTGGAGCGAGGGGGGGTTAACATGCTTCGTGCTGCGTGGACAGAAGATTGGCCGTCGCCCCGTTGTCAGCTTGGCTCAGCCTACGTCCGACTACGCAGGAGGTGGAGAAAGAACAAGTTGAGAATTGGAAGGCTGTGATTTCTGACTAATTACTTGATCTGCGGCAGATTATGTGGGTTTGATTGAAAGTAACGTTTTATGGCGCTACCACCAATCACTCGCATACTTACTGAGGAGAAATTTTACAAACCTGCTTTTGGAACCACTCGACTGTATAACAAAAACCCCACAGCCGAAATCCAGACCTGCACATTTTTATAGTTAGTGCCACTTTATAGTGTAATCAAGTAACTATGTTAACTTCAGTTATTATAAAAATGCTCTTTATATCAAATTTGGCTTTGTAGTTTAATGTCTTGAAATTGGGCCTCTGTCTCTTTAAGAACTCTTGCTCTTTCTGAAACACCACCTTCAGGTAGTCATCACCGCATCAATCTCTTATTACATTTTTACCAGCGTTCCACTGAGACGTAGCTCCCATAATAAATTCAGCAAATCCACAGTTCCACCAGGTGTTTGCTAATTGCTGCTGGCTAGTCTGTAGGAGCTGAGTGGACAAGTCATGGGGAAGGGCTGCTCTGTCAGACGGAAGCTCAAAACTTTGTAAATTGCAGCTCTGAGGAGGACCTTCATCCTCGAAGGCGGGGCTCGTCCGCACCAGGCGTTTTGGACAGCTAAATGGTTGCCATGGGAGATAAAGGGATTTATTAAACATAAATGAAAGAATTAAGGCAACGCTCAAAGTATATTAAGGGTCGGGGGAAAAACGTTATAACAAGTCAATTTTATATAACACCGACCCTGTAATCTTACCCCTAGGGTGCGCTCTTAATTCCGTTTCCTGCCCTTCGATGTCGACGACGCGGCAGAAAAAGCCCCGGGATCTCCCTGAAAAGCGCCTCGGCTCAGTGGTGCGGCTCCATCGGCGTGGCAGGAAACATAAAATCTGTCGTTTTCATCACGTTCCATCTTGGGTAAACTTGTTTCCTGCAGCTTTCTCTATTAGTTATCTGTTCATGCGGGTTTACGACCGTGGAGCAAGCCCGATCGATCAGCGGGAGCTGTGGGATTTAATGGGTGCAGCGCTGCCGCTTAAGGATACAGGCTCAGGAGTGTATATTTAATCACTAAAAGGGATGAGGGTGGCGAGCATCGGTCACCAGCAGTCTGTTATATGAGAAGTCAGGTATTGGTCCGCCCCACGCTGTGAAATATCTGCTGGGGAAGAGTTATTGTTTCTGCAGCCAACAAAAACGATCTGAGACAGAGATCCAGACATACGGGTCAAAAGTGATTTCAACTCCAAATACTTATTAAAAACTGAAATGTTCTCAATAGTGGTGATTTAGTGTGTTACTTTTTACTTGTGATGGTACATGGCTTCTAAAATAAAATAAAAAATACATTTATTTGTGAACCTTCAAAGAACACCTGCATTCATACTGAGATTAACTTGTTCTTCCATGGGTGGACTCTCTTTAATTGGTTGCACTGGATTTTATTTAAGGGCATCGGGGTCAAATGGGTTGAATGCAAATGCACACCTTTTATGGCATATTTTTATTTGTAAAGCAGATTTTCAAAAAGAGGATATTAAGCTTCTTAACATGTCAGAATGTTATTTCATGTTGCTTTCATTCATTCATGCTTGTTTGAGAAATCCTTGAATCTCCCGTAGCAACCAGTCCGGGGTGCCTTAACCCCTTCTCCTGCTACATGCTGTCTGTTTCCCCCAAAGCTCCGCCTTTTAGGTTCAGACCCCAGCCAAGCTCCCCACCCACAGGTAACCCCTCCCCAAAGCCATCCCCACACAGCTCCTCCAGACTAGCGGCAGCAGCAATTAGAAGCACCTGGTAGAACTGTGCGTCTGCTGAGCTCCTCATACAAACTAAAACTGTTTTAAGGACGGTTCTGAACAGTATCATTGGATGCAGTTGCGGTGACATGCTGAAAGGGTAGGAGTTTCTTAAAGGGACAGGGGCCAATTTTCAATCATCAGATATGTCATGATGGTCAAGTCAAAAATGGTTTTAGTTGTTTTTAATATATGCAGCATTTTCATAACAACTGAAGGTAATATAGTTAGTTGATTCTGCTACAAAATGCTAAGAGTATGTATTATTTCACTACAACTTCCCGCAAACAAGGCTGTGATTTGTTTTTGACTTTCCTGAAAAATTATGAAAAAATCCCATTTAAGTTTGTGGCTGAAAGAAGTCAAATTTTAAAAAGTTCATAAACACTTTTGCAAGGCAGCTAATTGGTAGCAACGTGAGTTTCTAAGCAGTGTGTGTGAGGCAAAATGTTTAGGGTTTTATAACATAATCTGTTGATGTCAATCAGCAACCATGTGTTAATGTCAAATATTGAGTTTCTATTTGATTAAAAAAAATGTAAAAGTCATTTCATACTGATTTTGCATCTGCTGGCATCACTGGTATGTCGAAAGCACAAAACAAGGAAGGAAATCTTTGACAAAATTAAAGTCTACACTGCAAAAAGTATTTTTGTCTAGTTTCTAGTGCGCATATTTTAATTTAGTCTTATTTAAAGTGTACTACTTTACAAATAGCTTTTCAGCAAGACATAGGAGCTTGTTTTAACTCAGTAATTCTTCAGTTCTAATCAAAAAAAGTACTGGTTCCTTTGGCTGATTATTTCACTTGTAACGAGATATTTTTCAGATCTCATGAGTGAAATAATCTGCCGATGGAACTAGCACTTTTTCATCACTACTAAGAAATTATTGACTAAAAATAAGTTTCTGTGTCTTGCAGAAAAGTGACTAGTAAAAGTAATTATATAAGTACGTATTTCAAGTGTACCAAGATATTTTGTGGTTTTGCAATAGATTGTTTTGCTTTCTATTTTCCTGGTTTAATAGCATCAGTGTATAAAAATTCCCACAGCATAATGTTGCCACCGCCATGTTTCGCAGCAGGGTTTGGCCTCCCGTACTTTGTGGTCATAGTCAAAACCTTTCGCCTTTTTTTGTTGTTGTTGCTGTGAGATTCTGGAGCTGACTTGTGAGCGCAGAGCCACATAAAGTGTGTGCGAGCTCTTTCTACTCACCCCAGCGATCAAATCATCCGTGACATCCCCAACGGCGTGTGGAGAAACACATGAGGTGGGAGATAAGAAAAAATGTGAAGAAGAATTTGTTGACTTCGTCTTTCTTGGCCACGTAAAGTGAGAACAAATAAAAGTGCCGCGATCGAGCCCAGCGATCCTTCTTAATCAAATTCATTGTGACTCGTTTCATTAGTAACAGCCCCGACTCAGAATTAATTTACGTGAAACGCGAAGAGTGTGACAAATATTAAAAAAAAAAAAAAAAAAGTGTGGATGCTCCTCCAGGTTCATCAAATGAATAAGTAATTATATGCCCAACTTTTGGACCGGCGCTGCATGTGAAACCTGAAAGTCTCTGTTTACATCGCAGCGTTGGTGCCAGATTTCTCTTGTTTTAACTGTTTGTGGCGGCGAGAGATAAACTGATGGCTGCAATGATGAACGCTCCGAGCTGTGAAATCTGCCAAAGTATTTTTGGTGTGGTTTCTAGTGCCAATATCTTAGCACACTTTAAATAAGATAAACTAACTTAAAAGTAACTTTTCAGTAAGATATAAAGGTTTGTTTTGGCTAAATAATTCCTTAATATTGGAGAAAAAGTGCTTGTTGCATTTCCAGAATATTTAACTTGTAAGAAGACAACTTTCCCATGTTATAAGTTAAATTATCTGCCAATAGAACAAGCACTGTCATCAATAGTAAGGAATTATTTACCTAACAAAAAGTAAAAAGTTTCTTGTACGTTAGTTTTGTCTTATTTCAAGTTTACTAAGATATTTGTACTAGAAACTAGACCAAAAATACTTGGTAGGATTTTGTGGGTTTCCAGTGTTTCAGATGCATTGCTGCTCCAACACACCAGCATCAAGTGAATGGTTTGTTACCAGGCCTATTAAGAGCTGGATGACTGCTGCTGAGGGACTTCAGCTATTTGATCCTGGTCTTTTGGAGTAAAGATGCATCCGAAGGTTTCAGGACGGTAGCTCTGGAGGACTGGACTTGATCTCATCTTCTGTTGTGTCTCCTCCCTCTTTAACAAACCCCGAATGCCCTTGAACTTCACTCACTCCAACCCTGCACTCCCGTCTGCCTAATATTATTATGCCGGGACCTACATGCTACAAGTCATTGCTGGTGATAGCGCCTGATTAGATTGTGTCCATTGATTGGCCGGCGTGCTGTTGGGTCGGCGGCGGTGTGTGCCGCAGCTCCTCCTTAGATGCACTGACAGTCTGAGTCAGAGGAGATAGAGCCCCATGCAGGGCGACTGATTGAGTTATTGATCAGTGCTCATCTCCCCCCCACCCCCAACCCCCGTCCTAGTCTTTCTCTCCAAGAAACCCCTTCATCAGGATAATGAGTTTCTCTTATTGTAGAGTAACGGCACAAGGTCTGAATGGGAATAATGGCGGAAATTAGCAGATTGTTAACCCCTGTGAGTTAAAATAAAAATAAAAAAAGAGAGTGATTAGGGAGGGAAGCTGGAGACCCTTACCTGAGGATTGCTGCTTCAGGGAGAGCATGAATGTGGCCGATTTGGCAGATTACGAAGGAGAAATTTCAGATTCTGATGTCAGAGTAGAATAAACGGCTAAATCCGAGTGATGATGAAGAGCGGAGGAGAGTTTCAAAGAAACGCCGAGTCTCTTGGAGATATAGGGCAAAGCAGGAAAATGAGAGAAGATTATTCCGAAGCTGTGATTAGCAGAGTGGAAATGAGAGCAGCATGATGGGCAGTGGTCACACTGCCCATCACCAGGCATCACCAGGCAGAGGCGCTGCTTAAAGGTCGGCCATTGTGTTGCCAGCATCAAAATTGGGCTGGTAAAGAATGAATAATGAGGCTTGATTACGGTCAGTGAGATGGAACATTGCTTCGAATCAATCCTCCAGACAATTACAGGCGGCACAAACAGCAGCCCTCAGCCACGGCCCAGGCAGCAGGAAGCGGTTGTGTCAGAGGACGACGTCTCCTTCATCAATAACTTGTTGCCTCGGCCATGTTGTCCTCCTGCTGCTAACATGTTCTGGTCTGATACTGACCATCACTTTAAATCTTTAAACTTTAATTACGCAACCTGTTGCCAAGGTTGTACTATTATACAATTTTTGTTTTTTATAAAACATAAATTGGATGCTTAAATATATACACACACTTTCACTAATACATTGCTAGATGTTCTTGTTTGTTTTGTTTGTTTGTTTTTTTACCATGACAAACCACGTACCTTTCTACGGAGCCCTACAAGGGAAATGGAAAATTTTTTACTGTTGCATTCTCTTGCAATATGCTTACTGCAATATTTGCTGGTCTACTTTGTATACAGTCTCAAATGTCAATTTAAAATTTCAAACATATGCACATTTAAAGAGCCTCGGTGAAAACCTGTTCATTCTTAACTCCTTGGTGCAAAAAAATTGATTGAGAGTCGATTTATTCACTGCATGTTTATGTCTGTTTGTGTCAGGCTGAGATGGAACTGCACATAAAAACGTCCCTTTAAACCATTCAGACCAACACAAAAAGAGACGCAATCAGAACTATCAGATGACTTATTACCCCGCGATAATAACTCAGGAATAGTCCAAATAGTTTGGATGTATTTTTATTTCTTTCCTACTTATGGAAAGTTTTTGTTTATATCATAGGTTTGTGGTGCATTTCTAGATATAAAACTAGATATAAGATATAAAACTTCAGCTATTTCACAAGACATTAACATACATGGAGAAACCTTATATTACAGTAGAAGGTGATGGCCACCGTAAGAAAGGCGTCTAGTATTCAGTTAAGCCGCATGAACTGATCGGCATATTACTGTGAGAGAATGTAAAAGGAAAAAAGAAAATCCTCCATGTTCCCATATGAGAACATATGGGAACATGGAGGTACCTTTTTCAACCCAACAACAACTCCTTCATCAATAACTGCTGTGTTGTTGGGTTGAACAAGCAATTTCTGCTTTTGATTGCTCCTTCTGTCAGAAATTGATGAGTCTATTTAATTGTTGATGTCATGACACCAAAATAGTCTTTAGTCACAGTCCACACATTTTCAAAATGGTGCTTTATTTCTGGGTCACTGTGCTGTTGAAACACTGATCTGTGACTCAGTTTCAACAACTTACAAATTGGTTTTATTCAGACCCCAAAATCCTTCTCATCTGACCATAAAACCTCTTTCCATAAAATTTCAGTCAACCTTTGTTGTTTTTTTGTTTTTTTTTTGGTTTAGTTTTTTTTTCTGTCCAATGCTCTCTGGTCATTGTAGAACTGTGACCAGGCCAGTGGAACTGGTGTTCCTGCAGGAAAACCTTGAACCTTCCTGGTTGTTATTCATGCTTGATAAATGAATTTAAAAATGAGTCCAAGTTCATCAACTTCTTTCTTCTTGCTGGAGTTAATACTGATGTTTTGGAGTGATGCAGCCAAAGTCCTGACTGGAATCTGAGAGAGAATTTGTATATGGGCGGCTAAAGATTAGGGTGGTGGAAGGAGGCCTGCCAACAAAGACTTGGAGAGGAATTATAAAAATATGAGAGGAGACAAGATGTCCAGACATTATAAGAAGAGATTAATTATTATTAGAATAAAGATTGAGCCATTCAGGAGGATATTAGAAATATTTGACTTGCAATTTTTAAGAAAATGAAAAAAAACAATCCTTTCTGTTTTGTTATGCTTTGACAGAAACACCGATTCCAATTAGAAATAAACACTTTGTACTTTTCTGACCAGCGCTTGAATGCAAAAGTTTTTTGCATGTTATGCTGTTTCTCACACACTGACAGATACCTCCCACATGTTGCAGATATGGGTTTGGAGTGTTGGACGCTGGGCTGATGGTGCAGCATGCTGCGCTGTTCCAGGGAGCTGCTCCACAGAGGAAATGCGAGCAAGAGGTCGCATTTAATCCAGCCAGGTACAGAAACTTCTTTGGAATTATTATCAGTAGTAGTATTAGTATTAATAGTAGTATTATTGTTGTTGTTGTAGATCCTTCTCTGCTGGAGGCCAAATGAGCATCCGCATCGAATCCGAAGCCTGCCGAGGGAAACCTAACGAAGTCAACACGTTGGAGCATGTGCAGGTGTGCAGTCTAAAAATATCTCAACAGATTTAATGTAAAAAGGTGCAACTTTTTGTGCTGGAGTCCAATTTTACACTACGGCCAAGTTGGTTCAGTTTTAAGGTGCAAACAAGAACCCATGTTTGAAAACGTGAAACTATAATTGAACTTTCAATGACCAGTATTGTCTAAACGTTGGTCAGTCCCACCACGACGAGTGTCTTTAGGAAAGCGCTGGTTTTGAATCCAACTTTCTTTTTCTTTTTTTTTTTTTTTTTTGGAAATGATTGTTTAAATTTTGAGGAAACACTTACATTGTTACTGTCATTTAACTATCTAAGTTGTTGTTGTGTGTTTTGTTTGCTTCACACGCCCGATTAATATTTAATTCTACCAATGCACTAAATCTTCAGTGGAGATCGAATCGTTTTAGGTGCGACTGCAAGAGGTTATGTTTTCTTTTTTTTACAGATTCAACAAATGGGATGTAAAAGTAAAATCGGTGAAGTTTAAAGGGCCAAGCGCATGGATTTTGTTCTCTTTGACAGTTGTCCCTTTATCTTACCTCTAAGTCTAGATAAGTTAACCCTGATGCAGCTTCTGTGGGAATGATATGGAAGATAAGATCAGATTGGTTTCAGTCTCTTCATCCAAGTCTCAGCAAGAAATGAAAATAAAGTTTGTTTTCCAAAATGGGAAACTTTTACTCTGAAGTAGAGAAAGAGACATTTGTCAATTTGACATGTCCTCACAGTGCTTTGTAGAAGTCGAACTATTTTTTTTTTGCATTTTGTCATCTTACAACTCACAATGTCTTGGTACTTTGTGGATCCACTTTTCACTTCAATCTTTTGGGAAATGCTTGTGCCAGCTTTTTACACACATGCAATGAAACGTCGCCACATTTGCCTTTTCCTAATAGCTGAAGTTTAGTCTGGTAGACAGAGAACATCTGCAAACATCAATGTTCAGCTATTACCAAAGATTTTCAAGCTGTTCTCGGTCTGGATCCCAGCACATGACTACGCCTCAGTCAAAGCCATTTCATTGTGACGTGGGTTCACTGCTGTCCTGGTGGAAAATGAAACACTGAACCAGACTTAACAGGATTTTTTCTTAAAACATGCAATACCCCTGTGGGTCTGCAAAATGAAGTTATAACATACATAGAATAAGGGTTCAAGTTATGGTTTATGAGTTGATTGATCTTATTGATCGACTAACAATTAACTGATAAGTGGCCGTTTTCTTAAAACCCTGAATTTTCTCATTTCAAGAGAGTCAGCCATCCTTCCTTGACATAACAGGCTAAATCTTTTATTATATGCTGACAAAAAAAAAAAAAAAAAAATTAGAACATTCTTTTACATCAGCTCTATGAAATTCTGACTGAATAAACAGAAAATTATTGTTACTAAACTCAGACATATTTTTATATCACAAAGCAGGAACCTCTTAGGTAGCTGAATAGAAAAATAAAGATAAAAAGAATAAAATATGTGAAACGCTTAAACCCTCCTGAACAGAGAAATGCTCATCCAGAAGTGGCATCTGTGGTTGCTCTTGAAGGAATGTTAAAACTTTGCTCTACAAGTTGGATGAACTCACGACAGGCTTCAACGTCAACGTTGCTTATTGGCATCATGTTTTTTTTTTTTCATCATGCTACATTTTTTGTAACGCCCCTCTTCTTTTTCTGTTATCATCTTAAGTTGTTTTTGGGTTTTTTTCCCCCAAAATCAACTAAGGAGCTTGTCAAGTGCTTATATTTCAAAACAGAATGGCATAAGGTGCATTTCGCATCCCACACTGGACTCTTTTTGGACGGTTTCACTTTCCCCGTTCTGGTATACCTCCGCCATCTTTATTTCGGTATCATCTGGCTCTGCTTAAGGATGAACACCACAGCATTAAAAGAGAAGGTCTGAGTGGATCTTTAATCCATTAGAACTCATTTTAATCTAATAACACATTTATCGCTAATGAATCACGAGTCAATTAATCGTTGCATCATATTTATACTGTAACAAAACCTTCAAAAGTGCAAGAGGGTTTGGAATGCTCTTGTAAGCTGCTGTGCATCTCTGTTTGCCGTTGATGTCCGTGTTGTGCTACGGACGCTCCGTGATCCCGTTGCCCTTGAAAATGTGCAAATCGAGCAGAATTAGTTTCCGATTCGAACTTCTGCAAGCAGCCAGGGAGGCTTGTCATACAAATTGTTTTCCAGTGTCTCTGTCATGTGCTGTATCTGAGAATAGAAAAGATAGAGGAGCTATAAAAAAAAAGAGTCCCACTGTGATGTGTAATGTGTTGGCAGTGTCATTTGCAGAAAATGGCAAAACTGTGTTTTCTTGAGTACCGCCACATACATGCAAATGTGTTTATATTTGATTGTGACAGCAGGCATACGTGTCTGTTGGTGCACATTTGGGTTTGAGCGAGTTATCTGTGTTTGTGAGTTTGTGTACTTGTGAAATAGCAGAGAGAGAGAGAGAGGGAGTGTGTCAGCATGTAAATTGAAAAGGCTTCATCTTTGCGGCTCTGCTCCCTGGCAGAAAGCGTGGGTCAGGCCATCGCCGCGAGGTGTGATTGATGGACATGTTGCCGTGGTAACATGCCGTAAACAGGAGCAGGCTGTCAGTCTTTTTGCAGCTTGGCGGCTTTCTCTGCGATGTGCCATTGTCACACCAGATGTGCTGCTTGTGATGAACAGGGACAGGGAGGGTGTTTACCGGGTGGTGGAGGAGCGGGGTGCGGGGGCAGAGAGAGTGAGTGCTTATCTAAATGATTTAGCTAATATTTCCCTCAGCTGTTTCTCTGTGCTTTCTCTTTCACCTCCTCTCTCTACCTTTGCTTTTTCTTAATTTTTTTTTTTTCTCCCACATCTCTTTGGGGGGCAGCGGGAGGGGGTCGGTCACGGACAGATTATTGCCGTGTCCATCTGTTCGGCACATTCGGGATGACAGACAGGAGCAGCTGGATCTGGATGTAAAGTCACCGGCAGAGTGCACGGTGGCGCTTCGGTTTGGAGACGACATGGGCTGCACCGTTTACAGAGGTGTGTTTGTTAGAAACTGAAAGGGAAAGGATTGAGATCAGGTTTATGCATGTGTTAAACCACGCAGGGATGAGATGATTAGCTTGTCCCAAGAGAGAAGTGGAAAAGTGAGCTGGACTTATTGTGTGTGTAGCTTCTTCTTGTCACACATGTTTGGAGAATAAAATGAAAAATCTATTAAGTATTTTACCTGTTTTGAGATGAAAAATCAGAAATGACAGTAAATTATAAAGTACGACGTCCAACATGTTAAAGGGGCAGTGGTGATTACGTCAAATCAACTTTTTGAACTTTACACCGCGTTCTAATGTTGTTCTCTCATCAAAAACATACCTGGAGTGATGCCTTGATTATTTTATGCATGTTTGAGAAATCCTTTAATCTCCCATGGCAACCATTCAGCTGGTCAAAACACTTGAGGGGACTGAGAACTGCCTTCAGGGATGAAGCTCCTCCTCAGAGCTATAGTATCCAAGCTCCTCCTCCTCCGCTACTCCCCCACTCAGCTCCTTCAGACTAGCCAGCAGCAATTAGCAAACAGCTGGTGGAACTGCTGATCTGCTGAGCTCATTATGCGATCTACTTCTCAGTGCAACGATAATAAAAACATTGTTAAAGGTTGTTAGGGGAGCCATGTTGTGATGACTTTATGAACGCGGAGTTTCAGAAAAAGTAGGAGTTTTTAAAGAGAGAGAGATCCAGTTTCAAACATCTTAGTATTATGGCAGAAGCTAGCATCTACAATCTTCCTTATCTCTACTCTTTGGGTTACAGCCAATCAGTGCCAAGAAAAATGAAATGCACTCCTGGATTGGACATTGTGCAAATGCCAGCCAATAGTGTGTCAAGTAGCATTGTTCCAAAGTATTTCAGTTTCCAAACCTGCATTGTTTTTTTAGCATTTTGGACGTGTTCTGTAAAAGAAAATGTGAATTTGAAGATATGTACTACAGAATAATTAAAAAATGGGTGAATCCATGAATACTGAGTCACAAATTAGCAAGAGCTCAGTGTAAACCTCAAATATTTACTGATGCAGAACACAGATATAATATATAAAAATTAGCATAACATTTAGAAGTAGTTGGCCTTTGCTGGGAAACTTTTCAAATATGTCTTGAAGAACATCTCCTAAGCTTCATTTCGGACATCCTACAGCCACATGTGTCATTTCTAAATAATGTCTCTATTCTCCTTCTAGGTGAGAGTGAGCATTTCGGCGCCATGTCGCGGCGACCTCTCCATAAGTCTGGAGTCTCCGGGCGGCACAGTGTCTCTGCTGCTGGACACCCGGCCCAACGACGCCTCGGCTGCTGGCCTGAAGAACTGGACCCTGATGACGCTGCACTGTTGGGGCGAGCAGCCGCGAGGCCTGTGGACCCTGAAGGTCAGAGAAAGCCTTTCTCCCCTCTCAGCTCTGCTGATTCATATGTTTACCACATCGTTTCTGGTTAGTTTTCAACGTCACTCACTTGATGTCAGACGGTAAACGAAGGTTAAAAACCACAATATTACTGCTTTTCGCTCTCAACCCTCCCTTACCAAAATAGCACTTTTTTCACATAGTACACAGTACATTTTATTTGGATTTTACCTGATGGCCCAGGTGGTTTTTCTATGAGGGCCAAAAAATGTGAAAACCAGAGAAAATGTTTGTTTTTTAATAAAAACAGAAAAACAATTTTTTTGGGACATTTTTTAGCCGTATCTTCTCAATGCTAGACTAAAAGGACAAGATTTTATTGAAGCAAACAAAAAGGTCGGATGTTTGTAGAAAAATGATCTGTAAATTATTGTCGATCCGACACAGAAAAGGACTTTTGGGTCGACCGATTCCTTCGCAAAAACCTGCTTTAGAGTTGAAGCTTCTGAACATTTGTGGTTCTATTCACCATCAAATTGAGATGAATCCAGAAACCTTTTTAATGAATGAGAAATAATTGAAAAGGTTTTGCACAGCTGAGTGGTTGCAATGAGAGATTAAAGGATTTCTCCAACATGCATGAAAGAATCATGGCAGAACTCCAGGCGTGTTTTTGATGAGGGAATGGCTTTATAACATGAATTAAAGCTCATCTACACTAACTCTGCACAGAACCCTAAACATCACATTCCAGTTTGACAGCATGGTGGCGGCAGCATCATGCTGGGGGAATGTTTTTCCATAGCATGGAGAAGGAAGATGGGAAGATGGGTGGAGCTAAATACTGGATGTTAGAGGATGCAGAACAGTTGAGTCTGAGGTAGCAGAAGAAAAATGTATCCATCTGCCATCTACCTGCCTCAATTAGATCAAAGCATCTTCATTCTAAAGTGGTCCAGTCAAAGTTTTGACTGAAGTCCAATTGAGAGTCTTTAGAAATGCTTGAAAATAGCTGTGTCAGGATGCTCTCCATCCAGTCTGATCAAGAAGAATGAGAAAGACATAAAGACATCCTGTGTATTGTTTCCCGCTTCCTGTCTCTGTGGTGGTTATTGATACATATTCCATTAAAATAAGCCAAAGTTTGTCAAGACTGGCATGATGTTTCTGGTGTCTTCCTGGAATATCGTCTCCCGTGATACAGAAATGAATTCCGACGCTTCACGCCGTCCTCTCCCGGTTGTTGCGGCGTACAGAAGTTTAAAAATAGCTCGGCTCAGCTTGCTTCAGTTCATTTTGCAATAGCAAAGTGAATCATCCTCTACTTTCATCTCCGAGCTTCAGCCAAGCATGGCAATCTTCATTTTCCTTCCCGCGCTCTTCTCTTCCCTTCCCTTCTTTGTCCTCTTCTTCTTTTTTTCTTCTTCTTCTTCGGCTATCATAGATGTGCTGATGTTTGATATGGAGGAAGGAGCTAAAATGGAAAGGAAATTAGGACTGTAAGGTTAAGTAACCTTGGTCACGTTTTGACAGACACAATGCTGTCTGATTACAATCCGCTCTCACAGACGGCAGCGCTGAGGTCATTTACTGTATATATGTGGGTGGCGGTGTTGGGGGTTTACTGTGTAGAAATGTAACGCAATGTTTTGTGTGTGTGCAAATAGGCGTCAGCGCTTGTAAACAGTTGGAGGTTGCTAAATAAAAAGCTGTGAAGATGAAAGACACCCACCTTCTGTCCTCCACCACCTACCTCTTCCTGCAAACAAGCGCACACGCTCTTTCCCTCCGTCTCTTCCTGTCTGTCGCCATGTCTCGCCTCCGTCCTCCTGTAAATCTACTGTCCCCTCTGTGACCAATTACCAGCGCCTGGCGTGTCGCGGGGATGGGAAGGAGGCGCAGTCATTATGGGGGACTGGGGGGTGCCGAGACGCTCACAAAACAAATTAACAGTTGCATCTGATGGCCAGTAGGACTCTGGACACACCATCATGTACGCACAACCAACTCAGGCCTGATTAGATTCTTAAACGAATGAGAGATTAAACAGTTTTCCCTAAACTGCACACTTAGTAATGTTAAAGTTACACTGGTTTTCATTAAAGAGACAGTATTATGTAAAATTGTTTTTAAGTTTTACATCATGTTATAATGTCATTCCCTCATCAAAAACATACCTGGAGTGTCGCTTTGGTTCTTTCATGCATGTTTGAGAAATCCTTTAATCTCCCATTCAGCTGTGCAAAAACTGAGTGGACCTCGCTCCACCTTCGTGGCGCAGCTCCTCTTTGAAGCTTCACTTTCCGAGCTTCCGCCTCACAAAGCAGCCCTCTTTTGCAACTTCCTAACTCAGCTCCTTCAGACTAGCCAGCAGCAATTAGCAAACACTTAGTGAAACCGAACAGCTGCTGAGCTCATTGCAGGATCGACTTCTCAGTGCAACGCTGGTAAAGGCGTTAAAGGGTTAATAGAGGAGTCATGTTGTGATGACTTCCTGAAGGCGGAGTTTCAGAAAGAGCAGGAGTTTCTTAAAGAGACAGAGACCTGATTTCAAGGTATTAAATAACAAAGTCAATTTTTTTATGTCATTTTGGATATATATAGCATTTTTATAACAACTGAAGATTTGAAAGTTTCTTGACTGTACTAAAACAATTCTCAATATCAATCTAAAACAATTCTCAAATCTCTCAGGGCAGAAACAAAGCATCTCCTTGTACAACTTAATATAATTAGTATATGTGAAAATTAAAAGAAAGAAACTTTTCCAAACACAATGGATTTTGTGTTTGGAAAAACACAAAATCCATTTTTTTCTTACTGCAAAAGAGTTAGATAAGCAGAAATGCCAATTAAATCTACAAGGACACTAGCCTGGTAAAAACCAGACCCTACATATGTAATGCAGCAGTTCATTGCTATGAAGCTAACTTTAAAATTCCTGCACTCGAAACAACCATCCTCCACAAGAGAAGGCTGAGCTTAACGAAATGCCTAGTGTTAAGTCAATATTTGGAAGTGTGACCAACACAGACTGAACAGCTTCATTCACTTCCTCCACTGTCGGTGCTAAAACAAAAGGCAGACTAAAATTCTAAAACGGTGCATAAAATAGACTTCATTGCTCAATTTTCTGTTGCTGACTGGCCCAGTTTAGATTCTCCCGGAGAAATCGAGTTCAGTGGCAGAAATCCCCAGTGGAGCAGAGGAGGGAGATGGGAATCTATTGGAATTGAGTTGGAAGGCAATGGCCATAAAGACAGACATAAAGAGATGGCAAAGGTAATATAATCGTAGATGTAGAGAGTGAAGGGTAAACCATAAAACATGTGGCCAGGAATGAGACTTAACTCGACTATCAGCTAGATTAAAAATGTGAAACTCAAGGGCGACACAGAGTAGGCGTGGTAGGAGTGTGTTACTGGACAGGAAGGGGCCTGGAAAGAGTCTATATTGATTGGCCAAATGGTGGCAATTGTTAAAGAGCGCAGTGGTTGTGTTGGAATAAAAGAAGAAAGAGAGAGAGAGAGAGACGGAAGTGAAAGAAAGCGAATGTTATGGCTCGAGGCTCATGACCTTCCAGCTCTGTGAAGGACACAGGACTGCGAGGCTGAAAATCCTCTCTGTGTCTCTTCTTATGCTGTCTGCTCTCCTCTGTGCTGCCTCTGCCGCCATCTGCAGCGCCTCGACTCTGCTCAGGGCTTTCACTGCTGATCACAGACAGGGTGGATGATTAAGCTTTCCTCCCAGGGGATTTCTAGAGGGATCCGCGTCTAGTTCAACACGTTGGCAGTTTCCTGTTAACCTAAACGTTGTTTTCTATACCTAAAAACTCATAATTACTCCAAAATTTCATGTCTATTTTTTTTGTTTGTTTGTTTGTTTTTGTCTGTGGAGGTAGCCATTTTTGCACCTGCGCGATGCTTGCTGGGCTAATGACTCGGGCAGGTTAACCAGTTTTTATTGTCACCCTCTAAACATTTCCATGTAAGTCAATGGTTTTGCTCAGGACTGTGGTATCCTCACCACAGCTGAGTGGTTTTAAAGTGGACTATAGTCTATAAATAAAACGCCTGGATTGAGGCAAACTGCCTCAAAGTTTTCATGTGCAAGAGATATTTGTTGAAACAAACAGGCCAGGCCAGCTACTAATCTGCTGTTCACTATTAGCTCCATTTAGCAACATTAGCAGTAGCTAGCACAATTAGCAGTACACCATTAGAAGGAATGAACACCAATCGTAGTAGCTAAAACCTTTAGCAGTAACTTACACTATTGGAAACTTAGCTGATAATGTTAGCAGTAGCTAAAACTATTAGCAATACCTAACATCATTATCAGTAGCTAACATTACTAGAATTAATTAACGCCATTAGCAGAAACTAACACCACTAGAAAGAGCTATTGGATACGGTCACACAGAAGGCCTTGATGCTAAATTAGGATTTTTAGCAGTTGTTTACATCTGGACAAGTTGGATAAAATGCAGCATGACCCTGCTTCAAAAAATATCAGCTATATAACCAATTTAGCTCCACACATGGAAGTGGCACAGATCCAAATTGGGCCGTTCAGACTGCTGTGAAAAAGTCAGATATGGATTTGGATATGAAACAAAGCCATGTCTTTAAGTTGGCCCAAAAGTTTAATTTTAGCCTCTTCTGACCAGAGCAACTTCTTCCACTTCCTAAAGGCTTATTTCACTAAAAGAAAACAGAAAAAAATCTCAGCTGTTCTGCATGGTTCACTTCAGTTTCCTCACATTGTCTATAAACTCATACCACATGGCATTTTTTACCCCTTTTTCTTGTGACATCAGAAATATTTATTAATGGGAATTTATGTCCTGCAGCCACAAACTGGCAGAATAGAACAAAATCTGTGTTATGAGAAGCCTCCAGAAGTTGAGGGGAAAAAAATCCGTCCGTGTGTAATTCGGGTGGATCGACCCTTTCTGCGTAATGCTTTAGCGCCTGCTCTAATTAGTAACTATGACTGGCAGCATATTTCTTTCCCTCTGCCGGGTAACACAGTAGGTTTTCAGAGAAGAAGATGGAGGGGTGTCATTACTGTGCTCCACTTTCACAGAAAGCCGCTCTCCTAAACACACAAACACAGAAAAACACACCAAAATTATAAACACACATCTACAAGTCTCTCTTTCTTCCCACCAGGCTTTATGCTAACGTGCCCACAGGGAGTGTATTCCATTGAGTGGTGCGTGTGCGTGTGTGTGCGTGTGTGTGTGCGTGTGTGTATGTGGGAGTGGGGGTGTGTGTGTGTGTGTCAGGAGGAGGGTGGCAGCAGTCTTTGAGTCTCCAGATCCCAAGGGACTTGGAGACTTAGTCGACTAGTGGTGCTGTTGGAATATAATGGCAATATTTAGCCTGAGGCGATGTGGACGCACACACAAACAGACACACTCACTCGCTTGCTTGCTGGCTGGCTGGCTGGCTGGCTGGCTGGCTGGCTGGCACTGACTGACTGTTCGTATATTTACCGTCGCCTTCTTAGGGAGTCGCTTCCCGCTTGTCTGCCCAGCAGATTGCACAAACCAAACATGCACAGTGAGCAAGTGATAAAAGAATAACCTGCAGATAATGTATTAATTATGCTTTTCAGCTGATGCACACAGCCTGTGGGAAAACATTATTAGCCAGCGTCTTCCACACCTGGAAGTGATGGATAAGGAGCGGCTTATTTTATCATACAGCATACTTATTAGCAAAAATGATCAATATTTAGTCTTTGTAGCGAGATGAATGTACCAAATCGCTGCTTAGAGGCTTTTGTTTTTTATCTGAGGAAAAATTAATTTGTCAATATCCGGTGTCGTGGTAATCATTTCATTTCTTTTAAGGAGATATTAGTTGGAGAAAAGGGAAATGGTTTCAACCCTATTGTAATCATTATATCATTATATCTCATCATTTTATATATTTTCTATGGTTTCTAACATTTTCACAAATATCATCAAAAGTAGAACAAAGGAGAAAAAGTATATGATCAAAATATTAACACACAAAAACATTGCTTCAACTTTAAATAAAAATATCCATCATTTTTCTCTGGTGACTACAGTTGTTCATCCTCTCCACTGTCTCCCCATGCATGAACAGTATGATGGAGGTGTTGTTGCAAACTGAAGGACTTAATGAAATCAACTGCCCTCTACATGCTACACGACTCGGTTTACTTGGATTATTTTTCCCACAATCACAATAAACTCAACTTCTCTTCTTTCTTTTATAACCAGGATCAAAAAGTCCTGACTGTAATTTACCTTGCATCTGTGTAACTGGACTGAATTGTTGATGTTTTTCTGTGTACTAGATATGCACTGCTTTAAAAGTAAGAGCCATAATTGTTATCTGATTGTTGTTATTGCCACCAGCTGATATTTACTCATTTTATATGTTATTTTTATGGTCTGAAACACTGACACAACAGTTGCTAACAGCAACACGATAGAATTAAACATTGCTTATCATCAACATCAGCCCAGTTTTACTTATCAGATGTATGACGTTATGTTATGTCGATATATTGTGCATCCCCTACTTTGTAAAATTTTAGGACATTTAGTCTCGTGAAGTGCGTTGAGACGTTACAGAAACGGATTTTTCTGAAATCTTCTGCCACCTAATGTACGAGTGCACCTAAAATGATTTAACCCCACATGCCAATTAGGTTTAGCAAAAAAAAAAAAAAATCTAGTTAGTTTCAATAACCAGATTTAAAAAAAAAACAACACACAACTCTGCATCCAGAGCCTCTAGAGAAACTATTGCTTCCAGTTTGAAGCTACCAGAGTGTCAGTGTTTTACTGACACTCTGGTAGCATCAGTGAAAGCATCAATTTGTGTTTCATTTGTAGAAACGACTCAGAATACATAACCATGCATGTTGAACCACGTACACATTTCTGGCTTAATTTGCGTTTTGCCGACTGCTGCGAGTTTATGTATTTTGATCAACTTCATTTTAATTTGGGTTGAATCATTTTAGTTGCGTGTGGGTCCTTAATATTCATCAAGACGCAAATCTAGATTTTACAGAGATCCACCGTATTCTCTCAGTGACACATGTGATATTAATCTTAATTGTGACTAAGTACATTTTGGGAGCTGCAGGAAGGTTATAACCTCCCAGGTACTTCATTCTTTGTTTTTTTATTTGCGACTCAGGGCAGCTTTAAAAGCTCGCGGCGTGCCGAGGGAGCCACCGTTGAAACATCATCCTCAGCATAAGCGGGTTGTTATCTCACCATAATTTCCCTCTGGGATTAATAAAGTTTTGTGATTGTGAATTAGTAAAGGCAGGTCAAGGGGATTTTGTTACTGTGGTTCATACCTTCTTGCTTAAATGTCTTTCATCCAGATTCATGATGGAGCAAAGGATCGTCCTAAAGTAAAACAGGAGTTGAACAGGAATAGGATCCCACAATATCTGTCCAGATTATTGAATTATTTTCTTTGAATATGTTTACACCTGCATCTGTTTTACTCTGAAATATTTTTTGCCACAGTCGTCTATTCCCATTTATCAACAGGGAGTTGTTCTGACCAGCCTCTCTGTGCTCTTTTGTCCTTTCACAGGGCCAATTTTAATTAAAGAATGGACTGTAAATGTTAATGTGGATATAAAAATGATCCAGGAGACGGGTTAACTCTCTCCAAATGTATTTTTCTTTCTGGAGGGTTTGGGATATTCAGTTTAAATACAACAAAACCTAAAACAGTCTTTTCTCTTTCTGTTTCATTCTTCTTAGGAAAATTACAACCAGTAATATTGTATTTTATCTAAGGAAGACCTTAATAGCTGTAAAGTTAAGAGAGTCCGGATTTCAAAATATCATCCCAAACACTATTTGTTTATTGAATTAGTTTTGCTAATTTTGTCTTTTAGACAATTAAATTCATTGTTAAGTCAGATGTAAACTGTTGCGTTAAATGCAGAATGCAAAATTGATAATGGACATCAAATAAAAAATCGCTGCTGCATGATAAAAGTTACAGGTATGAAAAATTTGTCAACACCTTTAATGGTTAGTATGTCATTAATGTAGAGGCACACATAGTGGTGTCCAGCTATGTGTTGTGATTGTTTTGCTTTATTGTTTGAAAGAATAAAATGGAGAGAAAACACATTATCATTCCCTATTGTGGGTAGTAGTTAGATGGGTGTTTTATGTGAAAACCACGTCTTTGTTCTGTCATAAAATCCCAAACAAAGTGCAATAAAAGTTGAAGAAATATTGATTACTGTGAAAGGCGATAAATGTCAAAAACGAAGACACAAAAATCGCTAAACCCACTTTCCTGAAATGCTGTTTTATTGTCCAAGGTAAAGGCTGACTGTCACTGGAAAATGATCACAAAGAATTTGAATAGAATATTGCCATTATGCTTCTGCAATCTATACCCATATTGTATCAGACAGCTATCTATATAGTATGAGCTTGGGAGGAACTGCTATTTAGCTTTAAATGATCAGTTTTGCTTACTGGACTAATCAGAACTTCCTCTTTAATGCAAAGCTTGACTTTTACCAAAACCTGCTTCGTCCTTAAAGCTGCACTGTGTGACCCTAACAAAAATAGGTTTGTGTGAAAGTATGGTATGAGACAGATAATCTGTGAAAAAATTGAGCTCCTACATCTGCTTTTAGTTCTACTATTGCAGTCTGCAGAAATGCACGGATCCTGGTCAAAAACTACCAATCAGATCCAGGAGGAGGGTCTTAGTGCTGACAATTACCTTCGAGTGACCACAGGAAAACCATTAGTCCTCCGTCCTCTGTGTCTATGCTAACCAGCCTTAGGATCGCTAGTTAGCATCGCTGTAGCTTAACAAAGAGCAAACGGGAGGGCATGAACTCAATACGACCCTCCTCCTGCCTCTGATAGGTTGTTTCAGATTTTTTTATAGAAGCTACAAACTGCAGCTTTAATCATCATAAGATGTTGATACCTGGTCCAGTGACCTGCAGTACCGCCTTTTGGTTTTGTCTTGACTAATTCAGCACCTTGGACAGCGCCCAGCCCTGGACTGTTGCAAAGAGAAAAAGGGACATACTGTGTCTTTACCTACAGTCAGTTACATCTTATACCACCGAATATTTCCATTTTATTTTTCTTGCAACACGTAAACATCGGCTGTCAACCTCCACAAAGTCAAAGTAAGAGCTGGCTGCGTGAGGACAAACTGTCTTCTTAAACAAAGACATCATTCTTCACTTGAAAATTCAGTGACGCTGCTTTGTATTGTGGTGCTAAAACGTGACCCGGTAAACTTTTCTGTTTTCTTTTTCACAAGAGCAGAAAATTCCAAAAAACAGAATGAATTTATTTATTTACTTATTTATTTATTGCAGATGCTCTGTCACAGCCTAAAGTGAAAACAGAATCACTTGCTCATTCAAACAAACTCTCACTTTCAACCACAAACACACACAAACAGTCTTCCATTCTCTGTGGCCCAAGGTGGATTTCTAGAGGTGCATACATTTGCATACATCTGCATGGTTAATGAGTTTTGGGAGATCAAGCGATCTGAGCGGCCCTTTGTGGGTATTTCTTTCTATTATTGTGTGTGTGTGTGCTGCGCGTGCGCGCGCGCGCGTAAGTGGAGAGGAGGTGCGGAGGGGGCGCCTCCATGTAAATATCACCCACTGTGTGCTGGCACCCGTCACAGATGGTCGGGGGAGAGGGCGCCCTGTGGGCACAGGATGCCTATTTCTGTGTATCTGTGTGTTTTGAGGCTGCAAGGCAAAGAGTGTGACCCGTTGCATGTGTGCGTGTGCGTGAATACTTTGCACTTGATGTGTTTGTGTGCCATTAACTGTAAGAACTTGTTATGAGCTTGTTTGTCCCTGCGCTTGTTGCAGAGGGTTCATTTGAGTAATTCAGTGTCTGCACGCATGTCTGCTTCAACGGCTGCGGTCACATGACGGCGATATGTGTGTGTGTGTGTTTAGACGCGCTGCGGAGCGTGCGCGCCTGTGCTCGTGTGGCTCCCAGCATGCAGTGTGGCTATGATGGCCCTGTTTTGGATGATTGATGTGTTGGAGGGAACAGCGAGGAGCCCAGGTTGGGCCAGAGCCTCAGTCTGACACGCTGCTACTTCCCTGCTGCTTTACATATGTAGACGCAGCACGAGTCCTCCTCCCCTCCCATCTGACTCTGCCTCAGTCTCACAACTCAGCCAACACTCACAGGTTCTTTTTTTTTTTCTTTCTTTTTTTTTAGGAGGGTTGGGAGGAGGGATTTTATTTTGAAGCGTTCTGTTTATTGCGAGAGGGAAGACCAGAGCTGTCTGCTGCCTGACGGACACCGACGTGCACACATCAGTTTTCTCCTGCAGATGTGGAATTTGTCTCGGTTCCTGAACACAATCAATAACGACTCTCGCAAATAAGTTGAACCTGACGTGACTTGTTGTTTTTTCCATATTTGACACAAATAATGCCCCGGACTATTCATGTTATGAAGGACAAGAAACATGCTTAAAATTTCAATGAGTTGGTCAAAACATATGTCACGTCAAAACATCGATTTCGAGTAGTCGCATTTCAAGTCGGGTTATTATTAAGCTAATCTCTGCCAAATATTTAAAATGGTATTTGTTTGGTTTCTGATTTTGTTTGTGTTTGTACGGAAGACAATTAGGGCCACAAAATGAAAAAGAATTCTGACATTAAAACTGTTGTATGTAGCTTTTATAAAAATAACTTTTTACATGTTTGTTAAAGCTGTCACTACGTTGTGATGGAACGTTATGAGTCTGATAATGGCTGTGCTAACTAGCCTGCACATTCGCAACTGGCTCTACTGTTGGGAAGAAGCTGTAGCACAGCAGAGAGCAAGGGGCAGGATTTGAGCGGTGCATACATGAGAATGATTGACAGCTCTAAGATCCTCCTCCTGGCTCTGATTGGTTGTTTTTGACTGAGCTGTGCATTTGAAAATGCAGAGCATCGTCCCCCAGTGGCCTTCAGAAAAAACAACAACAAAAAAAAAACCTCACGGAGCATGTTGACCTGGAAAGGATCCAGTCTCTTTTTTCAATCAGAACCACCGTGAAGAGCTTTTCCTCTCTCCTGTCTCCAGGTCTGCGTCTGTCTCTACCACCAGTTCTCTCTTTGTCTTCTCCTTTCTCGCTAAAACTGTCTCTTCCCCTCTCTGTTTTTGTTCTTTTCATGTCTGTGTCTATCAGACTCCCACTCTCTCTCTGACTGTGTCTCTCATCTTTTTTTTTCTTTTTTTTTTATCTGGTGTTTGCCTAACCCAGTCTCAGGATCTCTTTCTAAACTCCTTTCTATCACATGGTCTCACTTTCCTCTCACCCATTTCGATATCCTGCCATCTCTCGCCCATCACTAATCCCCCGCCCCGCCGCCGCCACCTCTTTTCTTCCTCTCTGTAGTTTCTCCCCGGCTTTGAAAGCCTTCCTCTCTCCCTTCTTTATTTCAGCTTTTGCTAATCCCTATATTTTCTTTTGTCTCTCTCGTGTGTAGTTTGTTTCTCCAGCTCAGGCTCGGTTTGCCTTTGCTAGTGGCTCTTGCATTATTGTAGTGTGGATAAATGCAGTAGGAAAAGATTTCTGGAGGGGTTTCACCGTGAAGACGGTGCACACAAACACTGAGACGCCATTTCATCAGAGACGTCAAGTTACCTACAAAATTAACTGTCGCTCCAATTAAAAGTAAGCGCTGCGACTCAAAATACTGGCTTGATCGTATTTCCTGGCGACAGCGGGGTTAAGACTTCTCACACAGCCATGTCAGCCTCGTAGAAAGGCATGCTGGGAGGCTGGGAGGTATACAAGCCTTATTGATCCACCTGTCGCATCCAGCTGTTTGTTTACCAACAACAAATCAATGCAACTCTCAGCCTGGGAGCAACCAGGCCTGGCCCCAGATCTGCACTGAGTCCTCTCACACACACACACACACACACCCACACACACACACACACACACACACACACACACACACACACACACACCCACACAAAACACCAAGCGCAGTTCAACACAGAATACACACAAATACCGCATACCCTCTCGATGCAAATATTACCAGTATATACGATTACTTGTATTCGAATCCTTATTTTTCATTTTCCATGAGAATCTTTGTTTGTCTAAAGGCGGTAAACAAAAAAACATTAATATCATCTGGAAATAAAAATATAAACTTTTTTTATATTTATCTGAGACTTTATCTCATTTATGTATATTATGAACAATTTGGGACCAAATACACACCCTTGTGGAACACCACAAATGTGAGCTGATTTGTACAAACTGTCGTCTGTTTTTAAGTAACCCATCGCCCAGTTCTGATCAGTGGCATCAAATGCTTTCTATAAGCCTATAAATATTCCTGCTGCATATCTTTTTTTATTCTACAGGGTTTGAGATGTAGATCTTTCTTTTCTGTAACCATCCCGAAAAGTCAATTTATTTCAGGAACGAGGTACATTTTATCACCAGAGAATCACAGCTTTTACTGCTGTGATTGGTTAACACATTTACTCTACACTGTTTATTATTCCATATTTTCTGTGAAACCAAATATAATTGATGACTGGGTCTTTACTCAGTGTTTTTTTGATATGGTATCTAATCTGCATTTTTAACTCAAGTTCAGTAGCTTATTGACTTTAAAAGTTAATTTTCGATTTTAATGTAAAACTCGTATTTTGAACGTAAACACAAAGTGATATGAAACTGTCAGCTAGAAACTGTTAGCTGACTAAAAGTTGTTGATTCGACCTAATGCCGGTGTGCTGTTTTACAGTGAAAAATTTCACCTGCCAAAGTGGTTCCTCCTCTTTTTATAATATGGTTTTGGGTTTTTTTTTTGCTGGTGCAAGATTTTCTCATCAATCTCTTTTGATGGAAGAATGACATCTTTGCTGCTGTGTTTATTTCTAGGTGGCTGACCATAAGGGCAGTGTGTGGAGCTGCAGGAGGCACAGTGAGGAGGAGGCTGCTGGCGCTCTGCTCGGCGCTACACTCATCCTGTACGGCACCCACCGCCCACACAAGGCCATGCTCGGTATGTGAAAGTGTCGGCCTCTTTTAGTACTTTGAACTCGCACAAACTGAGGTGAGCATGCGGGCGAGGACGCCGGAGAAGTGTGACAGACACCGAGCGAGATTGGAAAACCTGACGAATTACTCATTTCATGACTTGATTTCAGAAATGTCTTATGTTTTGATTTTTGTTTTTTGACTGTTTGTTTTTTGCATGGCTCAAGCTGTGTTGATGCAAAAGACAATTATGTCACCTGATTGTGTATTTTTGGGATAGTTTTGTTTTTATAAGTTTAATTTTTCTTTTAAAGCTACGTGAGCATTTAGAGTCCTTTTTGCATCATAGACTCCCACTCAGAATGTATGTTTTGCCTATATTACTTTTGCAATTTGATTTCAGATTTGCTTTATTTTGGTACATTGACAACATGTCAAAAAGACAGCACAACAAAGTACTGTTTTACAAACCAATAGTTTCTAGGTTTTTATTTTCTCTAGCATTAAAACCTCTTCAAACTGTGTTACCTTACCTTTTTTAATAAAATTAATATGTTATTTCATGTCCTGTAAATCGAAAACTTAGGAATGGAGTGGTGATGTTTTTTTTACAATTTTGCAAAAAGAAAGAAAATTGATATCTAAAGCAGTGTGGCTCCCGCAGTATAACACAAATAACCCCAAAAGGTTAGCGAAAAAAATATTTTTTAGATTAAAAAAAAAAAAAAATTTTTAGGAAACTTTTAACAGATTTCAACAACTTTGCGTAATCAATAAAATGATTGCGCAAAAGTTTAATTGATCAAAATTGATCAGAATCAGTGTTGCTCCTGGTTGCAGAGCAACAAAAAAGTTACATTGCAGGGTTTCATGTTTCTAAACTCAAGCAATTTTTCTGCAACCAAAACAACTTTTTCTTACTAAACCAGCCATTGAAGAGGTTAATAATTCTGGAAAATGATAAATGTATCATTACGATAAAGTAATAATGGCATTTATTTAACAAAAAAACCCTTTTAAATGTGTTAATATGTTACTAGTAATCTATTACTGGCCATCTTTAGTATCCAAACGATACAGGTGGAGCACAAAACGAAGGGACTCCTCTTGTTCTAAATGTGAAGATTTGAATTATAACTGACAACATCAGAGTTTTCATGAAAACCTCAGAGAAGCGTCGCCATCTGATACCTCCCCTGAAGCGGCTGGAGCTCTGTGGTCAGCAGAGTGACCACAGGAGCCCTGATGTGTAATTACGTTGTGACCCCTGGCTGCCCCCTCCCCGGTCTCACATGCACCTCGTTAGCGAGAAGGCTAAGCCAGCTGCCCCAGCGCCCCTGCTGGGGGGTTTTGGGGAAACCCTGAATCACACTTTCCTCTGTCAACCTGAGCTGCTTGTGGTCGAAAAAAAAAAAAAAAAAGTCACAGTCTTCCACAAATATTGATTGATTGAACATTTGTTTTCATTTTATTTACTCCTTTTCTCTTATTTTTAGCAAGATTTTGTTGAAAATCAGACTAGATGAAAGAGAGACTGTGATAGAAGGTGGAATATGACAGGAAACTGGTGGAATTTCACAGTGGGAGCCTTCTCTTCTCTCCCACACACACACATGTGTGTGTGTTTGGGGAGGGGAGGGATCTTGCTCTGTCTTCTCTTTTTGTCAAAATGTTGATCTCTCTGTTGAAAAATCAATGGTTCCCCCCTCTTTTCCTCCCCTCCTCTCTCCATCCATCCATGTATCCCTCTCCATGTCTCTGGATCTCACCCAGGTTCAAGCTGTTACTCAATCTGCTGTCCATGCACGCACCCACACACACACACACATACACACCCACACGCGCGCGCACAGACACGCACCCACGCACAAACCCACACAAACAGCTCATTCACAGGTTCCTATAGGCTGCTGCTGCTATTCTTTCTCTCTTATTCCCATTTCTGTCATTTAAATCCTCTCACTATACATCAAATACAGTCACAACTTTGTCATTCTGAAACCACAACAGCTTGCCATATATCAAGCTAAAGCTAAGTGTGATCAGCACCATAAATTGTTTCTGTTTACATTCCTTGAAGAAGGAAGTTGTGTTTGGCGTCTTTTTCAGAGGTTTTCATGTTGTTTCCATCAGAGGGTCTTGGTGCAGCGCCACCACAGGCAAGGAGGTGAACAGGTTTCTCAAAGGGTTTGGTTCATTTGACACAGTGCAGTGTGAAAGTGAACCTCCCCAACTGAAAAATGTAGCAAATCTTGCAACTTTGGTTCCCAATAGAACTGATTCTACCAGACTGTCAGGTGTGAAAGCTCCTTAAATTGTGATTGTTTCCAGCCACAGATTTCTCAAAACCTGATTGTACGCTGGGATGTGCTAGTAAATTCACAGTTTCTTAATTCCAAAGTCAAAATTACCCAATGATCGATTCTGCACCCACACCTATGCTAATATTTGATAAAACTGGATGATATGGCAAATATTTATGCCATGCAGAGAACATCAGAATAAACAGGGAGGCTGTTCCAGTGGAACCATGTTACCTTGAGCCAACACTGAAATTGGGATGTAACAGTGACCATATTGGTTCATGATAACTTTTCAGTTTTTAACAAATCCTCAGACCTTGATAACAATTTGGATTCAGTAAAATCATTTTACTCAACCTTACACCTGAACGCACCACGTCTGTTCCTGGCAGGCAGAGCTTTGGGAGCTTTACTCTGACAGGATGAAACCGCAGCCCGTCTTTCTGGACCAGCCTTGTCCTGGTGTGCATTCCAGAGTGTTTCTCTAAGTGTACTCAACCCTGCGTGCGCACTTGTGTGTTTGGCGTCCGTGCAGCAAGCGAAGGTAAATTGCTGTGATTATGTGGCAGTAATTGAACAGGGATGGTGTGTTTAATTGAGTTGTTGTTTCCTGATGTTTCTCTGTAGTAGCAGGAGGCTCCGTGCTGACAGGTGCCTCATGTCGCCTCACTAAGATGAGAAGTTTCTTTTCTTCCTTTTTTTTTTTTTTTGTCTTTTCTACGGCAAAATGCTTTGTGTGTCTGCTTAGACTTAATGGTGTTCATTTGAGTTAGTTGTGGGCATGAGTTGGTGTGTGTGTGTGTGTGTCTGTGTGTGTGTGTGCGTGTGTGTGTTGTGAGGACTTCCACAGCAGGTAGAAGAAAGCATTGACTCTACGAGTTTACATAAGGTATGAAGCTGCGTTTCCATTAGAAATGCATGCAAATCTTTGTCAATATGTGTCGGGGAAGCACAATTTCATAATCGTGGTGAAATTAAAATCACACATTCATGCGATAACTCACTAAAAATCATGTCTGCGTCTTATTCAGGTGTTGCAGCAACAAGCTCCTTATACCTGGGAGTTTGCGATTTTACAAAAGAGTTTTGGATTCAACAAGTTTGAATGATACACAACTTTTTATGAACTGTGAGGCTGTGAAAGCTCTGGTGGAGCCAGCTGCTCATTGTCTGAAATAAAATACAAATTAACAATCCTTCTCTGCTTCCTGTCGTGTTCTTCATCGTTTTCTCCAGTGGTAACATCCGGCTGTTTGATCACGTGACTCGTATGACGTGAAAGACGTGTTGCCACTGCAGTTCTGCAAAATACATCTATTGCTTTATGGCTGAAGAGCCACCTCACACTAGCACAAAAACAATCGGTGTGTTTCCACCTGGCTTGTTTGGCGCCCTGGGCGAATCACCTTTAAGGCACCACTTTCACACCATCGGGGGATGAGGGTGAAGGCCGATCCGTCAAGAATCTGCCACAGTGTGTTTCTGTTAAGTGAATTTCAAGTTGTGCAATGTTATGTTTGACGGAAACGCACCTACTGTGTTCAAAAGGATTTCCAGTTCCTAAATCATGCAGCTATCTATAAGGCAGTGTGTCCATGTGCTGGGTTGTGCGTGTGTGTGTGTGTGTGTGTGTGTTTGCATGCGTGTGTGTATGTGAGTGTTGTATCTGATTATCTGATCTGCCTCCTGGGCTCCTCGACCCAAATCCAATGGTTTTGTTTCCTACATCTCCTCCCCACTCTTCTTCTATCCCTTCCACTTCCTCCCCTCCTAACAGCGTCGCTTCCTCTCTGTGGAGGTGTGATTACTTTCCTCCTCTGAGCACCAGGGATCTGAGGGTTCAGTGTGTGTGTGGGGGTGTGTGTGTGTGTGTGTGTGTGTTTGGTTGGTGATCTGAGCAGCCTGGTGCTGGGTATTGTGCGGCACAATTCACCGACGACGTCTCCAGATGAATGCCCCCATTCACAATTACAGCTCCTCCATTAGCCGCAGCGCCGCTCGCCGCCTTGTTGTTGTCTTTTTTTTTTCGTCTCTGCGAGGAGGGAAAAAAAAAGAAAAGAAAATAAAGCAATTAAAAGCAGGACAAAAACAAGATAGAGGAACACAAGCAGAGTACCTGGAGAAAGAAGGGAAGAAAAGAGAACATGAAGGGTCTCTGGCTGCGTCCGCATGCGGAGGGGATTCTTGCTGCTCGCTCTTTTTCCCTCCCTGAACTTTTCAGACTAAATTACGTCTCTGCCTAAGTGGCTCGCACAACTAATCAGCGCTGCGAGTTTGTTCCTCGTTTTGCCGCCAGTTTCATAAATGATGTGCTTTAGGTTCTTTGGGTGTAAAGGTCAAGGGTGTTGTTTGAGGAATGCTTCAGAAGCCATTAATATTTGTATTTTTTTTTTCCTTCTGAGGAAGAAAACGGTTTAGAATGAAACTTTGAATTAGTAAACCACCGGGGCCGGTTCTACAAGCCACATTTCTACAGAAAAAGGAGGAAACGTGTTTCTTGAATCAATAAATACAGTCCCATTCAATACATTACTGACAAATGAATTTATTTTAGTAATAACTATACCACTAAATGAAACTCATCATAAAAATTAATTACACACAGAGCGATGTTTGAGAGCCTCTATTTTTGTTAATTGTAATGATTTTCCCACATCCAAGTAATGAAAACATGACTTTTAAGATCAGAATTTTAGATCAGACCAATAAATACATATATATATATATATAGATTAAACATAAACATGGACTTCAAGAAAATTATACTTCATACCTGCATGAAGGTTGTTATTTTCAAAAGTTGCTTTTAATCTGACATACAAGACTCATGGGGACATTTATTCTGGTTTACTGAACATTACTTCATGTTTTGTCTTTTTAGAACATTTTTCTCACTTTATGTTGAGGAAATTCTGCAGAACAGGATTAAACAGAAAACCCAATGAACAATAATGATATTTGTATTTCCACTTGTTGATCAACTCTAAGCTTAAAACGTTAACTTCTACTCTTTGATGTATCATAAAATTTAGGAAATTGTCGTTGGGACTGAAGTTTTACACTGTAAACCGAGCAGTTTCATTGTGACACTAATAATCAAACTATTGATCAAGTTTATTTGTTTAATACATTTCAGCGAAAAAGAGCAGCCAAGTGTGCTTTAAATCATGAAAACAAAAAAATAAATAAGAGTCATAAAAACAACCTATGGTCACCAAAGGAAAAATCAGTGACAAACATCACATTTTGTCGATTGCCATCATCAATACGCATCAGATATTGATCAATGTTCAAAAGTAACTCTAAACAGATCAAGTTGTTAGCCTCAGTTCGAGAGAACTCAGCGTTTCAGGCGTTTTGTAGTTTTCTGGAAGTTTGTTCCAGATTTGTGGCTCATAGAAGCTGAACGCTGCTGTAAAACATTTAGACGGCAACTTAAAAATTTAGATGCTCAACAACTGTTGCATAAAAAATACGACAGTCCAAAAGTTAGACTTCCTTAGTCACATAACGCAGCCTCCAAATTGGATTTTATCTGAAGGGTCAAACACAAAATGATCCATCTTACTAGAATAGAAAGAAAATAATGGTTTTCAAGTTTCACAAACATTTTCAATGTGTAGCATGCAGCTCTGTTCAGCCTAATATTCTATGAAAAAATGAAATAATCTGCCAATGGAAATAATACTAAGGAATTATTTACTTAAAACAAGCTCTTATATCTTGCTGAAAAGTCACTTGTAAGTTAGTTTTGTCTCATTTCAAGTGTTTTAAGATATCTGCATTAGAAACTAGATCAGAATGACTTGGTAAGATTTTTGCATTATGAATTCTCCGTTCTTTTTCTCAGAGGGGCCCCTGCAGAGCGTCATGTCCATGGGGGGCCGTCACCTGGTCCCTCACGGTGGGCTCTACCGGAGGGACCGGTTCCCTCCTCTGGACCTGCTTCAGTGGGTCTTCCACATGGAGAGGGACAGGAAAGTACGAGCTCGTGACATCAGTTTGCCAACCAAACACAAGGTACAGTACTGTACACAGAGGTAAAGCATCTCACACACACCATTCACCCACACACACACACACACACACACACACACACACCCACACACACACGCTGTGATTTACTGTTCCAATAAATCACTGGAGCCGCCTAATTTCCTATGGATTTCAATTTCCCCCTGGACATATCTGCATTGATCAACTTCAGGTGTGAGGATGTGCCAGGCGTCGCTCACGGTGACACTGAAGAATGGCTCTCAGATCTCTGCCATACGGCTCAACGTGTGTGTGTGTGTGTGTGTGTTGGGGTATAACTGTAGGATTTGTGCGCATGCAGCATTTCTGCTCAGCTCCGTCGTCACCAGCGAGGCGCTCAGGAGACAAATCCTCGACTCTGGGTAATAGGATCTGAAAATGTCAGATAGAGGATCCGACGTATCGAGACTCCAGATCCTGTTACTGTCTTCTGTTCAGATCACCAGGAACAATTAAACATCCAGATCAGACCACCGTAACCAGCAAGTTTCAATGGATGCAATCCTGACGCCTATCTTTTATCGCCTTCTGTCTTTGTCAGTGCTGCATTATTAAACCAATTGTAGCGCTGATAAAAGTTTGCCTGTAGATGAAAGATGTGTGTGTGTGTGGGTGTGTGTGTGTGTTTTGGCTGACATGTCCTTGCAGAGGTGTGTGCTCCTCTGGGCCTGTAGATGAGTTTAGAGCTGGTGTTAGGAGGCGGCGACGAGGCCTGACAACGTCTTTACCCCGAGTTCCTCCCCTGGAGGCAGATCTGAATGGATTGTAGGAGCAAGGAGGAGAAATAAATTGGAGAAAAGGATAAATCAATGCTTGGCAGAGAGGCAAACAGACCTTCCTACCCCCCAGTCCACACGTACGCACACATGCATACACACGCACAGGTTCCACAACGTGGCTTTTTTTTTTTTTTTTTTCTTCCTTGGGCTGTATTGGATTGGTATGCAGAGCTGAAGAGAGAGACACTCAGAAAAAGACTTGGCCTACAAATGATGTCCTTTGTTTGATCCATTACATTGGAGGGGATGGGGGGGTTGTTGGTGGATTGGTGTGTGTGTGTTGAGAGGTGGGTTGGGGGGTCCCACTGATAGTAGAGGAGCTGAGAAACAAATACTGCATCTGAATGGCAGCATATCCTTCTTCCTGGGTGACAGAAAGAGAGCACAGAGGTGTTCTGTTTATTGCACAGCTTAAAGATTGTTTGAAAATGTACTACTGAAGCTTTTAATCTCAGCAGTTATTTGCTTCCCTGTTGCATGTGATTTTTCTTTGCTTGCCACTAGCTGCGTTTCAATCGCAAATGTGCGCAAAAACTTTGTAAATATTCCGCTCATAATGAAAAAACACAATTTTTGCAATTGAATTGTTTCCATTAAATAAGAAACGCAATTAAAATTACACGTGAATACGTTTGCCCACGCGATGAGTAATAAAAAAACGCCGCGCCATCATCCTCCAACCACTTTCTGTCGTCTTCTTCTTCATGGATTCCAGTGGCAACATCTGGTTGCTGATCATGTAACTTGTGTGATGCCAACAAAACCTTTCCATTGCTGTTTTGCACAATAAACTAGGGGTGCACTGATTTATTGGTGCCGAATTTCTTAATTTTGTGAGATCGGTGATCGGCCGGGTTTTACATTTGAAGCCGATCTTATCCACCGGCTATCAAACTCGGCAAAGGTCTAAAAATCAACCGCTGTGCTTTTCTCTTCTCCCGTGAAGGAGGTTTGACTGACAAACCGGACGACCAGGTCATGTCTGCACATTTGCAGTTAATAATAGTTACTCCATTGTCGCCAATTCAGCAACTTTCTTGATATATTGAGCAACATTTCAGACGAAAAAACTGATTTCAAACAAAATCGGAATCGGTAAGTTAGGCTTTTTAAAAAAATGGATAATCGGCGAAAACTGCAATCGGTGCATCCCTAAAACAAACCAGTTTTGATACGGCAAAAAAACAAAAAAACCCTCATCCTAGTGCCAAAAGTTTTTTATGGAGAAACCAGAGTTTTTTCTAAATTGCTGTTACGATTAAGTAGATTAATCGTAACAGATTAATCGTAAATTTTCTATTTTTGAAATATAAAATTTCAAAAATAAATGTCAGCTACTGATTAGAGGAAGTTTCCAACTATTTCAGGTTGTTCAAGATAAATATTGTACGATTCCTGTCATCAGTCTGTTTCTGTTGGTGCGTGTGCTGCACAAGTAGTTTAGAAAATCATGCAAAAATACCAACAAAAACCAAAATTAATCTTAAAGACAGCTTTATTTTATCTGTAGTAATGTCAGTATGTGGGAAAACAACTATTTCTGTACATTTAAGAGCGAAAACCTGAACAGTGGTAATTACGACCAGGTGTTTAAACAATCTGTACTTAAACTGTGAATGGAAACGACATGCATTGCATTGTGCACTGACAACTTTAGTTTGTTTTCATAAGAAAAACAAAATGTGATTAGAAACAACATGAAGCAGGATGTCCAGCCAGCAGCAGCAGCAGCAGCTCCTCAGAGGTGACGCTGACCTGAGAGGAAGGTACAGACAAGAGAACAGAGTTTAAGTTGGATTAGAAAAAAGAAATACCCATAAATGACATTACAACAACAACAACAAATTAATGAGTGATGCAAAAACTCCTGAATTTATGTATTATTGTTTGCATAGTGTAAAAGCTAACATGAAGCTCATCTGGTAAAAATGCTGAGAGTTTTCTTCTTTGTTCTCTTCGAAAGTCCATATTTCGTAATGTACTTTTAAACTACATAAACAGTCATACTCAATAAATCAGAACATCCATTCGGATGAAATCGGATTAAAAATACCTTTTGAAAATAACCTTCCAGCAGGTATTAAACATACTTCATAAACGCCACATTTCTATATTGAAATGTTATCCGATGTAATATCCTAATCTTAAATGTTGTGTTTTTATTGCCTTTAAGCAGAAAAGCATCACAACTGACAGATGAAAAGTCTCAAAAACATTGATCAGAACACCGTAAACATGCAAAACCTTGCAAAGTAATCTTTGCATAATTTCTAATGCAAATATCTTAGTACTCTTGAAATAAGACAAAGCTGACTCATAAGATATATGTGCTTGTTGACTTTCAATAATTCCTTAGTATTTTTCTTTTTTTTTTAAAGTCCTAGTTCTAATGGCAGATTACTTCACTTCTGACATGGGAAAAATGTCTCGTCATAAATGAAATAATCTGGCAGTGGAACCAGCGTTTTTTTTCCATCATAAATACTAAAGATGCTGGCTTGAAATACAGCCCCACCTCTAACACACACACAGTATATTAGTGTAGTCATTTTGTTCACAGTCAATAAATCACTCATCAGCCCTAAGCTGCTCTATATTTCTGCTAACTAGCAACTGTTAACACTTTATAACCAGCGTTCATGAAAAAACTTGTCGTAAACCCTTCTCACTTGCTTCTTAAATATGGATCTAATTGTATGAGGCCCCCTGCTGAGGTTATCAGACCATTTTCACTCTCAGAACAGACTCTTAAAATGCAATCAAATCTCAACTTCAACCTCCCTCTAATTATTTATGCAGCAATTTTTTCCCCATCACCTCTCCGCTCTGTCTGCGCTCCATCACTCTGTCTCTATCTCTCTCTTTTTTTTTCTTTTTTTTTCCCTTCCTGAGACATACATCACTCTGAGCTCTTCACACCCCGTTTAGATTAGCTTGGGAGTTCTCTCTCTCTCTCTCTCTTTTTTTTTTCAGCGTTTCTTTTTATAGTTTGGTCGCTCGTACTGTACTCCCTGCTGTGCTTCTATTTTCATGAATGCTGTGAGAAATAATTGAAAGCGCCGTGTTCGACGCCGTCTGTTGCAGCTCTCCCACTTGCTCATGCCTTGTAAATACTGTATCGCTAAAACCCCCGCTGAAAAGCTGCCAGTTCGGGAATCCTCACAACTCTGTGAGATACAGAGAGAGAGAGAGAGAGAGAGAGAGACGTCAACGCTCGCCGAAAACTTGAGCCAAGATCACATTGTTACCGCGAGCTGAGCGCTGCTCCTGTTGGACGGAGCTTGTTCAGCTGCTTGTCCTTGTCGAATTTTTTTTCTTTTTTTTTTCCTTTTTTTACTGTGAAACTAAATTCTCTGTGAATGTCTTTTTCTCTGTGTGTTTGCTCGAAAATTTCTCACCCGTGACTTCTGCGCAAAGCGGCAGAAGCATGTCGGAGGAGTCGTGACTCCTGCTGTAAGCCGCGCTGTAGCAGACGGAAGACATCAAGGAATCTTAACAGGAACGAATGTTGTGTGTGTGTGTGTGTAGAGGAGCTTTCCAGAAAATGACCTCTGCCCCTGGTGCCGTCAGGTGTGTGAGTGAGACTCTAAGGGAACGAAAGCCCCTCACCTTTACCGGTGTGGGTCTAATAATGTGGAGCACTGATACTTATGGCAGGAGTGTGAAACCCATTTTCATTTTTTGGGGTCATGTCAAGATCACGAATGTACTTAAAGGGCTGGCTGTAGCAGAATGTATTGATAAAACTGTTAAAATATTAATAAATAGCTCTTTCTGCCTTTGTTGAGTGCTTCTTGAAATTAAATATTGAGCGTCTTTTCATGCTGATGTACTTTGACAGTATGTGGAATAAAAAAAATTAAAATTATTTGATTTGGTTGATAGTCATATTTAAGAGTTGTGGTGTTCAAGCGTTTTTGCCCCGGGGGCCAAAACTGGCAGATTTAAACTACATCTTTAAATTAAAGATGTAAAAATTAGTTAGATTTTCTTTTTTTTTTTTTGTATCTGCTCAACAATAAACAACATTTGAATGAAATCTGTATATCACTAAAGATCCAAAACATGAAAAAAACTGTGGATTTATTAAAAGAAAAATAGACAACTGCCACATTTTCTGGGCCATGAACTGTTTTCTGTTTCAGTGCCACATTTTTACTCTTCTAGACTTGTGATCAGAGTTTGAAAAATTATTTCAAGGGTCACAAACGGCCCCCAAACCACACTTTGAACCCTCCTGCTTTTAGAGTCCAGAGGGCCAGGTAAAAAAATTACACTGAGCCGGATTTGGCCCCTGACCCTCGAGTTTGACACACATTACTTATGATGTCCTAACCTCTTCTGCTTTATTTAGCTGCATGGAAGTGCAGAAAACAGTAAAATAATCTCTATTTCTAGTTCTGAAACTGGCATATGCCTGTTTTAATGTGAAACATCTCTTCCATGATCCAGACGCCGGAAACTAAAGAAGGCAGAACGATGACAATGAACCTCATCAAGCCCCCGACATGGAGGGAGGCTTTGAAGGTTTGTGAATTGTGCTGCGTTTTTAAATTTCTTTTGGATGAGATGCAAAAAAATATTTTTCAATCAGACAAATACGTGTTTTCATGTGAGGCACACCTGGCAGGAAGCCCACTTGGCCACCAAAATGTATGTTTGTTTTGTTTTGGGGTTTTTTTTTTGACGTTGCGTATGTTGACGTCTACAGCTGGAACGGTTATTGAAGCTGGCAAATATTTTGACAATTATTCGGTTTGTAAAATCAATGTTTTCATCCCACAAATACGTAGCTGTGGCTTTTAGGTTTCATATGTTGCTCATTGTTGGCAGGAAAAATCTCACTGCATGAATGGCAACCTGTGTCTACTGCTAGAATAATATTTGTTCAGATAGATAGATAGATAGATAGATAGATAGATAGATACTTTTGTGAACACTTGAATATATTTGGGCACCTTTTACGTAGAGCTATATTTTCTTACGATTCTAACACCACCAACAAATTACTGATTCTTCGTGGTGCCCTCTATACATTCTGGGTCCTTAGCCATATCAGAAACCACTGCTCTTAGTAAGATGTGTTAGTTAAATGCATCTGCTCATCCTTAAAAACTCTTGTATTCATGTATCTAAAATTATTATTTTAAAATTATTATTTTTTAATCACAAGTATTAAATTTTGTTGTGGTAGGACTATTTCATCTCATGTAGTTTCCCTTTTTCTTGCGGGACTTTACTGTTACGCAAACGTTTGAGTCACAAGACTCGAGGCGGTTAGAGCTAATGCTAACCAGCTGCTAATATGCCTTCGCTAGCTAGCTATTGAGCTTATTCAAGAAGTAAAAAAACGCTAAATTACCACCAGCTAACTGGTGAACTTGGTTCACTTCTGATGTCAAGCTATATGATTTATTTGCAGGTCTCAAATTCCATTCAGAGTTTTCTTAAAAAGTTCAATTTAAGTTGTTGGAACCTACAGACGCCCTGAAGTTGTTACAAGATCTTTCTTACAGACTAAATGTACGCTAGCATGGACTGATTTATTATGACATATACAGAGGGTAAAATATGTATTGGACAAGTCAACATTGTTCTCAGTAAATATATTTCAAATGGGGTTAACTGGCATGAAATTTCCTCCAGTTCTCAGCAACAACCCAAGTAATCCACACATAAACAAACAAAGCAAATTAGCTTGTAAATAAAGTTATGGTCAAAACGTAATGGAACAGGGAATAAGTATCCAATACACTTACATAAATGTCTTAAATAGGTTGGGTTTTTTTTTGCCTTAACTCTATTTTCATTGTTTTCCTTGGAAGCCATTTTCAGATTTATATCCAGGTTGTTCTGGTACATGTATCCATTCATCCTCCATTCAGTTACTTGAAGGTCTGGCATGTTGTAAGATGACCTACACTATCATGTTCCCAGCTTCAAACTTCCCTTCTGACATGGTTCTTCCTCCAACAGTAGTTTGTGCAAAGACTTCAGCTTAAGCCTCAATCTCCAGGTAAAACTGTTCCTCCTATTTCTGGAACTCACTGAAGATCTCCATTAATGCTTCTTGGCTCTTGGACAACTCTTTCGACTTGTCCGTCAGAAATCTTATGAGAGACGCCTGGCTGTGTCTGCTTTATGTTGAACTTCTCCTCTTCTGGATTATGGCCCCAACGAGCATTCGCTGGAATATTTAGAGGTTTAGAAAGACATCCCCAACCATTGCCGTCCAAATATTTTGCAACGGTGCGACTTTCTTTTTTATGAAGATTTCTTGTCTCTCTGTCCAATACTTTGCTAACAAGAAACCAGTTTATATCAATGAGTTGATATTAAACCAGCTGATTGCAGCTGATTCTAAATACTGACGGATCTCATTTGTCTTTTTGTTGGGGGTTTTTTTTTTGGTCTTCTAGGCTTCGTTTTGTTTGTGTGTTCAGTAGTTATTCCCTGTACCATTCCACTTAATTGCACATAACTTTACAAACAACTGATTTGATGTTTTCTTTGCTTGTGTGGTTTACTTGCCCTGTTACCAAAAACGTGGTCTGAATTTCATGTCTATAGAGTGAACCACCGTCTATTTGCAGTTCAGTTTTCATCCATTTTTTTGGTAGAACGTAACTAAAACATAGGAAAGAAATCCACCTCGGGAAGCTGAAATACCGAGACACGTTGCTACTTGACACAATCAGCCAGGCTCTACAAATCAGCCAAAGAAGAAGCACCGTTTCCTTTCCTTGGTGCTGATTGATTAACTAGCCATGGGTGTTAGCTCCTGTGCTATTGCCAAAATGCTTCTTTTTTGTGTTTTAATGCATATTAAGGTAAATGTTATGTTTGAACTATTAAAACAAGCAACTCTTATCATTTCAGAGGCGTCTTAGTATTTCTATATTTCCTCTGTTCTTGGTAAACTATGGTCCCTAACTCTGGCGAATACAGGGGTTCCACTGTATATCTATTGAGAAAACCTTCGATGTGTTCAATGCACATACGATTAGAATGATTGTCACTTTTTTTTTTTTTCCCCACAGCTACGTCCATCAGATGTTCAGCAGATGTCCTCCCTACGACCCAGACCTGTTCTTTACGACGAAAACAGAACCCAAAGGAGAAGACGGACAGACACAACCGGTCCTTACCATCCTAAGACTCAAGTGTCGCCAAGAAGACGGACCAATCGGACCAATCAGAACCACTAGGTGAAGCTCTGTAAGAAGAAGAAGAAGGAGGTTGGGAGGGTGTAGAATGGAGCAGACACAAACATGGAACACGATTAAATAAAGACTGTTGTTTTCCTCTGTGCAGCAAAACCAATTGATCACAAATCGACTTGTACTTTCTATTGTGTGTGACCCCAGTGTCAGCTGTGATTATTGCTTGTAAATTCTTTACCCGATCCCCTTCCCCACCTGCCCAAACTGCACATAAACACGCCAATCCCTTCTCTCCCACCCCTCCAAAAAAAAAAGAAAGAAAGGAAATAGTTTGAGGAGGAGGCTTCAAGGCTCCTCAGTTCGCCTCTGCGAGTTGCGAAGGGTTAGCAGCGATATGTTTGTCTTTTTCCACTTCAGTGAAGGGTGAATTCAGTCTGGCTGCAGTGAGAAATGGATTACCCGTTCATGAAGGAGGCTGCGTCACTCCTCATTGAGCTGGACAAATAACAAATTAATTCCTCGCCGCCTAATTTCTCTCTGTTCTCCGCTGAATTTTCGATGGCGTCGAATTACTGATCACAGCCGCGTGGCTCCCTCAGCTTTTCCTTTCTTTTTTCTTTTTTTTTTATCTTATCAATTCATTAAAAATGTGCCACGATGGGTGAGAGAAACGATGGAGGGAAAATGTCTCCCATAGCTGCTGGTGGAATATTTGGAAGAAGAAAAGAAAACTTAACAGGGGGGGGGAAAGTTTTTGTTTTTGTTTTTTGGGGGGGGGGGTTTGTCTTCTGCTACACACTAGCGTTTATTTATTTTTGTTGTCTTTTTATCAAGTCGTCTCAGTCTTGTCTCGGTCAGGTTGCTCGTGGTGTTTTGTAAAGGAGCGGCGGCGTATTGACAGGCCGGTATTGATGTTTCAATTAGAGCAGCGTTACGTAGAGCCGCGCGGCGCGGTAACACGGCGCGGCTCGCGCCATCTGCTTCTGCCTCCGCGACTGACGAACGAGGCACGTGGGGCTAATCGAGCCGCACATGAGCGATGGCACCGCGATATCTGGCTCGAGCACACGAACGCGCGCGCGTCCTTATGCAAGCGGGGGGGTTGGGGGGTGCTGAGGTGTGTGTGTGTGTGTGGTGTGTGTGTGGTGTGTGTGTGTGTGTGTGTGTGTGTGTGTTGGGGGTGGTTCTTGTTTAAACAGCCCCGCAGAAAAAAAAAAAAAGCTTGTGCCACGGGGAGCAGCCAGCAGGTTATTTCTCCCGACAAGGATTGAGGCTATGGAAGCACCAGATGCACGTGATGAAAAATTCTTCAAAAGCTTGTCTTGATGAAAAGACAAAAAAAAAAAAAAAAAAAAAGAAGGAAGTGGCCTGTGCCAGGTTTCTCTTGCACTGGGACAGCCTGGAATAACAGTGAGCATTATGCCTGGCGTTGCTGCCTGCCAAACCACACGAATCAAAGGCCTCATTGTGTGGATTACCTCGTTAATCTGCTGATGCCATTGAGCAGTATTGCAGGTGTTAATGTGCCAGTTTTTTTTTCCCCCTCTCCTCACTGTCTCTCTCTCTCTCTTTCTCTCTCTTCTTTTATTGGGGAGGTGTAGCGTCAGGTCTGTAATCTGCTTTAAATGCTTTCTGGGGAACGACATACTGAAACTCTGCCAAGAGATTGCGAGGAGCTCTCTGTTAAAGGGGATGGAAAGGCGAGTGGTGGGGTGTGTGTGTGTGCAGGGGGAGGTGGGGAGGGTGACGCGGTGCCGAAGCCTGTGGGGACTATAGCTGGTGAGCTGCACGGCCCACACCACTTGTTGAAATATAGGGCTGCATGAATAATGAAAGAGGGAGAGGGGAAGCGATATTGCTAAAGCAGTCCCACAATGACATCCATCATAGTAATGCCCCGTCGCTCTGCTTCTTTTGTCTCATCCAGCGCACCAACTCCAAGTTGCGTCTCTTTGGAGGAGTGAGCACGCTTCTGTGTCTGCCTGGGCTGATAGACCAGAAGAAGCAGGAAGGGATAGATGGATGGATGGATGGATGGATAGATGGATAAATGCACAAGAAAACACAAGTGAAAAGTGGAGAGAAATGTGCTTCTTTTCTGCTCCCCGGGGTGGTCTCTTCAACCAGGGGCCTCAAAGAGCGACAGAATACACCTCCCTGCTACAATGGGAGGGGGGGGGGGGGACTCACAGGGGCTGTTGCTATTTGAGTGTGTGTGTGTGTGTGTGTGTGTGTGTAGTGGGGGTGCAGTTTTAAGCAGGCCTTTGAGTGGCCTAATTGCATTGGAATACAGCAGCCTGAGAGCTGGTTCAGATCACGGCGGGCTGCTGGAGGGGTGAGCGCCCGCACCTCGACAGCCACACTCAGCAAAAGAGCTCCGGCACAAAGCGCACAATTAATGCTCTCCCTCTCGTTAACTCTCTCCCCACTTTTTGTCCTCTCCTACTTTTTTTTTTTTTATCCTCTCACCTCCCCCCTCCCCCCCCCTCCCTTCTTCCCTCCCTCAGTTCAGTATGTCGTCACTCACCCACTGTTATTAATCCTCCCATGCAGCCCCGTCAATCTCCCCATCTTTGATGCACACAACAATTACAGTAAAGATGAAAGGCGTGGGTCGGCCGCCTTCCCATTATGTAAGACCTGAAACAGGGAGAAAATGGCTGAGATGCAGGAATACTGGCCTGAAATAATAATAATAATAATAATAAAAACTTTTAGAGGCAGATGGACATGTGATGTGTGCTGGTGAATATTGAAAGAAGTACAAACAGAATTACATGACTAAATGTTAGTTACATGTAAAGAAAAAGAAAATTAGAATCTTTGCAGCCAGCAAAAAAAAAAAAAAAAAAAAAAGAAACCACCAGCAAGTTTGCAGCAATGAATACTGAGATGTTTAGTATTTACACTTTAAAAAACAAAATTGAATTCTAGAATTCAACCCAGAAAAGAAATTTCCATGGCATTTTAGTCTGGTAGATTTTAATCAATTGTACTAAATTGGTAAATGTAACAACTGAAAGATTAATGAAATCCAAAGAGAACAAAATTTGATAAAATTCTAATTATTATTATGATTTTGTTCAAACGGTTTGTCCGTCCTGGGAAAACAAAAATAACAAAAAAAAACAAAAAAATGAAAAGCAAGAATTGGTTCATATGATTGAGCCATGAATCATTACTGAAATAGTACAAATGTTTTGTATGTCTCTCATATAATTTATTATGCTAATCTTTTCAATAAAACCACTGCTGAGACGCATTTATGAAGGTTAGCATGCTAGCAGCTTTGTCTTTAGCTCTAGCTGTCGCTAAGCGAGTCAAAGGTGGACAAAAAGTGAAATACTTAAAACTAAATAAACTGTTTTTAAAATTCTTAACGTTCACTAAATTGATATTTTTTAATAAAGGGATTCAAATGGACATATCAGCCTTACTGGATTAGATGTTTAGTAATGACTTGTTACAAAGTTGTTAATAACGTAGCGAAAAACGCAGCTATTAATGTAGCTAATAATGTAGCGAATCTTGTTAGGATTTTCCTATTGTTGCTATTACAAACTAATATGTTTGATTGCAGTTTTAAGATGTTTTTGGGCAAACGTGAAAACTAAATGTTTTGTGTAGTTGTGCTTCATTCCTTCTTTATCAGAGACCTTACTGGCAAAAGCATTTGGATTATTGTGATTTTTATTAGTGATTACAGATGCTTAGATATGAATAAAACCTATTTTCTTCAGCTGTGACCATAAGCTTTGTTGTCTCGATGTTTTGAGGTGTTGAATGTCTTTAAGATGAATGCTGTTTTGTACTTAAGATCCAAGTTAAAATGTGTTAAAATGTAGAAAACATGACCGCACTGCAACAAGGGTTCTTCTATGAAGCTGGTCATTAGCATTCTGCTACTTTCTCTGCATCATATCAGTAAAAAAAAAAAAAAAATCTTACAGAAGTGTTAGTCTTTTCATGGGCTGCACAGTCCAATCACAGTCTAGTTGCTCCATATTTAAAGCGCCTTCACCTTGGATTCTCAGTCGTGTGAGGAGAAAGTCGGCGATTCTGAAAGCATTTCATATCCAACCAGCCTCAGCCTTTGATTTTCTTTATTACCCGAGCCGTGTCTTAATAAAATCTAATTATTTCCGCTCGCAGGACGTTTTCGGGTGAGAAACTGGCAGAGGGATGTGAGCTGATGTATGGGGGAGACAGTCGCCTAATTAGAGCGCTAGAAATTGAATCTTTACAGCACACGGGTCATATAATTATCCTACTGTTAATTTAACGCTTACATTCCCCACCGTTCACTTCACTCCCTTAAATGTAGCTTGGCAGCAGCTCAGCACCCCAGTGCCTGGGAGGAGGGCCCCCATCGTTGGCCCTTCCGAGCGACTGAATAACAGCAGACCCTGAAGTCCAAATAACAAGGCTCGCATCATTTATGCATTGTTAAGCCATGTAATTGAAACGAGCCGTAGTTTGCATATTACGCCATTAAAATAATGTGCTTCGCGTTTCTCCCAACACGACTGTTTAAGCCTGTGTGGCGATGTGGTAATTCCTCGAATTACAGCCTAATTACCGCAATGTTCTTTTGATTTGGCCGATTCCAATGTTACGCCACAATAATGTGGAATATTAGCAGGATGAATGGCTGAGCCGTGCCCGGAAACTTTTCGCGGCATAACTTAAATCCTGGCGGCCGCGTGAGCCGTCAGTGCAGCTGGAGCCACATCTATAAAGGATTATTAGCCTATGAAATGAGATCCATTAAAGGCCCAATCACAAATCTTTCATTAAAGAGCTCGGCTTTACGTGGAATAGGACAATTTAGTGTGCGTTACTCTCTTGATCCTCATTATCCACTTTAAATCACAGAGTGCGCATGTATTACTGCTGTAAACATCGTAATGATGTTTATGCTCGCTATAAAGATGTATTTAATTTATGACAGGTACTAGGAATTTACAGCATATTTGCATTTTTTGTCATTTTTTTGTCAACATGAGCCTACAAAATAATAATGCCGTAAATTATTGCAGTTTGTAGCTATAAATATAGTCAACCTTTTAAAGTCTGATACAATAAATTGTATTCAGAAAGCAATATAATCCTAAATTGAAATCTGCATTTGATTCTTTGATCTAAAAATTGAATGGTCGCCTTTAATTTGTCTGTTTGTATCATAATTGATACATTAGGCATATTTGGTTGTATTTATTAAACTTTCCCAACCAAACAGTGATTTTTTAGTTTGCCTTAAAAACCAGCACAGTTGAGCAGCATTTACCACTGTACATTTGATCCAATCAAAAACAGGGGGAAAAAACGATGCGTTCTGTGCTATTGAGATAAGACAATTATATCACAATAAACGATAAATCAATTAATTGCATGATAAATGTAAAAAAATCTCAATAATTTCTTTTGCTCTCTTTCTTTCTACCAAAGTTTGTCTCCAGTTTGATGCTTTGGTCTCAACTAGCCATTTTTTCTGAAGGACGATTTTGTTCATAGAATCCTCATGATTCATCTTTGTTGTTTTGTTTATTTGTTTCGGATATTTGAATGTCTTCCAGTTCCAGTGTTAAATGTTCATTACAATTGAAAGTTTATTGATTTTTGAGAACGTGTACTTGCATTGTCATGCCGTCAACATCATATTACTTGACGGTAGACAACAATACTATCATTTATCGCGATATCTTCTGGGACAAGTTATCGTCTTTCAAAATTTGTACAGGCCTACTTATATCTCCTATTAAGATTAAAATTGTCCAGCCTGGTCACTAAAAAGCAGAACTGAAGAACCAAACATACTGCAATTAACATCTGACTCTTCTCAGTTGTTGCATTTTACTATGACAAAATGCACCTTTCAAAGCATGAGGCAAAAGATAATATTCAGAAAGTAATAGTTTTCAATTGAACTGTTTATTTGATGCTTCTTACAAAAAGTTGCCTTTAATTTCTGTCTGTTTGGTATCATAATTGATACATTAGGCATATATGGTTGTATTTCCCAAACTTTCTCAGCCAAATACAGTTTTAATTTGCAGTATTGTAGTGTTTTTTGGGGGTTTTTTTTTGCTTTTTTTTAAAATACAGATTCAGATTGTCCACCCTGGCCACCTAAAATTAAAAGAAGCGGTCAAAGCAACCATAAAAAGTTCTGGAACTCCTTCAGCCAGCATATGGATTATAAAATAATCCAGTGAAGGTCAGGGAAAACTGAACATGCTGCAATTAGCACCTGCCTCTTCTAATTTATTGCAGTTCAGAGCTGCAAGTATAGTGAACATTTATTCAAAACAATGACAATGAGAAAATAATAGTTTTAATTTGAACTCTGTATTTGATGCTTCTTACAAAGAGTTGGACGACTGCCTTTAATTTCTGTCCGTTTGTATCGTATTTGGTACATTAGGGGGATGTGGTTGTACTAATAAAACTTCCCCAACGAAATAGTTTTAATTTGCAGCCTTCATTTTGTAAAATACAGATTAAAATTGTTCACCCTTGCCAATAGGAAAGCGGTCAAAGCAACCATAAACATTTTTAGGAAGGCCTTCAACCAGTTTATGGATTATGAAACGATCCATTCCGGGTCACAGAGAACCGAACCCGATGCAATTAGCACCTGAATCTTCCTGCATGGCTCTGCATTGTTCTCATGTTCCTGTCTGCACATTTGACACGTGTCCTTGTGTGAACTTTTTTTTAAATAAATTAACATGGCTGAAAATGATTTGTGAGTGTGAATATTTAATATATATAGGCTTTTGTGTGTTCCCTGAACACTTTGGAATTTTTTTTTTTTTTGAAAGTATTTCTTTGATTGCTTTTTTATTGCCTTTTAATTTTACTGCCGGTCCAAGTTATTAAATAAAATGTTTAATTACAGTTTCAGTCATTTGTATAGCAAGAAAGTTATAAATTGGGGATATTGGGAAGTGTATGGGCTGATTTATTGGTTTAATTTGTTGCCCTAGGTAATAACGTTATATCTGGTGGGAAGTTAATTGTTGTAGGCCAGACTGAAACCTACGGTGCTTTTTAATTGCGTCCGTACTTGCAGGACGTATCCGCGCCTTTAAATCTAAGTCGGTGCAACACTCAGAAGTTGTAAAGTTGAAATCTGCTTCTGGTCACAAAATATTACGTTTCTGTTCAGTTTTGATTTATCCCTCAGCAGAGTGAGGAGCAGCTCTGAGGAGAGACATAATCTCATCTTTTTCAGCTCTTCTAGTCCTTTCTTTCTTTCTTTCTTTCTTTTGGGGGCCTGCGTTCCTCACTCCTCCCTCCTTTATCCCTGCAAAGGCTTTGTCCCCGCAGCACAGAGCCTCTCTAAATAGAGGCCTTTAGACAGTCGTGGTTTGGAGTGGGGGGGGGAGGCATCAGCGGTGATGCAACTGCTGTTGTTTCATTTACCTCTCCCTATGGCAACCAGCAGCAGTCGGCCAGGAATGTCCCCTCTCTGGACAAAGTCCTGGTCCCTGAAGCTGACACCGGGGGCAGCGACAGCTGGGACGGGATGGAGGCTTGCCCTCCGCGCCCCGGACTGGAGGCCTCAGCTTGGACTTAATCCTTCTGTTCACCTCTTGTCTGTTTTCACTTTATTGGACGATGAGCAAGCCTTTGGACTCACTATTGCGTCTACAGCAGTTCTCCAGACGACACGGGAACAAATTCACTGACATTCTTTCCTGCTGATGGTCATTTTTACACAACCTTTGCGACAATCCCACAGTGTATCCTTAAAGAGCTGCAAATGTATTCCAAACGCCTCAAGTCTTCATTTACTGTCTTCTTTCATTTTTTTTTTTTTAAATCAAGAAATATTTCATGTGCGACACTAAAACTAGGCTCAAAGTTACTTTTTCTTTCGTTGGGCTTCAGGCGTCAGGATATACGCCAAGTTTTTTCAAAAGCGGTCATTTCCAAACTGAAACGTTTCAGGTCCGTTTGCTGAAATGCCATACATGAGAGTAGCATGGCCCTTCCCCCACCTGTTGCTGCACACTGCCAGTCAGCTGCCTGAAAGAAGGCTGCCGCACTTTTCCCTCGCTTACAACGATGACAAATTTGCCTCTACTGATACTCCATTTGCAAATAACAAGCAAAGTCGATAAAGGTTACAAGAAAACTTTGACAAGGATCGACTTCATGTCTCATAATCAAGGTATCGCCACTTTAGTGGAAGTCTGAGTAACTGTTGCTTTTCTGTTAGAGTAAAACCAGATCAAGTTGCGCATGTAGCTTTAAAATTGGGGGCAAATGCAGTAAAGAAGCGTTATGTTTTACTGCGTCCAATAGCATCTCGTGCCTGGCCCCTAGCCCCGCCCACTAACGCTTTAAGCTGATTGGTTGAGCTCGGTTTGTTTACAGAGAGCGGCTGATATCCAGTGAACAAGATCAGAACTTCAGGAGACTCAATCAGCCTAAAATGAACTGTGACGTCATTATGAGGTTATTTCATCTGGAAATGCTGTTTTATAAACTGCTTATCACTAAATTAAGGATGGACGTCTTTTGTAGTGAAAAGATATTTATTAACGAATTAAAAACAAGTTTTGTTTTTTTTTGTTTTTTTTTGTTAAAACATGATAGATATTAGTTTCCCGGTGATTTCCGGGTTTCCTTTCAGACCATCAGGACATGCGAGAGAAAAACCGCTGCAGTTTGTTTCTCAAGTGTATTAAATACAACAGAAAACGAGGATTGTTACTTTATTTATCAATGCACTTTTTTAACCTTTTTTTTTTTTTAAAATCATTTTCTCGTTAAACTTAAAACCTGCAGTTTTGATTACAGGTTACTGCGTTGGATGGATATTTATGGAACTAGAAAATAGTGGGAAATTGTAGTTTTGTTGCATCTCTAACATACGTTACGTTTTCTCAAAGTGCTGTTAATTCAAAAAAAAAAAAAAAAAAAGCAAACAAAAAAAACATTTATTTGAGTTTTTCAGCTAATTAATAGTTAAGCTTTTTTTTTTTTTTTTTAAATCACTAGCTAAACTAAATAGTTAGTGAACTAGTAGTTTTGCATCTTTAAACTAATAGTTTGATTCCATTAATTTAAAGAAGTCGAAATGATGATTTGTAAGAAGAAATGATGTTATGGATTTTTACACAACTAAATAAGCAACACTGCACAAATAAAACACTATAAATTCCTAATCAATCAACCAGCCTGCAGTGATGAAATATCAAAATTGTTCCAAAAAAAAAAAAAAAAAAGTCAACTTGTTACAATATACACATAAAAATGACAGAAATGTGCAGCTAATTGGCCTCATTTCCAGTAAACATGGCTAAAATAATCGCATTTTCACAATAAACTGGTGTGAACAACAACACCTGAACCGACAACATCAATCTGCAGTCAGAGGAAATCCCCGCAGCTGGAGCTCGACTACCTGTAGTCTGAGTCCGGATCAAAACCTGACTGCCAGAGTAAATCAACTGGATCTTACAGCCGCACCTGCTGATCCCGGAGCTCCGTCTCCTCGCGCCGCGCTTCGGTCTCTCCGCGTCCACAGGAGCCTCGAACAACTCGCACCTCTCCGGGCGAAACAAGGCTGTGTTTGTTGAGACTCCCGCCGAGCCAATCCGCGCGCCGTCGCCCCTGGCAACCGTGTCCATCATTCCTCGGCGTCCAATGAGCGACGGGGGCGGCGCGGAGTCCAGGTGCGCCTCGGCGTCCACTTGGCAGAGCGCCTGGGAGCCGCCTTTGGGCAGGAGCGGTTCTGTCAAATGCGAGGTTCCTTTAATAAGAGCGACCAGTCCGGCTCCGGGAGTCATGGCGACCGCAGCGTCTAACCACTACAGCATCCTCACCTCCAGCGCATCCATCGTGCACTCGGAGCCCGGCGGCATGCAGCAAGCCACGGCGTACCGGGACGCGCAGAGCTTGTTGCAGAGCGACTACCCGCTGCAGAGCAACAGCCACACGCTCAGCCACGCGCACCAGTGGATCACGGCGCTGTCCCACGGAGAGGGGACCCCGTGGTCCTCGAGCCCCATCGGCGCGGAGCAGGACATCAAGCCCGCAGTGCAGGGCGCCAGGGAGGAGATGCACAATTCCAGCAGCAGCCTGCAGCACCAGTCGCGGCCGCCGCACCTGGTGCACCAGGCGCACGGGAACCACCACGACGCGCGGGCGTGGAGGACCACCACCGCGGCGCACATACCGAGCATGGCGACGACGAACGGCCAGAGCCTTATTTACTCCCAGCCGGGCTTCGGCGTCAACGGGCTGATCCCGGGGAGCGGCCAGGGGATGCACCACCACAACCTGCGGGACAGCCACGAGGACCACCACAGCCCGCACCTCAGCGAGCACGGCCACCCCGCGTCCCAGCACCAGCACCAGCACCGGCCGCAGAGTCACCACGACCACTCGGACGAGGACACGCCTACGTCGGACGACCTGGAGCAGTTCGCCAAGCAGTTCAAGCAGCGGAGGATCAAGCTGGGCTTCACGCAGGCGGACGTGGGACTCGCCCTGGGGACCCTGTACGGAAATGTGTTTTCCCAAACGACCATATGCAGGTTTGAGGCCCTGCAGCTCAGCTTCAAAAACATGTGCAAACTGAAGCCGCTGTTGAACAAGTGGCTGGAGGAGGCGGACTCCACCTCGGGCAGCCCGACCAGCCTGGACAAGATCGCGGCGCAGGGCAGGAAACGGAAAAAACGGACCTCGATCGAGGTGAGCGTAAAGGGAGCCTTGGAGAGCCATTTTTTGAAGTGCCCTAAGCCGGCCGCGTCGGAAATAATCACCCTGGCGGACAGTCTTCACCTGGAGAAAGAAGTGGTGAGAGTTTGGTTTTGTAACAGGAGACAGAAGGAGAAGCGCATGACTCCTCCCGGAGGAGCGCTGCCGGGCAGCGAGGATGTGTACGGGGACACGCCGCCGCACCACGGGGTCCAGACCCCGGTCCAATGAACTCTACCGGACCGCTCCTCCAGGACTTGTTCATCGGTTGTTTTTTATTTTTATTTTTATTATAATTATTATTATTATTATTAATTAATATTATTATTTATCCCCGAGGTTATATATAAATCACTGGACTATGAGACGATCTAGTGAGTGTTTTATGTATAATAGATTGCAGTGAGCAGCTCCACGATGTCTGCAGTGAATGTGTGAGAGATGAAGGGAGGGAGGGTTGGGGGGAGGGGGGCTCTCTGAGGACACATGCCCAGCACTGTGAGTCGACGCGGTTTCAAGGTGTAGCCCCCGTTGTGTATTCAAAATTATATTTGACTCAAGAAATAATAATAAAATAAAATTAAAAAAAAAAATAATAAAATAAAATTTAAAAAAAATATTAAAAAAAAAAAAAAACAGAGAGGGAAGGAGGGAGGTATGTTTTAGATGAAAAGCCTAGCAGAATAGTTTCCACTTTTCTATCAACTCCGACATCATTGTTGCTCTGTGCAGAAGCGGGTTAGTTTGTGGCTGCGCGTCCTGCAGCGAACGGGGCTGAGGAGGGGCTAGGGGGCCCGGGGCCCCGGGGGGCAGATAGGGGTCACAGAAAGTGAAGTGGAGGCCAGTAAAAAAAAGGCTGCAACCCCAGTCAGTGGAGTCCCATCTGTCAGATGCCACTCATCTATTATTATTATTATTATTATTATTATTATTATTGTTATTATTATTATTGTTATTATTATTATCATTATTATTAGTCGTGCTGCGACCTCTGCAATTAGCGGCGTAAACACAGAGACCGCTCTGTGTTTTTCTCAGCCATCACAACCAGTTCAATAACATGATCTCCTCCCTCAAAGCGTTTGTTCTGTTCGTAGAAGAAGAAGAGGAAGAAGAAGAAGAACAAGAAGAAAAGGCTCCACGGCCATTGATTGGACTATCTGACACTTTTCCCACGACAAGATGGGCTCTCGATATCTCAGCAAAAATCAAAATGAATAAATGATAATAATAAGACGGCAGCAAAAACATTCGGATTCCAATCTGTAAATATTGTACAACTTTCAACAAAAAGTTATGGATTTATCCCTTTTTAAAAATATATATATATATATTATTTTTCACTGGGGCACTTTTGTTTTTGTTTTATTCCCCTTATAATTAGATAAATTTTATTTTTTTTCTTTATTGAGTCTCAGAATCCAGCCGACCTACTGCCTTGTGTTTGCGTGCTCTTCTTTTTGTCGCTCGAATTTAACTCAAAAAATGCGTTTTTTATTTTTTATTTATTTTTTGTTATTTTTCGTCCCCCTCCCGCACTTAATTTGCAGCTCGTGCGTTATTGATTTAAATGTCAGCTAATTCATTTTGGTTTGAGTCACTTCCAGCCCGCTCTGAGTGGAAAACAAAAAATCCTCCAAAACACAAAACGGCTTCAGAACCGGAACCGAGGCAGATTATTAATATTTAAAAACGCTCAGAAATAATTAAAATGTTCCAGAACGACGCGTTCGATAATAATAATAATAAAAATAAAAATAAATAATAATAATAATAATAAATAATAATAATATACTAACAGATATAATAATAATGAGAGTAATAATTATAATAGTAATAATAATAATAATGATATTGCACATTTTATTTTCAAATAATTTTAAAGTATATTCCCAAAATTTGCATTTTATGAGAAAGTTATATATTGTTATTATTATTATTATTATTATTATTATTATTGCTTTATCGTGGAGGGACTGTATGATTACAGCAAAGTCGATTTTGTTGTCCTATCTTTGTTTTGTTTTTGTTTGAGCTTGTAATTTATGACGTCATTTTTCTTTTATTTACGTGACGCAAAAAGACGAGATGAATCTATTTAAGCTGAACTGAGACGCAGAGGGGAGGCACAGAGTTCTGTATATACAAATATATGTTTTAATTCCACGCAGTAGCTCGCTTATTTTTGTTTGTTTGTTTTATGCAAAGATACATATCCGGGGATTTTATTCCCACCTTCCTTTTTTATTGTTTTGACTTTATTTTTGTTTGACTTTATGTTCCTTTTCTTCTCCTCTCCTGTTTCTGCAGACTTGATCACTGGAATCTCCTCGGTAGCTTTAATGAAACGATCAGATTTGACTGAACTTGTGGGATGTAGACCTGTAGCAATCCAACGCTGTGGATTTGTTCTGTTTACTGTTTGTTTGTTTTTTTGTTTTTATTCTCATTATTATTATTATTATTATTATTATTATTATTTGGGGCATATTCACTGGATGATCTCAGAGGTGATAAACGCCTCTGCTCGTGTTTCGCCACATGAACAAAGGGACTTGCACATTTTTAAATAATGAGGTTGATATTAAAAAGGCTTTTTGTTTTTCCAATGTCAAGCCTACATGTTTTTTTTGTTTGTTTTGTTTTTATTTTTGTTTAAAGCAAACTGCAGCGATAAAGCCAGGAAATGTTCGTGTTGCTGCAGCAGCTTCGTGTTGCTGCAGCAGCTTCACGCTGCGGCTGCAGCTCCGCCGTTAGAGAGGAAATTAATGGCTGCGAGGAAATGAGGCTGGATGATTGCGAGCTGATGATGTTTTCTGCTTCTCAAATCGGACTGACTTTGGCCCGGAGAGGCCGCTGCTTTCATCGGGCGAGGGTCTCAATTAGGTCTTCAAGCTGGGGCCCGGGGAGCAAAACATGGCCCCCAGAAAGGACTGAAAGGGGTCCACAGCGATTGCTTTTGACCGCGTAAATTTGTAAGTGCTTTTATTATTGTTACTATTATTTGCATTTTCTGCTTCTCATGTCAGCTGGTCTGGGATGACGACAGAAGCGATTTACTGTCATTTGTTTGCTTGACCGTGATTTGCCATTTTTCTCTTAAAACGGGGCCAAACGGACCATCTCTGGGAGACAGTAGGAATAAAATCGACATTTTTAAAACGACAAAAGCAGATTTATCTTAAGCACGAGCTCTCTGTTTTCCTTTAGCACCTCTTCTCTGAAATGTTTCCTGAAGAAGGGGAAAGCTTTAAGCTGCTCATTTTAGCTCCAAAGTGCCAAAATCTGCCATATTATTATCATTATTGTTTTGAATTTAAATCCGATTGTTCCGTTGAGCTGGGAAAGACATGCTCAGCATTATACGTGTATGCATAACGGCAGTTTTTGTCTGATCAGTCATCAATGGCATCAAGTGGAAAAACTTCCTGTTTCAACCGCGTCATCGCTAATCTGTCGTTTGATTGGTTAAAAAGAAAAAACGGAATGTTGGGCCCTTTAATCGATCCGAACTCTGCCGAAAAGTGATTTTATTGACCTGTTTGTGTTTAATCCACAACAGTTTCCACGACGAGAGACCCGGTTTATATTATATCGTCCCCACATCAGTTGCCTCATCATCATCATCATCATCATCATCATCATCATCATCATCATCATCATCATCATCATCATCATCTCCGTTTGACCTGACCTGCCATTTGGACGCGTGACACCAGGAAGCTGCTCCTCTCCCTCTCTCTGATATCCCAAGTAGACTTTTCAGGGGGCCGCGTAGTAAAAAAAAACAAAAAACGGGGGGTTAAGGGGCCCGGTGCCCTTCATCCGCTCTCTAGCAGATGCAATTAATAGCGCGACGCGTTAATTACACCTTCCTTTTTATTTAGGTGACTTGAAATTTCCCATCAGGCTCAGAGAGAAAGAGAGAGAGCAAAAAAAAAAAAAAAAAAAAAAAGAAAACAGAAAAAAACAGGGCTGTGCTGAAGAAAGTCTGAAGCAATGGAGGAAAGTCGGTGCGCAAGCGCCATCTAGTGGCGTCAACTCGACCAAAGGGTGAGTTCATCTTTTATTGCTGTACTGCAGTTAGAAAAAATAAAAAATAAAAAAACATGGTGCACGGAATCTGAATAATTCTTACTAAACAAAATGCAAGATTGCAAAGATGCGTGGTTTTAACAGGGAAACAAAAATAAATGTAAAGATGCAGTTTGTGCTGAAAATGGCAATTTTAGGTTAAAATCTCCAATTGAGAATTTGAAATCTTCAAGATGTCAGAAGAAGTAGCTTAAGGATGTTCTTAGTTATTAAAGTGGTTAGTGGAGTTTTTCCATGTTAGTGATACTTTTTCAGTTTATTCTTTAAAAAAAATAAAATAAAGAAAAAACCTCCTAAAGAAATGTCTGTTAACTCAAAGCGCTGTAAACTCCATGTGAGGAAATGCATCTGTGGAAAATAAGTCATGAAAGTTATTTTCAGATGAAACAAAATGGGTCAAAGTTGGTCTTTTGTAGCCACGTTTGCCTCATTTTACAGCCACTTCTCGATCAACGTGATGAAATGTTGTGTTTATAAACGGTTCAGTCCAGAATTATTCATACCCCTGGCAGAATTCATTTCAAGACGATTTTAATTTCATTTTAAGTTTGTCTCTGATAGGCAACGTGACAAAGGATAACACAATGGTGTAGCATAGTAAATAAAAGCTGTCATTTTATTGAAAAACAGACTGTTGAATAAATAACAAAAAAAAAAAATTATCAAGCTGTTCTCATATAATTACTCAGCAGTCATTTGTTTTTAATATCCTTTGGTGTTTTGATTTTTTTTCTTTCTTTCTTTTGGAGGTCAGCTGTCTGTGAGGCTGGGATGGCCTCCTTTCTATCACCCTAATCTTAATCTCCCTCTTAAACGTTGACAGACAGAGGGAACCTGTTGATTAAATTAAACGTTTTTTTTTTTTTGTTTTTTTTTTCTTTACCTGAATATGCCAGGGGTATGAATAATTTTGGTTTTCACTGGATAGAAAAATCTGCAAAAATACAAAATTTAAAATAAAATTTCACTGACAGCAGACATGAGGGAACGTGGTGAAATATCTGTTACAGGTTGAGCTGAGCTGCTCTGCCTGAACCGCTTTATGAAATTTATTTAGATTTTTAAAGTATTCTTATTAAAAATATGAAATTCACATCCAAACAACACATCCAATATGAGGCTGTGAGCTGGCTGGAGAAGAACTTACTGATATATGTGAGTTGAGTTTCTGCTCATGGCCTCCAGGTCAGCAGGGGGCCCCCAAGAACCCCTGATTTTTTTTTTTTTACTTTTTTTTTTCTGAAAAATTGAAAGCTTTTTTGGCCTTTTGTTGCTTGCAGTTAAATTGATCAGAAATTTGATCATTTTAAAATTTTCTCCAATTTTTTATTTTTTACAAATATCAGGTTCAAAATATTTCTTATTAGAAAATATAGATTTATTATTTTTGATGTAAGGTTGAAAACAACTTCTACTTTATTATAAATGCCATCTTTGAAAATGATGCAAACTGACTGAAATTCATTGAATTGCTTAAAAGCTTATTCTAAAAATGTGCCATGTTTTAGTAATTCAGCAAGGTGGCGCTGTGGGGGCTCCGGTTTGGCCCTTCTGGCCCACGGGGGCCACTTAGAAATCAGTGAACTGGAATCAAAAGTGTGGGTTGGTTTCTGAACAACAACAAAATTATATTCAGTTTTTTTTTTTAAATATATAATCAGACAAAATATATTTCAGTTTTATACATGACGGATGTATCAAAGGGGCAGTATTATGTATCTTGTGCCATTTTGTAGCACAATCAATCAATTAACTATGTTACCTTCAGTTGTTAAATATATCCAATATTACTTAGAAAAAAATTGACGTCACTCCTCAAAACTGGGCTTCTGTCTCTTTAAAAACGCCTGCTCTTTCCGAAACTCCACCTTCAGGAAGTCATCACAACATGGCTCCTCTATTAGTGTTTCACTGAGAAGTGGCTCCTATAATGAGCTCAGCTGATGCACAGTTTCGACAGATGTTTGCTAATGGCTGCTGGCTAGTCTGAAGGAGCTGAGTGGGAGAGCCAACGCTCGGTAACTGCAGCTCCAAGCAGGAATGTTGTCCTTGAAGGCGTTGCTAGGTCCACCCGGGCATTTTGCCCAGCTGAATGGTTGCCATGGGACATAAAAGGATTCCTCAAACATCCAATAGAGAATCAAGGTAACACTCCAGGTTTGTTTTTGATGAGAGAATAACGTTATAACATGATGCAAAACTCACAAAAGTTGATTTTACAATAAAACTGTCATTTTAAAGTGGAATATTGTTACGTTATTTCACTATGATGTCAGAAGAAAGTGTGACTGGTCAGCATGTTGGCGCAAATAGTGACTCACAGCTTAAACGACATAAATATGAAAACATGGCCTCACACGTGGAGATTTTCTTCTTCTGTTTGAACACAAAGTCAAACAACATGTCCACCTCAGAGCCTCTGTGTCAATCACTCATTCAATCTGTACTGCTTCTGTCTTACACGCTTCACACCACACACATACACACACACACCTCGCATATATAACTCCAAACACACACACACACACACACACACAGCCTCAGCGTGGTTCCACCGTTTGACATTGCGGCTGCTCACTCTCACTCCAATGCATGGCTGCTAATTACTCTTTGCACACTTAAGTACACAAACGCGCGTGTGCGTTCATTTGTAAACGAGTTATTGTTTAATTATAACTTCACATGAACTTTGTTGAGCAGCGGGGCGAATCGTGTCTCCCCCTTCAGTGCGTAATTACTCGGACTATAATTGCAGAGCCTGTTTGCTAAAAGGCGGTCGTCTCTGAGCCGCGTTCCCTCCTCCACAAACACACACACACCGCCGTCCACGGAGGGGGCCCCTCCTGGAGGCTGGGCCCCTCCTGGAGGTTTGGCGTGGCTGAAATCTGATCACATTCAAGCTTTTTTGCCACTTATGACCACAAACCTGAACGAATTTCATTAGGATTTAATAGATGCTCATTTGTGAAGTGAAAGGGAAAAGACACCTGAACCTTTTAAAACCTAACAAGATCATTTGTTAGGTTCCATCCTTGTGTTCAGTCCCGTTTCATCAAAACTTTCTCTGCAGTTTCCATCTGGCTGAATGATTCCACCAGCTTCTCTATCTAGAGAGAGAAACGTTTGTCCATTTTTTACTTACAGAAAAACACAACTCTCAGTCCAACGGGATGGACAGCATTTACTCAAACCCTGCCAGATTCTCAACTGATTGCAGGTCTGGGCTTTGACTGGGCCATCTTAACTCACAAATCCGCTTGTATCTAATCCCTTTTTTGCTATGTTTACTGTTGCCGTCCTGATGGAAGCTGAGCCTCCAGCAGGTCATCTTCCAGGGATCGAACTCCCAATGACAAGCATTCACACAGCATAATGCAGCCCCCACCATGTTTTACTCTGAGAATAGTATGTTGAGAGTGATTCGCAAAATTTTAAATTTAAAGCGCCTTATGTCTTTCTTCGTGTTACTCATTCCATCAGATAAGATTTAAGGTAAGCTAGCTAGGCTAATGACGTTCCTGTCCTGGTCAGAGTGGAATTTTATTTTTAGGGGTATCAGAGTAAAGGGTAAGGGGGTGAACACAAACACAAAAAGTCACTTTTTTAATATAAATGACAACATATTTATGTCTCTTCTGCGTTATTATTATTTATTACCTTGTGTTGGTCGATCAGCTAAAATTCTGGTAAAAAAAACCCCAAACAAAATAACAAAATTTTGTGATTGTAATGTGAGAAAATATATTTAAAAATCAAATGAAGTGAAAACCTTTGCGACGTACATTTATTGAGCAAAATTTACTTAAAGGGAACTTTACTGTTCTCTCTGTGTGGGGCCCTAATGACCTCTGACCTCGTTACAAAAAAACCTCCAGAAACGCGAACACCATTTCACCGTGTTTTGTTAAAACTTTATTCTTAACTGGCAATGTTGAGTCAATATGTTTAAAAGTTGTTGGGGTTTTTTTCTTTCTCAAAAAATTTTGAGGGATGAAGGGAAAACATCAAGCTTCAGCTAATTTTCTAAAGGAAGCTTTGTTTGAGAAAAAGAAACTAATTCCTTCTAATATCGATGTCTGAGGGTCACAAGTTGTTTTGTGCTTAAAGAGGCTGTGTGACCAAATCTCTCTTTTCAGTAAAATCCTTTTTTTTTTTTTTCTCGAAGGCAGCAAACAAAGACGCGTTGTTTGGAGCCTCCATGGGCTTTTATGAGACAAGCGATCCTGATCCTGAGCGACGCTGTTTATCTCTTCAGCGAGAGTCGGCTGTTTACAGTAATTATGCAGCAGTATCACAGTCAGACTGCAAAATGAAAACGGTTCTTCTCGCCGACTTGGTCATGGCGACGGAAAGCTGCACACGGATTTCTGGGCTTAAATGGATTTGAGAAACCGAGCTCTGACATTCTCGATATCCTGGATTTAAAAAAAAAACAAACAAAACAAAACAAAAAAAAAAACACAGACATATAAAAATAATAAGCTTTAGACACGACAGTGTGAACTGTCAGGGATGTCTTCATTATTAAGAGCCTGAGCTGGGGGGAAACTAGAGAAGGAACGCCAAGCCGCATAATGACGGGTATCACAGGGAGGACTCCCTCAGGCAGGCCTGAAGAGAGGAGTCCCACCACGACGTCCTGCAAGACGAGGCCGGTCCCCCCCGGGGCTGCCAGTGGTACAGCCAAACACACAAAATAAAAACGCAAGGAGCTGCAAAAGTTTCTGCTGCCACCCCAACGTATACACTAACCGCTTTTATCACCAATAAGGAACACTTACAACTTTAAAGTGCCTTGTAAAAGTAAACCCTTTAACTTCTCCACTTTGTGTGACATTAAAATGTAAACTTCAGTGGGACTTGAGATAGGCCAAAAAATGACACAATGATGATACCCCATGCGACAAGTGGGGTTTATTTTTGTGTTCAGTCATTTTTGGTTGCAGTTTCAGCTCCAAGTTTTGGAAGTCGACATTTGTGAGGTTTCACTGTCAAGTCTGGAGGTGAGTATTTATTTTGTTACCTTATAAATATTTCACTTGGAGATATTGAAACTATGTGTTTGAGCTCTCTAGCTAAACATTTAGCTCGGCGCTAGGTGTTCAGTTTGGAAACTGAATTTTCACCTTGAAAGTGAAATATTTAGTTTGAAGTTAATTACTTAACTCACTAGCTAAATATTTAGTTTGGAGCTAAGTGTTTAGCTGGCTTACGATACAGATTGAAGCTAAACATTTAGTTTTAAGCTAAATATTTAGCTATCTAGCTAACTAAAGATTTAGTTGGGAGCTAACTACTTAGCAGACTAACATTTATCCTGAAGCAAAATATTTTGCTCGCTAAATATTTAGCTAACTTAATTTGCGAACAAAATATATTTTGAAGCTAAATATTTAGCTTGAAGCTACATGTTGAGCTCTCTAACTAAATATTTAGGCCAGCTAACTTAATATTTAATTCAGAGCCAAATATTTAGTTCTAAAGAGCAGCTACAAGTCTTTGACTTGTGTATATTCATGAATATGCTTTCATATAAACCTTTCCAGATGGAAGAAGCTTTTATTTAGGGGTATCGGCATTAATTACACAAGAAGCCTTCCAGTTATTATATGTGGAAAAAAAAAAAATTACAAAAAAAAAAAAAAATCACATCTTACTTTGTCTTGTGGTCTATGACATAAGATCCCATTAAAATTTGTAGCTGCGCTCTGACAAAATGTGAAAAAGTTCCAGTGGTGTGAACTCTTCTACAAGTTGCTGTGTGTCCCCTGTGCTGATGTGTCCTGCTCTCATCTGAGAGCTCTACAACCACAAATAAAAGACTGAACTAATTGCTATGGATCCCCTGGATACTACATCAGCCTCATAGAGGAGTGTGACAGAGAGAAATCAAGCCGTAGCTGCGAAGGCGAGCAGCCGCCATGAATCACGTCGCGCTCTGCCGCGGCATTGGGAGCTGAGGAATAATCATTGGGGAGGCAGTCCAAATTAATACTTCAGCTGAGGCCGTTTCGTTCTCCGTCATTAGGGCACATTACAGGGCCACAATATACATCATTAAACCAGGCATAAACAATTCATTAAAAGGCCGTTAAGAAGACAAGCTAATGTCACTTCTCCCTGTGGTATTAATAGACTGTAAAATGGCAGAGGGGTTAAGGCAAAAAGGATCATTCCACTACAGCTACCCAGTCACTCACCCTGGATATCCCTGAGCTGAGCTACCGATCACAACGCGACTAAGAGATACATTTACATTTGTTCTGGCAACATTGGTGTACTGAAGTTAAAAACTATCTTTGCAGGAATACAGCCACTTTGTTCTCTGGTCAGGTTCCTTCGTAATATCTGTGATCGAAACAAAGACTGTGAGGATTAATGGAAGCCACGACGCGTCAGTCAGCAGCTCTCCAGTTTATTCGAACCACCGAGCCAGTGAAGCACACAACCTCCCTCCACAACAACCAGGCAACGGTGCAAATGTTGATCACACGTGACATGAGAGAGTGAGTGGTGGTCATTAGCTGTACAATGTAGACATCCAATGTGTTCTTACAGGGAAACTTTTATCCACATCTACTTGAAATGATACACTTGAGTTTGGTGGATAAATGAAAGGGGTGAGGGGAAAGTTATCAAAATAACTAACTTTAACTGTAAAGGTTAAATGTGAGGTTTTCAACCAACCAACCTAATAAACGTGGAAAAAATCTTTAACCGTTTACAGAATGTTTTAACAGGACAAGAACTGGGTTGGTTCTTCTTCTGCTGACTTTAAAGGTACAGAAGAAGGGAAAACCTTAACTCTGGAACTGGAAGTGGCAGTCAGGTGTTTAAAGCCTTCAAATAAATTCACTTTTTTTTTCAGATACAGTATTTAATTTTAGTACATTTATTCAATGGTGGGGGAATGATTAAAAAAAAATAAAATAAAAAAAACATTTATTGGGGTCGAGCTGCAGGTGGGGGTCGTTTGCTCGGCTGGCTACTGGTCTCTGCCAGGTTGCCTGGGCAACACTGAGGCACACAGGACAAACAACCAACTCACTCTTATAGACTGTTGGAGGAAGCTGGAGTACCCAGAGAGAACTGCTGACTCCTTAACTACATCATTTTTAAATATGAAATATTTTGATCACTTGAATTTTTTTCCAGCCTTTTTCAAGTCATTTCTTGGACGGCTACCTCTTTTTTTTACTTTTACTTGAGTAAAAATACGTAGCAGTGCTGCTCTTTAGTACAATTTTCAGGTCTATGGAAGTTATCTGTATGCAAATCATTCCCAAACTTAAGTGCGGCGTTGGATCTCTGACGTTTCTCCTCCAAAAGCCACAATGATCTTGTTAGAGTGCAAAGTATTATGGATACAATCGTCCAATGAATTGAAAACGGGGCTTTTAGCCAGATACAAGGTAAAAAAATATTCAACCAAATCAACGCAGAACTTATTTGAAGGCTTTCTGCACATCTTTAACAGCGTCGACAACAATCGTAGCCAGCAGTGTTTACACAGTGAACTCAGCTGGACTGCGCACCACACACGAAAGTATAAATAAATGTCATTTTTGCATATTAATTTGCATGGCTTGATGTGCGGCGCTCACAGCCCCGATTCAGCAGGACACTGAATTCCTTTGGTTGGAGGGGCTTCAGAGCGACAATCTAAAACTCAACCACGCAACATTCAAACGGGACAATAAGGCACAAATATTTACGGCTAGCAGGTCCTTCGAAGAAAAGTTCAAGTTTTCTTACTGAAAAGAAGGAGTGGAGGGGAATAAAAGTCACTGAAATAAATAATCAGCAGATTTTTCTAAACAGCAGCAGCAGCAGCATCAATACACATTTCTACTTCCTCGGTTACATTAGTGACTGCTGTTGTTAAAGCCGACTCAGTCTGATGTAAGTTACAGCACATCTGTCCTTTGATTGTAAAGTAACTTACATTATTTAAAACAGAAAAAACAATATGATGCTGATATGTATGTACAGAAGGGATCAGTCCTGAGTTTGATACACGCTGACAAACCGTCTTTGGTTTGGCAGGGCTCCTTCACAACCATGACCTTCGTTTTAATGAGAACATCACGAGGAAACGAATCAGTGGTGAAGTTCTCCAGGGGAAAAAAAGAAAAAAAGTTCAAAATCGCCCCTGCTAAAGAAGCTAAATATTCAGAGTTTTAAATCCACGTACGTACACGGAAAGTCTAATGGAAGGAAAAGGAAGTGGTAGGAAAAGGAGCACTAAACAAGGCCCGCCTGAAGGTCTGAATCCTTATTGTAATGGTAACAATAAGCAAAACAGCAAAAAAATAATAATAATCTGATTCATTTGGTGAACTAAGAAGATTCCATTTAAATCTACAGCTTTGTGTTTGTGTTCTTTCTCGACCACTTTTACTTCCAACCAGTTTAACTTTCAAATTGATGCCAGTGGATTTTTCAACTCTGCTTGATTTTTACATTTTAAAAGAAAAAAACTGAAATAAAACAAGTTTGATCATGTTCTTTCCTATCAGTATTTGCCCCCCCCCCCGCAGACTTGTTCACTTTTTGTTGTTTTTGTTGTTTTCTGTCACTTTAATGTTATTGTTACAAATAAGAATTTCATTCATTCATTAAGTGAAGCTATTCAAAACAACATGGTCTCATGTAACATAAAATCCCAGTGAATTTGGGAAATATTCTGACTTCGAACCATCAGTCAGACATGGTAGCAGCAGTATGATGCTGTGGGTCTGTTTGCTGCTCCAGGACCGGGACGACCTTTATTGTAACGTGACAGTCTCTTCTTTCTGGCAGAAAATATGACCGAATCCTACTAAGTCCACCTCTGAATGTTTTCAAAAACAAACAAACAAACAAAAAAATTTTTTTAAATTGATGGTTTTGTTTTGACTGGATCCAAGATTTCTCCACGTTGACGTAAAAAGGATCACAGCTATAATCAGCCAAAAGGTTCACACAAATAGATTGGCTTTCATGGCTTTCTGTTTACTCCAGTTATATGACATTAACATTTGTCTAATGGTCTGAAGAAGAGGGAAAAAAATCAAGACGGGAAAATCTGTAAGGGGGCAAATACCTTTCCATAGCATTTCATCCGACGAGCAACAAGGTCGCTGACTGTTTCTTTTTTTTTTTTTTCCAGCATAAAATCCTAAATGAAGGAGATCGGCTTGTAGGAGCTGATCCTCTGTGCCTTCTCAATTCTTGCAAGAATTTGGTTGAAAACTAAGTAACGTTGTCTGTGGTTCTTTTTATAGAGGTTGAGAAAATACCTATCGCCGACTGATGGACGTTGGCAGATGTCATCAGAAAGACGCTCAAATGCTGCATGTTCTCAGCTTAAAACACACCACTCCTGTATTCTTCTTATTATTATTATAATTATTATTATTTTGCCTCTTGCTAAAGTTGAACTAAAAGACCGATAACATCCTGCTGTCGTCTAAATGAGGAAGAGGTAAGTGCAAGTACTTGATAATACAGTTCTAAGTTGATTTTCAGCAAATTACATTAATTTATGTTAAAAAAAAAAAGGGGGGGGGAGGGGCATAAGCAATAAATAAACTAACAAACTTGCCTAAGGCTGCTTCTAAATACAAGAAACAGGGTGTTTTTTTGAGGACCTCAAAATTGTTGTCTTTATTTCACAAATGAACATAAATTATGCAGGTTTTTTGTTTTGTTTTCTACAAATAAAAAAGAAAAACTGCTTAAAACACAATTCCTAGTTATTGTGAAAACCCATGGCAGCAGCCAGGAGTGGTCGCTGTGAAACTGAGAACATTTACACCTCATCATTCTGATAAGGCACTAAAAAGAAACACCTGGGTTGTATTATTGTGATTGAAGTAAAAGAAAAGAAGTTATTTAAAAAAAAAAAAAGGTTTCGTTCACCTAAGTAAGAAGCACGATGCACGGTTGTCGCTTCCTTCGCGTGTCGTCGCTCGTCGCTCCGGGTTTCTCGTCCTTTTGGTGTTTGGTGATACAAAAAAAAAAAAAACTAGACGTTGAGTGTCAGATTAAGAGAAGAGCCTCAACAACCCTGATTCGGAGCGGGACGCGAAATAACAAGAAAGGTTTTCGTGTCGTACAGTCTGAAGGCCGGCTGCTTGTCCGTTCAGTAAAAGTCCCGAGAATCTCTCCGACGACGTCCGACCGCTACGAGGACGTAAGCTCCTCCCGGCGTTCGGCGGGACTCGGACCCGTCGCGGAGCCAGAACCCGCTGGTGAACCTCTCGCCGGTCGCGACACCTTCTCGGCCGGCATGGGGTCACTGAGTAAAACTTTTCTTGATGGCCACGCCGGGGAAGAGGCTGGATAGTTCCTGGACCGCCCGGGTGTCCACCTGGGAGCAGAAGGAGACGTCCAGCAGGACAAGACGAGGACACGACTGGAGGAGCTTCTTGAGAGACGCGGCGCTCACCAACCGTGTTCCTGACGATGAAAAAACACATAAAGCAAAAGAAAGACTTTGAAATCCAAAACTGTGAGCTAATTTTAAATGAAACTGAAGTTACTTAGTTCACAGGATTCACAGGATTAGTTGCAGCTGGATTTATCATCATCAACATTTCCACCTTACATTTTTAATGCAGGAGTATTCATACGCCTTAAACCTTGTTCCGCAATAATAAATTTAGCTGGACGATAAATCGTCCCAGAAGTTATTGCGATAAACGTTGTTGTTGTTTTGAGACCATCTTCAAAACAATTAACTGAATTATTTTCAAAATTGCAAAAAATAAATCTCTAGCTTAGTGGGATTTTAAGCTTTTTTTTTTTTTGAAACCACAAGTTTACATACACCCAAATAAACCTCACTGTCTGAAGTGAAGCCGCACCACACTTCTCTTGTTTTAGGTCAGTTAGAATGACCTAAATTCGCTCTATTTGTTAAATAAACAGTGAGAGAGATATTTTTATTGTCTTCAAATCAGAAGTTTACATACCTTTCCTCAGAATTTGGTAGATTTGCCTTTGATCTGCATGAGTTGGGTCAAGTGTTTTTGGGTTTCTTTCCACTAGTGTGTGAGTGTGTGCGTGCAGATACACTCTCAGTTGGGCTGCAGCTGCCACTAAATACGTTTTGCACCATGTGCTTTCCAATTATGTTAAACTGCTATTGTTACACATGCATGCATGTTTGTTGTTGTGGTTTCTCCATTTTGTTTTCTCTCTTTCTGCAGGTCTAGAGGGAAACTGTCACATTCTATCAATGCTTCTTTCTCTCTTCTACTCCTCTTTTCCTTTAGACCCTTCGTCCCTTTCTTTTCTCGTCTCCGTGTCCATTCCATTTGAAACAAGCCCAAAGCAATTATTTTATTTTTATTTAAAAAAAAAATAAAATAAAATCAAAACAGGGTGATGTGCAATGTTAGTAGCTGACCAAACGCAGGGCGTACCCAGTATGTCGAGGTGCTGCAGCGCCGGGCAGCACGCGGCCAGCTCCTCTATGTCCGAGTCGCAGACGGTGCGGTTGGCGGTGAGGAAGAGCTTCCTCAGGCGGGGCAGGCTGCGGGCGAGCTGCTGGAAGCAGCCGGTGCTGCTCTGCAGGGTGGGACACCAGCCCAGGTCCAACTCCTCCAACGCCCTGAGCCACCGCAGAACGTCAAAACTGTAAGAAGACATTGCCACCGCGGTACGCGCGGCGCTCCGGGCGCGATGTGGTGTTGCGCGGCGCTGCTTACCTGCAGCCGGTCACGAGCTCGGCCAGGCCTCGGTCCGTCAGGTTCCTGCAGCGCCACAGGTCCAGAGAGCACAGGGAGCGGCAACGAGTGGCCAGCATGCTGGCAACCACATCATAGTCCTCTATCTGCAGAGACAGCCGGACATCGCTGCGATCATCTCCTCAGGTGTGTGCAGTGGGAATGTAAAACTTAAAGGTGTAGTTTGTAACTTTTATTTAAAAACAATCTGCTCTTATTACCTTGTAATAATACTGTGAAAAAAATATGTGCGAAATCTTTGGTGCTCCTAACTCCCTCCCAGCACTTACTGCAGAAATACACCATCAAAACCAGGAGGAGTGCATTAGTGCTGTCAATCAAGCTTGTGCATGTGCTTCTCACACGCTCCTAATTTCTCTCTGCCATGCTACAGCTGGTTCAACACAACAACGCCTGCCACACCCAGATGCTAAAGCTGGTTAGCATTCGTTCTGTGACGGTGGTTAAACAGTTTTCCCGGAACAGTAAGTTGTTGCTCCACCATATTAGCACATTCAGCAGCATGTACACAAGAATTATTGACAACGTTAAGCCCCTCCTCCTGGCTCTGACGGGTTGTTTTTGGCTGGTGGTGGTGCATTTCTATAGGATAGGAGCTCAGGGAGGATCTTTTCACATATTATCTGACGCATATGAAATTCTCATATGTTTTAACAAATATGAAGAAAAAAAACCCCATATTGTTATAAAAGAGACATGCTGCAGCTTTAACAATACATATACATTATATACATTATATTTAATTTTTCCAAGAACATTTGACACTGAACCTGGAAGATATTTTAATCACTCTTGTAAATATTATTTGCAAAATAGTTCAGATTCAGTTAGATTGGATAGAAACTGACTGAATGACTGAACACTGCTTTTCAGCTCTTACCACAGATTACAAATTGGTTTTAGGTCACCAGACCTAAATCTGGATGGTTTCTTATCTTGGAATCTCTGGTTTACTTTAATCCAATATATTTTGGGTCTAAAACAGTGGCTCCCAGAAGCATATTTACAGCTTTTTATTTACTTGATTATTATTATTTTTTTCTTACCCTCACACAACTCCCCAGGTTGAGATGTCTGATCTCAGGGCAGAAGGTCAAGATGCTGAGGATGGCTGTTTGCTACAGAGGGAACATAAAGAAAGAAAGAAAAAATACAAATAAAACAAAAAAGAAAAAGGTTATAGGCAATTTTAAGAGGTGGTATTATGTGTTTTCCAGCCACATAGTGTCATTTTAGAACACAGTCAAGCAACTGTGTTACCTTCAATTGTTATTAAAATGCTACATATATCAAACATGACTTAAAGAAATGTTATTTTGTGATTTAACGTCTTGAAATTGGGCCTCTGTCTCTTTAAAAACTCCCATTATTTCTAGATCTCTGCCTTCAGGAAGTCATCACAACATGGCTCCTCTATGCATTGAGAAGTAGCTCCTCTAATGAGCTCAGCAAATGTTCAGTTCCACCAGGTGTTTGCTAATTGCTGCTGGCTAGTCTGAAGGAGCTGAGTGGGGGACAAACCCTGCGTGACGCGGAAGTTTGGCAGCTCAGAGGAGGAACTTTGTCTTAGAAGGAGGCCCTAAGCCCAATCAGGCGTTGCCATGGAGATTAAAGGATTTCTCAAACATGCATAAAAGAATCAATGCAACACTTCAGGTATGTTTTTTTTATGAGGGAATGATAATAACATGATGTAAAGCTAAAAAAAAAAAAAAAAGGATGCATTTATTTGATACTGCCCCTTTAAATGTGAAAATAATGACAAAACATCACATCTAAATCACAGTGTTGCATTCTGCTGAGTCAGTCATGTCATCTGACCTTCCTTCAAACAGACCGTCTGTCTTCCCAATCAACATCTGAAGGAATTTAATAAAGCCCAGGAGATCAGTTCTGCGCACTGCGAAGCGAGCCGAGGACGCAGTCTTCTCCTGTGGCGCTGCGGCGCGCGCCCAGATATGGAAATTCAACACGCCAATTGCCAACACGTGTACATCTGTGGCAGGAGAAAGTGTCAAGAGATGAAAGTGAAAGCCTCTTGTGAGTGCGTGCGTGCGCCGAACTCAGTCTGGCATCTTTATAAACGCCTTTCTCTCTCGCTCTCTCTCTCTCTGCGGTGAGCTACTCATTTAATTAGAGCGCTGACAGGGTAATGACAGCTGAGATGCCAGAATCCCCCCCACCCCCCATCCCCCCATCTTCCCTCAGGCAGACACACAGCTCTCACTGTCTGTTTGCGGCGTAAACAACCTGCGACGCGCGGCCCGGCTCCAACGCAGACACCCGACGCCGCCCGCCGTCCAAAACAACGCTCCGGACGTGCCCGCACCTGAACGCACGCCCTGCGGACCCGGAGCTGACATGGAGCGTACGCTGCGAGCAACGCGAGCCATCAGACGAGAAGGCGGATCGTTTTACGACAAATAGTCTGAGTTTTATCAAAGCCGTACTGTACGTGTTTTGTTATTGACGGTACAGGAGGCAGCGATGCCTCAGGAGGTTTAAAGATGAACCTGTCAGTGAGAGACACTTACAAGAAAGCAGAGGTGGGAATAAAAACAGGAGCTACTTTCATCTAAAAGATTTGCTAAAAGCCTTTAGATAAATGTATGTTTAATTGCAGTAGCAGTGAACAATTGAACTCCATTAACAAATAATGTTAATGTGTTAACACATTAACACAGTTCTTACATTGTAATGAACATTCATATGTCTCTTATTATTTGACTAATTACAGGACAGTGTTTAACAGGTTTAACACTGTGGTCAGTAGCTTGAATGTCAAACTTTTCAAAAAGTCAACACGTTCTCAAAATGCTAAGGCTAGTTAGCATAACCACCGACGACAGCAGATCAACAGTTTTCCTGGAATAGTAAGTTGTTCATCCACCACTGACACATTTAGCAGCGCATACACGAGGGTGACTGACAGGAGCGAAGAGACTCCTCCTGGCTCTGATTAGCTGTTTCTGACCGGGAGTCTCTTCAAACAGACTCCTGGTCAGACAACCACTTCAGGCTGGAAGCGGAGGAGAGCAATCTTTTCACAGGTTATCTGTCTCATATTACACTTTGACGACATGGTGATAGTTTTATAGAACATTTGTGAAGAAACATATTTTTATAAAACTTACACACTCCAGCTTTAACGGGAGTTTTGGTTTGCTGAGACTACAAATTCAGCTTTTGCACAGCAGTTTGCTAAAATTCTTCCTAAGGATCAGCTTGAAGTACGGAGGAGGTTCCGTGGTGCTGTGGATCAGTTTCTATATGAAATATGAAGTTATATTAAACAAACATTGGGTGTTTTTCGCTGGCAGTAAATCTGTGTAAACCCCAACCTTGTAAAATGTTACATGAGAATATGAAGAGCTTTCTTATGGCAAGAGAGGTTTAACACTGTGGCTGCACTTTGCCAACATCTAAGCCACAAGTGGATTAAAAATGATTTCACAGTTTTTTTCAGAAAACTGAATAAAACGTCCATTTATTCTAAGGCTTTGTACACATCTTTACCGGGGGTGAAGAGGACATAAAGGAAACCACAAAGACTCAAATCAAAAGCAAATGCTTGAATGCTTTCTTAAGTGAAGGGTTTCAGAAAAACTGAGAGATCTCAGTTTTTCTGAAAAACGCTCGATAACAGTGGGCCTTCCACAGGTTGTTGCCGTCCACAGATGACCACACCTACCTCTATCTTGGTGCGGTACAGCACCAGCCTGCGGAGGAGTGCGAGTTTGGTGATGTGCGTGAAGGCCTGCGGATGGAGGCGGTCGCACGACGACAAGTTGAGCTCCTGCAGTTTGGGGCAGGCCTGGGCGATGACCTCCAGACACGGCTCATTCAGGAAGTGACAACACGACAACTCCAGGCACACCAGGCTGTTACCGCGGGCCTTCATGAAACTAAAGGGGACAAAAACAGAACGACCTTCTTAATCTGGACTTAGAATATTTCTCTGCTGTTCTGGCAACTTTAAAACTGTTTGTCCTTGCAAGTTTTCCCCCCACCCCCCGAGGTCGTTTCGGTCTGACCTGCTGAAGCCCATCAGGGTGAGAGCGCCGCGGCTGCCCGTCCAGGACAGGTTGAGCCTCTGGAGGAGGGTGCAGCGGCTCTGCAGGTGTCCCAGGGAGGCGTCACTCAGCCGGGCCCAGTACGGCTGCAGGCTCAGCTGGGTGTACTGCAGCGGGTCGCAGCAGTGCTGGTGCAGCAGCTTGCAGGTCTGGGCCAGACGGCAGAGGTCAGGCAGGGTCAGGTGGCTCAGAATCAGCTGGATGAGCTGAGGACGGAAGACCGGGAGGGAGGAGAGAGAAGGGTCAGGAAAGGAGAGGCGAGGAAAAGCGGAAACTCTTTTTAAGTGGCGGCAAAAAGCTGAAGGATGATAAGTAGAAATGTGTGGCGTAGATTAATGTTTCCTCTCTCTGTAGGAGAGATCTAAACGGCTCTGCTGTTCTGCTCTGTGTTTGGTTTTGCAACGCGCCGCGTTCCGTTCTGGCCCGGTGTCGGCTGACGGATAATAGCTGTATTGTGTTTCGGAGTCGGGTACGCGGCAGTTTGTGAGGACCGCCGTTAATGGCAGCAGTTTGGAGCGCAGATGAGACGAGTGCCACAGGCGTTTTCTTGAAGCGTGCTGCAGACAACGTGACGTGAGGTCGGCTCGTTGGACCAGGATGGAGCCCCGACGCGATAATGTGTTTGTGAGGAATGCGGGAACGTGGGGGAGTATTTGTACCACAAACTTTTTCATCCTTTTGGTCACAAACCTCAGTGTGTCTCATTGTTGTGCCACCTGACAGAACAACAGAGAGTACAGTGTGATACGTGAATCCCCACACACAAAATTTTGCCACCATCGTGTTTCGTAACATGCAACGTGTTTTCCTGGTGATTGTTTTCCACTGAGGCTGCATGTAGTTACAAAAACATGTTGGTAAATGATGTTATTGCAGCACGATTTGTAACAAATAAACAAATCAGCTGATAAGGTTTGTGTTATTGCAAACAGAGTCTCTAAAATAGCGACTCCAGCAACAAGAATGCAATTAATTTCATTATTTCAACATGATTTAATTGGAAAAGTTGCATTTCTCTGCATCTGTTGCTGTGAAAATCCTTAGTTGAAGTTTCTAAGTGACTTTATCAAAGAACATTAAAAGGACAGCATTATGTGTTTTCCAGGCACAAATTTATAGCACAATCAAGTAACTCTGTTACCTTCAGTTGTTATAAAAATGCTATAAATATTAAACATAACTTAAAAGAAATTTGTCTTTGTGATTTAACGCCTTGAAATTGTGTCTCTGTCTCTTTAAAAACTCCTGCAACTGAAACTGAACTGAAACTACGTCTTCAGGAAGTCATCACGATATGGCTCCTCTATTAACCCTTTAACAAAATTGTATCATTGGTTGCCTGAAACGTGGCTCCTATAATGAGCTCAACAAATGTGCAGTAACATCAGGTGCTTGCTAATTGCTGCTGGCTAGTCTGAAGGAGCTGGAATGCTGAAGCTCGGCTTGGAAACTGCAGCTCGGAGGAGGAGCGTCATCCTCCTCGGTTTGTTTTTGAACAACATCGTAACATGATGTGAAGCTCCAAAAAGTCGATTTTACATAATACTGTCCCTTTAACACGAAGGTTCCTTTGAGGTTCATGTTTTGCTCTGCGCCCTGCAGCGCGTTTGTTCTGCTGTCACCTCATACGGCAGTTTGTCAAAGTAGCCGTTGGCCGTCCTCTGGGGCTTGCCGTCTCCTCCTGGTTTGAAAGGACCGCCGACGTCAGACATCTCGTCCTCGCTGTCGCTCAAGTCACTTATGTCGATGAGAGGCATCTTATAAAGTGCGAGCATGGGCCTCTCCTTCACCCCGCGGAGGATGACAGCGTCCAGCTCGGTGTAGTAGTCCAGCAGGGAGCTGTTGACCTCCAGCCGGAGCAGATTGGTGGGGAAGTTGATGTGCTTGATTTTCGGGGAGAACTGTCGAGCCTGGGGGGTCAGCGCTTTGGTGGGCTCTCCTGACCACAACACCTCCCACCTGGACAACAGACAGCAACGCTTAGCATCGCACAAGGTTCTACCGGCTGATCAGGATTAATAATTGTGTGCTAAAGGACGTTAGCATGAGCAGTTGTTTTGCTACTTCTGCTTACTGAATATATTATTAAACACAAATTGATCAATTAATTGAAAGACAGATTAAAATGAGCTCAATAATTTCCATTCTGATCATTAATCCTTTTTTGAAGGCCAATTTTGTTTACAGTGAACTGATAATCCATTACATTGTGATTTCATTATAGTTTCGTTTGTGGGATTTTTCCTTTTTTTTACATTTTCTTTATTGATTTTTGTTGTCATGTTTTATTTAGCATATTAGAAGTTTTTTCAAGTTCAAGTGTTAATTGTTCTTTACAAACTTAAGTTTGTTTGTTTTTTTGAGAGAGAAAACTTGCATTATTATGTCATTGTCAATATATTACTTGAAAATGGTCTCAAAACAACAATAGTATCATTTATCGCAATTTTTACAGGGGCAATTTATCGTCCAGCAAAAGTTGTTATTGTGACAGGCCTACTGGTTAATAAAACAAGAAATAAAGTCTAGTAACATAATTTTTCTCAGCTTAGCATCATTTTTACATTCTTACAAAACAATAATAAAAACCTCTCCCATACTTTTCATGACCATGTCATATGACAGCATATTAGGGCAACGACAGACAGGAAAAATATGGAAGAGATTGTTTATTTTCTAGAAAAAAACAAAACAAAAAGAAAGGAATTTTCAACGTTTGAAAAGGTGAAAATCTGCTAGAAAAATTCAAAAGTTGAGATTAATCTCAGAAACTTTCTAGAAAAAACATGGTAATTCTGAGTTTTTCCAAGTATTTTTCATTTTGAACCTCAGAAATGTATATATTTTTTCTAGAAGATTTCTGGGATTAATCTCAAAATTTCTGAATTTATTTTTCTAGGAAATGTTTCGCTTTTCAAACTTCCTTGCTTTTTCTAGAACATTTCTGACTCAGAAATTTCTACTACAATCTGAGAAATGTTCTAGAAAAAGCAAGGAATGTTTTCTTTTGTTTCAAATGTCAAAAAAGTTCAACATTTGCAACTTTTCAAAAGTTGAAAATGTTCGAAAAACTCTGAAATTTCCATGTTTTTTCTTGAATATTTCTGAAATTAATCGCAAAATTTCAGTTTTTTCTAGAAAATTTCTCACTTTTCAAACTCAGAAAATCCCTTTTTTTCTAGAAAATGTTGAAGCTCTTTGGCTGAAATTTACTCCTCCTTTCTTCCCCCCAATCCACAATGTCCAAAGTGCGCCGTGGTAGTGCAGGAACCCTGTTCTAGTTATACATATTAAACATGAAGTTGCTTCAGGATGTCCTCACTGTGGGGGGCCGTTACCTGACATCAGTAGGCGGGTTTTGGGAGAACGGGTTGTGGGAGCAGGCCAGGATTTGGACGATGGCTCCGGGATAATAAGTCTCAAACACCTCCACTGCCGTGGGGTAGACGGGCTCCTCAAAGCCCAGCTCGATGTAATCCTGACTGTGGAAGCCGTCGGGGGTCCGGCGGAACGCTAAGGGAGCGCTGGCGCACTGTTCCCACCACTTCCCGTACGCTCTGAACACGGCCGTCTGCGTGAAGTCCCCCGAGCTGGGGTAAACGTTGGGGATCCCGGCCAGGTTCCACATGGTGTAGGACATGCTGTTCTCACTGCCATAGTGGGAGCTGAAGTCCAGAACCTCTTTGGCGTACTGCTCCACCTCCACGCTGACCGGCAGCACCGCCCGCTGGCCCGACTCCACGGCACGCCGGCTGGTCAGTGCCTCGCCTCGAGTGCCGCTCCTGGAGCGCCGCCGCAGACATATATAGTAAAACATGCTCAAGAGGGTTAACATAGGGAACTCTGGGAGCGGCGGGGGCAGCGGGGGCGAAAGACGGAGGCTAGACGGAGGAAGAGCCTCCGGCTACGGGTAGCGCATTGTCTGGAGGGCTGGGGATGGACAAAACGCAAGCTAGAGGCCCGGCTGCATGCATGACCTGTGGGGTTAGGCAGAGACAAACACATCCATGAGTGGGACGAGCAAAACATTAAGTCTGACACAGCACAGAGTACAACAGCTGTCAATCACACTGAATACACAGAGTGCCTCGTAAAGGTATTTACACTCAACTTTTCCCCCATGTATCAGGTTACAGCTTCATGCTTCAATGCCTTTTACAGGGAAAGCCCTGAAAACTTGAAACAACTGGAAAATCTGTGGGGGTTTTAGTTTGATACGCCGAAATAAAATCCAGTGATCTGATTAATCAATTGAAAAAGCAAATAAAGAATTACTTCGTAATACATCAGATTTGCCAACATTTTTCAATGAGAAGTACCGTCTCCTAACCCGACCATGTGACCCATTTGTGTTTTTGCCGTCTGGATGAAAGGTTGGCGTCAGCGATTTCTTAGAACTTTTATAATGATTGTGTTGTAGTTTTCTTCGCTTTGCATTTACTGTTTGTGCCGATTGTATTGCTTAACAAAATGTGTGTAGCTAAGTTATTCTAACCTACTTTTGTAGAACCTTGTTTTTAGCGAGACATATTACTGATCATCCAAGGACAGCAGATGAAAGGTAGCCTTTTGGCTAATTATGCAGACATGTTCAAGTGTTATCCAGGCACAAAGTGCCATTTTATAGCACAATCAAGTAACTATGTTACCTTCAGTGGTTATAAAAATGCTACATATGTCACATATGATGTACAAGAAATTTGATATCGTAATATAACGCCTTGAAATTGGGCCTCTGTCTCTATAAAACACCTGCTCTTTCAGAAACTCCACCTTCAGGAAGTCATCAAAACATCACTCATATATTAACACTTAAAACAACTTTTTCACTGAGAACTAGCTTGTAGATGCTCAGATCCACCAGTGTGTTTGCTAATTGCTACTGGCTGAGGAACTGAGTGCAGCATTCAAAACTAGAACAAGTATAGCACAAGTCCAAACCTAAAAAGAACAAAGCAATAATAATAAAAACATTCATCTACCTAAACTAACAGGCTATGCAAGGGGAATAGCCCTTGGAGGAGCTGCACAGCCCAGGAAAATCTGAAGAATGACTTCCATTTAAAGTTAAAATACATAAAACTTTGGGACCAAATGAGGAAAAGTTTAGGTGGTGTAAATACCTTTTGCTGGACACTCAACTACAATATATAGACTTTATTTGAAATCAGGTCATAAATACAAAGTTGTCCTTGCTTAAAGAGCAGCCTAGAGGTCGGCCTGCCATCAGTGTCCACCATGTTGGAGGTTTGTTGACAGACACAATAAGCAGGCAAGTTGTATGTAGGTCAATCAGCAGCACCACTATTCTGGAGAATATCTGAGCTTAGTTAAAGTTTAACTTTTGCCCTTACATAAACTCAGATATTTTTTTAGAATCCAAGATAAAATAAACAACAACAAAAAACTTTGGGGGAAGGGTTTGTATTAGATAGCAGTGACGTAATTAAAGTTGTTAAAAGGTAAGAATATATCTAAACATGGAAAAAAAAAACAACAACAAAAAAAAAGGAACTTGCCCAATAACTCGTCTGTTGTTGTTTTCTTTTTAATGGAAAATATACTACTCTATAAGTAGTATGTTTCCAGCTGCCAGTTTTCTGTAAAACTTCAGTGCTGTGACACTAAAACGTGAATTTGTTTGGTGACATTAAACAAGCAGCAGTTTCTCTGTCAGTGGAGGCTAATGTTAAATAGCCGGGGTTAGCTAACATTCAGACGAGCTGAGCTGTCAAACATGAACCGCTCGCTTCCGCTTGGCAGCTTTAACAGCGAAACACACAACAACAAACGAACACGAGGTCAATTTACGGCAAACGGAGATCTATAAATCCATTCATGGGGATGTATCTTCTTCTTTCCATCAGCTGTAGCTGGATATTTCAGTCCGCTAAATACATTCCTGTCGCTTATCTCGTGTTGCCTTCAGGGACCAGCAGGACAACGCATTAAGTTACGAAGACTGCTCTAAATCCAACTAGAAAATGTCGCATGTTTTTTTTTAATGTAACCATAAACAAATAACATATTAAATTTTGTTTAAGTTTATATAATTAAATATTAGTTACCCGCGATAATTTCAGTGGAAACGCTTCGTTCTCCTCCTTGTAACGTCTCCACCGCTGCAATTAATTAATTTTTCTTAAGGAAAACATAAACCAAAAAGAAAAGGCTAGAGATTATGATTTGAACCGGTATCATCAAACGCTACATATCTGACTTGTTTTAAAGAAGAACTAATTAGGCGCATGTATATAATAGTAGGAGTTCCGTGCCCGCAGTGAAGGTGACACAAGTTGTCAACATCCGGACGGCGAGCTTTTATCGCAAAGCATTATGGGGATAGTAGTCCGTATGCCGCAGGAAGAAAAGAAAAACACCACAGACTTTAAAAGAGAAAATCCGCATGTATAGTTGTACGTTTATCAAATTATATGTGTTATAATTATTGGGAATTAAAATGTAATATGACTAAACCAGAAAGTGCAAATAGCTTTTGACCGGGAAATAAATAAATCTGTTTTGTTTATACGAAACAATTCAACAATAATAATTTAGCTGTAACCTTTTTACTAAGTCCTCCTTAATGGCTTAACTTTAACATCTGTTAAACTGGATCTCCTACTGGGTTTTTACATTTCTATAAAGTCACCAAACTCTCCCATAGTGGCCTGGCTTTCTTACCACACCCTAGTCCAGATTTCACATCTGCTGGTTTAATCCTCATCTGAACCTGTCCATGCAGCTAGGACCAAAACACTGAAGCACATCACAGGGGGGGGGGGGGGGAAAGAAAAAGAAAAGCCACCACGTAAGCACATGCACACACGCTCTCTCTCTCACACACACACATATACACATACACAAAAAGGCACATAAACAGCATCCAGACAGATTTAGAGTTAACAAGATAGAATAATGTGAGCAGTGAGCTTCCGGGCCTGCACCCTGATTGACAGGCCAGGCTGCTGTCAGCTCCTCCAGGCAGGCATCAGCGAGCAGCAGCTCTGCTACTGTCAGAGCTCTGTTCTGGTCCACTGTGCCACCCATACATATGCACACGGCCAGGCTCACTCAAATGCAAATGGGAGATGGACGCACACACGAGTGCCTGAAGAGATACATGTACACACACATAAATGCACACCCATGCACCAACGCACCCTCTGTACGTTCTTTTTATGCCCCAGCTGGTAAAAGGCAGGAAAATAATAAGTCTGCTGTACCTCCCCCTCCGCCCCCTCACCCACACCACCCTCTCCTTCTTTTTTTTTTTTTTCTTTTGCTTGGACACATGAAAGCTGGTTGTTGCACATGTGAAGCACCGCGCTTGGTTATTGTCATTTAGATGGAGAAAGCAGCCCTGCTTTGTTGCCGGTGTTCTGTTTTACTTCGATACTCGAAAATGAAAGAGCAGTTTGTGATGTTTTTTTTGTTTTTTTTACACCTGAAAGTATTACACGGCTTTCTCCGGCTTTGCTTTTCTGTGAGACTGTCCTACACAGACCTACACAGGAAGGGCGTGTTTGTAAAAGCAATTTCTCCAAAAGTTGGCCTATTATGTGAAAAGTGAGTAAGAACAAGAATACACTTGGTTTGCTAAGTATTAAGCACTGGAAATATATATTTAAAAAAATGGTGATCTCTGCCAAAATATATCTCATGTAACAGACCCACACATAACAGGATAAAACTGTGAAGTGGAAGAAAAAGACTGAATAGTTTTCAACAAAAAAAATAAAAACTAGTCTGAAAACGTAAACACATTTTACAATCAACACACCTTTTGACTCTTCGGAGGGGCAGCCAGTATGAAACAACGTTTCCTGTTGCTCTGTGAAGAACAGTGTCGGATTAACTGCTGTAACTGCTTTACTAACTGGTGTAACTGGTGTAAGTCACTAACTGCTCTATTTGGGAGAAAACAAACTAACTGCACTAGACAAAAAGTATTCAAAAGTTTAAAAATAAAAGTATAGAGCTCGAACCAGAAGTCAAGGGCTTTCACCACACAAACATCACAATTCCTGGCAAAATAAAACACATTCAGATTTGCTGTAATAAAAACACATATGGTTATTTACACTAAATATCTAGCTCGCTAACTAATTATTTAGTTTAAATAGCGAGCAAACCAAGTATTTAGTTACTTGGTTGGTTAACTAAATGTCTTTGTGACTAAATAAATGTTGAGCTTCAAATATTTAGCTAACTAAATATTTAGTCTGAAGCTAAGTATTTAGCTAGGTAGCGAAATATTCTAGCTAGCTAGCAACCTACCTAAATGTTTAGGTTGAAATTGAGACAATTATAAGTCAATGAATGGTATTGTGAGAAATTAAACCCTATTTTTGCTCTTGTAACTTTACAAACGTCACATCAGACCTGCAGCTGACGGCCAGCGTAATTCTGGATCAACCACAGAAAGCCAGAGCTCAGGTGGAAGGACTGATAGCACAAATATCAATCATACAGTCAGAAAGTCTGTCCGTTATAGAAGAGATGGCGGAAGGCTGTCATCATTGAATGAAAACTATAAGAAGTTTCTTTTGAAGTTTGCCACAAGCCATATGAGGGACACAGAGAATATCTGGAACAAGGTGTTCAGGTCAGTTTATGCACGACTTTGTGTTGGTTTATCACATAAAACCACATTTTAACCACATGGAGGTTTGTGGTTAAAATGTGGCAAAATGTGGGAATAACTGAAGGGTATAAATACTTTTTTAAGATGCTGTAGAAAAGATGGCATTTTTCAAATCCCATATGGTTATGGTTATTTTATTTTTTCTCTTAGTGTGATTTTTTTTTTTTTTATCTACCAGACGCAAACTAGTACAAATTCATTCCAAATACATTAGATAATGACCTTTGGAGTATGAAATAGTTCCTCACCTGAGCCTCCCTCTCTCAATAACTTCACATCAGTAATAGTTTAACTTTTTGATTCGTCGCATTTTTACTCTTTCAGCTGCATCTTCGTTGTATTTGTATGCTTGGTGATTTTGAGTGTTGTTTGCGCGAACGGAAACATGTTTGTTCTTACCGCCAAGTGAGGAGTCAAATATCCAGCAGACTTTCAAGCCGATTCCTTTCTACAGAAGTTTTCTCTTCACAATACTTTCTACACAGTTGGACACAAATTAATTCATTAGAAATATTGAAGTCGTAAGAAGTGGAGTGTACCTAACTCGCTTGAGTCAGTGCCAGCCATCCTGTCATAAAGCACCAGCTTCTGGGTTAAATTATGAGAAAATAGAAAGTGGTAGTGTGTTTTATGTTTTAGTTTTTTGGGCGTTTTTTGCAGATTATTTGCATAAAAAGCTCCTTTTTTCCCTATGTTAATTTTCCTATATTGTTTTTCCATTAGCTGATTTTTTCCCCTTCTTTTTTTTTTGTTGATCTCTAATTGTGTAAGCACCAAAGTGTGTGTCTTGTGCGTCCTGACAAAACCCACAGCACGCAGCCGCCACGAAAAGTGCACACCCGATACTTGAGCGAACTAAGGATATTAACCCCAGGTCTGATTTTCAGTGGGGATGATTTAATTCAGGTCTTTCTCTCACCTCCGTGGCTCTCGGTTCTCATGAACGCTGATCGTTTCAGTCACCGGCACGTTTGGGCTGTTTCCGGCTGACTGCAAAAGTTCTCCGACTTTTTAAGTCTCGGCGACAGAATTTGCAAATATAATTACCGCTGCGAGAAAAACCCAGCCGAGATAGCGGCGAGGAGCTGTCATCTGCCATTGTTTCTCGCCCGTGTCCTCCAACTGAACTTCACCGACCGACAGTTTAATTGGTTTCAGGAATCGAGTGTGAAGAGGAGCCATGACCTTGATCTTTCTCTCTGATAAATGATTCCCCCCCCCCCCCTCTTCTCTTTTTGAACCAGCTATACATGCAAATATGACGACCGTGTGTGTCGGAGTGCTGAGAGGAAAGTAAACAGATACACATTGTCTCCTTTTATTGTGTGTTTAGTGGCTGATTAGAGGCCTAATTAAATACGGTGTTGGTGAGCTCGGCGGCAAACAGAGGAGACACTGACCCCCGCGACTCCTGATGCACCCCGGGGGACGATCTGAACAAAGAGAGGAGATGCACTCGGCCTGATAGAGAACATGCATTCAGAGACATTAAACAATAAAGCACCATCAGACCCCTTATCGTGGTAACCTGTCCTGAATTTGCCCACCCCCCACCCCCACGGTTTGCATGATAAATATTCATCAAAAGGCCAGCAGGAAATTGAACAAAACTTACAGCACAATAGTGTTGGCTACAGTTCAGACCTGTAGGAGTAAAAGCAAAGCAAGCAAGAAAAAAGAAATCAGCAACAAATGTCTCGACGTGGGTTTGGGAGGCTGTCTGCAGTTATAGTAGCGTACCTATATAAAAAAAATCAATCACCTGGTCAAATTTCTCTTCTGCATTTTCCTTTTCGTTACATTTAAATGTTGAGCAGATCATCAATTGAATCCTGCAATGTGACCAAGTGACTGTGAACCCATCCCAGCGCTGAAGAAATGCTCAGAACAGGTCAATGTGTGGGTGTGCCGAAATGAAGCTCGAGTTATAATCTCTGGGGCCAACGCACAGCTTCAATTATTACAGCTGGAAACTGGAAGTCAGGCCCGAAATCTAGAGACCTGAACCTTCAGAGCCACGTAAAGACAGCTACAAAAGTTGGTCTTCTTCTGATTAAAGGAGCAATGTCCCAACAAGACCTAGAGAAATTCAAACAGAACGCTTCCTCAAACCAGGAAGATAGCGCACATCACCCCACTTCTAAAGTCCTTTCATTGGCTCCCAGAATAAACTTTAAAATACTGTTGTTAGTTTAAAAAAAAAAATCACCTAATGTCTGATTTGATATAGCATTTTTATATCAACTGCTGGTTGATTGTGCTATAAATTGACACTGTGGCTGGAAAATACATAATGCCATCCCGTTAAAGACACCTCTTATTCAAGATAACTGGGGAACAGTGAACTAGTTATGATTTACCTCTACTTAGTTTTTTTCTTGTAAAGAAAGTTAAATGGAAGGTGGAAGGTGAGTTGACTCATAAGTCCAAATTCTGATAAAAATGATGTATTTATTTCACTTTTAAATTATATGAAATAAATATATGACACATGTTAAGGTTGTGTAGTATACTTCATGGAAGACATAAAAAAAACAGATTTAAAAGCCCCCCAAAAATGAGCTCTAATCCTACATACAGTCTGTAGGTAGAGTAAATAACAGCTGTCAGTATAACCGTGATGATGGGAAGAAACTGCTCCAAAATCAGTGCAGTGGGCAAATGTTTGATTTTTTTCCTCTGTGTGTCTGGAGGCCGGCGAGGGTTGTTTCACAATGCAACCCCAACCCCTCTGGTCTGGCGCTCCCTCTCCCCCACCCACCCAACCAACCCACCCAACCCACCCTCTCCACCCCATCGGCACCAACAATACCCCCTCTCACCGCAGCGCCCCGCTCTCAACAGGCTTCTGCGCAATTTATTCAAATATTTTGACATTTCGCCTCCCCTCACTTCCCGAGCAGAAATGATTTGTGACAGCTGGAGATGGGCTCTGTCGGAGGAGCTTCCTCTAAAAAACGCTCGGGCTTCTTTTACCCTCCTCCTCTCCCCCCGCCCCTCTCTTTGTAGAAGGGCACGTTTTTCTCTTTCTACTCCCATTTTTTTTTTCATCTTCCTTTATTCACCGCCGCTCCTCCTGTCAGCCGGTGCAGCCCATAAAGCAGCTCCCCTTCCATTTCTTTTTTTTTTTTTTTTTTTAGTGTGTGATTTCTTAGCGTGATATATAAACTATTTGTTAACATTTTTTTTGTATTTCCTGTCTCATTCGGGCCTTTTGCTCACCCACTGTTTAGACTCCTAGATTTGAGCCGTGTGATCGGCAAAAAATAAATAAATAAAAAAACAGAAGAAGAAAAAGAAGAAGAAGAAGCATCCGGGTCGCTCCTTTCATCTGACCGTCTCATTGTGCTTTTGGGTTAATATCAAACCTCTGGTCGCTTTGAATCAGTCGGGAAGATCCCACGGTTCAAGAGAGAGGAGGAGGAACTCACCGACAGTTTCAAGGCGCCTCGGGTTTCTTTTGGGGTGGGGGCTGGGGGGGCGGTTCTTGTGCTGTCGCAGGTGACAAACTGATAGAGCAGAGCGTCAGAAATCACGCAAGGCTGCCTGTTACAGCGCGGTGCGTCGACAACAAAGGCTCCATTTGAATAATGCTGCTCATTAGCTAGCAGGAAGGGCTGGAGAGAGAGGGGCGGGTGTCCGAGGCCGGGGGCCTTGTTCCGTTGCCTCCTATCCCCCGTTTACTTTGCGGCAGCCCCGATATGGACACGCGCGCACATCGCTCACAGCGCCGCCGGAACGTCGTCCATCACTGCGCGCGAGACTCCCTGTGACGAATGCATCTTTCTGTGGGGTTTATTTACTCTGCTGTGATGAGAAGAGCACGCGCAGCAGAGGGGTAAAAAAAACAAAACAAAACAAAAAAAAAAACAGGGGGCCGGCGGCTCTCTCCGTCGCAGCGGCCACCGAATCCAGGTGAAAGGAGGATCTGAGAACCGACACGCTGCTGGAAAACGAGTCGAGCTTCACAATAGGAAAGGATAATGAACTCCGCAAGTCACCGTGAAATACTGAACATCACAACAGGCTGCTATACAAATAGTGTGTATTAAGAAAAGATAAACCCCACCCTCCCCCAGTTATATTCAGGTCTTTAGTCCACAAACCTTTATAGTACCACAGCGTTGACAGGCTGAAGAAGAGTCTGAGGAAACAGTGGATGCTATATTTATTTATAGATTTTATTTTTCAAATCCGTTTTACAACTAAGAAAAATAACATTCTACCAAGGTACAATTAAGAAAACTGATTGAGCGTTCTACTAAGACAATGCATTTTTTCCATTGTTTATAAAACTTGTCGGTTTTGTGTTTAAAGATGGATCTACATGGATGGTTGATTCATTTTTAGATGTTTATATTGCAGTGAACTGACTTCAGAGAATAAGGGTAGGATATATAATATTTTTTTTCTCCAAAGTTCTCTTTTTTTCTTTGTTTACGCCAACACGTGACATGTACATTTTAAAGTGTGTATGAAATAGACAGATAAATGACAGTATTTGCTCTGTTCCCAGTGTTCAGGCAAACAGATTCACGCGGTGACCTCTCCTGTCTAGACAGCGTCGGCTCTCCTAGGTAAAGGAATGAAAAGATCGAGGTTGGCTCTGTTCAGGCGCTGCCTAAGTGAGAACATTTCTAAATCAACTCTGATGTTTGGTCTTTTAGTTCGTAAGAAAAGTCGCGAGCTCCTTTGCCGTTCTCCATTTTCTCTGTTAACAGTGCTACTGTCAACCGTCGTTGAAACACCCCAACGCAAGATTTTCTGTGTCCAAGCAAATCTCAGCAATGCGTTCACTTGCCAGATCTTAAAATGAGGCAAACACGACAATAAAACACAGTGTTGAGGTAGAAGAAATGTCATTTAGAAGGAGGCGCTGTAGAGGGTTGTGGACGGTTTGGAGCCGGGTCGGATTGGACAGGATTTCAGCAGATGACGGTCTCCACCCACAAACACCAACAGGCGCCCTCTGTCCAGACAATCTGTCAATGGGAGTATTTATTAAAAACACACACCAATTGTTGAGAAACAGCGACGTATTTATTTAGGTTAGGAAATAACTAACTTTTATCCCGTTTGATATCATTCTAAGGTAAATGACTAAGACCTGATAGCTATGACTTTACTTATTCCTGACTGGACTTGGTTCTTGTGTGACCATGATCCCCCTGCTCCGATTCTTTAAAATAAAAGTCCAGAGGAGAAGCAGTTGGCACAAAGTTTTGGTAGATTATGCTGTGTCTCCTATTTAACACAACAACACAATATGGGTGAAATATAAAAGCATAAATATTGAAAAGTCTGTGTATTTTAGTCGTTTGATTCGCCATTGAAACACACAAGCCTCTAGTTTAGTTCTTGATGATCATTTTCAGCTTCTAGCTGATGAAAGGATGAGATTTAACATTAGGATATTAAATCAGACCAATGAATTCATAAATAGTATGTTTAAGACTGGCTTAAAAGTTGTTGTTTTTTCTGAAAAGATTATTTTAATCTGACAAATAAGCCTCACCAGAGCCCATGCTCTAATCTATAAGATGTATGGATCTGGCTGATGGGATCACTATTAAACAGCAGCATTTCACAATTTAACCATTTCTTATTTTATCTTTTGAAAGACATTTACAGAGATCTGACCAGGTTGTTGTTTAGCTATATATATATAAAAAAAGGTACCTTCTAGTTTCCTCTTAAACTCAACAAACTAAGTTAGAGTCTTCAGACTAATGTTCTGACCAGCATATTTGAAAGAACATAAACCTGGCAGAAATCAATAATACAAAAGCAATAATTTATCCATCCAGCCGTCTTCTTAGACCTTTATCCCGTTGGGGTCAGGAGGAGTGCTGGTGCCCATCTCCAGCGGTCAACGGGCGAGAGGCGGGGTCACCCTGGACAGGTCACCGTCCGTCACAGAAGCAACAATATAATGATAAAAAAAAAACATCCAGTGCTTGGTCTCGTTGAGATACTTGTAGGTTCACATGACGTGAGCTGTACACGCAAAAAATCCTTCAAGCATTTTGCAGCTGAAAGTGAGAGATGGGGCAATGTTTCCTCAGACCACTCGATTCAATATACAAGACGTTTCTCACTAGTTATTTCAACAAGAGGATGTAAGACTATGTATTACCTGGGTGGGGTGTTCTTCATTTGTTTCAGTCAGAAAACATGTTTTAATTAATAAGTAGGATAAGATTATTTATACCTGTAACATAAAGATGACAAAACATCAATGTTATTTTTTGTTGTTGTTGAATGAACTGAATGTTTGTGTTATTTCTTCGCGCATAAAGAAGAAATAAAATGTTATGTGGTTGATAATTGTCCTTTTCTTTACCATTTCGTCTCTAAGCTGAAGTATTTGTCTTTTGATCTTTTGTCTGGTGATCTCTGTGTTTCTGATTCCCAGCATTTTTAGTGATATGAAGCTACTCTTTAGAAGGGGGCTAGGCCAAATTCATCAGAGAACAATAACGTTGTACGGAAAATTATTATCTATGCTGTGTTCTAGCTGGTCTCACATCATGGATACACTTTGCCACTTTTGGGCTTTTAATGGACTATTTAATGTTCATTTGAAGTTGTATTTGTCTAACATTAAGACATTATTAGGATAAAGTAAATCAACTTGTAAAATTTCATTGTATTTCTGGGTAGAAGTTTTCAAATTTAACAAACAAAAATAGAGAAAAACAAAAAACTCCGCTGGAATAATTTGGTGACATTCCTACCAGTTGCCACGGTAATTTTGCGTATAAGGCATAAACATTACCAAGATAGTCAGAAACCTTTTTTAAGTTTATTTGTACAAAGTGACATGGGAAGTTGTCATTTCATTACAGCCAATCAGTAACAAGAAAATGAACGCAGCCCCTTAATTGGCAACCAATAGGATGTCAAGTAACATCATGTTTAATAGGCTGGGGCCTACTGTCATATGCCTGAATTAAATTGAAAGACTGATGTTTAGCAGTGTATAAAATTCCTTTTGTAGTGTATCACATCATATTTTAATATACTACTTTACATTTAAAACATGGGTAATTTTATATTGAGATTATAATCATGGTGTTGTAGCTATTTATTGTTTTCTATTGACTGTATTTATAGACAGAATTTGGATAGTTAAGGTCATTAGTGAGACAAATGTTCCAGTTGTCCAGGGAAAACAGATGAAAGATAACCAATTGTCTAATTCTAGTACATTTACAGTGAATGTTAAGTACTGTACATAATCCCAGCCCAAAATAGATCACCAAATTTCAAAAGTGGCCTTCCTGTGACAGTCTAGCAAAATGAAAACAGAAAAAACACACACAAAAAAACACAGTTTGGCTCAAACCGAACACAGGAGCTTTGCAATTTGTCTGAGCAGACCTGAGGAAAATCCAGCTGTAGCTCCACAAAAGGAGAAAATCAGTCATCTGCCAAGGACAGCCGGAGCTAATAAGTGTGTAACATGATAGAAAAGAAAATTAGTTCATAGCTGTCATCTTCCTGATGAAGAGGCAATCAAAATCAAAGTGAATCATTCTGCGAGGAGGATTGTGTTTTGGAATTCAAACGGGCAATGCCTCAATATGACAAATCAGCCGGTGTGGCGCATGTTGATTGATTCCGTCCATGAAAACCTAATAGATTTAGCCCTCTGTGAATTTGGCTCTCATTAACCTCGCAGCGTTTTCATACCAGAATGTATTGGAGCCATTTTATCCACCACTCAAAGGCAATTCAGTGGGTGATAAATCCTTTGGCTTATCTGGCTGCAGGTGACAGCACAGCAGAGAAATGCCGATGACGGGAGCAGGAACGAGCACATACACACACACAAATAAACAACAACAAAAAAAAATTCTCTGAGGGGTCGCCATGGTGACCCCCACACAGGGAATAAAAAAAAAAAAAAAAATCTTGTGATCCAACCAGAACCAAAAGACACGCTCCTTGACCCGAACGGGGGGCAACCACCATAGGAAAAGAAGAAGAAGAACAAGAAAAAAAAAATCTTCCTTCAGCTTCTGGAATAGAGGAGGAGGGAGAAAAAAAAACAGAATTCAATTACACAGTCCAAACCCACTCTTTGCCCTCAGGGAGTGATATCAGCACCATTTAAAAGTCTGATTACTCACAAAACCAATAACATTTTGACTCCCTGGTAATGGACCAGTAGATTAGAAAATTTAGATTACATTTAACTGCCTGTAGATTCTCATTAAAACGCCACCAACTAGTTAGAAACAATAGGTAATTAAGAGTGTAATGAAGCGCAGTAGCGTTAGCGCCAGTCGGCTTTATGCTGCTCTTGTGGGACTCAGCCTTACTTTGCACTTATCCTGCAGCGAAGCCGCATCTCATTTGGGCAATACGACATCTTTAATTAGATTAATGAATTTCGGTGGCGTCTCCGTGGGCTCCTCTTTTGTGGTGACAGTGTAACAACAGATTATATATTGGGGAGGGGGATGCGGGCCGCTGGCAGGCCGGTGCTGGCTGCTCCCCTGGCAGGCAGACTGAGGTGTGACAGTCTGGGTGGAACCAGACTGTTCCAACCAGTCTAAGGTCTCAGGTTTTATTACGGCTAAATAGTTCAAATGCAAATAGTCACAGGCACGAGTGAACACAAAAAACTCTTATCCAAAACTCCAGATTTTGATTTAGCAAAAAAAAAAAAAAAAAAAAAAAAAAAAAGAGAGAGGCCTATTGAATTAAACATGATTGATTGTGACACGGTGAGGGGGTGAGGGGAGGCGCACAAACAGAGGCAGGAAAGCCCGCGGTGATAAATGGGCTGGTGGCCGCGGTTAGCTTAAAGCTAATGTTTGTTTGTGACTCTGCTCAGCCACGAGGAAACGCTTCGACACGAGCTGAAGACTGGAGGAAATGAAACGGAGCAGAGTTTCTCGGAAGCTAACGAAAAGTTTGTTCAGAAGTCTTCCAGTCTTCCCCCAGCAGTCAGCAACTTGAGCATTTTTGTTTTTAATTTTCAGAAAAGAGAACAATGTCTGAAGAACGCGCGCGCAGCTATGGTTCAGAGTCACTTGAAGAGGCTGCAATAAGCACGAGGTTTAAAGTCAAGCTAGCTAACTCTGGCAGTGGCTAAAACAATTGCTCAGTGGTGGAAATACTTTTAAGTGAGTCCAACCCCAACATGCTCCAATATCCATCATGGCTGCTGAACACAAAACACACCATTAAAGTTGTAGATATAACTATATGGCTTTTATAACTTCTGTATCTCATTGCAGACAAACAGTACCGTGTCTCCTCTATCTTGTCTGTTAGTGTTTAAACACACATGGAGGGAAACTATCAAGGTGTTCAACTCGGCTGTAGTGTGTTTACAGGTTTTAAATTTTAAATGTCAGAGACAAATAGCATGTTTGTACTTGAAAGCAATTTTTTTTTTTTTATGCATTTCCAGATGAAAATGCAACAGCCGTACTCCTTGGAGTCAGAGTTCGGACTTGGAAAGACTGGCTCTCCAGACAGGCCCAAGTTCAATATCCAAAATGGCTACACAGCATTTAACACGCTGCTAAAGTTGTAGGTAACTATTTATTAGCACCTCCTGACTGTTTGTATCTCATTAAAAACACATTACTGTATGTTTTTCCTTTTACAACATGTCCCTTTAGTGTTTGAAAGCACAAACCAAACAAAATGCATAGTTATTAGCTTGTCTTGCGGTTAGAAGTTCACACACCGACAATTAGCAGATCTCACCTGTTTCCCAGCTCGAAGCCTCGAAGGCAGTCACCTGGGATGCGGCATAATTCCCAGACTCAAGTTATGACTTTTAAGAAAACTCCAATGCACCATTGTGCTGCATTCTGTTTGAACTCAGAAGTCGGATTTTCCACGTTTTCAGCCGCAAATACAGCAAATCAGAAGTAGGAGTTCTGATTTGGAAATGTGGACATCTCCGTGGAGCTTCTGCATGAAAGCCGAGCTGTGGATCTATGCCTCACAAGATCTAACTATAAATATGTAAAAGCCCTTTAGTGTCAGATCATTAGGCTACAGGCCATAGGGCTTGATTTAGGCCACCCACAATATACAGCAATGTTTTCTTTAAGAAAGCCACATCAATTGTTTTAAAATCCACAACTCTCTTTGACTAACTTCATATGCTGCACATATGAAATGTAGTAAAACCTATAGATATAAACTACTTATTAGGAATTCTGGCAGTTTTAGAAGCAACACACACACACATAAGACTGCGTAACGTTTCCTCGTGAACATGCTCCTTTAGACGTCGTTTCTCCTCGCAATGCTAACACTAGTTAGCACCACAGCAATTAGCAAATTCCACTTTTTTTCTGTGAGCAGAATGCATTCAGCGCAGGTGTTCTCCTGAATGCCACATTGGAGGCAGCATGTGAGGCAGGTATAATTTGCTGTAGCTGTGACATTTAAACATTTAAAGGTGCTAAAAGTGTTACACGAGCAAATGTTGGATAATCTTCCTCCGCTATGACACTTTGTCTCTCTCTCGAAAGCGCGTCAGCGTTTCGGCGTCTATGGCTTTATAACAAAATGATTGATAATGTGCAGGTCAACAGTTTTGTATTTTAAAAAATCATCTTAAATCTAACATAAAAGTTTTTGTTGTCATTTTAAGAGTCAGTCTACGATGATTTGGGGCCCTGAATAGAATTTGACTGGAATACCTTCCAAGTGTAATCTAGTTAACTAATATCTGTAAACGCACATTAAAGTTCGCACCTGGAAATAACCGAAACTAACAAGAAAACTTCACAAGACTTTAACTGGACAATTTGAAACTCATGAGTCATTTGTACAATGTAGGATATCATTTTTTTTTTTTTTTTTATGTTTAGAAATCTTAAAAGTTTTTTTTTTTTTTTTATTGCTGATTTTAAAGAAATTTTGTTGCAGATTCCAGAGCTGAACTAGATGATTGGAGGTTCACATTTTTTAAACCGGATGCAGTTCTTCCCCCTGTTAGTGCGGTGACTTTCTTTGTCAGGTCTAGTTTTGATGAACTAAATGCTCCAGCTCAATTTTAGAGCTCCAGATTTCTGGGGTTCCCTCTCTGTCTGTACAGTTAACAGTAAAAATACTGTTGCACAAATATGCAATATTTATGTAATGTTCTTAGATTGGCAAATGCAGTAAAAAGAAAGAAGTTTTTTTTTTAGCAGTAAGATAACCAATCAGGGAAGACTTGATCACCTTGACACCATAAACTGACCGAAGCTATGAGAGACAAACAAATACAGCAGACAACGTGTTCAGTGTTGGTTTGAGGGAAAAAAAAAAAAAAAAAATTTGTAAACATATTTGAGTTTGTAAAATCACAAACTACTTTTAATCCTAATAATTTCATCTATTAAGGATTTTTTTTTGCACACAGAAATAAACCCCTGCCAAACCAAAACTGTCTATACACAGTGTCCAAATTATTATGCAAATTGTATTTAAGTGTCATAAAGATAAACATTTTTGTTGTGCTATTAAATTTATAGATGGTATTGTGTGTCAGGACTCTTTGAATCACTATAATTAATTTCAGAGAGCTGGTTGATTAGTTTGTCTGGTGAGCTCAATTAAAGGAAATCCACTTAAGAAGGATGTTCCACATTATTAAGCAGGCCACAGGTTTCAAGCAATATGGGAAAGAAAAAAGATCTCTGCTGACAAAAATCATCAGATAATGTAGTGCCTTATGACAAGGTATGAAAACATTAAGATATTTAACCAAAACTGAAGCGTCATCGTACTGTGAAGAGATTTGTGGCTGATTCAGAACAAAGATGAGTTTGTACAGATAAAGGCATAATGAGGAAGGTTTCTGTTAGACAAATTCATGGGATTACAAAGCAGCATCCAGTTATTTGAAGCTGCTGGTGTCTCTGGAACCTCAAGGTGGAAATAGCTTTTGATTTTAGTACATGTGACCACCTAATGCTGCACATTCAAAGAATGACCGTTTGCAGATATTTATAATCCATAAAATGTTTAGGAAATCTGCTGTGCATAATAATTGGATTAGTGCATTCTGAGTTTTTTATTTTTGAAAATAATCCTGTTCTCATGGGGATCTTTATTCAGTGAAATTTGATTTATACCTTAATAGTTCATGACTTGAAAATGACTTGACCATCATTTGCATTGTCCGTTTAGGAAAATCTGAGAAAATATCACTTGCATAAAAATTTGGAACACGGTGTAATGTTGTAAACTCAAAACACTGAGGTTTAAAGAAAAAATATCAATGATAAAATACCAACAAATTAAGCAGAGTAACACTTTAAATCAAAATGAAAAAATGATCAGAACAAAAATAAAGGATTAAAAAAAAAAAAAAAAAAAAGCTCATAGAACCCAGTAAAAAAATGAAACATAAGGGAGTGTAACTAAGTTTTTCTGTTTGCGCCTTTTCCTCATCAGGTCACGCGCTACAGGTTCTCTAATATAGCAACACACTGCCCTCTATCGGACTGCACCGTTACTGCCTCACACAGATACATACACCCTGCCCAGCTGTTTCCCCAGCACCTTCCATCCACATATATATTCCAACACGGAGAGAATTACAATCTGGCGATGAGCATTTCAGCCACACCGTCCTGAGCCACACGTTTTCTGTACTCGTCAGCTGTAAACGAGTCGTTTTTTTTGTTTGTTTGTTTTTTTTTACTTTTGTCCAGATGACATGGTGAGAGAGACACAGATGTTACATGCTTTGGCTGTATAGATACAGAAATCACAAAGGGAATATGTCTTAAAACACACACACGCTCACACACACCACACACACACACACACACGCCTCCAAACAGGCAGCGAGTAAACACTGCAGCAACTGAGCCTGGAGCAACTGAGCCAGATTCAAACACTTTGTTTTGCAGAAAGGAGACGGCGAGCAGATGGCCCAGAGCAGATAGACTCTGACACTGAAAGCGAGGTGTGTTCTCTGAAGGACGAAGTCCCGCATCGTGACGGCCTCTCTGTCACACCGCGTACCAGGGGTCCCCAAAGAGCCGGGGTCTTTTGGTGTCAGAGCCCCGCCGCTCCTCCGTTCCCCCCTCCCCTCGCTCCTCGCCCTCCAGCCCTGGCCTATTGTGATTGCCATTTTTTAATTTCTCTAACGCAATCAAGTGTGACACAAACTGTTTACCTAGCGTGTCTGCCACAACCAGAAAGAGAAAGGGACAGGAGCGAGAGAGACAGAGAGGGAGAGAAAGAGAGAGAGAAAACTGCCTCATAAGCCAGGATCTCAGCACAAAATAATCCTCCATAATACCAGAGTTTAAAGAGGCTTTGCCAAAAACGTCCCCGAGTCCTCCCTCAACCTGACTTTGCTCTTGTGAAAAAAAAAAAAAAAAAAAAAAAGGAGAGAGAGAGGGAAAAATGAACACACGAGAGAAAAAGAAAATCTGTTAAATTCACGTCCCTGGCTGTCGTTTTGGGATTGCTAATTATTGTTTTTAGAGCTAAACAATCAGGGTATTAGGGCGTAAGCGGATGGAGATAACATCCGAGGCGGAGGGCAGAGGAGGGAAGGTGGAGAACAGAGGAGAGGTACGCTGGGGGGAATGGATAAGAGGCTGACAGAAGGGAAGTTATAATAAGGCCTGGTACCATGGATGTTTGTGTCTGGGCTGTGAAAAGAAAAAAAAAAATAAACAGAATAAAAGGAGACACAATGAATCAGTCCTGCTCCGAATGTCTGGAAAAGTGAAGCCAAAGTTTAAAAGTCAAACAAGATCAGAGAAACAAACAAACAGGAATTAGAAATTGATCCAGACTGCAAAAACCCCCCAAAAAAACCCCAAAAACAAATATTCCACCATAAAATTAAGTTGTTTTATTTCATGGTTAGATCCATAGTAATTGTCATTTTTGTGGTTGGAAATGGTGCAGGACCAGATTGTTTTACCGTAGAAGAAAATGTTTTAACTAAAGTGCACATGAAAGCAGCCTTTAAAATGAATTTCACCGATTCATCTATTAATTTGCATCAAATCAACAGTTTTAGACAGTTTTATGGTCTATATACAGACACTGTTTTTGTGCAGGAACATCAACACAGCTGTAACAATCTGGAACCAGAGAAATCAGACTTCTTCACCCCCAAAGCTGGTCAGAAGACATTCACCATGATGTTAGACGGAGATGAAATAATCTTCTTCTATTGTAAAAGATGAGGCTTAGATTGTTGAATAAATGTCCAGATTCACTCTGACGCTATAAACTCTTGATTTACATGCATTTCAATGTCACAACATTGAAATGAGAACTTAAGTGGATTCTGGTAGTTTAGAAGCCCACAGACTTTGAAACTGAACTTGAGCTTGAACTGCTTTTAGCCAGTGGTATTTTTTTTTAAATGTATTTATTGGTTTTTGGAGCTGGAGCTTCTCTGAAAATGTTAAATGTTGGCTTTGAAAAAGTAGCAAAACCTATTTTTCTCAACTGTCACATACTGATTTCTGTTAGCTCTGAATACTGATTCAGAAAGGAGCCCAACAGGCGTCAAACACGAGCTGTAACGTGTCGTCTCACTTTGTTAAATTGTTTTTGTTTATCGCAAATTTCAATAGTTTAATCTCTGCACAGCAAAAACACAAAAATCTCACCAAGTATTTTGGTCTCGTTTCTAGTTCGAACATCTTAGTGCATTTGAAATGAGACAAAACTAACTTACAGGTCAATTTTCAAGTTCCACTGGCAGATTATTCCACTTATTACAAGACATTTTCCCCATGTTATAAGTGAAATAATCTGCCAATGAAACAAGTACTTTGCACTATCAATGGAATTACAGACTTGATCTTAAAGAGAAGCAGCCAAAATGCATGGCAGCTTTGATATTTAAAGCTCAGGTGAGGAAGTCTCTTGACAGAACCGTCTAACCAAATACAAAACATATTTTAACTGCATACCCCGAACGCACCATCCCCGTGGAGACGCGGCATGGCGATGGCAGCGTCGAGACGAGTGGATGTTTTTCTTCAGCGGGGATGGAAACGTTGGAGAAAGTGGACGGGAGGGTGAGTCAGGCGGTCGTGGAAGAAAACCTGGTAGAGACGGCAAGACGTTCACCGTCATGAACGTTTTGCCGTTTGCAGTTTCAGCAAGCCAGAAACTGTCAGAGTCAAAAGTTTATCTTCACCCAAAACAACAAACATGTGGAAATTAAATGTCCATTTAGATGCTTAGACAAGAAACTGGCACAAAAAAAAAAGAGGAAACAAATGTGGGGAGGCTTTATAACAAATGCTTTGAAATATAATATAGAAGGAAAAAATGAAAATAAAACGTGTCTTTTGGGAGATCTTTTGAAAATATTTAATTTCTCGATGATTAAAGATGGCAGAAACACAACCAATAAATTGTGCAAAGCTGATTCAAAGTATTGACTCTTTATGGTGTGCAGTTCAGTTTTTTCTCCTTCACAGATGTTAAACTACCTCATGTTGACCAGTCGCATAAAATCCCCCCAAAACATGCAGAACATTTAATGTGACAGTTAAATATTTCCCAAAGTGTCCCAAAAGGCACACGTTTTGTTTTTCATTGTTTTCCTCCTCGAAATTTGTTTTCACTTTTCTGCAGCCGTGTCTTGTTTAACAATGTACGTTTACATGTAATTTAAAATGACATTTATATTTGTTGTTTTGAGCGAGGAGAAACTTTCTTCGAATTAGAAGTCATTTTTGGGAAATATTTAATTTCTCGATGGACAAAGCAGGCAGAAACGTGGCCGGTGAAGCGTGCAAAGCCGACTCAAAGTATTGGCTCTTTATGGTATCGACTCCCTTCACAGATATGAACTATTTCATGTTGATTTTACGATCAATCGCACAAATCCCCCCCAAAAAATATGTTGAACTTTGTGGATTTTATGTGACAAAACTTAAGGAGCATGAATAGTTTTGCAGGACATAACTCACCAGCTTGTTTTCATTGTTGTAAGTAAATTTTACATCAAAGCATGTAAGTACATTCCTAACAATTACCTAACTAGTAATCGCAGTATTCACTTGTAGATAACTCAGCATTACTAATCCAGTCAATGAGAGCGATAAAAATCAACTTTCCAAAACAGAGCTAATTGAAATAAACTCGGTTGTTTATCCTGATCCTGTGTAACGACTCAAACCCGTCATCTGCAGGGTGAACTTTAACCCCGGTCTCTCGCACGGCAGGACACCCTCAACACCACGTCGCCTCCCAGCAACGTCTAATGAATGAAACGCATCCTCCATACACTGCCCTGTGAGCACGATCCAGTCAGTCGCTGTTGTTGCCAGCAAAATATAATTAAAAGGCTTTGTAAAATACGTGCACAACGTCTTGTAAACATGCTTAGCCTTTGGCAAAAGGAAAAAGAGACGGGTTCAAATCTAGATGTGAAAGATTAAACGGTTGCCTGGCTTTGCACCAAAGGGTCGAGAAGAGAGCCGGTTAAAAAAAACAAAAAAAACAGACTTCACCCGAGAAGAGTGCAGGGAGAAAAGAACTTCCATTTGAAGCGGAGCCGTCCAAATGAATCCGTTGGCAGGTATAACTGAGTCAAGTTTTCTAAATCTTCTTTTGGCCTTGTGTCTGATGTCGTTTGAAGCAAGTAAAGACTTCCTGTTGTTGCCAGGGAGTCCAAAGTGCTCTGGGAACTCCTGAGTCGGATCCGTCAATGGATTGAATGCAGAAACTCTGTGAAAGTTCATGTTGCTCAGCTGTTAGAAAATCTTAAGACATAAACAAGACAACAAACAGATAGTATTGAAGCTGTGTGATTGAGAACAAAAAGGCAGAATGTGCATGCAGAAGAACTTCATGATGCTCTGTGTGGGCTTTCATTGTCATTTTAATCCATCCATTATTGAAATTATTAAAATGCAATCAAAGAAACTATGTTACTTTCAGTTGTTTTAAAAATGCTACGTACCTCAAATATGACTTAAAAGAAATTTGATTACCTAACTTAACGCCTGGAAATTGAGTCTCCGTCTCTTTAAGAAGCACCTGCTCTTTCTGAAACTCGGCCTTCAGGAATTTAACCCTTGAACAACATTTTTGTTTTTTTACTAGCATTGCACTGAGTAGCAGCACATATGCTCAGTTCCACCAGGTTTTTTGCTAATTGCTGCTGGCTAGTCTAGGTATTGGTATCAGTATCGGTATTGATATCTGCAATATGGACCCTATATTCACTTGGTATTAGACAGACACCAAAATATGCAGTATCACATACCTCTAGTTCTTAAGTGGGAAAGGAAAAGTCGTATTTCCTTTGAACGTAGACGTTTACCTCAATTCTTGAAAAAATACAAGTTTACAACAAAATGTTATTAAAGTTGTGTTTAGTCGATTATTTCTTTGTTGTCTCGATGTTTCCCTTTAGCATATTTAAAAGGCTCTTTGTTTTTCACTAAATGGTGCCACATTTGTCAGAAAATGTGTATGTGTATAGATCATCCTCGCTCTACTGAGGCTCTTATTTGTTAAATCAGCACCAATACATCTGCTTTCTTCAAACATCAATCACAATTTAAAAGCGGACACCAAATGAGAGTCAGTAGCAGATTAAGTCGTCGGTCCTTTACGAACGAGGCGGCGCTCTCAAGAAAAATATTCACCCTGTGAAGGTCTGTCGACAGGACGCACTGTTGCACCAACAAAAATAACCAGGCACAAATTTCTGCGAAGTTTATTAAAGAATCTCATGGTTTGTGCCTCATAGAAAAGAAGGGAAAAAAGCCCAACACACACACACACACACATGCACGCACACAAACGCAAACACATTGGCTTTTATCCTGCAAACTATAAGGCCGGCCAAAGTCATCTGGAAGCTTCCACATGCCAATGAATAAATAAAGCCGTAATTAGTAAAGAAAACAGCGCCACCTGTTGGCGTCCCACCCCTGCGAACCCAGGCTATTATAGCGGGCTGTGGGAAGCACCTGAGCCTGCAAAGGTTCTGTGTAAAGAGCTGGCACCCGCCAGCGCCGCGGTGTTTCATCTGGGCCACCCATGTAACCATGTGTGTTGCAGCGCCTCCATTTGTAAAGAGGCTTACTGAGCATATGTGTTGCTATTGTGCGGAGTGTGCACGTGCTCAGTATGTGTGTGCGCGCATGTGTGTGTGTGTGAGTAAAAGGTCCTACTGTGCATCCTGGGACGCACCTGGCAGCGCCGGGCAGATTCTGGAGTCGGAGCAGCTGGCCTGGGGGCTTTTCACGGTGTTCGGAGTGTGTGCGTGTGTGAGAGGGGTCTTCCATGGCTTACGTCCCACCAGAACCAGGCAGTACAGGAGGCAGATGGACAGGCCAGAGACACTGCCAGAGGGCCACAGGGGCCACAGGGAGGGAGCTGAGTGAGATCAGTCTGCAACAAAATAAATAGAAATACAAAGTGACTACCAAAAACTTTTGCAGTGCTTTGTCACATTTCGACCACAAATTTTAAAGTATCTTAATACGGCTAAATGTGATGAATGAGTACATAATTACACTGCAAAAACATTTTACCAATTAACTTTGGTCTAGTTTCTAGTACAAATGTCTCAGTGTATTTGAAATAAGACAAAACTGACTCATAAGCAAACTTTTTAGCAAGAAACATGAGTTTGTTTGTTCCTTTGTTTAAAGTCGGCGATTCTCAAAAATTGATTTAAAAAGTAGTATTTCCATTGGCAGATTATTTAACTTATAACAAGATATTTTTCTCATGTTGTAAGTGAAATTACCTGCCAATGGAACAAGTGCTTTTCCATCAATATCAATTATTAATTATTGACTTTAAAAAAAAGTTGAAAAGTTACATGTAAGTTAGTTTTGTCGTATTTCAAGTGCACTGAAATATTTCCACTAAAAACTAGACCAAAATTACCTGGTAGGATTTTGTGTTTTTGCAGTGTATCCTCTGGGAGGAATTAAAAAATGCATAAAAATATGAAAAGTGTATGTATTCCTTTACATTTCTCCTCTTCCTCCAATACCCCTAAATAAAATCCAGTGCAACCAAATCACTAGATTCCCCCTGTGTTAATATCTCGGGAGTATTTATAAACTCAGTATAAATACAGTGACTCTGCAAAGGCCTCTGAGGTTTGTTGGAGAACATTTGTGGGAAAAAAAAGTTGCAGAGAAATAATATAGTGAGCTTTTACAATATCTCAGCAATGTTTAATCCGTCATCTGAAAAGTCGAGATCCACAGGTAAGACACCATTATGCTGCGGGATTGGCTTTCTTCAGCAGCGACAGGAAAGTTGGTAAGAACGCTCGAGAAAATAGAAGACATAAGACTGAGCATATCAGAACGGCCCAGTTCAAGTCCAGACCAAAATGCAACCAAGAGTCTGCAGCAAATTGATATTAAAAGTTCAGTCTGACTGAGCTCCAGGTATTTTTGCAAAAATGTGCTGGGAAAAAAAAATCTCTAGAAAAAATGTACAGCTATAAGTACAGTGAAAAAGTAGTTCCTCTTTAATATTCTCTTACGTGGGTAAAAAAAAAAAAAAAAAAGGAAAAACTCACAGGCTTTTCCTTCCACTTCAAGTGACACACTATTTTATGTTATTCTAACATAAAATAGTTAGAATAACTAACTAAATTTAAATAAAATGCACCAAAGTTTAAGATTATGATGTGAAATTATGGAAAACGTTGAAGGCACTCTACAGTATCTGTATTTAAAGGGACAGTCTCGTGCTTCTCGCGCTTTATGATGGAAGTGTTGTGACGAAGTGCTGAAGGCAAAGTGTCGAAAAAAGCTGGAGCTTCTTAAAGAGACAGAGGCCCAATTTCAAGGCATTCAAATTGTAAAGTCAAATAAGTCATGTTTGATATTAAAGCAAGCTGCGTTTCCTTAAATAATGCACGCAAAACGTTGTCAGTAGTCCACTATTGTCAAAAATACACAATTTCCAAATTGAAATGTTTCCCTTAAATAAGAAATAGCTTTGTTTGTTGAAATATGAAGCAGTAATTTGTTCAATGGTTGTTAACGGAGAGGCTGTTGTGCTGCCATCTGCTGTGTCTTCTGAGTACTGCAGTCACTGGAGGAGAGGAACACGTCGGAATCAGCCACCGACTCCGGCGGTCCGGAGAGCCACAGATGCTTCCTCGTTTTTGTGTGTTGACTCTCCGTAATTTGTTTGCTCTAATTTGTTTTTGCCGAGCCGGGGGAGTTCTGATTTGAATTTTGCTCCGTGTGTGTTTACCCCTCTTTGTGGATCGTTGATCTGTTAAGCGTAGAGAGAAAAGGGAGAGACAGTCAGAGAGAGGAGGGCTGGGCTGTAAGCAAAGCCAAATTAAAAAAAAAAAAAAAAATGAGCAGTGCAGATTGTTTTAAGCTCTGGCAACCCCGTTAGGCCCAAAGGCCTCGCTCGCAGCCTGCACCTGCTCCATCCCCCGGGAGCCTGGTTCCTGAACCGTGGCCCTCGAATCTTCTCCTCAGGCCCCCTGAAGCCCAGCCACCTCATCCCCTCCACATCGCTCCTCTTCTTCCTCGCTGAAAATTCTCTCTTTCTACATTTCACTCCTTTCATTCCCTCTCTCCTCTTCCCCCTGCGACTCCCAACAATCCCTCCATCCCCAGCTCTCTCTCCTCTCCACCACCTGCTCCTCCTCTTATCCCTCCTTTCACTTTTCGCTCCAGGTTACTCCTGCATTTGCCCCCTGCTGAACTTTGTCTTCTCCGCAGCCCCTCGTTCCTTTCTTTTCACTTTCAGTCAATCTCTGCTGTTATTGGCTCGCCCTCCAGCAGCTGGCAGCTCCCCTCGGCACCTGAATGATTGGAACTTGTTTTGCCTGTTTGATAACACAGACACAGAAAATACAACCAGAAATATGACAATTAGGAATATATATATATATATATATATATATATATATATATATATATATATATATATATATATATAATATATAAGTAACATCTGCCATACCATCTTTACTCCCTCAGGAGATGAAAAAACAATCTTAACAAGATGCTTAAAATTGTCACAGCTAGGCTTTATTGAAATCCTCCAGTCACCCCACTCTTTGTGACTGCACAGCCACAGGTACTTGGATCAGTCAGTCAGACCTACATACAGCAGGATTACACATTGTCACACAATATTTATATTACACCGGCAATAATTGCTATGACATTTCCCCAAAAACAAGACATCTAGTTTTAATATGGCTTGATTAACTCAGTCCAACTGTACGGTTTGTGGTGACTGGCTCGATCAGGCCAGACGAGACAGCGTGTAGGAAACAGAACCTTAAAGTCCGAGAACCGAGCCATCAGAATACCTGGCCCAGCCTTCAGGTTACTTAAAGGTCGGGGGGCGGGAAAATAATTTTGGTTTCGGTGCCCAGCGACTAAAACTGACCATTTCCCAGACCAATGAAGATGAGTGGAATTTTATAACATGTCATTTACACAGCTGTTTGAAACAAAAATAATCTAGTTTTAACCCAGAGAAAACACGTCATTTCAGTCGTTCTTTTGTCCAGTCAAAAAGGACTTTAAAACGTTGAAACAATGACATTTTACCAGCTTTTTTGTAAAACATTTAACCGTCTTTATTCAACAGTAATGTGGCAGAAAACCAAGAAGTCCAGCTCGGGACAGATGAGTCGAGGTTTGTGGTTTCTAACCAGCTGCCACGTGAAGCACATTTTAAACTTTTTAAAACCTTTCCTATTGGTAAATTGCCCCGCTGCTTTGGATAAAAAAAATTTAAAAAATAGGGTCAACATTAACCTTCTAATTATTTCCAGTTTTGTACAGAAACCTCGAGCAGCATATCTTCCCGTTTGGCTGCCAAACGCTCAGTTGGTGCACTTTACCAGCCAGGCACTGGCTTAATTGGCGAGTCATTTGTTTTGGAGCAACCGTCGTACATGGGGCTTCGGTTTTCCCTCTGCTGAATGAGCGGCCTGCTGCTTCCAGGAAGGATGCTAATGAGAGCAGTGATACCGAACCAAAACAAAACAAGAGAGGTTGTGTCACTGGAAAAAAGAAGTGATTTGCAGATAGCTTTTGACAAACTCGTCATTTCAGAAAGAGAGTTCTTTTTTTTCTTTCTTTTTTTACCCAATATACAAGCTTCTCACTTTTTGTAACAGCTTTTCTCTGAGAAATCATTCATCTGGTGACGACTGTTCCAGACACCTCAGAGCAGCAGAAGGTGTAAGAAAAAAGTGACAAATACAATTCCACTCATCTCATTTGTTTTATGGAGGTCTATAAATCACTATCTGTGGGAAATGTATTCTCTAATTTGACCAATTTTAAATACAGATGTGGCCATATTTATTGGTAAAGATGTGTGAACAGCCCTAAAACTAACTATTGTATTGCAGTGGCATAATTTTACACAGAAAAAAAGTCAGGATAATCCAATTAAAAATGTAATTGTGTTTATTGAAATCAAACTTGTGGGCACCCCTAACAGTCCTTCTAACATAAATGTAGCTGAAGCTTTTTTGAACAGATTTATTTTTAGTTGTTTAGTTTACTAGATGCTAATTCATTTTTATCTTCCCACTATGCATTGAGCAGTATTGTAAAGGAGAAGAAGAAAAAAAATCTTCAAAGCTCGCTGTTGGGGAACTGTTCATTTGTGAAGCATGGCAGAAAAGAAAACTTGTCCAACCATCACAAATGTGAACATATGGTTTACTTAACTTCAGTATACTACTAAAACACTCTGGAGTGTTGTGTTTTCTGTCAGACAAGACAATGACTGATCGTTTCAGCTTAAAATATTAAGTCACTTGTTTATCTCTGGCATAAATGCAGGATAAAAAATATTCAGAAAATGATCTCATGCCCATTATTAGGTACGGTAGAGGACATGTGATGCTGAGTCTTCTTGTCTTCCAAAGGGCCTGGGAATCTTGTTAGAGTGCCAGGCAACATCAAGTCATTAAAATACTGGGATATTTTACATGACAATCTGCTGGACTGAAATGGGAAATAGAAAAACTAAAACCCAGGAAGGACCAGCGAGGCATATTGTTCAAAGAGGCCAAAGATCTCTCTCTTCATGCCAACTTCATTAGATTTAACAGGACAAGACTAATATTTAATGTTGGATTTCCCCTATCTTTAATTAACAATTGGATGAAAAAAATGGCAATGTGAAATGATGGTAAAGCAAGGAAAGATGAATTCATTTTAAGGCTTTTCACGCATCTTTACCAGCGGCAGCAGCAAAGGTATCCACACGTCAAGTGCTAGTTTCATGGTGTGTAATCATTCTACATCCATCACGTTGCCCTTTTGAGCTCTTCTACCTTAAAGCTCCCCAGATTCTTCTGGTTTCTCATCTAGCTCCTTTTGGTTTGAAATCTTATCACATTACATAAAGAGCTTTTCATGAAGTGTCTCACTGATGACATTCACTCAGGGTAACATTCACATCCACACAGCCAACTAGTAGTGATTATTCTCCCTCACTGAATAATCACTACTAGGACCTCTTTAGTTTCCCATGTTACATGCATCATAGCATCTCTTTTTGGCCTTTACAGCAGATTTTCCTTTAACATAAAGTGAAAGAAAAAAAAAAATTCCACTAGTGCAAAAATAATACATCTCTGACAGGAATAAGAAAACAAAAACATAATAAAAAATATATATTTGTAAACACAAACTCATTAGAAAAAAATCAAATGGCACTGTAATGATGATAGAACAAATAAATGACTAATGTCACCACTTTATAAATATTCTGAGCACTAAGGCTGATTTGTTGCTGTGTGCTCAGTTTCAGTTTGCAGCTACGCATGCACCCACACACAACACCTACACGCTGCATGACAAGTCACCAATGAATAGGAATTACAATGTCAGGAATGAAGGACAAATACTTTGTTTTAGCCGTAAATGACTCATATCTCCTGCAGAAGTCTGCTCCGTGTTACAGCAAAGGAAGGTCAAAGGAATGTCTTGTGCCGCCATCTAGTGGTCGAATATGGCTCTGACACATCAAATGAGCTGGAATTCAAATAAATAAATAAATAAAATTGAAGCTTAAACATAAAGTGCATGTAAATAATTATTCAAGATGAAATCTGGTGACTGATAGAGGCACAAATTCTTTCTTCTGCTCTCAATCCAATAAACCTGCCACTAGACCTGGGCTGGAGATGATGAAGTCATAGACCCTCCTTCCCCGGTGTTTAATCGGATTTCAACAATACACAGCAGCATAAAGGAAATGACACTAGGATCTGTGATGGATGAGAAATGGCACTCACTGTTATCTGTGTTTACTATTCAGCACACGGATGGTAAACAGCAGAGACATGGCAGCTGTTCCCTTTTGAGCCACATGATCAATCTGCACCTGTTGGAATGGATTTACGCATTTTTGACACATGGCAGAGTGGTGATTAGTTGCATCATCTCGTAGCAAGTGAAGTGCCACCTGTCACATCTGCAACACTTTCTCCTCTGTCGCCGCGCTTCTCATGAGATCCAATGTTTGGTTTGTGTAACTTTTGCGCCGGCGACTTCTGGATCTGAGGACGAGACAAATAAGGCAAAGAGGAACTGCCAACGCGACAGTTCGGATGGTAAGGAAGGGGACGAACGGGTACGCTATGTTTTATTATGAGGTTTACTTTGTATCCTCTGCATATACACACCCAGTCTGTTGGGGGAAGTTGGAATTAGCGAGTGGAGACGCTGGACTAGTTTCTCCAGATGTGCAAAGCGTCATCTGGACAGGTTGTAGCTGGCTGTAGCTGCCTGCCGCGTCCGCTATTCCGCTTTCCTGTTAGGTCCTGCTAATACCGGTCACAACTCAAACCTCCAGGTCTGGCATCATCTCCTCTTTGAGCTGAATGTCATTTTCGGAGCCCGTCCCCACGTCTGAGTCAAAAAGCGAGTGGTCCGACTCGGGGGAGGGTGTGTGTGTCTGTCTGGTGGACTGGCTGCCGCTGTCACTGTCATCCAGAGTGTCAGTCCTGGAGAACAGGCCAAAGTCCAGCAGGCCTGCAGGGATGCTACTGCTGCTGCTCTCACTGTCTCCATCGTAATAAAGGTCCTCCACCTCCACGAACCACTCAGGCCAGAACTTCCTTCGCATCCGCTCACAGAACATGGCCAGGTTGATCAGCTCTCCTGAGAAGACATTAACCACAGATGCGGTGTTTCAGCGCAAGAGTTAACAACTCAGGTATAAGGACTTTCCTCTTGTTCATTTCACAACTGTTAAAGGGGACGTATTATGCAAAATTCACATTTTACACGTTTTTGTCCTTCAAGTTGGGTCTCAACTACTTCTAAAAACAACCTAAGCACTGAAAAAACCGAGCTAGCTGTTTTTTTTGGCAAGAAGTCGATCTTGGTACCACATCCCGGCGCAATAAATAATTCCAGAATTGGAATCTTACTGCATTCAGTCGTTTCTTGTTCCTCTGGATGCTTTTTTGACTGAGCAACTGCTGCTTTTTTAAAGGTATGGATGTGTGGTTTATTTCTGCTTTATTGTTTGCTTCTGGATGGAAACATGTCAGAGAAAACAAGAAGACGAGACTGGGGCAGAGTTTCACTTTCTAGATCAAAGCATATTACATGCTAAGATGGCCCAATCAAAGATCAGACCTAAAACGAACTGGGAATCTGTGTCTTGATAATTGATGCTCACAGAAGTGCTCCATGAACTCCGATTGTTATACTGATCCTTTAACTTCTCTGTCTATAGAGAGGTAATTTTAGAGATTCACATGTCAACTTTGTTGTTTTTTTAAAGATCTGGTTGTAAAAGTTTTGTTTCTCTCATCAGTAGGAGACATGAATGCCCTTGTGATAGAGAGCTATTTTAGTATTTTTTGCCAGATTCTAATTAGAAAGAATGATTTATTATTCTCCTATCAGATGAAGTTTAAGGATTAAACACCAAAGTGTTAAAAACGTCTGTTGAAAGAAGCCACTGCCATCTTGTGGTCAAAAGTAAAATATCATTAAATATTCCTCAGGATTTCCTAAAGCCATAGAAAACCTTCTGCATAAGTCAGCTTCATTGTATCTTTACCCTTCAAATGGCTATCTTAATTGGCCACTCTTGTAATTGTATGGATTATTAGAGCTAGTCAGCCTAATTCAGAGGATAAGTTTTCATTTTCAATACAGGTTTAAGGACTACACTGAGACACTGGCTTACATAGCAGAGATTTGATTAGACTTAAAGTCAAAACTTGGAACAAAACATCCAGAACAAAGCATTATTGATGTTTCGTTTAAAAAAAAAAAAAAAAAAACTTAAATAAGGTTAAACAGGTGGTGAATCTGTGTGAACCTTTTATATGTGTTTTACTCTGGAATACGTTGTAAATAATGAAGCTGCTGTATCAGATCTTAGAGTCTCTGGTTTGGTCCTACTCCCACACATTTTTAATTTCAAAATTTCACACTTTTCCCGACTAAAATCTCAAAACGTTATTTTTTTTTAATGGTGTTTACAACATTTGTGTAACATTGAATTCATTAGGTTTTATTATGTGCGTATCAAATTTAAAAGCTAAAGTTGTTAATTCACATATTTTTTCAGATTGGTGTGAATAAATATTTATTTTAACTTAACTTGTGGTGGAAAAGGAAAAACACTGGTCCTGAATGATTATGACTGATATATATATTCATACAAGTTTGTCTTAATGATCATTTATCTATCAAATACCTTTTAGTTGACCTACTTTTACACAAGTAGTGACATACTTCTTACCCCGATAAAGTATAAGAGTAACCCTATAGTATATAAAGACATAAGCTTATCACCAATTTTACGTCATAAGCCAACACAAAGTAATTTACAATCAAGTTCTATAGAGTGCTGCTGATGACCTAATGACAGATTAAGGTGTGTTGGAACAGTGGCACATCTAAAATCCATCTGAGGGCTGCAGTTTCAGCCCTGTGGGTTAGATCAAAGCATATTTATGTCTAACAGTGGCCCAATCAAAGCCCAAGTCTAATTTAAAGAACTTCGGCAAGACTTGAAAATTGCTGTTCCCAAAAGCTCTCCCTTTCTGCTGACTCAGTGGAGTGGACGCAAATGCAGGCCAAACTTTGATTTTTATTTGTAAAACCTTTCAAAAATCATCTATTATCTTCTTTGTGTCAGTTAAAAAGAACTGCAATAAAATACAACTGAAGTTTGTGGTTGCAATACAACAAAATACGAAAAGGTGCTGACAGGACTCCAACCTTTGATGAGTTGCTCTGGCCGGGTCCCGGGTAGAGTCCACATCGCCTGAGCCAGATGGCCGAACACTGTGGCATCTAATGTTGACATCTTGGAGCCCATAAAGTATTTCTTATCTCCTACATGACAAAACAACAGATACATTAAAAGCAGAGATTTTAAAGCATGAGCTCAGCTGCTCCTCTGCCATAAAATCACAACATCACATGTCACCCTTTTATCTTTATCCTAATTAAGGATTGGGCCAGATACTTTCCAGCCAACTTCTCTCTCACTGTTCATGATGATGCTGATGATAAATGAGCTGATGAGGTCCTGCTCCTACCCAGCAGAGTGGCCAGCGTCCTCATGTCCTTCTCCATCAGCGTGTAGACCTCCTCCTTGGAGAAACGGCCGATGCCGTGACCGTACATCTCTCTGCGCACCATGCTGCCATTCAGGTGGCTCAGCAGCCATTTCAGCGTGTCGCTCAGAGGACCGTTCATCGCCAGCAGCTTCTGGGTTTCTTCCACGTTGTCCACCCACTGGCAGTATGCTATTGTCCTGCGGGAACACACAGAGTAACTACAGTTGAAAATATTAATGAGAATCGAAAGCTGCTCTGCCTCAACTTTCAGCTCACTGCTGAACTAGGAATCTCATGTTAAGGTAAAGAATTCCACTGGTAATTTTCTTTAAAAACATTGAACAAAAGCCCGAGGGTGGTGTTTTAATTTCTATTAGAACTATCCCCGAGGTGGATTAGATTCTTTTTTTATTTTCTATTTTATCTCAGATTTAGTGTTTCTTAAATGTACCTCTAATAATATGTTTGCAGAGGAATAAGTGTTAACCTTCTCTTAACATAGCAGAGAAGGTAGTTGTTGATGGCGTTTGTTGCATGCCCAAACAGGGTTAATTTACAATTTATCTTAAATCTCACAATGTTTGCTTCTCACCGCTGGACTTGGCAAATCATGTGCATCTAACGTTAAAAGTGCACCGATTGCAGTTTTGCCACCCTATCCCAAACTTAAAAATAAAAAAACAAAGGTGTGGAGTGAGAGGAGAAAATGATTACAAAGGGTCTAGAGGAAACTGGATAAAACGGGAAAGGTCACACCACCATTTTGGACGCATTTAAAACCAAAAACGAATCAATAATTATCAATATCGACTGATATAATGATATTTTACTGAGCCATATCGTCCAGCCCTATCAAAACAGATTGAAATGTGCAACATTTTTTAAAAGAAGAATGCATGCATCTTTGGGTGAGATTTGACTTTTTATTTTATGGGAGTTAATCTGATAGATTTGATACAATAATAATAATGTAGTGTGGTGTTTTGCTAATTTTGTGCAGCTCTGATGGAAAAACTGTAAAGAGTTGTTTCAGCTTCAATGTGCTTTAACCAGAGGCTCAGATCCTCTGTCTACACAAAGTTCAGTCTAATTAAAAGACGTGCACCACTATCAGTCACATTTCCCTCTGCTGCCTTCCAGCTCTCTTCATCTTATCTGCTCCTTATCCTGCCTGCTACTTGTTATGTACTTGAGGCCAAGCTGCAAGATGGCAAAAATTTTACTGAAGAGTAAAGTGTAAAACAAAAACATCTTCACATTGCAGCTTATCATTCTCTCTTAAAGAAAAGGAAACCAAACAAGTTGAACTAAAACAATCCATCGATGATCCTGATTTTAAGTTAGAATTTGTCTCAAACCACCGTTACTATAAACTGTGTTGTGCATGTGTAAGAACAAACAGACCTAACTCAGTTCTCCAACTACAGTCGTCTGTATGTTTATGCCTATCACAGAGCTATATTAACAAAACTACTAAAAGAATGACTGCTTTTCAGTGCTTATATTCCATTTGATATGTTGATTTTTCTCCATTTTTTAAAATCTGTGTGCATGCAGTCACTTAAGGTTTCAGTTGCTTTGCTCCCTGAAAACTCAATATTTATTATGAAACAGATTTTGTAAAGAGATGGAAGAGGTCCAAATGTCCTGCAGCACTCCTTCAATATAATATGTATGACTGGTTCCTTGACACAAATTCAATCAGACTCTGGGCAGTATCATGTCTGACTGCACACTGACGCTTGTATCTGATATCCCAAAGACAGACGCAGCTTTGCTAAAATAAAAATAAAAACTGTTCGATGTGTGAGATGTTAGCGAGTATGCAGTCACGGTACACGAATACCTTCCATAAAGCACATATTAATAATAAACATCCCCAGCAGTGGTTGTGTGGTATTTAAGAGCAACATGCGAGCTGCAGCCTCTGGAGCTCAGGAAACAGCCCGCTGATGCTTGCATGCATCTCATCACGTAACGAGCAACAAGCTGTCACAGTGCCCTTCATCAATAATTCAGCCCACAGGTCTAAATGTGGGTCTAAATGTGGCAGGTGGATGTAGTGGCACAGAAAGCAGCCAGGGTGGGGGGGAGGAAGGAGTGCAGGAGGATGTGGGTTACAAGACTGACCTCAGCTAATGCTATGAGGAATCCACTGAGTGTGGGGTTAAAACAAGATTTTTCTGGATGCCTGTGTCCTGATGTTATCAAAGGGATGGAAATGAAACAGCAGGTTAAAGCACAGTGTGTGTGTAGGGGATGAGAGGTGGAAGATGGATGCAGCTTTTAGGTAATGGAAAACAGCCTGTGTGTGTGTGCTGGAAGAGGGGTGAAAACAATTTCCTAGAAGCAGAAGTAGCCTGCGTTTGTTCCAGTCGATCTGGTGTGACTCAACACGCCATCAAATCAGGAGCCGTCAGGGCCGGATCAGCCCATAGAAAAATGAAGAGTATTATGCTTAAGTAAAGCTAGAGGGCCAGTCAGGGAACAAACCTTTTTTTTTTATCAGAATGACAAAGTGGACATTATGTAGTTAAAATAATGTGATCTAAGTTTGTACCAAGCTGTTATACATTCAGTCTTTCATGATGTATCAGGTCTCCAGACTGTTAATAAATATCAGAGGATGTTTTTTCTATTGTCTCCAGAGTGGAAAATGTCAATATGTTTGTATTCAGTGGCAAAAAGCTTACATAACCGAGGAAGAACAAAAGATTTCTTGTCGTAGAATGTTCTGTTAGCGTTTCTGTGGGTCGCCCCCTTACCAGTAGAGGTGCTCCTCAACCATCTTGGTGACTGCCCTGGACACGGCCACTTCTTGTGGGGTCAAGTTCTTGTTCAAGTTGACCCCCAGTTTCTCCTCCAGAAAGTCTACGATGAACTCTGACCCCGACACCTGCTCATGGTTGTACTCGATCCACGGCATCTTTCCCTGCGGTGACAGCTTCCCGTCAAAGTAGTTCTGCAGGTGATAAAAATAAATAAAAAAATAGATGAACTCAGGTATATTTAGTCCTTCGTCATTGGTACACAGGTTTTAGTTTGAAGTCGCTTTCTCTAAGGATGATAAAATACAGCAACTGTGGAGAGTCTCTGTTACCTGGTAAGGCAGATCCAACATGCGCAGGTACGTCTCTATTTTGAGGCAGAAGGGGGAGAGGCTGGGGATGCCGTTCTTTGGTCTGGAGAACTGATGGAGGATGATGGCATCTTTAGAATCCAACTCCTGCTCCTTCCTACACACACAGAGAGGCAGAACACAAATAAATAAAAGTATGCATTTAATAAAGTTCATTTTTATTCTATTTAATCGACTATTTTGAGCTCATTGTTAATAAAATGGCAGTTTCTTTCAATGAACTGATTCGTACGAATATATTTTGTCACCTGGTTTAAGCTTTACACAGAGAAGACTCCGAGTTATCAGCCCGAGATGTTCAGCACTTTAACAGATAATTTATTCATGGAGGGTCATGGAGCAATAGGTATTTTAAGCTAGCTTGAAAATATAGCTGATATGCCACTGTCCTGCTCCAGCGTATCAGCTGAGCGGTATCAAGGGCTTGTGAAGGACTTGGATTTGTAAAGTAAATGAGTCATTCTCCCCCAGCTCAGAGCAAACATTATGATCTGATCTGAGACCTGCAGCCTGGAAACACTTAGAGGTGTGCTCATTTGTAAGAAGAAGAAAACTTCATGAGGGGGGAAAAGAGAAATCAATCACATTGTCCCTCATTTTCCTGTTCACATCACAATATTCAATCAAGCAACTGTTAATTTAGTTCCTCCAAAAGGACGACTTCCCAATTTTTCTTAAGAGCTGAAATAATAGTACGCAGTGGAGGAAATAGCTTTGGTATGCAAGGCAAGATAAAAGCAGGCATGGGCTTGTTTTAGATTTTATAGAAATAATGACCTTGAGTAAAAACACAAAGGTTACACTGCGTTACTGCACTGGCAAGTTTATATAAGCAGTCAATCACAGTGAATTGCTGGCAGTTTAGCGTCCACATTAATATCAAATAAATGATGTAAAGTGACCAGCGCGGAGAAAAACTGTGACAAATCACAGTAATGATGAGGATGTAAAGGAGGAGCAGTGAGGACTTATTTTATTTTATTATTTTACCACCATTTGGTCCACACTCCTTACCAGTTAGTGGTGGTAATGTTCCATTTAGCTATTCGCCAACTGGCATTGAACAAAAAAGTAGAAGAAAAACCAATTACAGTTCCTAGAAGACAGCTTAACCTATACTTTTGACTTCTAAACTTGGAGCGTAATGTGGAATCCAATCAATTTTGGTCTCATCTGATCAGCAGATGAGACTATTCCAGATGTGGCTCCAGATGTGGCTCATTCCAGGTCTTAGGCTCTTGGACAATTTATAAAGTGTTCTGTAACCAGTGTGATAAATGTTAATGTTACAAAGGTCTTGAGAGAACTCATTATTTTAGCAAATTATGAGAGGTTTCTTGTGCGACATCGTGGTAATCAGACCCCTGGGTCATGACTGCTTTCTAATTACGGATAGATTTCAACTGGTGTCATGGCATTCCCTGCACCCTTGTAACCTCGTTTCTTCACATGCTCAATACTTTTTCCCAGTGGAGTTTTTTTTCCACATCTATTACAAATTTCACATCAACTGCACCTTTAGAAATACATTTACTTGGAAATTTGGTGATTTGTTCGCTGATTAACATGTGTTATTTTGGTTGTGATACACAAACTTGAGCTAAATTCTAGAATAAATATTTAAAAACATAGTAGTACTTTTCAAGTAAACATGGAGAGTTTTGTTCCTGTTTGCCATTCTGTTCTTCAAAGTATCAATGAGATTACAAATTGCGGTTTTAAAAACAGTCATTTCTCAGTAGGATTGACAGATCTTATTTCTAGTTTTCACTAGCTTTGCTTTTCATGGCTGGACAGACTGTTTTATTCTTGTTTGATTATTTAACTTAACTTCACTGTATAGTTTTCAATTTCTATTTTTTTTGTGTGTATTTCTAGTATTACCATTGTGTACATGTCTGTTTCCATTTGCCATGCGATGGAAGGGCATCCCTATTGGAAAGTATTCTCTTCCAGTGATGGCCCATGCTTGGCTTTTCAGTGTGACATGTTTCTTGCAAATATTGAGTCATGTTTCTGCCCATCTGTTGTTCTGTTATTGTATTATCACAGAAATTAAAAGCTACTTTCTATGTCACAAAGATTTTTTTCTTGTTTTTACTTTAGATTAATTATATCAGTGTCAGTTCAACACCATGGAACAGTTCCCAGACTCTGGTTTATGTGCAGACTGACCTCTCTTTAGTTATTGATTTGTGTAGCATAGGGCTATCTGCTGCTGTGTCCTCACATCTCCCCAGCTCAGCAGTGCAGGACATACATGAGATGCTCTTCTCTGTCCTTGAACTGTTTCTTTGCCTAGTTTGCTTGCAACTATAAAAATCCTTTACGTTCAGCATTTGTTTCGGCAAACTTCAAACTATCATTGGATTCTGTCCTGTTTGACCCTCTTTTTGCAAAATGATGACAAAGCTTTCAATGGAGGCTGGTTGTTAGTGATTGCTCTTGTGGATCCGATTTGCAGGACAAGTGCAGTCATATACATTTGAAAACTGACTGCACTCGGGTTTTTTTGTTTTGTTTTGGTCTAGCGTTCTGAAGATTTGTGTTTGTCCTGCAAGTTCCCCTTTTTGCAGCTGTTCCACTTTAATTGCAATTGCCATCTAAGGCTGTCTGGTACCTTTTGAGAGGAATTTTTAAAAAATCGCTTTCTATTGATTCCATTGAAAACTTTTTTTTTTCATATAGGAAATGTTTCCTGTGAAATGTGTTACATTTTTTCAATGAGGGTCTTAAAACTGCAAAGCAATCCTGCATTTTGTACTCGGGCTGGTGTTTGTTTTAGAGCAAACCTCCAGACTGTTTCCTCTACTTAATTATAGGGAAAACACATTTCAATAAACTTCAAGGCTTTTAAACATGCTTTACAAGCTGTTACGTTGAGCTGTATTTTATCTACTTTTAGCCTAAAGTCTGAATTAAAAAAAGGAGGAGATGAAATTAAGAACTACCTCAGACGTCCTTTTTTTAAGACAGGAAGTATCTCTCAATGAGCAGGGTAATCTAAGCTGGTTTATTGATGCCACTGCCAACAAACGCGTCACTTTGTACAAACAGATGATTCCGGTAGGCTGCATAGCCGACATCAGCAGCCTGCACGTGATTCAGCAGCGGCTTCAAACACAGCTTACAGGAGATGGGAGGGGGGGAGAGAAAACACAAACTATCAGGCCACTGTAACAGGATGTACTTACTGCCCGGCACTGGGCTGCTCCAAATATATAATCCCTCTCCTGTCAGGCACGCATTGCTGCTCTGACAATAGTCCAGTGTTATCCAATGTACTGCGATTGGAGACGCTAGAAATGTTATTTTATTGAGGGTCTTCTCTGTTGTTTTCATAAGCATCTGCGGTATCTATTCATTGCAGATGCATGTATTACAGGCCAGGTTGAGTGTGGAGCTCCAGAGTTTACACTCATTCACAACCGAGCTATTACTCTAAAATGTTTTTTTATTTTCTCCAAACATGTCTTGTCCTCAGTAGGAAGATACAGACTCCGTCCTTTAGTGTTCTTGTAAAATCCATCTATTTGTAACATTAACATTGTTATAAAACCCAATCCATCCCGATTATGGGATTATAAACACTGACTGGTGAATGATAATAACAACACGACTGTCCAGGTCGCGTGCCCACCTACCTGATGGCGAGCAGCTCGTGCAGTAGGTAGGCTGCAGCAGCCAGTAGGGCCCCCCCGGTGATGTAGAGGGTCTTCTTCCACCAGGACTCCGAGCCCAGAACCGACATGATGCCGCCGTAATCCTGCAGGGGAAAGGCGATGATGTAGCCATACAAAGACTGCTGCTGCTCGGAGCCGCACAGCCCGAGCGGCAGGCTATGATTCCGCCCCAGTTCCACCACGCACGGCCGGGAGGAGGCGAAGCCAGCAGCCCAGTGCATCCTCCTCCACCTTCGGTTACAACCACCCGGCTTCCTGCCAGCTGCGGTACCCGTTCGGCTTCATCCAAGCGCCCGGCGGGTTACCCTACGGCATGGCGGCGGCGGGACTCCGAGCTGTTCATCCAGAAAGCTGTCTGGAGTAAACATTGCCGCTCCTTCTTCCTCAGAAGATGCTCGGCGCCCCGCTCACCTCCCTCTGCGGCTTCTACAAAGCATTGTTACGCATCAGCAACGCAACGCAACGCAACGCAACTTCCGGTTGTATTTTTCTAAATAATGGCCACGGCTGAGGTTAGTTGAGGCTTTCCCAATGTTCCAATCTACTAATATTACTTTCATTAAATATGCAGGTTAGTCAAAAAAATAAATAAATAAAATTAAAAATTTAAATAATCGAAAGGCGCAGAGGTGACGCAGGGTTAAAGCGCGCGACCCATGTACGTAGTCCTCAACGCGACAGTCACAGGTTCGAATCCCGAAAAATACAGCGTGCAGTTGTAGTATAAACCTCAAGTTACTCTGACACATTGACTGACATTTAACTAATCCAGAGGATATGAAGTTGTAGGGGTATCAAAAATTACTTTTTCAAAATCACCATAAATAAAATAAATAATACGGTGTCTCTGAAGATGAGTCTCACCCAAGCCACATATATTACATTTGCAATTCATCTTTAATGTATACAGTGTTGACTAATAATTAAAAAAAAAAATCAAATAGTAAACAAGTTTGAGATAAAGAAAGGCTGGCAAAAAGCACTAACAGATTTAAAGTAAAAGAAAGCAGACTTTCTTTTACTTTGTAACAACAGTGACATCATTTCCGCCGTGGAGGAGTTAAATTCCGTCACCTTGATGTAGTTTTCCTATTGTCTGATGGGGTCACCCCGCCCTGAAGAGCCTCCCGTAGCGTCCCAGCGAAAATACTGGCTCCTTACGTCACGCGCGTCTTTGATAATATTGAAACAATTTCCCAATAACATAAACGTAGCCGACAAAGACGCCAATAAAGCATAATTTACTTAATTTGCAAAATCGGTCAACTTAAATGCTCCAGTGTTGCCTTTTGTAATACTTAAAACACCGTTTTTAAACACGCTCAAAGAAGAATGAAGTACAGGAAGGCTGCTGTGACACAAGTTCAAATATAAAATGGGAGCAAATAGTTTTGTACTCACTCTGGCCCAACCTCGAAAGTGAACCAGGACTGTCATATTGACGGCTCAGTCCAGCAGGAGCAGCCGAGTTGGGAATTTGTTTGTTGGGCATGCCGAGGACAGGAGGACGGAGGCAACTCGAGGAAAAACGAGCGTGGAGCTTAATAGTTAGACGCCATAGTCCAAAATGTCCCGCTGCTGGTGTCTGCGTCCACGTCAGGGAGACAGACTCCGACGACATGGGTGAACTAATTGTGGACCTTTAATCTTTAAAGGTGTTTAGCGCTGCTATGGCGACTGTGCAGTCGCGCGCCTTCTGGGAACGTGCGCGTTAACAGCGCGAGCTTTTGTTATTCTTCACAGCTGGGGGTTGACTGCGAAAAAACTGTGGGCTCATTAATATATAGAATAAATGACATTTTTTTTATTAACAGGTAGTCACAGTTATGTCCTTGGAGTCATTAGAACATTAGTCAATGTTGAGAATAAGTCAAACATGACTTATTCTCTGCTGCGGGGGACATTCTGGATTACATAATATCTCCATAGAAGACCCATTATAATCCCAGAGGAAGCGAACCCCTCCCCCTCTGGCTGGGCTTAGAAGCTAAATATGGAAACTAGGAAGCTGTGTTTTTATTAGAAGACAGACAAAAATAATAAAAAAATTCCAAGATGTATAACAGTGAAAAGGTACACTTTAATAGAGTAAGATGCATTTTGATAAACATTCACTGATGCAGAATGGCATATGATGGAAATAACGATATGCTCTGACACAGAGAAGTCTTAGAAATACTCCAAGGAAAGCTTCTTTCCATGTATCGACCACAATAACAGTTTGACTAAATCTCATGTCTTAATGACTAGTGCACAGAGGTCATTCTATACCAAGTCTGTCTTTAATCCTTGAATAATCTCGGTCTCTAATTGGCGTTTCACAGCTGACCCGAGGGACACCAAGATTCCAGCTACACACCTCAATCCCTGTTTTCTCTCTTTTTTTTTTTTTTTTTTTTTTTTTTTAAACAAAGTGGTTCAGCTGTGTGTGGCTTCATTGTGGCCCCCAGGGGAAATGCTGCTAGCCTCAGCTTCATCATCCTGCTTGACAGCATGGAGGGCATAGTTGATTTCAGTGTTGTTTGTCCAGCTCCAGGCTCCAGAGATCGGGTTATACAGCATTCCTTGGACAGACTGCACCAAGAAACCATCTGAGAAGGGAGAGGAATGCAAAAGATACAAACCGTGATCATACAAAGTAATTGGAATAAACTATTTGGGTAAAATGCAGACAAGGAGTTAACATCTATGTGGGATCTTAGTTGGTGCTTTTCCCTCTTATGGACATTTGAGACTCACTGGACTCCAGGAGGCGCTCCAGCTCCACGGGGCTGATGAACTTCTCCCAGTCGTGTGTCCCTCTGGGAACGATGTGCAGCAGCTGCTCGGCAACGACGATGGCCAGCGCATACGACAGGTTGGTTTTATTTAGAGTGGTGATGAAGAGTGAGCCTCCTGGCTGCACAGACACAGAGAACAGGCTTAGCTCAGAAAATTCTGACGTTTCTGGATCGTAATGCATCAAAACATAGAGGTGTAATAAGCTACTGTATTTTTGCCACACGTTGAGACGTCTCTGCCAGTTTTTTTTGTTGTTGACATTTCAAAGTTAATGTAATTATCTTTAATACATACACAGACATATATTTTTTAAAATTTTATTTTATGGTTCATGGAGAGAATCCAGCTAAAATTAGCATCAGATGAACAAAGAGTTTAAAAAAACTGAAATCAGGACTGAAATGATTAATCTGATTAGTCGTTTATTAAAATCATAATCTACTAATTTAGTAATCAATTAATGGTTAACTAGAGTATAGACTCTTCTTTTGCTACAAACAAGCGTGCACTAGATGAATTCTATTTTCTTGCATTGTGGGCAATAAAATTTTAATTTTGTTAGTTGTTTTTTTTTTAAACAATGGAATTATTTGTTTATTGTATTTTTATTGCATTTCTAGTATTTCATTGTTCAAATGAAAAATGTGAAGAATGTGGCAAACCTTTAAGATTCGATGAATCGTCAAAATAATCTGTGAAATAATTGATTACTAAAATAATCGCCAGCTGCAGCTCTATCTGAGATAAGAAGTCAACAACGGCACCATATGCACGCTGTGGGCGCTCAGGTGAACGTGTGTTACCGTAGCGATGTAAACAGCCAGAGAAATGACAAAAGCGTAGAGACGATGCACCTTCAGAACGCGACTGCAGCAGATGGCGAAAGTGTCCAAGTCGGCCAGATGCTCCACCACTTCAGACGCCACGACGGCGTCGAACTGGGTGACCCCCTGCTGCACCTCCCCTTCGCCGGAGAGCTCCTCCAGGGTGCAGGCCCGGTAGGACACCCGGTCGCGGAGGTCCGGGTCGTGAGCCACGTGCAGCTGGGCGATGCGGACGCTGTCTTCTACCGGATCTATACCCGATACGGTGGCTCCCAGGCGACCCAGTGGCTGTAGAGGAGAGATAAACCAAAAAACAACAGTTGATTTTATTGAAGAAAAACATTATTATTACCAGAATTTGGCCTTGTGTTAACGTTGTTCCAAAGATTTAGTCTTCTGATTCCTAAGAAACAACAGAAACAACAGAGTTCGTATAATAACTGCTGTCCTGTTTATGGCGTTAATATTTGCATTTTTTTTTGTGACAAAACACCACAAAATTTGGAAAGTATTAATCTTTTGGGCACCTTGCACTGATGATTATGGAAGTTATGTTGAAACAGAACCAATTGTTTGTGCTAAGAGAACCATTTGTTTTCTCAAACAAAAAATTAATAAAAAGTCTCATTTGGGAATGTATCAAACGGACACGTAAGTAAGGCCTGTCATTATAAATTTTGCTGTCACAATTGTTGGGGCAATTATTGCGATAAACCATACATCATTATTTTGAGACCATTCTCAAGCAATTAATTTTGCAAATACAAAATTATAAACTGTAAACATAACTGTTCCGCAAAAAATAAATAGTGATTGTCAGGAGGGAAATTATTGAGCTAATTTTAGTTTCTGTGATTTATGTTCAGTCAATTATTAACCACAGAAAATGATTGGTATAGTGTGTACAGCAAACGAGCAACAGATCGCATATCATTTTCAGAACATTTGATAAAATATTCTGACAATCCTGTTATGTTAGGCGTTGATTACACTGCCCTCTTGTGGAGAGATGCAAATATTTGCCCAGGAGGCTTCATTCATTCATTCCCCCATGTCTGATCCACTCTGATGGGCAACGCAACCCGACACACAGTAAACATCTCTGATCCTAACATGGCCTTATATAGGCGTGCGTGCGAGTCTCCATGAATATGACAGGATGTGCCCTACGGAGGCCTGATTTTGTCATCCCAGATCACACAACCGAGCCGGTTATGTCCTCCCCTCAGAACACAGCTGTCCACCCATCAACAATAACAAACAGATAAACAACTGTGGACGACTGGCTGTCCAGTCCACCACACCGCGACCAGTTAGACCACAAGAGAGTAGAGCCGGGACGACACCGGAGTGCGTGTTTTCACATGCGGATTGGAGTCGGCTGCCACTGAAACGTGAATGAAAAGCTTCAATGCGACAGAGAGAAAAAAGAAAAGGAAAAAAAAAACCCAGCAAGTAGACAGATACTACATAGCAGGATGTGTCTCGATGTCTGCGTTGTTCCCCCAAACAGAGAGGAGAGGAAACCCCCCCCCAAAAAAATAGATCTTCACCTCTGAGAGCAGGCCTCCGCCACAACCCACATCCAGGATTCTCAGCCCTGCCAGCGGTTGTCCGGGGTGACGCTCTCTCTGCACGTTCAACAGATTATCCCTGAAAAGATGGCAGAGCCGTCAAAAGTCTCGCATTCAAATTTGCTGTGGAACAGAAAAGTTTTCTTTCAGTCTGGATAAAAATTGGCTCATGGTGTCAACAAGTCAATACATTTTAAGACTTTGTAAAATCTTTTTTTAATGCCATTTTGAATACAAGACAGGAAAAAACTCAATCGAGGGAATAGCTGTGGGCTGATGATGCATTTCAATCAAGCAGAACTAAAGTAGAGAAAACCAATGTCGTCCACCCAACTAGCGATAAATTTGCACTCGCCAATGATAGATGTAAAAAAAAAAGAAGCTATCTAGCAAGCAACGATATGCTAGCAGCTAGTTAGTGTTAGCCTCAACCGCTTCGAGTCACAGAATGCAATAAAGATGACTCAAGCTTTTGCTTGATACAAAACTACCAGATTAAATAGTCCTGCCATGCTAAAATGTAAGACGTCTGACTGACATATTAAACGCCAACTTCCTTTTTATTTAAATAAATTTAAGACATTTTAAGGTCTTCATGTTATATATGTAAATTTAAGACTTTTTAAGGATGAGTGGCACCCTGTAAGAAGCAGGAAATCCAAGATTCAAAACGCTTTTCAGTTGTTTTTCAAAGTGTAAAACCCAAATAGGTCTTAAGAACTGGAACCAAGCAAGTCCGTGTAAGAGTTCACTACACTTATCTCATTCTGTTCCATGTGGTACTTTCTTTTCATTCCAGAATTATGTTGATCTTCTACATATACACATATTTAAAAAAAATAAAATAAAAAAATAAGTCTGCAAAAAACAACTAACCGAACCGAAAGACTGACAGACTCACCGTACAAAAGGCACCCTGAGGTCGTTCATGGCATGAAGGGCAGCAAACTCTCCCTCTTCATCCCACCACTTGTTGGCCAGCAGCTGGAACCTCTTCACCTCGCCGGGGTCCACAGTGGTGTGGACGGCTGACCTAACGCTGCACATGGTTCACGAGTCATTATCTTGTCAAACAAGAAGACATTAAATGTAGCTTTTGAGTTTCATTCTACAGCAGCGTGAACTTGATGCTGTTGCTTCTCAACGCCGCACTGATCTGCATTTAGAAATATAGAACAGATTTTTTTTTTTTTTTTTTTTTACAGAAACAGTCTGCTGGGTTTCCTTATCTATAAAGCTTTTGTAAAACTAATCTGAATAATAAACTGAACTTGTTTGGTAACTGGGATCGGTTGGAGTTTATGTGTGATTTGATTGAACTGACATTTTGTGAACTGGTTTGTGAATTGGAACCATGTAATTAAACTGAATTTAGTTAAATAGAATATAATATGTCTTAACAATATACTTTTTAAATTAACAAATAAATTTAGCTAGAAATGAGGTTAATACATCCTTTTGTATTAGGGGACAGCAAATTTATATGACATTTCCTCACTCAGTCTATTTGTAATCAAAAATGAATTGTTCATGGAGAATTCTATGTTATGTAGGATCATTTAAAGCAGATTTTTCATTGAACATTTTTAAACAATTACAAAACGTGTTAGCATTCGTTTATGACCAGTTGAGCACTAAGGGTGTCTGAGTTTGGTTCCCATATGGAGGACCAAAGGTAATCGGAAACACGTTGTTTTTCAGACACGAGAGGCTCAGCTGGTTATCAAACCACCCAGCCTCGGTTCCGTTAAGTTACCCGGTCTGGTGCATCCCTGCACAGGCGCTCCTCTGCTGCCACAGTGTCCGCTGCTTACACACCGCAGCCCAGCTGAATCCGCTACGAGCCGCCGCTCTCTGGAAGGCGGAGGTCGCTTTAAAGCCCTTCAGCCCGAACAAGAGACGGCCGAACTTGTTGGAGTACATCTCCCTACAGTCGTCAGCTGTGTCACCCCCTTCTTGTTTGTTTCCTTCTTCTTCGTCTGCTGCTAGGTTTTAATGGCAAACCTCACCACACTGCATTACCGCCACCGACTGGCAAGGAGCGTGAAATAAGAGAACATAAAAGTAGAATTTCCAACCTTCTTCTGAATTTTTAAACAACAATCTTCCTTTCTTATCTTCAAATTGTTTCTGGCATTTTTCTTTAATTTTCATTTGAATGCTGTTTTTCTTCTTCGGCTGTCTGGTTGGAGCGGTGGGCGTCAAGACGCCTCTACCGCCACCTTCTGGACGTGATAGTCACCCAGGTTTGTTTCTTTCAGTTTTACATATTTTTCTTCACCTTTTCCAAGTGTTATTGTTAGGTTGTAAAGTGCTGTTTGCTCTCAAAGAGTGGACTACTTTACTATTGTGAACTGCCATTTAATAACGCCAGTTCACCAATTTATTTTTTTTCTTAACTGAAATGCATAATAAAGCAGTGCTATACAAACATGACAAAAACGTGTAATTGATGTTGTTCTAACACATTTCACATTATAATATAATATGGTCTTATTTTTCCTTTGGTGTTACAATTCAACACTAATATTTTCTACATCTTTTTGAAACCTGTCATAATTAGATATTGAGCAGTCATGTTTTGGTCAGGAAGCTATATTTAACCCTTTTTCTCTCTGCTCTCGTATTATTTTCCGTATTGTAGCAATAGCTGTCACCTCTCCGATGGTAGTTTTGGGGGTCAACTGATGAGTAATCCCTGGAGTCTTAGTCCTCATTTGCCCTGAATTTGAATCTTTTCTCAAAGGCAGCTTGGCTTCGTACTGGCATCTTCTAATTGTTGATCACTGGATGAGTCTTCACCATTTCAGTGACTTGTCACCAATCCAATTGGAACAGTTGTACGTTTCTCTGGTCTTGATTTACATTTGAAAGGTGTCTGAAATTTTAGATGACAACCTAGCATATTTAGTCTTATACACATTTTCAATTCTCTAACCTAACTTTTTAAATCCAAGGTACACCAGTCTTCTGAACTGAACTTTGCAGTTACTTTGAGTATACGTTTTCCAAATACAAAGGATCTGCTAATACTTTTAAGACCTTTTTTCCATTTAATCTCAAAACAGGACTAACTTCTCACAATCCACAAACTGGCTTTGTAAGACGAGGCAAGGGGCTTGCTTTTCCTCATCTGCTAAATCTAAATCGACATTGACAAAGGCCACTACCCAATCACATTTCTAATAAATCTTAATCTTCTGGTTCGACAATAGCAGTATTTAAAATTACATGAGACAAAACAAGGAAGAAAACGGCTTTATTGGACATCGTACAACAATGTGAGAAGGGAAGAAAATGTTCATATTATGTTTTAAAATGGTACAACTTCAGATTTTAGTGTGATTAAACTCTGCATAATGAAATCTAGCATTCAAAATGTATTGTTCATCAGTCACACTTTAAAAATTACAGCATATTTACAATAAAAGAAATGTATGAGGGGGGTGTTCACCTACACAACTGCCTCTATAATGAGACAAGCCTGCTCAACTCATGGAATTTTAAGCGGGTAAATGCACAGATCCAGATGTCGACTGTGCTCCTCAGCGTTTGCTTCGATGGGATGGGGATGCGGACCTGGAAGAGAGGCGGATGGCGCGACATTAATGATATATTTAGCGCTCAAAGCATACGCTACAACATGCAAAGACAATTTCTGCTTCCCAGCCATCATAGCAAAGAGACTAATGTCCTATACGGCTATACATAGGAAACTACCATGAAGACAGTGCAAAGCAACAAACAGTTTTACATTTTACTACGAAGATCCTCAAAGGCAAAAATGACCCAAGGTGTACTGAACATATGGCATAGAAAACAGTCATAAGCCCTGTGTTGTATAACACTTGATTTTACAGTTGAGCACTTTGCGGCAACGACAGTCAACATTTCTCTGAAAATACAAATTCAAGTGAGACACACAACAAACAGAGTAAGTAGAGGGAATAAAAAACGAATACTACCTTGATCGTGACTTAGACTTGTGTTTGCGGCTTGCCTTCTTACCAGACTTGTGAGATTTTTCCACCGACCTTGACCGGCTACGTTTGGATTTCTTAGATTTCTTTTCCTTGCTAACTTCGGGGGTGGGAGATCTACTCGAGTCGGAGTCTGAGCGCTTCTTGCTAGCTTTGCTGGAGCCTTTCTTAGACGATTTGCCATCTTGCCGAGAGCGCTTGTCGCTCTGGGAGTCTGTCAAAGAGTCGCTCTCTTTCCTTTTCTTTGCCTTGTCGTTCTCCTCTGTAACAGAGCTTCCTTTTTCCTTCTCCTTGTCTTTAGATCTAGGCTTCTCTTTCTTTTTGTCTGAATCTTTTTCTCTGTCTTTATCTTTCTTTTTCTTATCTTTTTCATGGCTTCGACTTCTGTCTCTCCTCCTCTCCCTGTCCCTGCTGGAGGCCTTTTGTTTGTGTTTGCTGCTCCGACTGTGACTGCTGTCCCTACGCTCCCGGCTCCTCTTCCTGTCCTTGTCCCTAGCTCTGTCTCTGCTGCGACTGCGGCTGTTTCTGCCCCTACCCCTGCCTCTGTCCCTGTCCCGCTCCCTGGACCGGGACCTACTCCTGCGGTTCCTGTGCTCTCTGGAAGCGCTGCGCTCCCTCTTGTGGCGACCTGAGCGCTCTGCGCTGCTCCTCCTCCTGTCCCTGGCCTTCTCGCTGCGGTGCCTGTGGGAGCTGTGGCTGCGGCTGCGCCGCCGGGCTTTGCGGGACGAAGAGCGACTACGCCGTCTCTTCCTTTGCGGGGACAAAGACCGAGAGGAGCTACGGGAGGATGCAGAGGAAGACGAGGACGTGGAGGAGGAGCGGGAGCTGCTGTGGCTGGAGGTGGAGCGGGAGCTGCTGCTGTGACCGTTGGCCGGGGAGTCGCTGCCGCCTCGCCTCGATAGTTCCTTCCCTCGGCCTGAGTGCTTGCCCTCATCACTACGGGACCCGCGCCTGTCTACCACAGACTCTGGCTCCTTCTCGTTTACTTCCTGTTTGTGTGCATTTTCTAACTGACCCTCACTGTATTCCCCCTTTTCTCTGCTCAATCTCTCCTTCGCCATCTCTTCTGGAAAACACACAAAGATTAAAAACAAATGTAAGAAGAACTTTAGTTTTAAATAAAGTTGTGGTAAGTGGTTCTCATTTTGTATAATTTACATTTTTTCATAGACTTTTGTAAAAATGTTTTTTTTTTTTTTTTTACATATTTCTTAAAAGCATCACCAAAACTTGATTGACAGAACTAAGACCCTCCTCCTGGTTGTGATTGGTTATTTCTAACCAAATTGCATTTCTGTAGTTAGCACAGGAGAACACAGAGTAGCTAAATGTTTTCATATTATTTGTCATTCTAATGTCCTGACATAATTAGTTTTAACAAATATGTAAAAAACATTTTTATAAATGTTAACTCCTAAAGCTTTAATTCCTTTTCATGTAAATGCTTCCTTCAATATCAAATTAAGATAACAAAGGACATAAGGAAAGGAAGAAAAATCTTTATAAGCCAAGAAAACAATGAAAGAAACAACAATACACAGCGGGGGAAGCAGAGTTTTACAAAGGAAAAAAAAAAAAGAAGTAAGGACACAAAGTAAGGAAGAATCATATTTAGTGAAAAAGAGGGAATTACAAATATCTTTTCATACGTTTCCAGGCATGGAAAAATCCAAAAGGAAATTTCACACTTTCAGACTGTACTGGAACTTTATTTTTTCTAAAATGTTTCAAACTACACCTACAGTCATAAAATGTCTAAATGGAAACTTTTTCTCCTTGTATTGATGTGAGACAACAACAAAAAAAATTCAGTCCCTTTTAAGTGCTAAAAAAAAAAAAAAACTACTTGAGACTCACCACGCGCAATCAGAGCTTCTTGTGCCAGTTTTTCCTGCAATTCCTGCTCTTTACGGCGGAAGGCGTCCTGCTTCGCTCGGATGCGGTGGTGCAGTTCTTCCTCGTCTGTCTCCGAAGAGTCAGACCCTCGAGCGCTGCGAGCGTCGTCGTCCTCGCTTTCATCTGAGCCGTAGTCACCAATCCCGCCTGCCACAACAGAGCCCCCCCCAGACCGTTCAATCATTGGAAGGAAAACGAGATGCATTCTCACAAATAATAAAACCGACTCAAGCACAGGAACCCCCACGAAAGGCACTTAATCCTATGTAAATCTGCAGTCTTCACTGATAAATCTAAATCAAAAAATTTTTTTAAAAAGAAAAAAAAAGAGCATGCTTTTGTGAAACTAAACAGAAAACGTGTCTTGAACAATCTTAAAAACTAATATTTTGCCATCATGTCTTAAAATTCTTATTGTTTTACCCAATATAACTCCAAACCATGATTTCTAAGCACCCCCCACCCCTCCATTCCTAACCCCCCCCAGCGACAGAAAAAGAGGTACTCACTGAGACCGGTCAGAGAAGCCAGTGCACTTGACTGTGCCAGCTGTTTTGCAGGAGCTTTGATTCACATCAACAACAGGAACAACATGTTAAAACACAAACTGCCATTGTCTCTTAACGGAAGAGAGTTGCTAGAGAAGGGGCCACAGATTTAGCACTAGTCACAAGAGCTGCCGTTGGTAACAAGAGATTAAAGCAAAAATGAAAATATATACAAAAAAAAAAGAAAAATAGAGAAAAAAAGAGAGGGTTAACAACAAACTTCAAGTCAAACAGGGAAAGAAACCAATCTGTACTAATGCAGTAACTTCAATAAACCATGTCACTTGCTCCCATTAGAGGTGAATTCAGTGACTACAGACACTATCTCGTTTAGCTTTAGATTTTTTTTTTTAGATCATTTATCAGAGGCATGCTCTCTCTCTCCGTCTGGTGCATTAGCAGAGAATGGTTGAAAAAAAAAATGCATATAAGATAAACTCCATATGATGTTCAATCAACTTTCTTACATGTGACTAGATTATAAACATTATCATCCACATCATTTATCTGCAGGCTTGTTGGTGAAAACAACTGGTGATGATATGGAGAGGGAAAGGGCAAGCAGACCTCGAGTGGCTTTTCTGTGGGTATCCCTGGCAACGTGCATGATCTCCTCGTTGGTGACCGTGAGGAGGATCTCAGTCAGGAGAGTTTTAGTGATGCCCATCTGTAGGAGGGATGTAAACAAACGGGTTCATGTTTGACCTGGCATCAGCCGGCCGTTTATGGCGTTGGGATGATGTGACGGAGGGACCGACCAGCAGCTCCTCCTTTAACTCGTCGGTTAGTTCTGGTTCGCTGTCCTCCGCTGGCGGAGACGGGCTGCGGGCGGTAAACTCTCGCTTCACGGCTATCTTCTCTTCGCTCTCGTGCTCGTCGTTGCCCTCGTCGTCGCTGTCCTGATTTCAAAAGTTAGCAGGGATTGGGAGTCGATACTACTTGACAACAACAAGAAAATAACCCAGAAAAAGTCCAGCGTCAAGATCCAAAAAGATTCTTACAAATTTGCTCTTGCGGGGCAAACGGGGCCCCTCCCCATCCATGCTGACTTCGTGTTCTTTCCCGTCGTCCTTTTTCATTTCGGCGCGCTCCTTCTCCATCCGCTCTCGCTCCAGCTTCTTCTGCTTCTCCCTGTCCATCTTCTCCAGACCCTCTCGGATCCATGCTGGCAGCGTGCGACGCTTTACGGCGTCTGAAGAAAGTCAACATTATATAGGTATTTAATTTGTCAGGAACCATCATCGAATAATCACATTCCTGTCTACAACATGAGATTTTCTTTTAGCTTGTTGACTTTTCAAATTAATTTGTTATGGCAAAACAGTAACAAACTATTGAATGTAAAAATATTTTTTTTAAATCATAAACTGTAGATTAATTAAATATCTACAGATAAAATAAAAACACCTGAAATTTTTGAAGATTTTTTAAAACAGTATTTTTTTTTTTTTGCACAAGCTCATATGTGAAAAGTCTGACCAGACAGACTGTCTATATAAATATTGAGCAGAATGGACAGAATTAGACTGACATGTCGAATTCAAATCAAAAGGAAAATACATCACTTTCTTCTTCTACTAATATGTGTGTCATGGTTTAAATGGTTTTCTTCCCGAGTGTCCTGTATTTAGCCCCATCAGCTGGCTGTGCTGGATTTTATTTCTGATATTTAGGGATATCAGAATAAAGAGGACAAAACAGATATCTGCACTTTTCATTTGTAAAAAATGTTGAAACGCGCTTCCTCTCTTCGCAACTATGTACTACTCTGCAACATAAAGTCTCAAAAAATACACTGAGATTTGTGGTTGTAATGTGAAAAGGTTGAAGGACTGAATACTTTAGCAAGGCATTGAATATGTATTTAAATTCCATCAGGTTTACAAAGTAATGCAGAGTGAAACTCACCTAGAGGAGCCAGAGGAGCCAGAGGAGCTGGGGCCTCTGGAGGCTTGACGGGGAGCTGAATGGGGGATCGGGGCCGGTCCCTGAAGCCAGGCGGTCGGGTGTCCCGCCTGCTCTGAGGGGGGCCCTGCCAGTACGGGGAGTGAAACCCCGTGGGAGTCTGGGGGAAAGACGGAGCGGCACCGTGCTGCGAACAGACAGAACAGGCTGAAAATTAAATACTGGACCAAAGCATAGAGCTCATCATTTCTTCCATCACTATAGTTGTTAGCCAGATGGACAGATTTCCTACCGGAACCTTCTGGAAAGTCAACGGTGGCCCTCAAAAGGATTTTATCTTTACATCTGGTTGTCTTTTGTTACTTTATATTCAGAGAATTAAAGTTGCTTTTGATTCAGGCTCAGTAACATACAGCAACATTCTGCTACAAACTCCTACTCTGAATAAATACTTGCCATGTTAAGATGCTTCTTTTTAGAGCAGCTAATCAAATGATGTCTGCTGTAGAGCTGCGAAACTAACGATTATCTTAGTGATCGAATAATCAATCGATCATTCTATTTTTTAACTGTACTTAAAAAATACCACGCTATATACATTTTCATTTAAGACTTTTCTATTCAATATTAGAAATCCATTCAAATATACAAATAATTGAATTCTCTTTTTAAGTAAGAAAATAAATATTTTATGGCTTGATTTCAACATAGCATTCTTTCAATCTTATGCTGATTATTTTTGGAAGTAACCGATTAATGATGACTGTTAAAAATGTGCATAATATGACATTTTTTAAAAAACATTTTTAACAGAATTTGAACGTGTGAAGATAAAACTGCCACCTGAGAAGTTTTAGGTGAGCATATTTATAAAGAAGGATTCTTTGTTTATCTTGAATCCAAAATGTAAATAATTTTGGTACAGTTTTGGCATAATCACTGCTCTCAGTGTGTTTTTTCTTTCAACAAATCCCAAGTCTGAGTCAGTAAAATCCAGTTAATTAACCGGTTACTAAATTAGTTGACTTCTACAATAAATTCATCACAATTAATCTGATTAATGGTCTCAGCCCTTCTCTGTTCTTAGGGGAACATAAACTAGACGTGTTTGCTGTCTCAGCAGATCCTCTCTGTTTTTCCTAATGACACGATGGACGTCCAACTTCTATAAAAAATTCGGGTGCCTCACTTCATAAGCTGAAATTTGCAAAATGATGCAGAACATCTGCAGCCTGGAAACTTTAACATTTTATTAAACACTCCAAACATGCAGAGTGTAAAGCATTACGTGTGGACAGAGTCTCTGACGCAGCTAGACGCTGGCGTCCAGCACAGACGTTGCGGACTGCCTCTTCCTCTGCTACTCGCTTCTCACACTAAAACCCAACAAGCTTCAACAGTTTCTACCGCAGCATCTGCATACCTGATAATCAAACTGGTTCATGGCCATGGGGGCCATGGCGTAGCTGTCGGGCTGTGCCCCATACCCATGGCTGTTCTGGGAGTAACCCCCGCGGTGGGCTTCAGAGTTGAACTCCACGCTGTCCTGGCTGTTGCTGTCCTCATTCGGGGCCACCACGTCCATCGGGCCGGACCCCGGAGGAATCCAGGGCTGCTCGGGTGGGGGCGGCGGCGGTGGAGGGGGAGGGGCCTGACTGTGTATCCCCCACTCTGCAAAGCAACATATCACCATTTACTTATTATATGCTTTCCACACTTTCCAGTAAATCCCATCCTTTATACTAATTTGTTCACACTGATTTCTGGGTGAGAGGTGAAACCAAGACGGGTTTCGCATCTGACGGTTTATTGAGGCTTCACTCAATAAAACGAGTTCAAATGGCTAAATATGTAATATCTGCAGATCCTGGACTGATTCTGTGCTCCTGCAGAGATGGAGAGTTTTTCATTTTTATCAAAATTTATCAAAAGGCAAGATTATCATGGAGAAAATGATTTGTTTTTCCAATCAAAAGCAGGTTAGGTCAAAACACAAAACATCTGTCTTTTAACAATCACACTTTAAATTCCCTCTCATTTCATAGTAAATATGAACATATTCATCCAGTGACTCGTACTCAAAAGGAAACTTTTTATTTATTTGTGAGCATATAAAAAACAATTATGAAATCCTGTTTTTATTGCTAAGAGAGTTCTTCCCCCATTTGTTTCAATTGAGCACAAATGAATGTGCAAACTGGATTCATTTTTATAGAGAAAACGCAAGCTCCTTTTTAAGTTTCAGATCTTTGATGATTTTCACATTCAATTTCTACAAAAAATTAAAAATAAAATCTAATTTTTTTTTATTGCTTGAGCAAAAATCCTAATCTAATTTTTAGGGATTTTAATTTTTAACAGAAGTTTCGTTTTTTTTTTTTTTTTTTTTTTTTTCTTCAAGGATTACTTTTGACTTAATTATTTTGGCAAACACAACAAAAAGTTTGAACACTCCTGGTCTCCCATGTGTGATTGTGAATCTGCCTCACCCTCAAAGAGTCACATGGATGCAATTTGCATAAACAATAAAAAAAAAAAAAAGCAACTGAAATCACTGCCTGTTTTCATAAGCACAATTTATACAGCTACCTTATTGGAAGAGGCAGATAGTGACTAGTTACATTTACTCAGTTTTACTCGAGTAACTTTAGAAAAGTTTTACTTAAGCATCTTTTTTTTTACTTCTGTGAGTAATATTTTAAAACAACACTGCTATTACATTTGTCAAAAACACCTCTGATAACTTATTTGAATGAACAACAATTTTCTTAATCAAAACTGCACAAGACACAATCACAGCTACACAGTTTATGTCAGAATGAGACTTCTTGTTTTCACCCGACGATCCTGGAATTCGAGTGACGATACAATAACATGTTTACATTGTCAATTATTGCACTAATCTTACTAATCTAGGTGTTCCCTGATCCAAGTTTTACAATTACTATTGGTTCTCCCCATCACATGACCTGCATTTCTCAGAAGCAGCAGGACAGTGAACTGCTGAAACACCAGTTACATTACATTTTACAACATTCACAGCAAATGACTAAGTTCACAAACCTGGAATAACAGCCTTTCCTGGATGCTTTTTCCAAACAATTCAATAGAAATGCTATAAATGTAATACTTAAAACGTCATATCAAAACAAAGCGTGAAAAAAAAAAAGCTAGCCTAGCATTCACAGTATGTGTGGAATCAGAGACATGAAGCATTACTTTAAAGTTCTGATCTTTTAGTTGGAGCAGAATTGACCTGAGAAGTGGCTCTCGAGAAAGCCTACAGTCAAATCAAAGTATCCCCCTCACCCCCTCCAGCGTTTACCTGGTTGCCACATCCGTCCAAACCCTGGTTCACCCTGAAAGGCTCCATGGTTAGCCGGCGGAGCAGGTGGGCCAGAATCATGGCCGGGGAGGTCCTGACCATTGGGCTGAATGCTGTGCGGTTGTGTTCCTGTTGACTCCTTTTGGGCTATCCAGGCCTGTGCCAGAGCAGCCCAGTCCACTTGACCTAAATAAATACCAAATAATCCCAACATGTCAACAGATAATCACAAACAATCGTGCAGCGGTTTTCTTATTGGAGAAAAGGAAAAAAAAAAGTTTAGGACGTGAACGCATCTTTCACTGACCTGGGTCATGCTGGTGCTGGAAGGACTGCATCCATTGCTGCTGGCTGCTCAGAGGCCACTGCGGCCACGGTTGTCCTCCCTGGTCCCACATCTCTCCTCTCCGCAGTAATACCTGCAATATCCCGAACAAGTGACATTCAGGCTCGTTTAAGACGACATGCGCAGGCTAACGCACCTTACAGGACAGCCTCTCACTAACAGCCAGAAAAGCGCCAACGTTGCCGCTGGGCTCACTAGCTAAAAACGCCGGGGATTCCTGAAAATTGCAGACAGCTTTTTCAGCTGTTGTGTTGGATACAGTCGAGGTGAAGCGACGGGTCTTATGTCATGTTGACGTGCGAGACCAAAATAAAGCGCACGGGCAGATGAAATGCCAACCTCCAAGACAGCCTCGGACATAGAGCTAAGGAAGCTAACGTCGGCTAATGTTAGCTAAGATTTCGAGCTCGCAGGGGACTCGGTTGTTATCTCTAAGGCAACATGGGAGCGAGTCTGTGGCTCGTCAAACGGTGAAAAGGGGAGTAGACGTCAAATTAAACACGCGTGCTTTTCTTAGCGGAACACAATTCCCACCTTTTCCAGTCTGCTTCTCTCCGGAGATGCGGTTCAAATCAAAATGGCTGCAGTTAGCAAGATCTGTACAGGAGGAAGCGGAGCTGTGCTGCCTTCACTGAAAACTGGGAATATTGAGATGCAAGTTTAGGAGCGGCAACGATGTGTCACGCTGCACGTAAACACAACGAATTAATTTGTATGTTCAAAAAGAAAAAAACAACATTCTTTAAAAATAAAGAATTGTGGGACTTTCTTAGAGGTGGGAATTTTTTATTACTTAAAATGTATATAGCTTTCATATATCAGGATTTTCTGTTTCAATAAACACTTCAATAAAACAAACAAGGGGAAAAAAATTAATATCAGTCAACTAAATATTGAGCCAGACCAAAATCCTTTATTAGCTTTTTAGTGGTGGATGAATTAAATACTTTTTCTTTTGGATTTCACTTTGCGGTGCAAAGGAGTCGACGAGCGCACATAGCATCTAAACGCAGCACCAGTACAATCTTTGGTGGGTGAACCATCACAGGCGAATCAAAATTATAGCGGGCCCAAAGCAGAACAGCCCCCCCCCCCCCCCGGCATCCCTTGCTCTCTGCTATGCTGCAGCTAGCTAAGAATATCATGAATACTGAGGTCAGTTGGTATGGCCACCAGTGACGCCGGATAAACAGTTTTCCTGTCATGGTAAGTCATTTCCCAGTCATTAGCATGTTGAACAGTTGATTGACAATATTAAGAGCCTCCTCCTGGCTCTGATTGGTTGTTTTTGTTTAGGAGAGATGCATTGGAGGCGGTAGAGGAGATGGATCCTTTCACATATCTGCCTCATACCATACTGTCACGACATGATGACAGATTGAATAAGTAAAGAAAATATAAAAATTATATAAATATATATATATATTTTCAAAGTTTCGTATTGTAACTTAAATCTACACTAAATGCATCACGCTAATATTAATCAGGTTGTCAAAGTAATCGCTTGCCAAGCCTTGATAAAGCATTTTTGCAGGTGTTGTCCGATGCCATCCCGCGCTGTGCTCGTTGTGAACAAAGCCCCAGGCGCGCGCAGTCTAAGCGTGTCGACGTTAGCGCGAGAAAATGTGTGAGTCTGCGCGAGGTGAGGCCGACAGCGACAGCAGATAGCATGGTGAAGAGGACAATTTTAACCTCCACTGCTGGTAGAGGCAGCACTCCAGCAGCACCTTATTACTTTCATCATCCCAGTGTCTCACAAATTGTTGGGGGGGAGGGCAAGAAGAAGAAGGCACATTTCATTAAATGAGATTAAATCACGTCAAAACGCTTCAGCAGCATCTCCTCCAGCGAGACGCCCCACTGCCCCCTTTTTAAGAAAAATAGACAAAACACATTTCAGGAGGGATTTGCCGTTTTCGTTGGTGGCCGCGTGACAACCGGTCCCAACGTTCCAGCTGTGTGACAGGCACGTCACCCCTCGCGAGGGAGTCAAGAGGACACGCGGCGCGATGCTTTTCGACGTTGCCCTTTTCATGATTCCACACCCACCTCCCTCTTCACCAGCTCGCGACATGTTCCGAAGCAGAGCTGCTTTGCACCCGTCATGGCCGGGGAACAAGGCCGCGGATGCGCAGTGACAGCCCGGACAGACAGACAGACAGACAAAAAAAGAACCCCCTAACCCTAAAAAAACAAAAACAGTATGACAACAGTTTCAAAGTAGGATACATAAAATCTGTCTTGCTCTCTCTTTTAGCAAGCACTGATCCACAAAAAAGATAAATGTGAACAATGGAGTCCTGCAGACTGTTCAGTTCATAAATCAGATTTATTTCGATACAATGTGTTTTATACTCACTCCAAAAACGTTTATTGAAGAGTTACAGAATTTCAATTTTTCTTACTTTCAATTCAAACGGGGAGGATCTTTCACCCCCAAAGCACCATGGGTTTTTGTACTGTCTCTCTTTTATACAAATTACACTTTGTACTGTTTCTGCCGACAGAAAACTCAACACTGTACATAAATAAAACACACACGTCCCTGTTTAAATTACTCTGCAAATATTTTATTCTCATCCCACACACAAGTTTGTTAATACGAAGGCAGAGGCACTGAATTCATCCTTTTTCTATTTTTTATTTTTTTTGTTTTAAACTCAAGGTTGTGACCCGATGGTCTGATCGCTCTTCACACATTTGTGGCAAATGATTGGCGAGCAAGTGATGCCAAAATGAGGCAATACATTCATTTACCTCCAAACCAGCCTTCGTTGATTTCCTTAGATTGATATGAAGAGTGTTTGATTTTGCTCTCATCGCCGTGACGACATGGAGGAAGATGACATCTGCTGCTCTGTAAAACACACCGTTTGCCCTTGAGTGCTTTTAGTTGCAGCAAGCTCCACACCCGATGCAAAACGTGTCTTTTGCAAACTCGATCACAGAAAGTCTGATATTTGTGCATTCCAATGAAATAAAAAGCAAATAGGCTTACAGAGAAACTGCTCTTAAAAGGTAATACAATTAGTTCTTAGTAATATTAGCGGGTTTCTCATTACTACCAACGCAAGGACAACTTACATTGATATGTTTCTGTCTCATAATGTATTGTTTTGTCTTTGCTGTACAGCAGAAAGAAAAAAAATAAATAGATGTAAAGAGATATCAAGAAATGAGAGGAGTTGTCGGGCTTTAGACTCGACCAATCGGTAATCGGATGGCGATGTGCGACGAGCAATAGGCCCACATCTGAATGTTACCAGGTCGCAATAATTAAGAACAACCTTCAGAACAGAAGTTGTTTCAGAGGGAAGAAGACTTAACTTTTTTATTTCTCTTTTTTTTGTCTTATTCTTTTCCCCGCTGATGAAACGCATAATGACTCAATGCGAAGTTTTGCTTCGCAAGGCGGGACGAACGCAGCGACACACATACCTCTAATCAACTTTTTGAAGCAACATAAATCATATTTTAAAATAAATATGAGGTAAAATTGCTGATTAATCCGTTTTGAACTTTTCAAAGCATAAACTGGAGACTATTAACTTAACAAAAGTGACATTTTTTGCCAGGATTACTGAATGACAATCGAAATTGGACCCTGTGTTCTTCTGACAACTACTCTTTAATAAATGCCCAAATAACCCACAGTGACCTTAAAATTTCATTGAAATAGCGCAGCAGCTAATCTCATACCAGACGGTGATTCTCCTCTCGCAAGTGCATGATGGGATACAAGCGATGGCAACGTTAAAGGAGCTGCAGACAAACAGAACCTGGAAGAGCAACTTGGCAATATTATCGTGTAATTCAGACCAGTATAAACACAGAGACAATATAGACGAAATATATCGATATATTTACTGCAACTTCCCAAACTGATAGTCGTAGCACCTTTCAGCTACATTCATTTGTCTTTCACTCATTCATTCTGACACACAATGTAAATGACATCAACAAGTCAGTGCAGACTGCGGGTAGGCATGCATTGATTCTGCTAGTTGCTAGTTCGTTACGGTAGCAAACGCCGTCATGCGTTTTATACCTTCAGCAAGGTACTCAGACTTGCTGAGGTTAATTAGAAATATTAACCAGCTCCACGTCTTTCTCCGAAGCTCGCTCTCAGAAGAAGGGAGGTTTCAATTCGGGATCTGAAATGAAATTCTAGGTAATATCCAGATGATGTCGATGTTTGCTTTTTCTCTTTTTCGTTGCATATCCTTTGTGTTTGAAAATGTCCATTTAAGAAGATAAATGCTTCCCTTTTTTTCTTCTTCTTCTTCTCTTCCTGTATTCGAACTGCATGAGGAGCTTTGTTGAGGTTTTTGTTTTTTTGTTTTTTTTTAATACCAAAAATAGATCAAAAGAAGTAGAGCGATGCGGAGGATCACAGCATTTCCTCGTAGAAGAGCAGGTATGCCTGAGAGCTGAGTACTCTGGACTCGGGTACAGTCTGAACGGTGGTGTCGCTGATGTACACCCACTGGCCCTGCGAGCTGCCGCCGGCCTCCTTTGCACCTAAAAACATGGAAAGCGTCAACATCGTAAAGGAGTAAGGCTCCTCTCTATAAGGAGGTACTCGGAAATATTTGGAAATCGAGACAAAAACAAGGAAGAAATTTTTTTTTTATTATTAATATTTACATAAAACTTTCAGTAAATTAAAATTAAGACCTTTTTGTGATCACTTTGATTTAAATTCAATAAAAAAGTATTCATATTTAGTATGCTTCTGATTTTTGTGTTCCACTGAAATGTTTCAGATCAATAAACTGCAGATTTAAATGATGATTATATTTATTAAAGGTTATCAGATCCACCCTGCATTGCAAAAACACACAATCTTACCAAGAGTGTTTGTCGAGTTTCTAGTGGAAATATCTCACTACACTTAAAATAAGACAAAACTAACTTACAAGCGATTTTTTACAAAGATAAGAGTAATAAGTCTTTTTTAACGCATTAAATAATTAATGACTTAAAACAAGCTCATATCTTGCTAAAAAGTTATCAGGACTTTTCAGGAACAAAAACATAGTTATTGGTCAAAATCTGAATTGGTCAGTCAGGCTTTTTAATCGGTCACCAGCCAGAAAACTGCAATCAGTGCACTCCCACCAGAACTATTCTACAATCACTGAAAACTCATCCTGGAGGTAAAAACCAAAAAGGAACCTCTAAGGCAGTGGGTTCCTCACTTGCTTCATTTCAAAAACAGGAAGAGCGCCAAGGAAGGATTTTTAGGGTTAATCAAGAATAAAGCAAAGGCAAAACAACATTTTGATGATTCCCAAGACTTCTGGGAAAATATTCCGAGGACAGATGAGACAAAAGTAGAGCTTTTTTAGAAGGTGTGCAAAAAATCTGGCAGAAAATCAATACAGCACTTCAGAAAAAGAACATACTATGGGAAGTTAAACATGGATTTGGTAGTGTGCTTCAGAAGCTCCTCAAAGAAAACATCTGGTCTGATCTCATGGTCTTGTATGCTTTGCTTATTAAGCAGCACAGTAACCCAAAGCACTTCAGTAGTTCCACCTCAAAATGTCTCAAATTAAAAAAAAAAAAAAAAAGGAGTTTTGGATTGGCCTGGTTGACATCTGGAGTTTACGGAATGACTTTAAATGGTTGTTCACACTCAAAAAAACCTGGCAATGTGACGGAACTAAAAAGAACAGCGGAGCAAAGGTCTCTAAAACGCATCCTTCTATACAAAGTGAAGCAATCCCGATTGTTAAATCTCCTTTGAAATAAACTACTTGAAGGCAACCTTTTCAGTTTTACCGAAAAAAGAGACAGAGTGTAAATATTACAGTCATTCATCCTTGGCCTTGAGCATTGTTTTAAAGTTTGCGGATGCCACCTCGGCTCTGTTTGAGTTTCCAGCCTTCGATAGTTTGACCTGGCACACGAGGCACAATTTAAATGCCAGTTTCCTGGCACTTCAGAATGTGGCGCTCGCACTAACGGCGTCGTTTTGAAATTCAAAGGAAAGCGGCGGAGAGAAGAACAAACTGTGACAGATAAGCTTTTATTAGCAGCTCTTATCGCTGACCCAAGAAGACACCACGTTATTCTAAGGACGCTTGCTTCCTTCGGGTTTCCGTGACCTTTCCCAATACGCGCAGTTTTCTTTGAGCGAAAAAATGAAAAAAATAAAACAAACAAAAAAAAAGATGCCACTTTCACAAGGTTTCCACAGAACAATGCCAGATTGTAAAGAAGCTGACCCCTGACCTGACAGGTTCTTGTGGCGCTGCTCCGTTCTCCTCTGAGGGGCTCGCACTTTGACGTAGGCGGTGTAGTGGCCGCCCCGCATTGAGCCGCTGTGTTCCACGATCCCGTACAGGCTGTAGAGGACGCGCTCGCCGGCAGCCAGGTTCTGGAAACCATGCAGGGACAGAAAGAAAGAAAGACACAAAAGAAGAATGTGCAATTCCTTTAATAAATTAACACATTTTACATAGAAATAAAGATACCATACAGCGGGTGATTTTGTTGTCACCAACAAATTCACTCTGACAATACTAAGACAGAGTTAAGGCTCTACTATGAAAACATAAAAATATCGCGAGAAGTTATACAATTACAAGAATAAAGTTATAAAATCATGGGAATTAGAGTCGTAATATTTCACGAATAAAGTCATAATATTTTGACTTTATTCTCTTTCGAGTTTATTCTTCTAGTATTACGGCTTTATTCTCATAATTATTATTTTATTTTCTTAGAATGGCTTTCGCAGCCTGCCATGTTATTTACTAGTTTACTAGTTTGTCTATTGGTGACTAAATACATCTAAAGTGAGCTTGACTTATTTTACATAAATATTTGCTTGGTAGATTTAAACAAAAACAAAATAATTGTTTCCCCAACTAAAGATGAGAAATAAGTGAATTTTTGAGCGATGGAAATATGATGCTACCTTGCAGGACGCAGAGCAGAAAGGAGCCAGATCCAGGATGAGAGGAAAGTCGACATGACGATTCACCTTCCTGAGGTTCATCCCTGCCTTTACACACACACACACAAACAAACACACACACAGAATTAAGCTGTATGTACCATATTTCAGCACTGATGGCCGTGGCTGAACAGGAGGCGTCCTACCTGGTGGAAACGTTTCAGATGCAGTGTGATGACAGGAGGCAGCAAGGATATTAGCATCTGTTTCCTGGCACTGGTATAAATCTTCTCCATCTTCTTATCTGTGGAAAAATCATCATGAGTGTTAGGAGATCCTGAAATTAAATGTAAAACGTACATGGAGGTTGAAATCTTCCTCTGACACTGCACCGATTATTATTCTGTTTCAGATGGGAATCTCTGGAGCAGAATCACAATTCAGGGCTGTAGACCACCGGGTTAACCAATCCTACTGACGGTATCGCAGATCTACTCTTACTTTACTGCAAAAACAAAAAAATCTTACCAACTTTATAGTGCAAATATCTCAGTACGTGTGAAATGAGACAAAACTAACTAATAAGTAACTTTTCAGCAAGATGTGAGAGCTTATTTTAAGTAAATAATTCCTTAATGCCAAAATACCTGTCCACTAGCAGAGTATTAAAAACATGGGACAAATGTCTTGTTATAAGTAAGATAATTTGCCAATAAAACTAGAATGTTTTCATCAATATTAAAGAATTGTTGACTTAATACAAAAAAAGCTACTTTTGAGTTAATTTTGTTTCATTTCACATGTATTAAGACATTCTCTCTAGAAACTAGACCAAAAGTACTTGGTGAGATTCTGTATTCTTGCAGTGTTACACTGCAAAAAACCCAAACAACAGAGGAAATCTACATTGGCAGAATTCCTTTAGTATGTTACAGTTATAAAGCGTAACTTCGACTGGTTTTATTGCTAAAAATCATGTGTTTATTTTATTTTTTTTTTAGCCACAGGAGACGTTCTTCCACTCACTCGCCATATAAGTCAAGACAGAGGAGTGACCTATTGCAAAAAAATTTAATTTTACCAATGAATAAAATGGAAAAATATCCTAAAACACTTGAAATGAGACAAAACTAAGATATTTGTTCTATAAACTAGTCCAAAAATACTAGGTAAGATTTTTTGTTTTTGCAGAGCTATGAACATAGAGCTACTCATGTGTGCCGGGCGTTGGGTCTCACCTGCGGTGCCGCTCTTGCGCAGCTGCTTCTGCCTGCGCTCGGTGCAGTTCTCACAGAGCAGCTTGTTGTTGCCCATCAGCAGCTCCACCGACGTGAACTGGTGCAGGCAGGACTGGATGGAGCACTCTTTGGAGGTAGGAGTGTAACTGTGGGACAGGGCCTGGAACGCCCCCTGGTGGTGGTAGTGGTGGAGCTGGTCTCGGCTCTGGCCGTCGCCCAGCTCCTCAGGGGGACAGTGACCCGACGCGGACACGTCCCCCGGAGAAGAAGAGAAGCCCAGGTTGACTTTAGAAACCGCGGTGACCAGCTGCTCCACGGCGCCGCCCTGCTTAGCGGAAGCCGACGACGACGCGGGGGAGGAGGAGGCGGGCGTGGGGGACGGGGTGAGGGTGGAGGTGGACGACGGGGTGGAGGCGTGGCCGTGACCGGAGGCGCCGCCGCCGCGCGGTACCCACTCGCTCTCGGACGCCTCGCTGTCGGCGTCGTTGCTGCTGTCCTGGGCGCCAGAATCTCTCTCGCTGCCGTCCGACAGGCTGCCCGCCGCCGCCATCTTGCACACGGAGACGCCGCGCGCTGAGCCGCCGGCGATCGCCTCCTCTTCGACACGCTCGGCACCGCAGGTCGCTCCCTTCTCCTCCACGGAGCTGGACTGTCGTCTGTTGAGTTGTTTCTGGAAGAGTAGTAGCAAAAAGTGGGTTAAGTCCTTTCACAAATATGGTCATTTTATAAAAATGAGCAGGACTGTGAGCTTCATCTCAGTTTTAATAGAGACTTTAACAACAACAACAAAAATTTGAAATGTATGCTAATCACGATAATAAATATTTCCGAAACATGATGTGATTCTCAGGATATTTGTTTTTGTAGAGAAGGATTCAGGACTAATAAAAATATAGGATATTTTTCCAAAGGTGAAAATAACAAGCACTTAGTTTTAATTATTTGTGGACACTTTTGATGTGAACATCCATACTTTATAGATTCTAGCAATCTCAGACTTTGGCAAAGCAAGCTAAGCTAGTAAGTAGAGTAAGCAAGTTAAGTTGAGTAAGTATGCAAGTTAAGTAACTAAAATACAATAATTGTGACTTAGTGTTGAAGGTAATACATTTAAATTTGATTTCAGGCAGGCGGACAGCAGGAAGCAGTTTGCGTTGGCAGCCTCACCGGTCCGCTGAGCTTCCTGGAGTTCTTGTTGACAGAGTGGGCTGCTGAAAGAACCTGTTCACTGTGGGCTGCATGGCTGTCCTGCTCCCGGCTGCCCTTCCCCAGGCGACCCGGGTTGGACGGTTTTGATATCTGAGGAGACGTGGGAGGGGTTAAAAAAATAAAATAAAATAATAAAGATGAGGAAAAACAGTCAATATTACATGAAAAGCAAGTACAAGAGCGACTTTCAATTCCACCAAACAGCTGGCGTTGAGCATGAATCAAAATGACTCACCCTCTCCTCTATGATTGGCAAAGAGATGTCTATGAAGGCTTCCTTTACTGTTGAGATCTGGAAAGGGAATGACACAAAAGCTCAATATGTGGACATGAAAGCATGTCCGCATGTTTATTAAGCTCTTCATTTAGAAAATGTCCAGAAAATAATAGAAGAAAACAGATAAGCTTTTCATGAAATAAGAAACACGTTTAACAGATGATCTCACATTCCTGTTATACATGGTCAATGTGGGTTTGACAATGGTGAGACTCAAACCATGACACTTCCACTGCCGTGCTTCACAGTTGGAAAGAGGTTATTTATTTTTAGAGTCATATGTTCAAAGAGTCACCTAGTAGGCTTGGCTTTTGTCGGTCTCTATACTTTAGCCTGGCTTTGTGTTTTTATTACAAAAATAAAAGTTGTGCAGTCTCTTTCTGGACAACTTCAAAAATGGTGGCCGCTTTGATATTAACATGAACTCGGATCTCTGGCTATTTAGAAATATCCTCAACTTCTACACCAGTTTCTGTACTGTAGAATTGATTATTTGATTTATTTAGGTTATTTTGCTCTTTTCATTGATTGTCATAACATATCCATAGCTCAAATAGGTTAAAAAAAACCCTTCAAACTGCTGAGTAGTGCTGCTGTAATGATTTGTATAGCATGTAATATGCTTTATTTAAATGTCTAATTTTATCCATTTCAAATACAAATACGTGTATTTGAAAAACAAAAAACTTTTTTATAGGTTTTCATTCAAATGTCTGACTTTAATGCTTGACTTTTTTCAGTGTTACAAAGCATGTTTTTAAACATGAGTACTGTATTTTCCAGACTATAAGTTGCTCCGGAATAAGAATCACATTAATCAAGAAATGTGACAAGAAGAGGAAAATGAGCAAAACGTTTACAAGTCACAGCAGCAGCTAAATAATGACAAAAAGTGTGAAGTGGAAGTGGAAAATATGGCATGTTCAAATATTTTAGAAAAACAGAAAAACAGAGTTTGCGCCCATTTAAGTGAAGAAGCTGCAGCTTCTTTTGCCTTTTTTCCCCTCTCTCTCTTTCCCTCCGGCTGCACACCTGGCGCTCTCTTCCTGCAGGCATCCTCTTTTATTTTTCATGGTGGTATTCGTTTTCTTAAACAGCCGCAGCTCTTACAGTCCTGTTGTAAACAGTCGGTGTCGGAGCTGGTCCTTGAAGTGCTTTTTGTTTTGGTTTATTTTTTCCATCAATGCCTCCTGTTTTTTTTTCTCCCTCTGACTTTTTATTCTATTATATCATCGACATTTGTTCCGTGCATAACTAACTTAGAAACGGTTAATGGCTACTACACCTTGTAAATATGATGATTCCTTTTCTTGTTTTGCTTTTTTAAGCCGTCTTGACTTCAGGTAAAAAAAAACAAAAAAACACTAATATCTGCCAAATGAGTCTAATGAGAAATGCCTTTGCTGCTGGAAATCTAACAGCCTCCTTAGCAACCACTTAAAACTAAGCGATAAAGAGGAGGAAAAAGTTCATGACAAATTAAATAGCTGCTTCTGTCCTACATGGTGGCTGAATCCAGCACAACACGTGTAACTATGCTGCTTCATTGGCCATTTGTTCTTTTTTTCCCCCCCCTGCCACATGCACTTACATGCTCGCACTCTTCACACATTATCGTGTTGGTAAGCTCGCCTACGAAGATCCGGTCAACAAAGGTCATCTTCACACCTTCTTTTCCATATGCTGATGAAAAGAGAAACGTTTTTAGTTGTGTTTTCCCAGTGTTTGTATTGCTAATTATATGCTTTAGCTTAGCGCAGGTCAGTGTTCAGACACGTAATAATTGAAACCTGCTTAAAAACAGAAAGGTACCATTTACAAAATTAAGATGGGTTACAAAAACATCAGTGTTTGTGCATCTTTTTTTTTTTAAACTATTGTCTGACTTGACTTGTGACTGCATTTTCATTTACTACCACCAGGTGGAACTATTTGTCTTGGACATCTGTGTAGCGCTGTTTGTTCAACCTTTGACTTGGCGTTTGGTCTCTTCATCTGCCGTCTTCTCTGTTGGATTGTTGAATGCCTTTAAAATAGCTGCTTTCACTCTCTGCAAGCAGAAGAAAAACACAAACAGTGACAGTTAAACTTAAAGATGCTGTTCAGAAATATAAACAAGGTGTAAAACTAAACATCCTTTTTCATCCATGAGGATATGTGGGTGGTTAGGGTTAAAGCATTTATTATTATTATTATTATTATACAAATTAGTGAGATATCAGAATCTAGCCTGCAGCTGAGCTTGACAGGTATACCCATTATAGTCATCATTAGTGTAAAATAATTATTGTGCTTGTCTATAACTGTTAACGTGTAAATCTCATAATGAACTGTGTGCGTGTGTGTATGTAGGTTTTAGGTACAGGCCCTCTTATTGAAGGTGACGTGGTCAGTGAGTGTGTTGGTGAGAGAGCTGTGAAGAGGCACAGCCACTGTAAAGCACCAATCAATAGATAATTGGCCGAGGTCTATGTCTGAGTCATGACCAATCAGCCCCACCGACCCCCATTGTCCCGGGACCCATGTACCGAACTGGCTATTTAGGTCAAAAAGCCCCCGCTAATCCCACCAAAGTCAAACCAGGCTGTGGCTCGCCTACTAATTAATTACCAGTAACCCCCTTCCCTGCCATTCCTTTCCCTCCTAAAAATAAAAGGGTGCACTGTCCCGGAGACGATAGGAGGGGAGGAGTGGGGGCCGTCGGACTGGTACATGGAAGCTAACGCGAAGATGGAGGCGAAGAAGCGCCGGATGAGAGAAATATTCCCCATCTCGGTTAATTGCCCATAATTGCTTGGACCCGAATTAGCATATTCAGATCGCTGATCCTAATGGGCGATCAACACAAACACTTGGGGCTACTTGAAGCTTTGTGACCTCCTAGTGGGAAAAGCACCGGCTTCTTCCTGACCTGCGGTCAAGGAAAGCACGGGTTGCTCTGTCGTTTGAGTTGCGGTTTTATTTCATTTTTTTCTTCGATTATTAAGACGGATTCATTTCAAACTGTGGTTAAAATTTGCTATTGGCATGCAAAAGCGACCAAAGCCACGTTGATTGCTTTCTTTTGTCCACTCTGTCGTTAGAAAGGAAACTGGGATAATGTGTGCGTTCAATTAAAAATATTCCACAATTTGGGGTTTACAATGCCACTGTATCTTTGCTGTAAAAATGAGTTTCTGAGTGAATGAATAGAGGTGCCCCCCCCACACCCTCCTTTTCTGCTTCCTTGATTGGATTGGCGGTGATTGTGTGTGTGCGTGTGTGTGTGTGTGTGTGTGCTGGAGGGGGCTCTGGATTACCCTCGAGCACAATGGAACGGCCCTGGAGCTCATTCAGCAGCTGTGGGTTTCCCAAGATCACACAATGATGCCGGTAGTGCCACTTGCAAGCCCCCTAAGTGGCACAACTGTTGGCGTTCACAAGTTTGAATGGGAGCAGAGGGAGGCCAGCCTGTGGCTCCTCCTGGGCCTGAGGCTGACTACTAAATACACCCGCTAACTTCTCCTCCTTGGTTCACATAGGCACTGGTGGGCCCCTTCCAAAGAGATACTGTGGGGTCTCCTAATTGCCCTGTGGAGGGGTTGAGGGAAGGTGGGGGACCTCCGTGTTTACCAAGAAAAAAAAAACAAAAAAACAACCCATCGGGGTTTCTGCAGGTTTCACCAACTCAAATGTAAGGTTTTTAAAAACAATTATGAATGACATGTAAGACTTGTATCATGACAGAAATGTACAAAAGAAAACATTTTATGTATTGGTAGTGTCAAGCTTTTTTTTGCATAGAATGGATGTAGCATCGTATGGGTTGGCAAAAGAAGTGAGCCGATGGCAAAGACAAACATCATCCTGCCAACTGGCAATAAATTTACACGTACCCGTTCCAGATGCAAAAAGCTAGCTATCAAGGGTATGTTAGCAGTTGGTTAGCGAAAGCCTCAACCACCTCGAGTCAAAACATAATGAAAATGTCTGCATACAACTAAAACATTTGTCTGATGCAAAAGTTCCACGAGAAAAATACAAAATAATTCTGCCATCACAAAATTTAAGACCTCTGATTTGCGTGTTTAAGGCCAACTTACATTTTTCTAATACGTTTAAGGCATTTTAACCCTCCTGCGATCTTACAAGACAAAGATCTTAAGAGACAGGGGTCACAGTGTAACCCACAAGCTTCTTACACTGTGCGCAGTCCGGGGGGTGGGGGGGTCGCACTGACCCCACATGCATTTTACAAGCTTTTTTTTTTTGTGTGTGGTTTCGGGAACTGACGGTCTGATGGGACACCAACCCCCCAACTCCCCGCTGTCCGACTGTGACATTAACCAGGCTCATCCTGAGCATCACGCTAATATCGCGGGAGGATTATTAATGCCTTACTTTCAGATACATACATTTATCTAAAAGCAAGAGAGTAAGTAAGAAAGAATCAATTAATTAGATTAATAAATTCTTCAAATAATTGTCACTAATTTAGTAATCAATTGTTAACTGGCGTATACAGGCTGAAAGAAGGCCATTTACTGAAAGAGCATCTCTTATTAAGCACCTTTTGGTAACTAATTATTAATTGGTTAATCCAAAAATCATGAACAGATCAACCCTACAATACACTGTTGATGTTAAGTCAAGCAGAAAAGGCTGAGCTTTTCACAATGATGTTAGAAATATTTATTTTGGGTGCAGATGCACCCTTTGCTGCAAATCATTAAGCATCTAATAAAGGAATGGTGCAGTTGCATTTTAGGCACTGCACCAGGAAAATGGTAATTTTCCTATTTATGCGTTATTGTTATTTTTTTTAATGTATTTCTACTATTGTAAAGTCAAACTAAAAAATCTGCAGAACAAGTCAATTTTTTTATTCAATTAATCATCAAAAATAACCGACAGTTGCCATCCCATTCTGAATTCACAAATTGTAAACTTACTTTAGTTTCTTCTACTCTTATGGAGTCCAGTAAGTAGTGCAGAAGTTCCTGGCTGTCTTGTTGTTGGTAGCCCTTGAAGCGTGGAGCTCTGCAACAGAACCAAACTAGGAGATCAGACGAAATAGTAATAGTAAGAAGAACAGATAAACAGAAAGTATGGAAAAGAGATTAAAAATAAAAAAAACATTACAGTGAACAGACAGGGTTGGGAGTGAATCTTCAACATTTTACAAAACAAACATACTGGCAGACAACAAAACAAACACCCAATGATGTCAGAAAGAACTCCCTCACACAATGAGCTGAGAAACAAAAGGAACATGAACAAAAGATGAATCTACAATTGGGTTTAGTGAAGGCCTTTTCACACCTTTTCATTGTTGGATGATATCCTGGCTGGAAGGAGATCAGATTACTCACACAATGCTTGTGTGTTAGGGGAAGACATGACAGACTATCAGGCAAGTAAACTCTGATGACGGCTGCATTGTTGAGCACAGAACGAACTGGCACAGATCTGAACATAAAAGTGCAAATATTGAAAATGTTTATGCAGCCAAGGCAAAAAGAAACTGCTCTCTTCTTTCTATAGCTCTATATTGTTATATAGTTCTATAGCTTTATGCATTTGAACATTATCATTTCCAAAAACACAAACCAGACTCCAGATGATATTTAGAAAGGAACCTGGTGCTGCTCTTTTTGCCGCCTGCCTTTTTTTTTCTTTCTTTTTTTTAACATTTGGATTTTCTCCAGGTGCAAAATGCAACTCTTTCTGATGCAGGACATTTTAGGAATGTCAGGGGAACATTTCATGCCTGCCTTGACAACCTGCGGTTTCCAGTAATTTTCTATTCTTTCTTCACGGTCTACTTCAAGGAAATGTTATTTTATTAATCTAATACATAATATCTACCTACAATAAGTCATTCGGAGTTGTTTTTGCCAAATCAGGGTATAATTTGTCATATTTCATGAGTCAGGAGTCAAAACAATAATTACTTTAAATGAAATGTGAGATTTCAGCTTTTCTATAACCATTTACCGCCATATTTTTTGAAAATACTGAGCTGTTATCCTCCTGGCAACTCTCCCAAACAAGCAACACTCTGGCACATTTAATATACAAAAGGCTATTGGAGTGTGAGATGTGCTTCGGTTGTTTTGTAATTTATCTGAGATTGGCTGGAGCATTTATTATTAAGATTCTCTAGTTAAATGTCTTCTAATTTAATAATTACTCTCACTGTGGAATGAAATGCAAGTTGCTTGAAAATAGCTGCATTATCCCTCTGAGATTGACTGGCGGAAACAGTTGCTTGGATGCTGTTTCCAATTGTTCTCCAAATTAGACCAGTGCATTTCCTTTACTGCATTTAACATAATTATTGCGGTTTTTCAGATTTGCTACCATACATTTAATAACACATTTAATTTTGTGAATTGGACCACCTAACTGTCAATAGGACGCCGGTGTCCTCATGGATTCATTGGCTTGCATGCAAGTGTTTTGGGACTGACAGTTATGGGGTTTAATAACCCACTCACAACAATAACAGAAATACCTGAATTTACCAAACCACAGAAGTCTTGGCATGAAGACGGCAGTAATGCAGTAAGGCATTTCTTTCACATTTTATCCACAAAGCTAAAGTCAACCTCCAACAGGGTTATTAGTGCTAAAGAAATTAGAGGGGAGGCTCTCCTTGGGTTCCTCCCTGGCTGTCCACAGTGAAGCAGATGTGCGGACAGATGCCAGGGGCAGATGGGCAGCCGAGACTGGAGCCATGGCAACCTGTTGGACCGAGCCAGCCACATAACTGAAGACAGGTTGGTCGGGCTAGCTCACTGAATAGGAGGAGTATTTTTTGATTAGAGATGCCATCAAACAATACCAAGGATGTTTGAATGCCTATCTGCTCTCACATTACTGGGGTTCAACTTTATTATGTTTTTTATGTACTAAAAATAGAATTATGGCAACATAAAAGAAGAAAAGCATCAGACTAAAGTGTCAAAAAATAAATATCGGCTATTAATCTGAATCAGAAGAGAAATGGTTGAACAGCGCTACATTGATTTAGGTGTTTTGGTGAAATAGAACAATTTATTTCATTGCCTGGTAAAATGTAGGAGCTCCTGAGAACATTGTGTTTTTGAGCTCACAAAATTTAAATTTGTAACAAATTGCAGAAAACTGACACAGTGTTGGCAATAAGCCTGGAGAAGATCAGGGGGACCTTCAAAATTTAACATGTTGACAGGATCCCAAAACGTTTGTGTGTGCATGAACATTAGGTTTGCTGGTGAACAGATGAATATGGATTATAGCTGATGACATAAATGTAGTCATCCCAAATTAGAAAACAAAACAAAAGAAACATAGGAAGTAACAGCTTGGTCTGAAGAAAACTGAAATATGGCGCACATTCGAACACGAATAGAAAAGCGGAGGTAACAAAATAAATACGCGAAATAGAAAAGACGGAGATGGAACTGGAAATGAAAAGCATTGTTGGGATCAGTGGGAATGAGGAGGTCTGGAAGCTCATCCCAGTGGAGGGAAGCAGAAGGGCCCTGTAGCGCTGCTCTCAATCTGGCCAATGCAAACAGCTGCGGTGCTAACACAATTAATAGCCGGATGAGTTAGTACCAGACACAAGGCCACACAAGCTTCCCCTCCCCATCCATCCACCCAGTCAGAACACATACATGTATGAGCAAAACAGAGGCACACACTTCACACAATACAGTAATCCTTTGGCCACAAATAGCCCTATTATACAGAAATACATCTGAATGGGATAAATTCAAACTATAAGCTAAAAAAGTGCTGAAAAATCTCTGCAGCATAAAAATAGAGTGCATTCAGTGCCACTCTGAAACTTAAAACACTATTTTATTACTTAAATCTTGCATTTTACGTATCAGTTTTAAACTTATTGAAAACTGTTTTGCAGTGGAAATGTTCAGAAAGGGTTTGGTGACAGAATTAGTCAGATTTTTTTTACAAGCAAAAAAAAAAACAAACAGATTTTTCCCCTCCACACATCAGTGAATGCGCCACATCTAGACTTCAACAAGTCTCACAACAACTCTCTCCGGTGTGCAATTTGTTACCGAGAGCAGAAGACGCAGTTATTTTCGCCATGAAAATAACTGAGCATAAAGGAAGTCGAGGGAAGCACAAAAAGTTTTAGGCGCTTCAGGAAAGAAGACTCAATTTTCTATAGAAGCATGTGAGATATTCCGTTAGGACAGCACTTGATAAAAGCAAATAACAGGAAGCTGACCGTATTATTCCTAATTTGTTCGTTTCCATCCTTTTGCAAAGTTCAATTCTATCATAGATGTAGAGGAAGTCTTTTTAAACTCAGCTAACATAAGGCCAACTTCCTCTACAGAAAATACACAACAATGCTAATTACTAGTAGCGCTAACCTTGCTAACTGTGCCAAATGTCAATTTATAATAAAATACTATTTTAAAATACTTACTGCATTGTCATTTTGTCTTTATTTTGAATGACTAGTGAAGCCCTGTTTAGTAGCAGAGGAAAAATTACTCCACTCTCTCACACAGTGTGACGTCACCTCTGGTCCTAAGATAAATATTGATTGCTCAGCCATTGAAAGGCATCTGGATAGTAACAATAAATGAATAAATGATTTAACATCTGTTATATCTAGTAAATTCAATTGTTTTATATATGATGAACTACATTTTAAACCGTTCAAAATAAAGACAAAGCAGAAAACAAGGTTTGATACATTTTTCCTTGGGTTTTATTTATTGTAGAGGGGTTTATTTCTGGTTTCACATTTGGTGATTCTACTACACTTTTTTTTTTTTATTATGTTTTTACGATGTAAAGCATTTGAAATGTCCCATTATTAAAATGATCTCTACAAATAAAGATTGTTGTCATTTTGATTTTATCTGTCCCATAACCTAGAAACTTTTATTGCTTACAGAGATGCAAAGGGAAGCGGCTCTGTAACTATACTTTTTTTTTTTTTTTTTTTTTTGTGATAAATGCCAATAGAATTTTTTCACTATGAAAAACGCATTTCTTTTGATTGTTAAATTTGAGTTCACAGAAAACAGTAATCCATTTTGTGGTTAGACAGAATTGTTTAAAAAAAAAATCTGAATAGGTTAACACTGGTATCGCCTTATCATAGCTTGATAAAATCGTTGGTCATTAATTACCCACATAACCTCTGGTGCTTCTCTATTATGTATTTTTAATGCAAAGCAATAACACAATGCAATGTTCCACACATATTTATTCATTTTCAAATAATATTAAAAAGTGTTTTTTTACAATTAGCTTTTGGTTCTTTAGCTACATCATGAATAGCTTAAAATACCAACCATGAAAAAAAAAAAAAAAAAAAGGTCTTATTTCACGGCTAACACGAACAAATGTATTTAAAAACACTGAAAATCGTCCATATTCTGTTGGGAAGATATGCGCAATCTAACACTTCTCTAATTGAATAGTGTGTGTGAATATCTGCTTCGTTAAAAGTATGTGGCCTGGGATGTGTGCGCTGGCGTTTGAGAGACTCGCATGATGGAATTCATTGTTGTCCTCCGCTATTTCTATCAGGGATGAAAGGCTTCTCACAAAGCTTATTCCTCGAAAATATTTGAATGATGTGGGTATGCAGACTTTAATCCACAATAGAAAAGAGAGGAGGGAGCCTGCGTACTTTTCACGCTCGCAACGCACACGCGCGCGCACGCCAACACAAAAGCATTTCCAGTGGCTATCCTGAAATTGAATCAGCCCTTGAAAGAAGCAGGTGTAGACTGATATCTGTGTGGATAATTCTGTTCAGCTAACATATTGGTGACGCGTGGAGTGTATATCCAGGTACAGAAATGTACTGAAAGTAGTATTGAAAAGTGTAAATGCTGCTTTGGACTGTGAAATATTGGGTGGAACCCAATATTTGAAACCTTGGTAAGCTCCTATTTTTGTCTCCTCTGACTCACCATTAGCTACAAGCTAGCTGCTGCCTAGCTTTGAAGTACGCTGGTTACAAGCTGGAACCGTCCCTGGCACCAGATACAGCGTGGTGCTGACCACACACAGCCTGGCTCCGGTCCAGGCGACGACCGGAGCCCCGCGCTCTGGCAGAAGGACGAGGAAGAAGGCTGTAGGGAGCTCAGCTGGTTGAGGTCAAATCCAAGTGAACCCATGCGCAAAAACACACACACACAAAACCAAGAAGGGCTCTGGCGCACAGTCCTTAAACAGTCCTCAATTCGGAACCAGAAAGCATTATTAACCTGCTTGCCATGGCGCACACCGAAAAAAGATGCTGAAAGAGACGTGGCAAAAGAGATGTCAGTCCCCCGCAGGTCAAGGGCAAACCCAGCCTCCTTGAAAGGGAAGACCCTGCAGCGGCAGCGGCTCCGGATTTTTGTATTCACAGAGTGCTGCTGCAACAAAGGGTCACTGCTGTGAAAATATACATTCTTGACCCTGCACTTTTTATTTCAGAACTCAAGACCTGAAAGAATGTGGACGAGCTGCTCTATGAAGGAGGCTGATAATAATAAAAAATAAAATAAAATAAAATGGCTTAAGGAAGGAATGAATGTGTACATAACACTGTGTTATAAACAATGTTTCCTATTATGCCAGAGCAGACTTAAAAGCGATGTTATTTATTTATTTATTTTTTCGTACATTATTGTGGGGCTTGTTCCCCATGGTTACTTAAGTCGTACCGTCTCCATATTGAAATATTTAGTTGCACTTTACTTACTTAATGTGAATCTTTTTACCTTGTAAAAAGTGTTCCCTGTAACACTCTCACACTCTGGCATCAGTCATAATTTCTATAGACGTCTTCTATCCTCATTAAATGGTTTACACTAAAATGACACATTTGTTTTGTATGTATGTCTGTCTGTGGCAGCTGGCTGAAAGTATATAGCAACAGGTTGGGAGGGGGAGATGTTAGATCCGCTCCATGTTTCATTATATCGATTAAATGATAAACAACCCAATTGCATTCAATGCAAAATGTCATTATTGATCTATGCCAAGTTTAAGATGTTAACTTTTTACTTCAATGCCTGTAAGAGCTGAGGTAGAACATTGGCAAGTCATGTTTTTAGCTGCTTTTTGGGAGTTGATGTAGATGTAGATGAATGTGTGTAGCGTCATATAGATAGCACATTTGTTCAATTAAATCGAAACTGTACCAGTCCATGCCTCAGCAGAATGCAATAATTTTAGGGCATTTCACCAGTAAAATCCTATTTTATTTTTTCTCTTAACACTTCTGTATTGTAAAGAATGTCAATGTACATGTATTAAAAAAAAAAAAGAAAAAAAAAAGTCAGCTTGTTCCCATTTAAAATATCAGAAAATCACAATGGAAACACTGTTGTCGGATATTAGGATGACGATATTAGTTGAAATAAATAAACTAAGACAGAATGACTAAAAAACGATTGTTGCCCATCAAGATAGCAAAATCTTACGCCTACAAGCGAGAGCAAGTAGTTAATTTTTTTTTTCTCTTTAAGAAAAGCTAAACGTAACAAATATTAGAAGTTCAGCAGTGATTATGATGGATTTTGGAGAAAGAGAAATTATTCTGTTATCTGGAGCATAAAGTTTAAAAAAAAATTGTTTTCCTTTCAAAAATTTGCAAACACCTTCAAGGATTTCTTCTTAAAAGAATGAAAACAGAGAGCTACAACATATTTGTAATCTTAAATGGGATTTTACACAGACACATTTTCTAAAAAAAACCCCAAACAAACAAACTCACAGTTGGTGTGAAAGAAAATAAGCGATTTGGTTAATATACATTTGCTTTTCCAGTGCAACTCAATAGGTGCCACTGTTTGAAACTGGGAGGTATCGCCACTAAAATAACAAGGTCACATTGGAGAATTCAATTCAATTTCTAGCGCAAAATGTCTAGACCTGCATCACGGAGAACAAATAAGGACTTTGCAGGTTTTCTGGTTCTTTCATGGTGCTTTGTCTGAAAACTTATTAAACTAAGGAATTTTCAAAATTGCCTCAGTTTAGATACATGTACAGAGTTCCAGTATACAGGTGAAACTATGTTTTCAATCTGTTATTTTTCGATTTTCACACCAAGGAGAAAAATAACTATTTCTCAATGAATAGAAGAAGATTTGTTTTGTTTTCTTCTACATGTTCTGCTTGGAAGAAAACAGAAATTATTTTATAGTCTCAAATAAAGAGGCAGAATTATGTGTTTTCCAGGCACATAGTATCAATTTATAGCACAATCAAGTAACTATGTTACCTTCAGTTGTTATAAAAATGCTATATCAAATATTAATTAAAGGAAATTTGTTTTTGTAATTTAGCGTCTCGAAATTGTGCCTTTGGCTCTTAAAGAAACTCCTGCTCTTTCTGAAACTCCGCCTTCAGGAAGTCATCACAACATGGCTCCTTACCACCATTGTACTGAGAAGAAGAAAGTATCATGAGCTCAGCGGATGTGCAGTTACTCCAGGTGTTTGCTAATTGCTGCTGGCTAGTCTGAAGGAGCTGAGTGGGGGAGTAGAGGTGAGGTAGACGCTCATAAACTTGGAAACTGGAGCTCTGAGGAGGAGCTCTGCCTTGAAAACGGTGCTAGATGTTTTGCACAGCTGAATGGTTGCCACGAGAGACCAAAGGATTTCTCAAACCTGCATAATGGCATCAAAGCAAAACTCCAGGTTTGTTTTTGACGAGGGAATGACATTATAACAAGATGCAAAGCTCAAAACAGTCGATTTTACATAATACTGCCCCTTTAAAGCAAACATGACGTCTCACTGGCTGATGGGTGTTGAGGCTTAAAACCAAATCTCTCTCTTCACGAATGCATGCCAGTGGAATAGATGAGCCCCACCTGAAATTAAGCGAATGAGTGCATAAAGGTGCCGGCATTTCGTGATGTTTGAATGCACAATTGCCTGCATGCGTGTTGCAGCCCGAGATGGTGCCAGGTGAGGTGGCCGTCCACGCTCGCAACACAGAAGCACACAGCCGACCGTCTGATGACGGCGAGGTACCAGAATAACCGCCAAAGCCGCACCAGAGACGGACTCGCTCATCCGGCATTAAACATCCTGGTTACCCACCTGCACTGCCAAACAGTGCGAGACCCACCACGTACACACACAGGCAAGCTGGACCCAACCAGTAGTGCGCTGTACTCTCAACAGGAAATCACTGAACCTGTTCATGAAAGAGAACATTGCTGTTCAGCTCGCGGAAGCAAAGGCGCTGGGTCTGCCGGTCACACAGCGTGTTGAAGATTAGCTGCTGATCATTTAATAAGGGACAGAGTGTGATGACGGTGCCCTGCTGGGAGCAGGTGTTACCTGGCTAGTAATGTTCAGCACTGCTGAAATGGGATGAAAGCAGGTGAAAGTAAAGGCTGCTATGGCTGAGAGGGAAAGAGTACGATCCAGACGATTACAACTAGCACTGTGCCGATCAATTTCCACATATTTACACGTGAAACGGATCTTATTTACATTTAAATAGCCACAAAGCTGCTGCATTTGGGTATTTTCTTTTTGCACTACAAGAGAAAGAAAACAAAACTCAACTGACCTCTCTTTAGTTTGATAAGAGGCTCAAAACCGCTGTACAAGTTTTGCTTTTAAAATGTGAAAGTGTAGTATAGTTAGTAGTAGTGTGGTCAGCAATGATATAAACTGTTTATTAACATTTAAGAACACTACCTTGTGCAGTTAAAACTAGTTTGTTTCTTTGTGGGTATCATTGATTATTTTCCCCATAATACTACTTTCAACACTGAAAGTGTGTTGTAAAAATCTGTATTGGTCAAAATCAGAATCACCAGGTCAGGCTGATTAAAGAAAAAATAATAAACCTTTTTGTTGTTGCGTCTCAAAAAATTTGTTGTAAAGCTCTGAGTGTTTATTTTTTTCACATTATTGACCAAAAAAACCATCAAAGTTGTGTCAAGAGAGTTAAGACAGTTGAGGTCAGGAGTGACAGGCATTAGATGCTGATATAAAGGGTTAGACCGTACTTCTGGCAGAGCTGATTGAAGAGGACTTTGGGGTTGACGGGGCCTTTCCCTGACTCCTTCATGCTCTGCAGGAAGTGAATCATGGCTGCAGTCAGTGGGTCAGGGCTGGACAGAACCACAGTCAGCTGACTCTAGAAGAGTAAGGAAGTGTTAGAGGGAAAATGTCATGTTATCAGATCAAAAATCTGTCCCTTTAATTGAGCACTAAGAAGCAAAACAAATTGTTTTTATGACTCTATCCACATTTTCAAGCTTCCTTCAATTGGATACAAAAACCGATGGACGTTAAATTGCTTATGATATATTAGCGATCATCTGTGTGGGAAAAAAATAAAAATTATGAAAATTTTGAATCAGAAAATTATAAAAGACTAATTGGAGTTTACATTTGTCTCATCAGAGGAAGACTACATGACAGCAGACTGTACCAGATTTGTCTCGACAGACGGACAGATCTTCAGCTTGTATCCTTTCTCCTTCACTTCCTGAATCAGGTCAATGAGCATGTGCGTCTGCGACAGGTTCTGTTAAATCAAAAGGAAAAACACTTTTGTGATTTCATTCATCTAAAAACTGGATTCCACTTGATCTGTATAATCGTCACATATTCAGCTGTATTAGGACCCAACTGTTAATTATTAACTTCATGAGCCGTGACCGGTGGCCGCCAGCCGGAAAGATCCGCGCAACACCTAAGAGCTACCAGCAACACCCTTCATTGTGGAAGTCGTTACTGACAGGAGGTGACTCAAAGTTAGATATTTAGAGAATCGGAAGTACCGATTTGAAATTAAACAAATTTTTACAGAGGAATGTTTCCAATTTTTTTTCCAATTTGATATTGATTTGCATCAATTAATACCTCACCTAGATGAGGTTTTGTCTAATGTCTGAAGAAACAAGTTGACCTGGAGCTGACTTGAGAAAATACAAGGAATACTTACTGCTAACAAAAATATAAACTCTAATCATTTTGTTTTTTATCAACACTAAATCCTGTTTATAAGTGAATTCTTCATTTTACACACAAAATGTGATGTTGGCTCTGATTCTACTTACGGCAGGAAGGATTCAAATAAATGCTAACAGAGTTAATTGTATTTTCTGAGAAAAAGAAAATTGGTCAGAGCGTCACAAAAATGGAAACTGGCCAGTTTTTGGCCTGATGGATGCTTCGTTGGTTTATGACAGCGAAGATTGCTTGTGGGATTCTAAAAAGCTGTATGTAACACCTATGCCAATTGTTATTTTTGCAGCATTTGGAAATTCAGGTGAGCTTATTATTCTGAAAGTGGCTTTCGAAAAAAGGCTTTCAAAAAGACATTTATGATCCGTGGTGTTTCTCCACAGAGAAGGAACCTTGTGAGAAGTTGGCCTGAAACAATGGCTGCCGCTTCACGTTATAGAGGCACTTTTTTTTCTCCTCTGCCTTTCAATGGATATTTGTTTTGTCAAATCCTGCCAATAAACACTGTTGCTATGGAAAGCACATAATAAAGCCGGGACTGTGAATGTAGACACTGCTCATCCTCTGACAATTATGTGTTTTCACTGACAAAGATTGCAATTTTCAAGGGGACAATACAAACAAGGCAGACAGAGAACGAGAGAGAACGAGAGAGAGAGGGAGGGAGAAGCATGCAAAGCGCGCTCGCTCGAATTTCAATCAGCCGCTGAGACCCTGAGGGTGATTAACAAAATGGCTGAAAAAAACAGCTTCATTGTTGCAGAGGCTTGTCAGTTTGCAGTCACCATGACATGACCAGGGGCCGACTGAGGAGGCTGTGTTGTCAACGCGCTCTGCACCGACTGAGCACCACTCGCAAGGTCGGTGTTTCCAAGCCAACTCGGCGTGAACTGCTGCCCTGTGTTTCACTGCGCAACGCGGCCGGTGGGCTCTGTTATTGTGGGACTGTATTCAGCGTCGCTTCCGACCAGCCTCATAAATAGATGAGTGTTTACAGGTTCTACAGAGACGCATATTTATCGCTGCGGCAGAATGGAAATCCTTGTGATTCGTTAGGGGTCGGCAAATAAAATAATTACTTGTAAGCAGGTTGTTTGCCATGAGATCAGCGCTTTATTACGTAGCTCTACTTCAGATTTGTATCAGCTATTGTCAAAAAATAACAAAGGGCTGAAACAGTTAATTGGATTAATCGTGATTAATCGATTATTGAAATAATCTTCAACTAATTTGGCAATCGATTAATCGTTAGCTCAAGAAGAGGTCACTTAATATAATTAAAGGCTGAAATGATTAATTGGCTTAGTCGATTAGTGAAGTAATTGTCAACTATATTAGTAATTGATTTATTGTTAAAACAAATGCCACTTAGTAGGAAAAAAAAGCACTCAGAGCAGTAATTTATCCAAAACTGTACTAAAAAATATACATGTTGCTTTTATAATAATAACTTTCTTTCTCTGCAACTACGTTCTACCTAGAACTCCTTAAGTAGCAAAGCTTTAGCTTCACCTGGCTCAAATTGAGCAAAAAAAAAAAAACAATTTCTTGTCAAGCACATTTTGCATTCCAATTATTTTATTAATGGAAAAAATAATTAATCTACAAATGTTTACATTAAAGAAATGCTATGTTACCGCATTTTAGGCAATAAAATATTTACTTTATTTGAAAAAAAAAAGAACTGAATGATTTGCTAAATCGTTAAGCAATCAATATAATAATCGATTACAAAAACAACCGGTAGTTGCAGCTCTAACACAACTAGAATAAGAGATGGGGGCTGGTTTCTAAATGTCTCCTCTCTGCTCCAACATCTGCATCCTGTCCCTGACTGAGCCTTTTTGCAGCACAAGCTAAAATAATAACACCGTTATTACCAACCTGCATAACAGCATTGAAGAAGCAGGTGTTCCCAAGGTTAATTATCCCTTTAACAGGGACCAAGGTGCTGTTGATGGCTGGATTCTTTCCTCTTTGTGCTTCAGCGTAATCTGTTGGTTCTTCTCGCAGCTTGATGATCTTGGGTGATGCTGCTGGAACACACACACAAAGAAATGCAGATGGCCAGCTTAGACACAAGCAGTCAAGCATGCGAACAATGGTAAAATTAAATGGTAAGTATTGCGTGGCTAAAGGAGAGCTGGATTTCTCTGCAAGACTTTTGGTCATTTTTGACTTTTCAGAGTCAGTTAAATCTCTTTTCTGGCCCATTTTGCCTCAAGAAAAATAAAAAGGTGCCTATTCATTTCACACACCTTGATGTTGGGTGTTGACCTCCTTAGGCCACACCCTCCCTCATTACACACCACCTGCCATGATTAAGTCCATTAAACGTTCAAGTTTATCCAGCTTGAAGTTAAAAAAATATGCCTAAAAATGATGATGAGGTCAAAATACTCACTTGCCCAACTACGCACAAAGCATAACTGGAACTGTGGAGCTAATCAACCCAGCTTAAGCATTTCTGTTTCAAATTGCAGTACTTTCCATTTTGGTTAAATCATGAACAAAACTTGAGTCAAATTTGGAGATAGAGATGCGAAAGTGCGGTTTGAGATTAAAGTTACATTTAGAAAATGATAATCAGTTTCTTGCCAACTTTAATTTTGAAAAAAATACATACAAAAAAGAAAGTGGTTTAGACTTGACATGAGAACTGGGCTGGGAGCAGGGTGCCGCGATGGCAGCTGGAAGGAGAGCTGGGTCATTTGGGGAAGGCAGATGACAGCTGTTGAAGTTTCTGCTGGTTTGCGAGGAGGAAGGGGGGCGGGGCGATGGTTGGGGCAGGAGAACTCCCCTTCCATAGCCAGCTGTTACTTCTGATCACCGCTGAAAACTAACCTTCGACAGAAACAACGACACAGATGGTCAGTGTGGAGCGGTGCGCGGAGCGAGGGACGAACCAGAGCGGATCCTGCAGCTGCGTGAGCCGATCGCAGAGCAGGAAGGTTAACATCTGACTGACAGAGTGCTAACACGTGTTAACAGACGCTGACATGCCATTGTTCCAGCCACAGTGCCGATAAAAGTATTCACCCTTTTGGATGGTTGACCCTCTTTACCGATTTTGTAAATCAACCATGTTCAACTAAATTTGGCTTTTTTTTTTTTTTTGACAAAAAATTTTAATTTGACACAAAAACCCTTTTTGTTAAAAAAAAAAAAAAAGTCAAATTGTGTTTGTATTGACAGCAAGTCCAGACCTAAATCAAAATGAGAATCTGTGGAAGAGCTTAAACTTGCTACTAGCATATCCTGTATTACCCATATGACTGAGCTTGGGAGAAAAAAAAAACTAATATTAAAATTCATAAAGTTGAAAGAAAAACACACAAACACACAAATAGATATTAACTGTATCCATAAACACAACAGACTTTTCACAATTTATTCGGAAACCTTATTTTAAACAACTCGCTACTCAAATTCCCTGCTGCTGCCATGCTGTCTTTTTAAGACAGCATAATAGCTGTCAGGCAGTTCAGGGAGTTCAGGCAGGTACTTTTGCCATATACTGGAGAAATCCTGACTCTAAGTATTAGGCCTGATGCTGTGACTTAACATGGCCACATTTTAGAGAACTGGGAAATATTCCTATTATTTTTAAGTAATGGCCTCTGGAGTCTAAACCAATCACAAGTGTCTCAACAACAAAGACCAAACATTTCCACGAGTCAAAAGAAGAGCAGTTTGATGCAACTTTTCCTCTGAACATTTTGGTCAAACAATCTTTACTGTAGTACAGAAGGTCACGATTCTATCCTCGCATTGTTGTATGACATAAAAAAAATAAGGGGAAAAAAAAATAATCATAAATCTAACATAATGTTAAAAAACCTTTTCATTGGAGAAGGAATTTCATGTTAACGAAAAAAAAAAACAAACTTCCTTCTGGTTTCACAATAACAGAAGCATTTCATTTAAGTATTCAATGGTTTGTATTGAAAAAGAAAACTTAAAATTACTCTGTAGACAGACGATGATAATAAAAAAAAATGAAAAAAATTCACAAAAAGGCAGGCTGTGTAGATCTCAAAGGAATGCCGGGAGACACAAAGGATTCGTAAACACAGGTCACAGGCCCGACCTGTTCACGCCTAAACCAACGAAAATAAATTGAACCGCAAGCCTTTTGTAAGAACCTGCATCTTTACTTCAACGCCCAAACGGCCTTGCCTTTGCATGGATTCACTTCTTGTGGACATCTTTATTGGAGATCTATTCAACTTACAGTGACAGCCACTACCCAGAAGGCTTTTCTCCACGGGGGGGCCACAACTCTAAAGTCTTTGGAATGTAAACCTTGGACTCTAACAAACACACTTAACGTGAATGTCTCATTCTGTTTACAGAGAAAAGTAAAGAAAAGGGTGACTTCTTTGGGAAGTTTACTGTCCTGTTTTCAACAAATCCTTTGACTTTGCTTGACTGGCGTACGGTGTTGATGAGAAACGGTGTACACATCCTTCAGCTTGTCCCGGACTTTTTGGGAGAACGACGGTAAAGGTGAGGTTCAGCTTGTCGGGACGCCGAGTTGTCGAAGCACTCTGTATAGGAGAGCTAATTGCATCTGGACCTCTGCACTTGCAACATCTGTAGGGCTGTTTTTTATCCTCGTCAGGCTGCCATAAGGGAGTTCCCAGATGTCAACACACACAAATCCAAAGAAAACAAACGGAGATGGGGAGGTAAGGGAAAAACTGTAGGTTTGAGGTTGGTGTGAAACGATCTGCTCACGCACGAGTCAACAAGTGATTAAAAAACAAAAACCAAAAAGAGAAAATGACCAGAGTAAGCGTGACTGTTCGAGCGGCATTTTGTTGTAGAGTTCATGAGATGGATAGTGGAATCGGCAAGAGTTGAAAAAGCTACGACCGGCACTTGGAAGTAAAAGAGGGTGCAGAGGAATGAGGAAGCCAAACAGGCGGAAAGAAGATGCCGATGGACACGCTCTGCATCTGGGACCGTCACCCAAGGTAAACAATGTTCAGGGAGCCATCTGGTTGAGACTGCGGGGGGTAGAGGGGAGGGTTGGAACGAGCACAAGCATATGGAAAAGCAGATCTTTCCTGTCCCTGCAGCGGTCGGCGAAGGCAAATGTCAGCATGCGCCGCGTCCACGCTTGACTGTGCCGCGCTCAGCACCACCACCTGGCCCTCCTTGCTCAGCCACCGAGTGTGGGCAGCAGTGACACTGTGGAGCCTTTCCCCCGGGGGAGGAGGAAAGCACCGAGGTGCCCGAGCTCGACCACAGGCATGCATGCACACCAACACCTCCTGCAATGCCAGCCCAGAGATGGACATAGGAACCAGTGACTTGGCTTTCCTTCACAGGGGATAGAGCAAGAGTCTGTGGAAACGATGCTGATGATCCTCCTGTTGATTCAGATAATTCCCATAGGGTCAATTACGTTGAATATTTTTTTTAGGCACCAACAGTTCCAGTTCACATTTAGAAGTTCATATATCAAAGTCAAGCTGATTGCACAGCCTTCAGAGATATCTTAGGATAATCCTTCTTGGGGATGATTGGCTGTACCCTTAATGGGCTTCACAAAGGGCGAATGTTGAACAACATCAACAGGAGAAAGTTTCCGCCAACCAGGGGGAAATCCAGCACACGGGGCACGATGGCAACAACAGAAACTTTCTCGTATTGTGTCGTTTACCCACATGTGCACGTCTAGTTGCTGGGTTGAACAAGGGCAATCATTGTAATTATTCAGAAAACAATACAACTTACTTGCTGTTCTTACACTTACACACATAGATGCTAAACTTTTCTATCGTGAAACAACAAATGACATACAAGGGGGCCATTTACCAACATCTACTGCTTTTAGCACCAAACTCGCCACTATCACCCATCTGCCGCTGGAGGTCAAAAACTATACTGATCTAAAACAACAAGTCTCATCAAAGAAATATTTTCCAACAGACTCTTCACAGCCTTTTTCTTTTTTCACATTCTTCACAGCTGAATAGAGAGGCAGCCGGATCGCACGGCCAGTTGGCTTCATCCGTGCATCCATGCTCACTTTCAGCGCAACAGCGTGGAGGGCCAAGGCCAGCTCACTTCATGCAGAGCAGGCAGTCAAGAGGAAGCCCAGGCAACACCAAATGTCTTATTCATTCGCTAATTTGTTGTGACTGCAGGGCATAAAAAGCTTGCTTTCTTGCCATCTGAGGCCAAGAGAGCCCACTGACATGCTACTTAAAGACACACACACACACACACACAAGCAAACAGATTGCGCTACCAACTATCTGCCCTACTTTTATGTGCAATGGTGGTAATAAATGGAGACTCACTCTTGATTACTTTCATGAAAGCACCACCAGGGGACGAGCATCTAGCCCCTGACTCGGCAAAGCTGAAGTGACAGTTCCTAAAGACGGCCGTTTGCAAAACAAAGAAAAACAGGTAAGAAGACGTGCGTAAATGCTTTGCCTTTAGCGGTTGCCACGGTGCCAGAACTCAACCGCAGCTCACCCAAAACAAAAGTCAACGTTTTAGCCAAAACACACTCCATACAGCATTACCCTAATTTATTTGACATTAAGGTTTTTGGAATAAATAGCAGCAACATGAACACAAATTCTCTAATAATTGAAAATGCATGTTATTCTAATGAGGGATGGACCACTTTTTATTTAGCACATCACCTTTCGTTAAGGATCTTTTCTTTTTGCCCAAAATAAAACAAAGAGAAGAACTGCATCAAAACTCAAAATTAAACGACTACGACAAAAAAAATCATTTACATTATTGTTGCTAAATTTTATTAAAATGAGTGAAGACAGAAAAGAAAATGCAGAAAAGCGGCACAAGCTTTAAACATAACCAATGAGATGGATGGTGTGGTGTCCAGGTTGGGGGCTCTCGCATAAATGTTGACATCAGGAAGACAGGAAAGCGGGGGAGGCTTCAGGTTCCTTAAATAACATGAAGCAAGTTATGACTTCATTTTTTTTAGTCAATTAAATTTAGAGTAAATAAAATCAACTGAAATTAAACAAGAATTAAAATGACTACAGATGAGTGAATTATATTCTAAATTTTGTCAGTGTTTAGTCTAAAAAAATGTATTTAAACCAAAGTCATGCTATACTTTAGTGTTGTCCGTCATTTTGACTGACCGCTTTAAAAACTAGCAATCGCAAATGTAGAGCCACAGAAAATGATAATTAACTTGGCAACATTTGCCAGAAAATGCTTTTAATTCATTAATTAATCATTACCAGTCATATTTTGTCGTAAAAGAGGTTTCTATTCCCCTGAACACCATTTTAAAAGAGGAAAAGCTACTTTTCTCTTTTTGTTGCCGTTTCAGAAATGTTATACTTGCCTGCACACCTCGGGGGCAAAGCTCCCCCCCTTGTTCTTTAAATACAGTGACGTCCGTGGGGATCAATGTGTAATAGATCTGAAACATAAAAATTATTGCTTGTTTTGATTTCTGCAGCTTTTGGTTTCAATTTTCTTGCTCTGAAATCAGTTTTGGTTTATTCTCACCAACAATGTTTAACGAATGTGTGTGACTGGGTTTGATTTTGAGTAAAAGGTGCGAGCAGTCTGTGTAAACCAGATCTGTAGCATTCTTGAAACGCAGCTCTGGGCCACTCTAAAACACTCTGAAGGCTACAAGGGGTCCACGGGGCTCCGTTTTAACACCTCTGCTGCAGGTGAACACTGACGTGCAATTACAGCAGGATCTCACTGTGCCCATCAATTACAGAATGTCCACTTGTGTGGAAGTTTTAGTTTCTGAAATGATCTAACTGAGGAGAGGAAACGTGATAAAATATGCCGGTGTACACTGGAAAAAGACGTACTCGGTTCTCGCACAATAAGCCCGCTTCTGATTAGCTTTAGCTTTTAATTTCAGAAGAAACAATAAAGCTTTCATTCCAAAACCTCATTTTGGGACTTTTTCCACACCCAAACGTTGGCGGTCAAACGTCAAAACCGACTCATAATCTGATTATTAGTTTTGCAGGATGATGTAAAAGCAGAAAACATAAGAACAAAGAGCATAATAGCACGCATCTCAATGCAGCACAATCTGAGGAAGAAAGGTAACAGCTTGAAAGCAGAAGCGGGATTGTGGGATTTCAATGCGAAACAAGCAGCGCTGTCCTTCCAGCACCGACATTTTAATTTACTCAACAAAGCCTCCCCAGCTGTGTTACAACGCCGGAGCCCGGGTCCCTGAGGTCAATTCGATTTCTACTGGGACTCTGGTACTTGAGCTGAAGGCCTTGATGGTGAGAGAGCACAGTTAATCGACTTTCTTTCTTCCCAGAGCTGCTGTTGTACAAAATTATTATAGATTCTGAAAAAAAAAAAAAAAAAAAAAAAGAAAAAGAAGGGAAAAAAATCGGAGCTGTGGCTCCTTTTGTGCTTGAGGTCTATAGGGAAAAAATGTTTTAAAAAGCAGAACGTAACAGTGGCTTCTTAAGAAAAACCTAGCCTTCACAATCAAATGCAATTTCACAAGCTGCAAATATCTACTTTGCTGCGACAATGAGGGAGCCGTCTCTATACCCAGCTCCAGACTGGTGTGGGAGAACTGGGAGGCAGGGAAAGGGTGAAAGGTCAGTTAAAAGAGGAAGATGTAGAAGAAAGGTGTAGGAGGTCACTTTCCACTTTGGGGGGTCAACAGCAAACCTGGTGCCACACAAAATGGCTCCACTAGAGAACGGGTTTGTTCTGGTTTATGAGGAAAGACCCCAACACTGGATTTTTATGAACGCATTTCCCTCAATTCTTCTGAATTTAAGATATTTGTGTCAGGTGTCATCATGGATTAGTAATAAGTGGTGTGTTGCAGCTCCACTATGTTTCATCAGATTACACAGTAACGCTTTTAGAAAACAATAACTATGTTTCCTTCTAACCGTCATGCAAAATTTGAGCGTACTTTTAAAATGTTCCAAAAAAAAGCTAGTTAAACGCGTTTCCCTCCACTTCTTTGGAGCGAATCAAGCGGTCTACAAAAAGTGTCCTTTTGGTAGACGCTGACACTACGCATTGCTGTAAGAAACAAAATGTAGAGGTTTGCAAACGAGCAGGAACCATGCATCTAAAAAAGACCAAAGGTGCGTTCACACCAGCCCCGGTTAGTCCGCTTTAATCGAACTGTAGTTTGTTTGTCTAAAAAGCCCAGTTTGTTTGGTGAGGTGCGAATGCGATATCCAACTCTGATGTGAACCAAAAATGCAAACTCTGGTCCACCTTAAAACCTACATCTCAGTTCGGTTGATGTGAACTCTGGCGCGGCGCCTCTGGCCAGGCTGGCACGCCTCCCCTCCCGTGCCGGAGGTTTGTGAAGTGCTGTGTGATTAGCCAGAAGTGTTTTTGTTGCGCTCAAACATCTACAAGGATATTTCTCTTCAGCTCGTCCGGTTCCACAATCTGGCTTTTTATGGCCCGACGACACAAAGTAAAAAAAACAAACAAACAACAACAACAAAAAAACAGTATTCATATCTCAGTCTTAATAATTCCTTAAAATCGATTTACAAAAAAAATACCACTTCCACTGCCAGATTATTTCACTTAAAACAAGATATTTTCCTCATGTTATAAGTGAAATCATTTGCTAGTGGAACTTGTGCTTTGTCATCAATATTAAGTAATTATTGATGACAAAATATAAGTTTGTCATCAAACTTGTACTCTGATGTAACTTTTCAGCAATATACAGCCTCCTGTATCTTGTAAGTTAGTTTTGTCTTATTTCAAGTGTATTAATACATTTGCATTAGAAACTAAACTAAAAATACTTGGTAAGATTTGGTGTTTTTGCTGGATAGGTAAAAAGTTTGACATTTTTATTTGTTCTAAAATATAAAATAAGATACACTATTATACACATACGTTTTGTGGCGATAAATTTTATTTTTATTTCAAAAAGAGTGCAAAAGTGCTGCAAACAAGGAGGTAACGGTAAATATAAAGGTTTAGAGAGGATTTACTTTTCCTCCATCAAAAAAAACAAAACTCAGCATTTTTAAAATACAGACGTGCATAAAAGAATAAATCTCTAATAAGAGCGCAACTAATTTTTTTCAGCAGGGCTCGCAGCACATTTGTAAAGTCGATATGTTCATGTGGTAGTTGATATTGTCAAGGTTCAACATCCTCTGTCAGCCCTTTCTGTGCGTCAGCACGTCTCCGCTGAGAGTTGGAGCGCTCCAGCTGTTAAAATCCAGTCGCTCTGACTTGTTGAGGACCCTGGCTCCCACTAGTGCGGCGCACAGGCCCAGAGGTGGTGAGACGCACAGCGGCTCCGCGGGAAGGACGGCTACAGATAGCGACGGAGAGACAAAGGATGACGGCGCGGGAGCAGGACCCCCACGCAGCTGCTCGCGTTCTTCAGGGAACGCAGGCGGGAAGCGTCGCTTGAGCGCTTAATTCCTTTAATATGTGCAGTCATGCGATGTGCAAGGTGGGGGGGGGGCAAATGGGGAGTAAGAGGAGGGCAGATAAATCCTGCAATGGTAGACATGAGGGACCAGCTTTACTGGGCCTGGGCAACTGGCCGCTTGACCGCTGGCGACATGGCACCGGGCACAGTGGGCTAAGCTGAGACCAAAAAGTGCTGATGCTGCCCACCACCCTGATCAGATTCAATCTGTTAGTAGAGCTTCCTGCATGCCAACACAACGCAGTGGGGGGCACCAGGAGCTAGCAACAGAAGGTGTGTGTGTGTGTCAGTGTGTGTGTGAATACATGAGATTATCAGGAGTTATATGGCTGACTGAGCGAGGAGGACTCAGGTGGTCTGAATGAGGTGAAAAGGACAGTTTAGCCCAAATGTTTAGTGCATCTACCAGTCTATGTTAGTATCTTCTGTTTCCCTTTAACATACAGGAAATCATAATTCTTCAGAATGAAGAATGAAGAATGAAATATGAACGGGTTTTTACCTCAGTTTGTCTTATTTTGTGACTGAGAAGAGGAAGAAAAAGCTCCTGCCACAAGAGGGAGCCGCCGTACGGCAAGCCAACTACAGCAACAATTGGTTTAAAACTGGTTTTTCCTTCCTATTGAAGTTGATCAAACTAAATAACATAACATTTTAAAACAATCATGCAGGTACACAGCGTTATGATGACCATTACATGAAAAACAGCTGCATCAGTAAACTTCGGGGATGTTCCGGCTTACAGACGCGTCTGTTTTATTTGCTTTGTGCTGCACCAATGGTGTTGTTTTAAAATGCTGCATGAATAAAATTGTATGGTACCGCATTACCTGATGTCGCCTTGATGGAATGTTTCTGCAAAAAGTCGAGAGTCTGAGCCAAAGCCTTCTTGTTGCAGTGCGTAGAGAGCTCTTCGTTACATTCAAAGCACCTGTTGAAAATTTTAAAATATATTTAATTAAGAATATGACAAGAAATACACAGCTGAGCAGACAAAAACAGATGCACTGATCATTTTAACAAAACCAATTTGGTATGAGTGGAACGAAATTGTTTGGTTAAAGCTGTCAATGTGAATTTTGACTAAAAAAAGGCCAAATTTGTTTAGTTTCTATGCAAGTTAAACACATTGTCAGAAATCAGCCCTTTGGTTGTGCAGCTTTACATTTTTTAACCTGCAGGGATTCTCACCAGGCCTTCCACGTGTTCAGGCTGATGGTGATACAGTGCGACTCTGGATGAAAAGTCTGGTGATGCTTGACGGCATGCTGGATTCCTGATTGGTTACAGCCCTGGAAGACAGTTCATTGAGACAGCTTATGTTTAAAATATCATTCTACAGACTGAAAAAAAATTTTGACTTGTTTTTTGCATTTTGTCACATTACAACCTCAAACTGCTATGGATTTTAAAGGAATTTAACATGAAAGGCTGACAAAAATGTAATGCAGATATGGGAAATGGAAGAAAGAGATTTGTTTTTTTTATTATTATTATTATTATTATTACAAACAAATAAGAAGCTTAAAAACAGACCATGTGTTTATAGGCGCATTCCTGCGTCGGGGTGCTGTGCAGTGTTAGTTGATTACTCGATTAATGAAATAATTGTCTACTAATTTAACAATAAAATAATCGTTAACGGAGTATAGACATTAAAAATCTTACTGAATGTAATCAAGTCAAAGCTGTACAAAAAATATATACACTCTATAGCATTTTAGGCAAGAACATTTTTATTTTCTTATTTTAAAAAGGACTTGAATTATTTGTTTAGTTGTATATTTTAATACATTTCTAATATTGTATAAGTGGTAATATGAAAAATCTGCCGAATGTGCAAATTTTTAAATCAGATTAATTTGATTAATGGTCTCAAAAATCGATAGATTAATCGATTGCTGCATTAACTTAGTCGAAGCCTTAATAAAAATGCGTTTTTTTTTTCTCTCAAACAACCAACTTCAAACATACTGCAGGATAAAATTGAGCTGAATTTGATCATGTTCTTAAAATGTTTTATGTAAATCTGACCTGAAAACCACACTTGAGGCAGACCAGGATGTCGTGGGACGCTGCCGGCTCGCCGTCGATCATCGTCCTCTCCCTCAGACACTCGGAGCAGACCGACCACACGCTCGACAGGACCGACTTCTTCACCGAGCTCAGGTCCACTGCTTTGTTGACATGTTGGCATGTCAACCCTGGCCGCCAAACAACATTCAATCGATGAAAGGTTTTCTAGATGTGGTCTTTTAAAGGGAGACCACTTATTCAGGGTCTTTGGCTTCAAAAAACAGTGATCAAATTTACAGAGACAACAGATCAGAGTGCTCTCAAAAGCTTGAAATACTACTCAATGAGTGGTTTTAGCAAATAACCGCCTGAAACTGAAAAACAACATTTTAGAATAGTAACAAAATGGGAGTGATATTGTGAATCCTGGCCTTTAAAAACTGTTAGAAACACATTTACTAGAGTCAAGGTTTTAGTCAAAACCAATTTTGGTTTCAAAATAAGTCAACAAAAAAGAAAACTCTAAAACTAGCTGTGAATGTAAGTCTAAATGCAAATTAAAGTTATGTTTATTCACATGATGGAGTTGGGGAAAAAAATCTTTAATCGATCAGAACTAAAATAAAATTAGATAAAATTAGGGCTGCATCTAACAACTGTTTTAGTAAATCAATTATTCTATTCATTATTGAATGATTTATATAACTAAAATTTGCCACTTAGTAAAATATAGTTATAAACAAAGAAGACATTTTTTATATTAAATTCAAAATGTATTTTCTTTTGTACAGTTTTGTAACGTTTTGGCTCAATTACTGCTGTGAGTTGCCGTTTTTAGTTAACGATTAATCGATTACTAAATTAGTCGGTGGTTATTTCAATAATCGATTAATCACTGTTGATCCAATTAATCGTTTTAGCTCCAAATAAAACATAGGAAACAATAGCAGTTTCAAAAGTTGAGCAACAGCAAAAGAAAACTAACGTTTCAGATTTATGTCTGCTTTACTGTCTGTTCAGAAAAAGTCATTATTTTTGTTAGCATATTGTAGACCAACTAAACACTTGCTCTGGTTGAACACGGCAGTGCTTCCTTCTACTTAACATAAACCTTGAGTGTTTTGAACCAAATTTGATCATTAATGGCTTTTAAGCTGGGTGCTTTAGACTTACCGCTGACTTCATCTGATGACTCCTCGTCTCGAGGTTTCCGTGGTTTATTAGTCCGCTTTGTCATGTCGGCGGCTTTCAAAGAAAAGGGATCCTTTAGCCGCATCTGGAGCTCTGAAAGTGCGGATAGAAAATGAGCTCAGGTACGTTTTTTGTTTGTTTGTTTGTTTGTTGGGGGAGTTTTTGCTAAAAAGAGCAAAAATCTCTCAACTAAACTTTAATATTTAACACATTCATTGAGGACCTTAAAGTCAGAGAAGGAGCTCTGGGTTTTTGTCACTTCTCTGGAATTTGGGATGAATTTACTGGGACATCTATTTCTTGTGAACTGTCTAAGAATTTGTGAATATTGGACAATTGTCTGGATTTGTGTTCTTTCATTTGTTATTTGTCAACAGGCTCCACTATGAACAGAATCAATGGTCCACAGACAAACCTGATAACACATCGATGAGACATTGGGGCGAGAAAATTATGAAAGTGCGACATAACCATTTTCTTATTTGAAAAACAGAGAATTGTTGCTTTGACAACTTATCGTCCTGACTATGATTCCTGCATGAGGCTGTTTCAGCAGTTTATGGATCAAATGCAGATAATTTAGTCTGAGCTCACACTTTCTCTGCCCCTAAAAACAGGCCAAAGAAAAACCTGGAGCCTGGGAGCAAAATTATTATCTGATACCGAGACAAAATTTTAAAAAACACATTGTTTATTCAACACAAAGTTGAACAAACGCCAAACTTAGGATGAAGACATCCTTGTTAATCATGAAGTTGTGGGAAGTTAAACAAGTTTCCATGATGAAATTTTACATTTTCCCACATTTACATTTCTGTAATGCTTTAAATGTAAAAGCATAAAAATGCTGCTTGTCATTGAATTATTATTATTTTTAACAGTAATAAGGTTTAAAATGTGGGATATGAAACAAAAACAGTCTCTCGAGAAGTGGATGAAGAAATGAATGATTAACAGACAGATATGGATGTTGGGCAAACTGATTGGAGAGACTGATGGATGGATGACAGACAGCTAAACAAGTCATAGATAATTTGATACTGTTGGTGAGACTGGTGGATGGATAGACAGATGGGTAGAAATACAGATCAAACTTTTTGACAATGGAATCAGGATGAAATACTCTGAATATAGAAGTACTTTCAATAATATGTTTTTGTATGCCGATCAAATTATTCCAGGCTCTCCCAAACCCTGGGATCATCAAGGGAAAGGTGGTGTAAAACTTGTTGAGACAGCTTCATGTGGCGTTAATTCAGACGAATGATTTAAATGCAGCAAAAATCTTCACTGCTTTTTCTGCTAAAAGCAAGTACTTCAACCATACTCTCATGTTGCCACAGGAATCCAAGAGATCTTTCCTTAAAGGATTTATCCAATACTAACTCGTGATATTTATAGTTGTTACACATTTATGTCAAATCTAATCATCCTATCTGAGCAAGAAATGAATGCAATAGTGTAAAAAAAATGGGATGGGTGAACAAAGAGAGTTAATACCTACTCTACAATGGGCAAGAACACAGATAAGAGGCCTACATAGTGTGGACAGTTCGTATTTATGCATTAAAAACTTCCCACCGTTACCATGTACAACCTACACCTCAAACACAGCCCCTCCTTTCATGACCAGACGCGAAGAAAGCAGTTTAAACTTACCTCTCTCAGCTCGCTCCTTGGCTGTTTGTGTTGGCTGAAGCCAACAGTAATGTCTCAACTCTTCCTGGCTTGCTAACCAGCTAGCTGCATTAGCATGTCGCAATAAATGCAGCAACTAACACGTAACTTTCACACAGAACAATACTCTTACTTTACGACATCCCGAATGTTTACGCTAGCGACGAGCGAACAAGCCGCAGACTCTGTAAAACAAACCCTCTGTCGGTTTCACTTTCACCAGAAGATGTTGCTAAGCTATCGGTAGCTCCAACTTTAGCCGCAGAAGTCAACATGTGACGCAACTACGGCAGCGCAGCTTGATCAAATGCTGCGTTCACATAAAGTGGAAAACATTTCTTTTAGAATTCACCAGCGTGAAAAATGTTCTTTCTAAAACTTTCAATTGGGTTTTGTCCTAAATGTGTGCTTATAGATAAATAAATAAATGAATTACTAAATGGTCATATGTGATAGTATTTACGTAAGTTTGTCCTTTAAATGATCTGCACTACTGCGCAAGCGCAGAGGAATCATTCTGGCGTTATTGCGTGTTAACGTGGTTTTCTGTTCACCGGGTATTATGGCGCTTAGAAGATGCTGGAGGTTGACGGGTGTTCTCTCGAGGCTCCCCGTTCCTCGTGGGTCTTCTTCACCTGTGGGACGGGTATCTGTGTCCTGCTTTGTTGACACTTACCGAGGCTGCAAAAGTGAGTTTAACATTAAACGACTCCTTGTTTTGTAACGAGGCCCTTGTACAAGCCATATATCCCCCCCGTGTTTGTTTGGCTTTCAGAAACAGAGTTCCAGCTCCGCACATTTAGCTCTGAAGGACGAAACACGGATGTGAGTTATGCGCAGCTGAAGCAGCTCCTGGCCGACGGCAGAACTGTAGTTGTGGATGTCCGGGAACCCTGGGAGCTCCGAGAGTACGGCTTCATCCCCGGATCCGTGAACGTCCCACGTGAGTTGAAAAAAGCTAATTGAATCGTCATCATATGATATTCGTGGTTTAAAGTCTGAAAATACTTTAAATGAATGTTCTTAAAAGCAGCTACCGTCACAATTGTGTTTTTTTTTTTTTAATCTAACGGCGCATTCTTTTTTCTCTTGACTTCTTTGTGCTGCCTTCACCGCCCAGTGGGACAGGTGAATACTGCCCTCCAGCTCGCTCCGGAGGAGTTCAAAGAAAAGTATGACGGTGAAATGCCCAACAAGACTGACAACATTGTATTCGTGTGTCTGGCCGGGGTCAGAAGCAAGACTGCGCTCAACACAGCCGCTTCGCTGGGATTCACAGAGTAAGTGGTTGGTTTGAAACCTCCAAATTTAAAGTGCAATGCAAAAAACCAAAAAAAAAAAAAAACCAATTAATTCTCATTCAACTTTTTTGAACCTATGTTACAACTACAAACTTGAAAAAAAGTTGTATTTTTAAAGAAAACGTGATTTAAAATTTGGTTTAGAAATAAAAGTCTGAAAATGCGGTGTCCAGACATTAATCCTTTTTTGCAGTATCATGTGAGACTGTTTTATTGCGGTTTCACAGTTTATACCCTGCTGTTGCACAAAGCTTTATTATGTGGTGTTCTTTGGAAAGATGCCACACGTCTGTTACACGTCAAGTCAAAAAGTAGGAAAAAAAAATGGAGCCACAACACTTAGTAACAGGAAGAAACCTTAAGTTTATTTTATTGTAGAATAATTTCACACTGGAAATAAAGGAATAAAAAATTACCTTGATCACAGGATTTTCATCTAATTCTCATATCAGAATTATAAATATGCAACAAAGCCACCATTTTTATTTTGCTCTTCTCACTATGAGAAATACGAGAAAAAATGCCGTCAGAGTAAAGTGGATGTGTGGCTTGTCACAATAACAAATTTTGCTGGTCGACAAATTGTCCCAGAAATTATTGCGATAAATGATGATGTTGTTTTGAGTCCATTTTCAAGTAATACAATAAACATAATGCACATACACCCTCTCAAAGATCAACACACTTTAATTTCTTACAAACTTTCAACACCGGAACTGGAAGACATTTTAAATATCCAAACTAAATAAATAAAACTCCAAATAAAATGGACACCGAAGTAATAAAATTGCCCTTCAAAAAAGAGACGTCTTGAGAATTTATTTATTTTTGTTACTGAACTGAAACATATTTTAGTCAGTAATGAGCATTTAGAAAGACTTGAGGGTTTTGGGGGTGTTTTTTTCTCCTTTCATTGCAGTGTTCAGCATTATCCCGGTGGATGGCAAGACTGGGCGGAACAGGAACAGCTGAAGTGATCCACAGATTTTGGAAACAGGAAGTTACGACGAGTGCAGTCACAGCCGAGACAAACTGGTGACCTAGTTCCTCCGCTTTCTGTCACCTCGGTATCGGGTCTGTAAGCCTCTGGAGCTCTGCTGTAGGGATTAAAAGCCAATTCCTCCAAACTTCTGTATGAGTTCTTCAAGTTGACCAAGCAGGTGGCGTTTTGTTTACTGCTATACAATAATATGACGAAAGGGCTTTATGAGTGAATTGCACTGGAATTCTATTTTTAGGTGTTAAGAGTTCATCAGGCTGAATTAAGTGTGCATGCCACACTTTTCAGATTTTTATTTGCAAAAAGAAAAAAAAAACATTCATAAACTGTGATATTTTATTCTTCCTCTAGTTATGCCTCATTTCACCTCATTTTGGAGAGTTACGTACTGAAGAATGTAATTAATATTTCAACTTAACTTGAAAATGTGTGTGTGCGTGTTTGCATGTGTGTGTCAGAGCTTAACTTTTACCCAGCTGTGAATCCAAAGAGTAAAAACCTGAGGGCTCAATAAACATGTCTACTGCTGAACATTTTGGATCCGTTGTAATTCTACTTGAAGTCACTTGTTCAAAAAACTTGAAATTGTCAAGTTTTTTGCACTTGACAATTTCACTAAGAAGATTCATCCATGTAACTCTTTACATTGTTGAAAGAAAGTGTTTGATTTGTTGTCATATGTTCTTATTAGTGAATGACTGCATGAAATTATCTATTTTTGGAATTTATCCAATCATTTTTCAAGTCGAGATAATTCTGGAAACTGAAACTGAAAACTTCTTTTTTTTTTTTAGACTTTCCTTACAGGCTAAAAGAAAAAATCTAACAATGCTTTGTAATATGCAGTGATTTTCACATGTATTTATTTTTAATTGCTGTACTTTCTGCTTGATTTGCCACATTGTGCCTTGATTTTAACATTTAACAGTTTATTTTTTATTTTTTTTTGTTGTTGTTGTTGTTCACTTAGTAACGGAATGCACATTGATTTTTTTTAAACTTTAGACAACTTCATACTCAGGTTGAAGTGATCCAGTTGAACTGACTGAACAGGCAGGATGGAGTCGCCTTTATGACATGAAGGCACCAAAATTCACAAAGTCATCTTGACAGAATTAGCATTAATGTTGGAACTCGCCATGCTTCCTATTTGTTAGAGTTTAAAAGTCAGTTCAAATGCCAAAAATAAAACTGGGAAATGGCTCCAAGCAGCATTCTGAAAAACGGTTTTAGCTTTGTTTTATTTCTAGAAGAGACGGTTATTTACGACGACGCGTTAGGGCCATTGGAGAAAAAAAAAAAAAAAGTACATTTCTGAGAAAAAAAAGTTAGAAATGTTTAGATTAATCTTAGATATTTTCAAGAAAACAAATTGGTAAATTTCTGACTTCTGACCTGACTTTTTTTTAAGAAAAAGCCAAGAATTTTTTTTATTATTCTCAGAAATTTTCTTGGAAAACCCCCCCCCCGGACATTTCTGTGCTCCCAAAGTCAAAATTTTGCAAGAAAATTTTTTCTAAAAATTTTTGAGAATAATAATAATAATTAAAAAAAATTCTCGCAAGTGTATTTAACGCGGCCCTAATACGCTATCTTACTTACTCCAGATGAATTTTTATCTTCCGATGTTCAGAAGATAAATACGTAAAAAAAAACACTACAGACTTATTAAATTTTGGCTGTTAAATATCTAACATGTAAACAATCTCTGTTTCTTCTACCAAAGCCAACGATTTAATAAAATACATATTTTAACAATGACAAAAAACGTTTAGTCCTTTCTTTTTTTTCCCCCATTGTCTGCTGTGGGACATTGTTGGACGTGTCCAGAGGAGCTGACCTGAGAGGACATTTAGTGTCCACAGTCAGATATAAATAGACGTGGAGAGGCTGTGGGGTGACAGCCACTGTTGCCACGATGATCTACTGTGTTGAAGGTTCATATCTAATGGCCGTTGTGTGTGTGTGTGTGTGGGGATGAATTTGCCACTGACCCTACAGGAACCGTCAACAGGTTCCCCCATCAACGGCCACGACAAACAGGTTTATCTTTGGCTGACTTGTCTGTCTTTGAAACAAAACACGCAAGATGTCGTTCTGTCGTTCACTCCAGAGTTTAAGATCCCTAGAAGAGCTCAAACGGTGATCTCAGTCCAGTTTATCCTGGTCATTGTTTCTGTTTGTTTCAAATCTTAGAGGCAGCTTGTTGAGTCTGAGTCATTGGCAGTGAAATGAAAATGAACTCAGCATGACTTCCCAGATATATGAGCAAATAATCTGGCTCTGTTGCACCGATACTATTCCTGACCACGTTAAACGCCACAGGTACGGAACGTGGCTATTAAACTGCTTTCATTCACAAGCTCACAAAGTAAAAAGAAATTATTTGGTATTTTGTATGATATTTGCTTTTTATTTTTTGTCATATTTGCTTTGCAGAGAATATGACAGTTATTTTATTTGGATTTTAGTAATAATAGAAATCACAAAATCATTCATCGCCCCTTCCTCCCCCCAAACAGATTTAGCTTTATATTATTTTTTTTTCAACCAGTAAGTATGTTTCTAATTGCAAATGCATCTCTTCAAAAACAATAATGTATAGGTTTCTCTTTGCATTATGTGGATTGAGCTTTAAACCTCAATCTGCTGGGATTACGTGTAATTTTGGGCACAAATGTCGCAAAAGGAAGTTAAAGAAAGACAACTTTAGGGTTAGCCCATAATAAGTCTGTAAAGTCTCTGAATAAGATGTAGCCTGTCTACCATAATCTTTCTTCATTTGTTGGCTTATCTTGATTTGATTTTGTCCTGTTTTTCTTATAAACTAGCTAATGTCTTAATGTTATCTTTCCGTGTGATTGGCAACAAAGAATATTGACCTTTAGTGTCATAAAATCGTCAATTTATTATGATTTTAATGTTTCGAACACAAGGAGCATTTTCAGTTTTTCAATTGTTGTATTGAGACTTGTATTGATTGCCCAGGTAGTGTTGTATTCTGCGTGTTAGTTTCTGGTCATTTCGATGATTCTGACTAAAACCAAAAATCTTAATAATATTTGACAGCTTACATAATCACGTGGCAGACCGCTGATTTTCGGTCACTGATTTCGTTCGTAAAGGATTATTACTGAAGAAGCCAGCTGTACGCAAAGTGCTATGTCCAACCATAATCATGGAAAGTTAAGAGGAAGGAAAAAGTGTGGTAAGTGGACAAGCAGCTTTACACAATAACATCACCGGGACGCATGAAGCTACGTCTGTAGTCGACCAATAGAGCACACGTAGGGTTCGTCACTAAATTAGAAGCTTGAAATATTTAATAACTACATTAGAAAATATCATAGTGATGTGCAACATTATGTGACTGCAAGCTGGAAAGGAGCTGGTGAGGATGATTGTACACATGGCTGAAAGATTCCATCTCTCTTCCAATGTTCCACGCTGCTGTAAGATGTGAGGTCAAGGCGAAGGAATGGCTGCCCGCTTACTGTTTACAAAACGTGGATTGTACCTGTTAATTATAATCTCTTTTTTTAAAAAACATGTTTCAAACAGACAAGACTAATAAGTTGTAATTCACGTCAAATCTTGACCCGGCTCTCCTGCAACGGCTCTGTGTTCAACCAGGCCCCTCGTCCAATCAGAGCACTTCACATCAGAGCTGCACCTACTGTAGGGCTGGACAATAAATCAATAACAATAATGTATTGTGACAGACACGTAATCAATATCAATAGATAATACGTCTGATAGAATGTTCAATAATTTCACTGAACTCTGATCTGGAACCACACAGCATTCTGGGGGATGTAGGCAGAGGAAAGTCTTTAGTTCAGGGGTATCCAAACTTTTTGTCATGTGGGAAAAGATTGTCGACCCAAAACTAACCGTGGGCCAAAAAACAGATTTTTTTTTTTACCAAGCTGTATTAGGGCCTTTATAAAGAAGGAGTAAATTTTCCCACAAATGTCAAAACTTTTGGGGAAATGTCCCCAAAAATCTCAGAAATTTTCTAGAAAACTTGTAAACCTTCTAAAAAATATTGTTTATATATATATATATACATATTTTTTTTTTTTGACATTTTAAATTTTTAATTTTTTTTGTAGAAAAAGTCTGATATTAATCTAAAAGACTTTTTCTAGCAAATTTCCAAGTACTTTTTTTTTTTTAGATTACTCTCAATTTTTCTCGCCATAGTACGCCACAGCAGATTTTGCATTTTTCTTTCTTTAAAAGAAAGAAGTCTAGTTTTCAGTTTCTTTTGGGCTCTGTTGAATACATTTATTTTCAGTAGCAAGAGGATTTGAGTCACGTTGTTTCAAAAATGTTTGCTCTGTGTAGCCAAGTTTAAGCAAGAATAAAAGCTGATTTGGATGCAGCAAAGTTGGCTTTTTCATTTTCCTGTGTAAGAAATTTATGTTGGCAACAATTTTTACACCGATTATAAGTGAAAAGTGTCCATCTGCATTTATAGGACAAATTTGTAGCAGTTTTTAATCGCAGTTGAGGACCAGTCAGTCCAGGGGCCACAAATGGCCCCTCCGCCCCACTTTGGACACCCCTGCTTTAATTGCTCAAAAAGCAAGGTTGGTGGCATCAACTTAACTCGTTCACTCTTTTGGTTGCCTAGTAACGACCTGCAGCAGCAGTTTAAGGTTTCGCCATCTCATAACTGTTACAGTTAACAGCAGGAGCGAAAGCTGTGGACAAAACACAAAAAATGACGCCACACTTGTATTTCTGATATTTAACCGAACGAAAAAAAAAAAGATTGATATGACCGCCGATATGAAACGTATATCGTGATACGTTTTCAGCCATATCGTCCAGCGCGAGTGTACCGCCTAACTAAATCCTCTCTCACTGGATCCCCATGTGTCATCCTGCTGATACAGCGCGCGCGCACTGTAACCCACAGATTACTGACGTTCCTAATAAAAAACCGGCCTGATACATAATCACGAGGACACATTTGACATTACGAACCGCTTTCCCAGCTCAGCTCCGCTCCTCGCAGGCTGCTGACAGATATCTGAGCTGACAGGCGCCTCAGCATCGTCCTGGTGCCGAGGTTCGAGATTCCATAGGTGTTGCCTCATTGCGCTGGGGCGGCGCTGACCCGACCCACGAGCGTCGCCGACAATGAAGGCGGTATAAAACATCCGACTCCTGGCCGGACAGGTCGGAGAGCGAACGAGTTTCTACACAGTTAAACCACAATGAGTCGCAGCCCGGAGAGGATTTCATCGTACCGCCGTCACTTCGAGGACAGCAGCAGCAGCAGCAGCTCGACCTACCAGGTCAGGGTGTCCAGCCCGTCCCCGACCCGCAGGGAGGTCCGCCATGCCTCCGCCGGCGGCTGGTCTGCCAGAGCCGGGTCCAGCAGCATGCGCGTGGACTCGGTGGGACGGAGGAACGTGTCCGCGGCACGGAGGTCACGCATCGCTGGAGTCGGGTAAAGAGCAACAAGGACACGACGTGGCTGAATCACACTGTAAAAAACACACAATTTGGTCTAGTTTTGCAGACTTGGAATAATAAGACAAAACTTAACTCACAAATAACCTTTCAGCTTGTAGGGGCTTGTTTTAAATAAATAACTCCTTGATTTTGATGGAGGAGTAGTTTGGCATATTATTTCACTTATAAAAAGGGGGAAGTGCCTTCTTGTAAATGACATAACCTCCTAAAGGATTTTTTTTTTTTTGGTCAATATTAAGGGATTATTTACTTAAAACAAGCTTCTCTATCACCCAGAACATTTACCTTTAAGTTAATTTAGTCTTATTTCAAATGTACTAGGACATTTGCTTTAGAAAAATAAAATAAATAAAAATACTTGGTAAGATTTTTGCAGTGTTTTATTTTCCCTAATCAAGTCCGTGTGGGATATTTTACCCCCATCTACTTTTGTTTAATATAAACTGTCTGGCGATTTACTGATGTGTGTTGTCAGAATCAGCGCAGGAGCCATGGTGTGTGTTGGGCCAAGTGGAGAAGCTCCCATGGATCTGGACGCTGCCGCGGCCGAGAACCAGGAGTTCCTCAGCACCCGCACGAACGAAAGGCAGGAGATGATCGTCCTGAATGACAGGCTGGCTGTTTACATCGACAAGGTAGACTGTTTCCCGAACTGAAATCCTTTTCCACGCTATGGCCCTAAAAGTTAAATTTACCTTTATCGAACTGGTGTGTTTCATGAATCCGCACAACATACCACATAACTGGCAGATGGAGGGAAAATTAAAGAAAGTTTTCCTTTTTTTTTTCACAAACAAAATACTGAAAGGCTTACATTGCTTTTGTATTCATCCACTTGTACTCTGATACCCCTAATTGAAAGCCAAACCTATCAGAAGTAAGCGAATGGAAATTAGAACGTCTTTGTGTAATGTATCCTCTGAATAAAGCCAACTATTCTGTGAAGGTCTCCGATTTTTGTTTTTTTAAATTTTTTGGAGAACCTTAGAAGAAGAAACGACGACATGACAACCAAGTAACGCAACAGACCGGGCAGGGAGAGGGCTGTGCTGAAATTTAAAGCAGGATTCATGGTTTTATTTTCTAAAAAGGGACAGTTTCCATTAATGAATATTAAAAAATAAAAATGTAAACACACCCCATAAAGTCAAAAGGCTAATTTTGATTGGGGTGCTCCACAAATCCATTTGTGGGTAGACGAACGGCATAGCAACATCTCATTTTGGCCAGCATGCACAATTGTATGTATATAATTCAAATGTGTCATCATCAAGGTCAGGTAAGGTGCTCAGAATTAAGTCAAAATCCAGATTTAAATTCAATCAAATAGAGTGGAAGGACTTCAAAGTTAATTTTCACAAATGCTCTATTTTACAAAGAAGAACAGGAAAAAAAATGTCAGTCTCCAGATGAGCGAAGCTGGAAGAGATCCACTTCAAAGGACATCAAGCTGTACACAAAGAAAAATGACTCAAAAAGTTAGCAATATTGAAAAAAATTTTTATTTGCAATTCAATTTGGAAACTGTCTAATTTTTCCTTCCGCATCACAATTACGTGCTACTTTCTCTAAAAAAAAAAATCCAGATTAAAGGTCTGTGGTTGCAGTGTGACAAAATATTTTGAAAAAGCCTGAAGAGAGTCAATATTCTGGCAGGGCGCTAAATCACACCAGGCCAGAATAAAATGGCTATTCTTAAGAAGTATGCTCCTGATTGCTGATCTCAGGAAAGCTTCGCTGCTGCTGTGTTGGCAGGTTCGAATGCTCGAGCAGAAGAACAAGTTGCTGGAAGCAGAGATCGAGGCCTACCAGAACAGGTTCGAGAAGCCTACGGGCCTGCGCTTGCTCTACGAGGAGCAGCTGAGGGAGCTGAAGAAGATTGCCGATCAGATGAGAGTCCAGCGGGTAAGGCAAAAAATATTTTACACTGCATCTCCTCTTTCTTTCTCTCATTCTTTTCTCCCCCCTTACATTTCAAATGTTCAGTCTGGCATGAAGCTTTACACCTCGCTGACTTGGAAGCTCTGCTCGAGCGACGCTACAAGACGTCAACTTGGTGTTTTCAGGGTTCTTTACCTGGTAAAACGTGCCGATTTCTGGCAGGCAAATGTAGAGGTGCCTCAGTGCGTTTAGGTGTCACAGAGTACAGCTGTCATCGCTTATGCTTCATGCACAGATGATGACTTGCTCATGCATTCGCTCGCACACAGTCGCCCAGACGCAGGGGGGACAGTGCAGCAAATGCAAATGGGGTTGAAGGAGCTACATTCCGCACACCTTCAAATTTAAATGGGCATTATTATGTCAAATTGACTATTTTTAAGCTTTGCATTATTCTCTCATCAAAAACCTATACCTGGAGTGTTGCCTTGACTCATGCATGTTCGAGAAATCCTTTAATAGTGGCAACTCTTCAACTGTGCAACACTGGTGGTATAATCAAGCACCGCCATCGACAAAGAGTGCTGTTTCAGTCCACACTCTATTTCAGTTGATGGCAGTAATGGACATTTCAGGTTTTTTGCAAACTGCCAAAAAACACTAAAGGAAGAAGAAGATTTTGCAATAACCTGCTCGAGAGCAGAAGCTTCTTAAAGAGACAGAGGCCCAATTTGCAGGCGTTACATTACAAAGTCCATTTCTTTTTAAGTCATGTTTGCTAAATAAAGTAATTGTATAGCAACTGACGGTAACATAAGTGCTTGATTCTGCTATAATGTGGCACTATGTGTCAGGAAAAAATAATACTGGCTCTTTCATGCACAAAGGAGTTACTTCTGGTTATTTTCAGGACATCTCTTTTGCTGCAAAGGAGGCTGCAGCTGGTCAACTGGAGGCAATCAAAATCCGATATGAGGAGGCCTTGGAGCTGAGAAAGAAGGCCGAGTTAGAGATTGAAGCCTTCCGTCCAGTAAGTGCTATTTTATCGCTATCTCTGCTTATAACGAAAAGCCTGCAATCATAAACACGTTACAGTGAAGACTTCGTAACGTGTTTCCAGGATGTGGACAAAGCCACTTCCTCCCGCATTGCTTTGGAGAAAAAGCTGGAGCAGCTGGAGGTCGAAATCGAATTCTTGAAACGGATCCATCATCAGGTACATGAAGTGTCTGCGGGAGAAATGATTCCCTCCCAAATGATTCCTAAAACGTCTCCTCTTCGTATAGGAAATCGAAGAGCTCATGAAGCAGATCTACGCCGCCCACGTATCGGCTGAGAGCACCTTCTCTCTGCCCGACCTGGCTGGCGCTTTGAAGCAAATCCAAACCCAATACGACGACATCGCAGCCAAAAACCTTCAGGTGAGTCGCTGCTAAGCGCAAAAAGACAAATCTGCAGTGTGTTTCAGACACACTGCAGATTAAACTGGTTTAATTTCCTACCTTAGGAAATGGATTCATGGTACAAGAACAAGTTTGAAGATTTAACAAAAAAGACGTCAAGACACGTTGACAAAGTTCGAAATGTCAGGGAAGAAATAGCTGGGGCCAAGAAGGATGTGAGTATCTTAATTTGATATGTGCAAGCAGAAAAGAAATTCTACATTCTGTCAACACTTTGCATCATTCATTGCAACACACTGCTAGATCCAAAACAAGGAACGCGGCTTGGACTCCCTGAGGACCAAAAACGAAGCCCTTGAAGCACGGATTCGAGAGACACTGGAAAAGCACAAGAAGGAACTGGAAGAGCTGCAGGTAAACAAACATTGGCTCATGTGGTCCCAGAGTGGACAGTTGATCGCACCGCAGCGATCACGTAACCACCTCAGCACATCTGATTCCACAGGCTCGGATTGAGGCCCTGCAGCTTGAGCTAAAATCCACCAAGACGAAAATTGCCCTGCACCTGCGTGAGTACCAAGAACTTTTAAACATCAAGATGGCTTTGGAGATTGAGATTACCACGTACAGGTACACCCCAAGCAGCCAGATTTTTTCAATAAACTCTGTGTACTGAAGTAGACCGTGAGACAGAGATAATTTTTCTTTCTCTTCTCAGAAAATTAATTGAGGGGGAAGACCTGCGACTCTCTGGCATGATGAAGTCTCTCTCTGTTACCAGTTGTAGCATGAGCACCATTGGTGCTGGGGTGAGCATTAGCGGAGGAAGCATTGATGGTGTTGGCGGTTTGGGTGGTGGACCAGTAGGAGGCGGCAGAGGAGGAGGTGGAGGCATGGTGGGTGGTTCTGGATTGAGTGCGGATATGGTTGCCGGAGTCACGGGATCACGCTCTGGCGATGGAAAAGTTCCGGATGGCAGGAGTACCGGCGATATGAAAGGTCCCGCTGGCAGAGCAGGTGTAGGTGTCAGACCAGGTGATGAGAGTCTTGGCACTGATGGAAGAATGAGTGCTTCTGGTGCTAGTGGTTTTGGTTCTGATAGCTTTGCTCCTGGTACTGGTAAAGTGGGTGCAGTTGGATCTAGTGCTAGTGTTTTAGGCGCTGGTCCAGAGGGTTCTGGCTTTGGCACTCCAGGCTTGGGTGTTGATGTTGGTGGTGAGGGATCTCTCCGTAGAGGAATGGGGGACAGAAGTGGAATCGGAGCACATGCAGATGGTGACATCTCAGGGTTAGGTGGTGATGTGGGTGTTGCTGGAGTTGGATTCAAAAGAGGATACGGCGATGAGATGGAAGGCAGAAGTACTGGTTTGGATACTGGTGTTGGTGGGGTAGGATTTGGCTCTGGGGGAATAGGTGACAGCAGTGGAGTTGAAACACGTGCAGATGGAGACATCTTGAGCTCAGCAGGTGGTGTACATGCAACTGAAGCTGAAATTCAGGGTGTTGGGTTGGACACTGGTGTTAGTGGTGTGGGACTTATTTCCAGAGAAATGGGTGGCAGTGGTGGGGCTGGCGCACAATTGGATGGTGACAGCTCAGGTGGCGTGAGTGCAGCTGGAATGGGACTTGGAAGAGGTGTTGCAACTGAGAGCAAGGGCACTAGGGTTAGTGGTGGAATGGGTGGCGAAGGAGGTACAGCCCGTGGAGTGGCGCTTTCTGAAACCCGAAGAGGAATCTCAAGTGCTGCCGGACGTGCAGGAAGGGGCGGGGACGATGTGGGTGTTGCTCTGTCGGGCGATGGCGGAGTTGGTAGGATTGGTGGAGGGAAGGGTGACATATGTGGTGTCAAGATTGGATCCGATCCGGAGTCCTATGTGGAGCAGGCTGTGGAGCTGACAGAGAGAAGAACAGTGCTTATCAGGTAAAAGTACCGCTGCTCCCAACTTTTTGAATAAACCCTCTTTAAAACGTGTGACTCAAACTCGGAAACTGTAACCAAACTAATTTGGTAACACTGATCCCCATGGTTCATATAAGCTTAACTACAGCTCCACCAGTTATCAGAATATTCCTCATTATTCTGCCTGGTCTTTTCTCCTCCCCTACAGAACAGTTAAGAAGGAGGATGATGTGCTGGAGATGGACCACCAAGAACAGACCTACACCATCACTGGCGCTGCCGATGACTCCGATGTTGAGTGAGGGATCGCAAACTCCCCGGTGACCTCCTCTCGCCCTTAAACCTCCAAACCCTTTGAGCTTTGCACTGACCAAAAGAAAAAAGAAAAAAAAAAAATCCCATGTTTGGGTGCTGACCTTTGCCCTGTGGCCTGGACAAGAGAACCATGAATGACCCCTTGCTACACACTGAAGATATATATATATTAAAAAACAAGCCATGGCTTCTCAACTTTTATGTGCCTCACACCCCCTCCTTGTTTCGCACCTGCCATAAATAAACTTACCAGCATTCAATAACCGTGTCTTTCTTTTATTTAATGTCTTCAAGAAAGAATTTTGGTTCAGGAGCAAGAATGCCGTTTAGTGAAGTGACACAGTGGTGATCATTTCCTGAACATAAAGAGATACAGTGCTTTTGCAAATCTATTTAAATCCTTTCATTTTCTTTTTCACAATTTGTCATGTTACAACCATCAACGTGCTAAATCTATCCTCTCATCAAGTCCCTACAGGTAACAAAACATGCTCCCAGCATGATTCTACCTCCACTGTGGTGCACAGATGATGGATAAAATTGTGAGATGTGTAAAGTTTTGGTTATTTTTTTCCCCCTCAAACACAACCCATGTACTGTCTTCCTATTTATCTATGGGATGCTAAATGACAACAACATTCCTTAACCAGACATAACAATCTGATAAATGTAAATGATTAATAAATGCGAAGGAGCACTAGGGCCACTGAAAAAAAAAGTAAAAGAATTGATGTTAAACTCAGAATTTTGGCTTTTTTCTCAGAAGATTAAAGTCAGAATTCTGAGGAAAAAAAGTCACAATTATTTTTTTTTAAATCAGAGGTTTGTGTCTAAAGGCTACTGAATGCACTGGATTTCATTTAGCGTTATCAGAGTAAAGGAAGCTTAATAAATTTTGTAGATTTTTATTTCTAAAATTCTTGAAAAACCGTCACTTTCCATGACCTTTACACTTCTGCACTACTTTGTTTGGCCGACACATAAGATCTCAATCAGCTGTATTGCGTTTTGTGGTTGTAATGTAACATAAAGAGGTCAATGTCAAGGAGTGTGAGTACGTCAGCAAAGCACTGTATGTGGCTGTGGACTGATAAAGGGTGAGGAAGTCGTGAGGGAGCAGACAGAGACACCTGAGGGTCGCGGGGGGACATCCTGACACTTCCCAGTGGGCCGAAGAATCGGTCAGTCAAATCCCGTCCTGTGGGAAGTGACGGCTCACAGCCGTTTCCTGTCCTCATTCCATCCACATCCACACCTTCTTCTCCTGCTGCTGATTGGGAGAGATTGGATCTGGGCGCCATGTGCCAAACACGCTTAGCGTCCGGTTCTGGGGACATCGAAGGGAGAAATGCAACAAACCCCAAGAGCGAGACGATCAGTGTTAGGGCGGAGGGAGGGAGATTTCTCTCGCTGTCATTCATTTGCACATTTATTTATTTACTTTTTTTTTTTTAAATCATCAAAATCACCAAAAAGCAGATTACATGTTTGATTCTAAAACTGTACAATGACCAAAAAAAAAAAAAAGGTTATGGTTTTATTCAAGGTATTAATTAGTCCAACTGTGGGGGTGTTGGAACCTTAATAATAAATATTGAAGTGTTTGTAACGAGATAATCTTAAAAAGAAAATGTTATATTTTTAGCTTAGTCAGACAATAGATGTAAACAAAGATTATTCAATTACAAAATAATTCTTTATTTGGTTTTATTCTCGATTTAAATGAGAGCCTGCCCAAGATCGCATGGAGCCACATAAAGGATTGGGTATGGGGCCCAATTTCAGTAAAGTCCACCATAACCCAACCATCCAACCAACCATCCAACCAACCAACCAATCAACCATCACCTTAAAATCTATTTTAATTTGTCTCAGTTTGATTTTTTTCTTTATTTTATTTTATTTATTAATTTTTTTTTTTACATAAAATCCCCTTAGTTTCATGGTTGCTAAGCTAATCAATTGTACTTCACATTATTCAATAAATAAATAACACAAAATAAGCTTTTACTTTTAAGGAGTTTTTAAGTTGTTTCATCCTTCTTGATAAGCCTCGTTTTAAATTGACATTATTTGTTGCCACGTGAACTCGTCGTCATTTCAAGACAGATATACTTTGCACATTAAAACTGCACCGCTTGGTCCGTTGCATGCTCACGGAAATCATTTGCAAGATTACCCTGCATACTTCACTTCATGCGTCACTTCCACTAGCTCACCCCACCTGAACTCTGATGAGTCAATTAGTTCGAAGCCAGCACTGTCAGTCGCGCGTTACAGGCCCCGCGTAATGAGGAGTCTGCAGACGGCGCCGCCATTAGATAACATTTTTGTTGCAGCGGATTAGGAGTGTGGTGTGCAACCAACCCGAAGGACGTCCAAACAACAACAACAACACCACCGGTCTGGGCCACAAAATTACAGAGAGAGATGTCGCTTCAATGCAAGTGATGCGACTAAGTAAACAGATTGTGCTTGCTTGCGCAATCTCTCCATGTTGCTTTGTCTAGGACGCAAATTGTCTTTTTTTTTTTTGCGCAAAGCTCTCCTCTCGTGCGTCTTTTCATAGAAAGCGGTAAACGTTTGTAATGATAAGTCTCTCTATATAACCCTGAAACAATATTATTACTTCCAAGCGTAAATTGTTAATTCTGATCAATAGACTTTTTTTTTTCTTTTTTTCCCATCACACACCCAATCAGTCACACTGAAGTCAAAGCTGCATGTCTCTAAACGTGCTCTTTGCCACTGGAGTTGTTTTGCTCTCGCTTTTAGGCCGCAGAAACGACCCAAAAGTCCCAGCTGGGTCAACAACCTCCATCCCCATGAGAAACACGCGGATTTACTTGGAATGTTCTCCAAAGAGGGCAAAAGTTGAGAGACTTCTCTTTGAAACCAGCCATTTTCTGTCACTTTGTGGACATGCTTTGGGTGACACACACATACACACACACACACACACACACACAAAAAATCCCCAATTAGGGTCGGCGGACACGCCGCTCCATTCACCCGCAGCCATGCCCGCATACAATTTGCCTCGGGAACGCACTCCTTTAGACGGGCCCGCCGCTAAATGCGCCGGACGGCAGAGAGAATCGGCCTGAGTGACACTTTGCTTTCTGAGGCGCTCGAGTGAGAAAAGGTATGAATTTATAAGGAAACACCGAAACATATCAATTCACGCGACTTCTCACGCGCCTTTGTCCGCGCCTCCTCATGCGAGAGGAAGCGGCCTTAAGTGAGGAACTTTGCTCAGACTTTTTGAATGCCAAAGCGGCGCAGCCCACTTCAAGGAGGGGAAGAAGGAGAGAGAGAGAGGGGAGGAGGCATTCTGAATGACATCACGCATGAGCAGCGCTGAATCAGGTGCCGTTTACTCGGCCGCTCTCTAATGCGACTTTGAATATTAGTCTGGCCTTAAAATCCCAATCATGTCATCTGGTGGGAGTCCCATACAAGCATAATTACTATTCAAACGCGTCGCTAATGTCCCACCCGCACCCGGGCAGCTGGTCTGCTCCTGCGGGGCGCAGGCTGCGTCTTTTCCCCGGGATTCCCAGGGAGCAAAAAACATCTTCGAGTCAAAGCTTTTGGGTGCAGTGCACTATAAAAGGAAACTGTATGTGGGTGTTGAATAATGTGCCGTTAAGACTTCAATTAAGCCTGTTGGTTTGCAATGCTTTAGTCAATAACGCTGGCTAAAGTTCAGAGAGACTCTTATTAAAACATCCATCCATCCATTTTCTGTTCACCCTTGTCCCTAGTGGGGTCAGGAGGTGCCTATCTCCAGCTGTGTTCCGGACGAGAGGCCAGGTACACCCAGTCTGTCGCAGGGCAACACAGAAACAAACAGGACAAACAACCATGCACACACACACTCACACCTAGGGAGAATTTGGAAAAGACCAATTAACCTAACAGTCATGTTTTTGGACTGTGGGAGGAAGCCGGAGCACCCGGAGAGAACCCATGCATGCACAGGGAGAACATGCAAACTCTGTGCAGAAAGACCTCAGGCCGGGAATCAAACCCAGGACCTCTTTACTGCAAGGCAACAGTGATACCAACTGCTCCACTGTGCAGCCTATTAAAACAATTCAATCATAAATTGCTGTCAGGAGATGAGTGAAACTTTCATGTGGGTCAATTTAATAAGAACTGTCATAAAACTTGTGCTTGTGAAGGTTTCTGTGTCGGCGCAGGTATAAGTTATAGCTTTGACTAGCTTAGCGTTAGCACTGATCCCAAAGCCAGACCTTTTATTGTATTTTACAAAGGAATCCTGGGGTGTATTAAATAGTTGTCATTAAAACGCTTAATTTTTTTTTAGCAAAGCTTCAAAGTTGTTCTTGAGAACCCTGTTAGAGCCAAAGGAAAGTTTACATCATCTGGCTCTGAGCCGTTCAGTGAAAGCGCTAAAGCTAAAGTCAAACCTGCTAGCGAGCTGCATTTGGCAGGGATTAAAAATGACCAAATGTGATTAATTGCTCTTTGGTCAGTCATATTAGTTTGTAAATGTATTGTTCAACAGTGTTAAATAAAAGAACATTAGCTAATTTATCTTGCTGACAAATCCTACCTAAATATTTTCATTAGCACGCTAACTAGGGAGCCGGTTCCAACCACCATGTTGTTGTTTGGTGTGTGTGCTATAAGGAAACGCTAAGGCATTATGTGAGTTGTATCAACAAGGAATATATCAAGTTAGTCAAATTTAAGGACTGTAACAAGTCAATGTTGAGGCAATTTTGCATATATCTTTAACATGTTTAACAACAGTCCACGAAGCTGTAGTGAAACTTGCTAGCAGGGTACGATATAAAAGGATATTTTGAAGAGTATTGAGTATTGGCAACTGAAATTTGAATTTCTTATAGGCTATTGTTTGTGAATCTAATGTTCAAGGGGGAAAAAATTGTATTTAGCATCTCACACAGAGCAGATTATTTTAGCTAACTTAGCTTATGCTAATACTAAAGTCGAGCTTGCAAGCATGCCTCTGTAACAAGGAATTTTATTAACACTTTAATTAAAAATATGTATATTTATTGTTTTAATCGAGTGTTTTAGTTTGGAAATACAATGCTCAATAGTGGTTTAATTTGAACAATATTAGCTACTTTTTTTTGGCAAGAAATCCTAAATATTTATATGAATACTGATTCTGTATGCACCCAGTATGAAGGTGTATAAAAGTTCATCACCATTTAATGTTTAATTTAGCAATTCATCTTGTTTAACAAAGGAGGAAAAACAATACAATAGAAACAAAGTGATTATAAAACCGAGTGACATGTACTTGCATCTTTTCACTGTTAAACGTACATAATTTCAGAAACGCTGATTAAAATCTGGCCACACCAAAGTGGTTTAATCCCCCCGCCCCCTATCCATCTCTCTTCTCTTTCCCTTTCCATTGAAGCGAACGATAACAACTTCTGGTTGTTCCAAAAGCGTCGAAGATTTAGGTTTTCGTCGCTTCAATGCGGGGAAAGAGATGTGTGGCAAATAAACCGATCCGGGGACAAACGCGGAGGGATCTCTCTGCAACGTGGGAAACGGGCCGCGCTGTAAACTGGGGGACAATGATTGCGCCTTTTTTTCCTTCTTCTTCTTCCCCCTCCAACCTCCTGAATAGAGAAAAGTTTATGGGGTCGACATAAAAAATGTGTTTTCTCTCCTGCGGTCTCAAATGGGAAGGCCAATAAAGGCGGAAGGAGGAGATGTGGTTGTTGTTGTTGGTGGTGAACCTTTGGCACAAGTTGAGTAAGGCCCCGCAGTCACGGAGCCTGAATGGAGATCCCTGGTGGGGCATTGCGGTCTGTATTTACCGCGTTGCTTTGCAGGCAGGTTGTTCTTCTATATTCATGGCTCGTTAATGGACCAACCAGTTAAATCAGCGAGCCCCACCGTTTAGACAGATGAATCCCCCTCCCCCTTTAAAAGAAAAAAAAAAAAAAAAAAAAAGGGGGGCTGGCCGGAGTGGACAGAGCCGCCCATAAAAACGTCGCCCTCCTTCTCCCAGCTCCGATTCTTCTCTCAGATCGTTATTTAAGTTCATTAAAGACATTGAGCTCCCGCGTATAGAAGCGCGTTTAATTGACTCCACAATATTGTTCCCGAATAAAGATCCAAGCATGTAATTAATGTCTTTTTTTATATATATAAAAGAGAGGATGAACAATAGCCCCTGGTGAGGCCATTTAATTTCATTTAATTTTCCATCCCATTTGCTCCCAATGATGCCTTCACTCTCACACCGAGTCTTTTGGCCGCTCCTCGGGGCTCCAAGGCGCACTGTGCGGCGGGGATTCACCACAGCGGATTCTCCGCAAAACAGAAAGGATACTCTCTCTCTCTCTCTCTCTCTCCCTTTCTCTCTCTCTCTCTCTCTGTCTCTCTCTCCTCCTTCTACTCTTTCACCCCTCCGCCTCCCTCTTCAGGAGATTAATTAATTTCAATGTGGAGAAGTGAGTGCGGAACGCATGGGATGGGAACCAGTTGCAAAAGGCCGGGAGTTAATAAATAACCCCTCCGCTCAGCCGGGCGCAAACATTGCGCCTATTGACGAGATTGTTCGCGTGTCGTTCGGACGTTTTTTTTTTTTTTTTGAAAGCGCGCAGGGAGGAGAATGGACAGTCTGACAAAGGCTCGCTTTAAGATAAATAAATAAGATACGGCGATAGTTTCTGAATGCATTTGTGCACAAAAACAGAATAAACCATTCAACGCAACTTGCTACTGTGCATACTTTTTTAAAAATTGTAATTGACTTTCTGAATTGAAAAAAAAAGGATGGACGTTTAGCAGCTGAATGTTGGTGAAGTTAATCAATTTAAATGTCAATTTTAGTTGTGGAAACGGATAACAAAGCAATTAGCGGATGCATAAAACATTAGTGAAATACTGAAACATTTAAATCTGTATGAATAAGGCTAATGTTTCTGACAACCACTGATATGATATTCCTTGGCAACTTTGAGTTTTACAGCTAAACTAAAGATCCACGTCTTAAATTCATGATCCAAACTCAGAAATGCTCTCAACTGCAAGCCTTGTGCCATTTACTTTTACTTATGTAAACACATCAGCCATTTTATGCAGCAAAAAGCAACATTTGTGAAAAATGTTTTTGGCAGGAATTGGTACCATACTTAAATGACAACAATGTGACATTCTTCCAAAGTCGTTTTTTTTTTTTTTTTTTTTTTTTTACAGTTTGTAGTGTCTGTTGTTCCTCCGGTCTGGTTTTCTCAGTATGTTTTACTTTTATTGGGAGGCCAGAGTGGACAGGTCAGAGGTCATTTTAGGCACGGTCTGGACAGACCGCCTACAGGTTGTTGTTGCCCCTCTGTGACCCGAAAACAAACCCTTAAATCATGTCATGCGTTCTCGTCTTAACTACGTTTTGATTGTCACCATTTTCTTTGGAAATAATGTGTTTTTTTAAATAATAAATACATAAACTCTGCTTAATCAAATAGTGCAAAAACTCATAGTTTCAAGAACTAAACAGAGTTGCTCTGAGGGAATCCTCCTTTGAAGGCCACGTGTTGATGTCGAAACATCTTTTTTCTTCTTCCACGAATATTTTTCGATTAAAACCTCTCACCTCACCATGAAAGAACCTGCAAAAACAACAACAACAGAACAAAACAAACAAACAAACAAAAAAATCAAACAAATAAATATATAAATAAATCAACTAAGTTGCTTTCTCAGCTCCCGGGATTTTTTTTTCTCTTTCAGAAGTTAATTGCAAAAACAAATCGATCCATCAACCAATTAATTAGTCGATCGAGCCTCTGTGTCACTCTCCTAATGGCTAATCCTGATTTTTTTTCTCTCGTGGTTTTAAATCATGAACTGGTTCATGTGTTGAAATCACTATGGGGAAAAAAATATCCAAACAATTTTCCTTTTACTACACGATCCGTTCACGTCGCGCTGGTGCCGATTTTTAAAATGCCTTCTCGGAGAAGTCCATGCAACAGTTATTTTCATTTCGGAAACCAGCCGACGATCGATCTTGAAGTCGAAATACATCGCAACTCGTATTCTCCGATGAGTGTTATTAAAATCCTGCAATGATCGTTCCCTCCTTGTCTTTGTCAACGTGCAGATTAAAACAGCTGAACGCATTGCGCGAGTAGACAAGAAAACCACAAGTATGCGCGCGCGTGTGTGTGCGCGCGCGCGCTGGGAAGATGATGTGTTTCTCTCTCTCTCTCTCCTACTGCTGCTGGTCCTCCCCTTTCAGTACCTGCCCGATCTCAACCCGGCACACGCCGAGAGTCAATAGAAGTTAACAAGTCCTCTAAACTTTCCTGCTCCTTTTGTTCACACTAAGGACAAAAAAATAGGAGGAGGAGGAAGAGGAGGGGAGAGGAGCCCTTTGAAGTAAGTAGAAGCCGTAAGAATGGCAGCCAAGTAGATTTAAAGTATGGCCAAAGGAAGAAAGAAAAAAAAAACCTCCCTGAATGGAGAAGGGTGAGGATTTATGGAGGAATTATACAGTGGATTTGTCAGTGAAAATATCGGAACTGTCCGGCGGACAAAGCCGCGTGGTGAGGATTAATGGCCGCTCCGGACCTTTGATTCCGCGCTCTCCTTTCTCTGGCCTTGACAAATTGGATTTCGGGGATGGGAAGGGTCGCCGGGCTCCTTTGTGTCTCCTGACCGTTTTGGGAGCAATTCATTATGAGGCGGAGTGAGGGAAAGTCTCCATGTGAGCGCAGGCCCGGCCCGTTTTCCCCGCTGCACACAGCTGCTGGGAGAGCCCAACTCTCTCACACTCACCCACACACACACACACACACACACACACACACACACACACCCCACACACACCTTCTCACCGCTGTGCAAACTCAGGACGCGGCCCCTGCGCTCCCCCAATCCCCCACTCAAACCAGCATCACCTCTCTGCATCACCCACTTTGTTCTTCTTCCCATTGCATCCTCAGATAATCTTGAGTGTGTATGCGTGTGTGTGTGTGTGTGTGTGTGTGTGTGTGTGTGTGTGTGCAGAGAGGGGTGTCCGGGGTGTGCTCCATAACTAGAAAAGCCGGAGAGCATAACGCCACCGCGTCACTTTGAGGGCGGACATCGGCCTGTCCTCATCATCTTCCTCCTCCTCTTCTACTTCTTCTTCTTCCTCCTCCTCCTCCTCTTCCTCCCGTCCCTTGCATGCGCGCGCTCCGTCGCATTTGGGTCTCCATCAGTCTTCATGGTTCTGATCTCACCCCGCGCCATGCAAGCCACCCGGGCGTCCACCACCGTCAGTGTGTTTGCGGACTGCAGCGTCCCGGCCGGGCTCCGGATGGGACCGGTACCGGGCGTCTTCAAGCTGGGGAAGTACCTGTCGGACCGCAAGGACGTCGGACCGAAAAAAAAAGTGAGCCGGAAACTCTCGATGTGCATATCTGTACAGTTAAGGTTTCAAATTGTCATTAGTTTCTTTTATATATATATATATATATTTAAAGATATTATACAGTATTAATTATTTCTGTTTATATAGCTGCGATTTTAAAAATGGAATATTAGACGTTTCGGTTTATATTTTCATCTGTTCAAAATAACAGATGAAAGATAAAATGTATCCTTTTTTATTCTTTCTTTCTTTTTTTTTTATCTGACTTGTCAAACTCCATTGAGCCGCGATTTATTAATTGGTTTGGCCTGTCAGGTTAGAAATAATTGAGCTCCATTAGTGGCCGACTTGTCAGCCTAACCGGCCTAATGGGCGGACCCGGGTGTGCGCCCTCACGTTTCCCGGCCTGCCGGGCCCGTTATCCCGATGAGCCGTTTACTGCTAATGGGATCCGGCCACAGAAAGATGCCGGCGCGTCCGGGTCGGGCCTCCCCTCCGCCTGCAGGCGGCGAGAAATAGTCAAGCAGAAAAATGCTAAAAAAAAAAAAAAAAAAAGAAACAACAAACCGCTACGGGGTTATTCAGCGGCGTCCACATGCATTGCGTTAGAAATATTGTTTTGTTATTTTAAAAAAATTGAAATGTTGACAAAAATATTTGATAGTTGAAAAAAAAATACAAGAAACTATTTTCTGTAAAAAAAAAAAAAAAAGAAAAGTGAATTTTCCTAATTTTAAAAAATCTCGCCTTTATTTTGCGATTCAAAACGAGTGTTTGTTGTTGTTGTTGTTGTTGTTTTAAATCACAGAAAGCTGTCAGCGGCTGTGATTGATGCGTCTAAATGTGTGGCCCCCGGGGGGCCCGCAGCGAGGGGGTGGGAGGGGATCATCAGGTGCAATGTCTGTGTCAAATGTCACGCCTCGATCCCTGATCTCCTAGAACAGTTTAGAAACGCTCTGACACTCTTCAAATTCGTTTCCCATATCAAGTCAATTAGGCGCCGTTCGCCGCTCTCTTTAGGAAATTATCAGCAGAGCGGATAAAAGACGCGCAAAGTGCGCTTTGCTCCCAACGGCGGCCGCAGCACCTCTACCTCCACTTCCACCTCCACATACGACTGCAAACAGCAAGTTGCAATATTTGCCAAAAAAAAAAAAAAAAAAAAAAGACGTGCTCGATAAAATTCTAGTACAAACATCTTAAATAAAAAAGGTGGCTTATGTGATCTTGAACAGGAAAGACGCAAAAAATAGAAACAAGTCAAGTTTTCGTTTCGGTTCCATTCGGGTGCGATCTTGTTTCGGCCTTTTCTATGTTTTTTTTTTTGTTTTGTTTTGTTTTGTTTTTTTTTTTACTGTTTTCGGATTTGCCCAAATTGTTTCTCTCCCTCTCTTGGCTCAGATCCGTTTGCTGCGCGGAGAGTTCGTGGACGAGTCAGGCTGTCCTGTGCCCGACTGGATCGGATTCATCCGCGCCGCCAGGAACAGCCAGGAGCAAAACCTGGAGGCAGTGTCGGACTTACCTGGCGGACAGGTGAATGTTTTTTTTTTTTTAATGCCACGACGTCCCACTCTACTCTGTGGATTTTAAGTGGGCATAAAGTCACATTAAGAAAAAAAGAGAGAGGGGGAAAAAACTATTTTATTTTTATTTTTTTTATTTAGATTTTCTACCGAGTCCTGAGAGAAATCCCAGCGGGAGAGGAGCTGAGTGTGTGGTACTCCAACCCTCTCGCTCAGTGGTACGACATCCCCACCACGGCCACTCCCACGCACGACGAAAAAGGTGAGCGACACCGATAATGTGGAATATAATTATGTTAATATAGCGTGCATATATATTTTACGCAATAACAAGAAATAACAATAGAGTTTTTATTAGTACGCGTCATTGCGCAATTAGTCAGCGATCGAATGGCGTCGTTTTGTTGCCAAGCGGAGGTCACGGACTGCATCCCGTCGGGTGGTTTTTTTCATTTCCCATTCATTTATTGTTTTTAATGAGAGCATAACTCATCAACATTCGCTGCAGTTTAGTTTTTATTAAGCAAAAGAAAGAAGAAGAAGGAGAAAAAGAAAAAAAAATCGAAAAAATAAGAAAATAAATTGTGCGTAGAGAATGTAAAAATGAAAAACCCCATCCAAACAGAGGGATATTTTGATACACCTGTGTTCCATACGATCAAAACAACGACAAATGTATAATAATAATAATAATAATAATAATAATAATAATAATAATAATAATAATAATAATAAACGGGGATTTGAGAATCAGCAAATGTGGTTCATCCTCTCGTTCGGTCTGTTAACATTAACAATCCGATGTTTGCGCTTGGGGGATTAGCGCCTCATCAGAGCCTATAATCCTATTACAGAGCAGATTATCAACAGATACTTCCATGGAAATTCCTTCATCAGACAATGACACGTAGTGTTCCGATCTCGGAAGTCCTCTTTGTTCAAAACAAACCAAAAACATGATATGATATCAGAGTCAGTATTTAAAAAAAAAAAAAAAAAAAAGGAAAAAATTGTGGCGATGTAATTACGGTGCTTAAATAATAATAATAAAAAGCAATTAAACGCAGAAGCCGACGCGCCTCAGTGAGCATCGAGGAAAGAAGAAGAAACGTTTCAGTCGCTCGTCGGAGGTTAACGAATGTCACTCCGTCGTTAATATTCATGTATTCAAAAGCAAATAATTCAAAAACAAGCGCTTCACGCTGAATTAGGTGGGCTGCGTTAAGGTATTGTGGCCTAATGAATGCGAACTTTTATGTCGAGTGTATATTGCCCGGATTCTCCGGCGCAGCGCGCACCGTGTGTGCGCTCCTGGACATACGCGCTCACTCCCCTCCCCTCTCCCGCGATACCTCCCCCCATTATTGAGGCGTCAACAGATGGGCCCGCGCCATTGTTTCTGGAGACTTGCGATTTCAAGCAACAGCTGCTGTCACTTCCACGGGAAAGCGCGCAGAGAGGGAGAGGGCTCGCGTTCAATGGGTCCCGGCTCCGGAGCGCCAGATTGGGCAGGGCGTTTGCCCTTTTGATGGCGATCATAAACAATGGCCCGTATGAGGATTACAAAATCATTACATCTATATTATCTTTTGAGTGCCCGACTGGGGGCCATTAGAATGGCTCCCGGAGTCTATTACCATTTGGCACCAGATCTTAGGAGCGGATTTCGTTACCCATGGTGCGCAGCGCGGGGGTGGAGATCTTTATTTATTTATTGTTTTTTTTAGTCACTCTGATGAAGTAGTGATTTATTGATGATACTTCTGACGAGCTGTAATGTTTCACTGGTAAACAAAACAGCTACAAATGTATCCTCGGATTTTTTATTTTTTTTATTTTTAAAGTTGAATTACACAGTTAAAGCCAGTCCAAACAATTTGGGGGCCCAAAGCAGAAGCCACCAACCCTAATGCTCATGTCATTTAAATTGCATTTAACACACAAACAAACAAGACAAACCTAAACAAACAAACAAACAAACAAAAAATGTAAATAAATTCACATAATTTTCCTCAGCCTTAATATTAATGACTTTATGTGTTTTATCAAATGACAAATTTTCAGATTTTTCTCATTTACCCTTTTTTGATCCGACGGTCATGTCTGAGTCAATACAAACTCAGTAGATGAGGTGAAGAGTGGTCACGTTTTCTGAGCTGTGCTCACTAATTAAACAAATGTATCATTTATTCAGTCATGTTAATGTTTTTGCAGTCATAGAGTGCATGGAATGAAACCAGTTTTCGTTGTCATTTTGAGAAATCTCCGGTCAGCGTGAAATGATCCAGTTCAGGTCTGATCAGTCTGAGGGTTTTAGATTTTGAACAAATTTACTCTGGAAACTCTAAAAACAATAAAACGCTCCCCTTCATTTGACAGCATGAGCCTTTTCAAATTGAAGACCAGTTTCAGCACCATGAGTCACATTTTATCACCACTGTAGAGCGCACACTGGGAGACTTCCTTTCTTTGACTGGAAAAGCAGTGAAACAGTAGAAAAAAAGGGTCTAACAATTGTTCTGTCGCCCCCCTTTAACGTTCCTCCCAAGGCAGAGAGCCATAGGTTCCACATGCAAAACTGCCACTGGTTGACATAACAACCAAAGTGAAGAGTTCTCCCTGCAGAACATTTGTTCATTTTTTTTAAAAATTGCATTTTGAAATGGAAAAACATTTAAAAGTCATGCTGAATAGTATGTTATGTCTTAAGATTCTCTGTGAAGTTCTGCGCCCTTCACACAGGCCTCTGTCGGGGCATCTTAGGTCGCTCATGTCCGGATGTGCTGCAAACATATTTCAGAGTCTCCACTCTGTCTCGTTGGATCTGCGGCGACCTTGTTGTCAATGTGGCTTTTTCCCCTCCACAGGTGAGGAGCGTTACATCTGCTGGTACTGCTGGAGAATATTCAAATACCCCAACACCCTCAAGGCCCACGTCCACTTCCACTGCGCTCTGAGCAACGGGCGGGGCTTCGTGAGCGGCGAGCAGGCCAGAGGAACCGAGTCCTTCAGCAGGTCGCCCAAGTCCGGAGACATCCCCAACACCTCCGGCCACGGCAACTCCTCGGACTCGAACCAGCGGGTGGTGTCCTCCTCGCCCTTCCCGAACAACAAAGGCGGACTGTCGAAGAAGAGCAACGCCGAGGGGCAGGACCGGGCCCTCGACATGAGCGTCGCGTCAGCCAGGAACCAGGGACACCTGCTCGGACTGGGAGCCGCGTCTTCAGTGCTGGGCAGCATGGGTTTCCATCCGGGCGTGCGCTCCGCTTTCAAGCCGACGGGCGTCTCTAAAGTCCCGGGCGCAGAGGCGTCCAGAGAGGAGGCCGGCGGCAAACTGAGCGGCCTCGGATTCAGTAAGCTCGTCGGGAATATGAAGCCAATCCGCAACCTGGGCGAGGCCATTAACGGGGCCGGGAACCACCCTCCAAAGTGCGCGCCAGCCATCGTGGACTCCACGTCTCCGATGGTGCCTTGCGGGAATCCCATCCGGGGCTTCCCGCTGCTGCCGCACGTGGAGGAAACGTCGGCTTTCAAGCACGTCGAGAGTCGCATACACACCGGGTTGTCCCCGTCCCGGTACCCCCAGATACCCCCCGGCCTGCACTTTGAAAGGTTCTCACTTCCTCACTTCGACGGCGTGAAGACGTACGGCGGAGACTGTAACATCCCTCTGATGCCCTTTACCGTCTACAACGGGGAGCTCCTGTACAGCTCCCCCTATTACCCGCTCAAATTCCACTTCAGCAACCTCCTCAAGTACCCGGACTCCGTGCCCTACTTTGGCGGCCCCCCGCTGAGCCAGGACCTGGGCTCCATCACGAACATTGACCGGGAGATCGCCATGCACACGCAGCAGCTGTCGGAGATCGGCTCGGACAAGAGCCGGGCTCGGATGGACTCAGTGCCCGCCGGGAGCACGGGCTCCACCGGCTCGGGCAAACCCAAGAAGGGCCACCTGTGTCTCTACTGCGGGAAGCTGTACTCCCGGAAGTACGGCCTGAAGATCCACATGAGGACTCACACGGGCTACAAGCCTCTCAAATGCAAGGTGTGCTTCAGGCCCTTTGGAGACCCGAGCAACCTGAACAAGCACATCCGGCTGCACGCGGAGGGCAACACGCCCTACAGGTGCGACTTTTGCGGGAAGGTGCTCGTGCGGAGGCGGGACCTGGAGCGGCACGTGAAGTCCAGGCACCCCGGACAGACTCTGAAGAAGCTGGACGACAAACCGGGAGGCCCGTTCGACGACGCCGACCGCAAAAGCGACAGCGACGTGGACGTGTGCTTCACCGACGATCAGAGCGACCAGGAATCGAGCAAAAACAATGACTTGGTTTTGTCAGAGACGATTTAATGGGACCCAGCCCCGCAACCCCACCCTTTGGTGTTGCATGACATAATATCTGCAAAAGAAATGTCACTTATTGATCGTTATTTTCCGTTACATATGGGGAAAAATATATATTCGAATAAAAGATCCAAGTTTTTTTTTTCTAATTTAAAATTTGGTATTTATCACACTCGGTTGTTTCTGCAATCCATTCAGGCTCCTCAGTAAAAAAAAAAGTGTCAAATAATAATAATTAAAAAAGCAGAATCTTAATGCAGCAGCCGTTCTGTTTTATTTACTTTACAAATCATCACTTAAAAAACAAAACAAAATCGAAACAAAAACATTGTTTTCGAGTAGACAGACGCTGAATCCACCTGCGCGCAAAAACAAATAGCAATCAGCAACAGATGTTTCATTTATTTTATCTTTTTTATTTCAAGCCACAAAAACAAAACAGAAAAAAACCTGCCAAGGTTGACTAAAACATATTTGTAAAATTTGCTCTTTTTTTCTTGCTGAGAATAAAGTCCACAGTGATGTGTTCAGGAAATCGACTTTTTAAAAATTTGTTCGTATCGTGAATCTTACTCGAATTTTTCCATTTTGCACTTTAAAAACAAACCATCTCCACTGCAAAGCTGCAAAAAAAAAAAAAAAAAAAAAAAAAAAATCCCAACCCCATTTCTTTCCGAACTTCAATTTGCACTTTTTCTTTTTTTCCCCCCCTCCCGTTTTTCTGACGGAAACAAAATGCAGCTTCCGGTTTACTTAAGGATTTATTGCCAGAGAAAGAGAAAAAGAAATTAGCTGTTGTTTGCAGTCATGCAAAATGTAAAGAAGCTGTAAATGAAGAAGATGATATTTCGCATTCCGCTGCAGAAGTTGTGTATGTGTGTTTATACGTGCTGTTTGTCTGAGAGGACAGTAATATACTCCTAATTATTAAATGGATGTTTCCCCCCCCCCCTTGGAATAAATTAAACTTGAAGAATGAAAAATGTGTATGAAGTGTTCCTTTTATGTCAAATGAGACGAATGTTTCCAACCAAATTTGAAGAAATGCGTTTTTTTTCTTTTTTTTTTTTTTTAGTTTAGTTTAGTTTGCCACATTTTTTTCTTTCTCCAGAATTTTAAATAAATCTTGACATGATCATAAATCCTCATTAGTCGCTCTGAGCTTTGGCTTCAGTTTGAAAATTGTTGCTCATCTGAAGCTGTAACACAATTTTTTCCTACCCTATTTACAAAAGATACAAAATCTCCCCACTTTTAATATTAATGTTTTTTTTAAATAATCCTTTAAAATAATAGTATTTATTTAATAATTATACAATAATCTACAAACAAAATAACGGTTCATATAATAATTTACAAGACAAATTAGCTCAGAGGGAACTTTGAAAAATATTTTCTTAGGCTTGTCATTAATAAAATGTGTTATCATTAATAAAACATATTTAGTACTTTTTGATAATATGCATATGCAATAATGTTAAACAGACATTTTAGTTACTGCTTTGTAATTTAAAAAAAATGTAATAATAATATATGAAATTAATGAAAACTGTGCAAGATTTAAAAAAAAACAACAAAAAAACTATTTGTTTGTTTGCTATATTTATGACACTGTTGCCGGAACCATATAATTACATTATTAAAATAAAACACGGCAAAGAATTGTAAAATAGAAAAAGTTTAGTATTGCATTACGAATGTAAAATCTAGGGTGGATATTTAGACCTTATTGATTCCAGCTCTTCCAGATTTTTTTTTATTTTTAGTTAGGGCAAAAATTAATACTTCACAATTCTTGCAATGGGAAATATTATGTACAACACAAAATGCATGTGTTTTGTACACCGGCTTTTTATATTCTGTTTATTTTCAAAGTATAAAAGACCACATTTGTTCAGTGTCTTCTATTCAAAAACGCAGACTTTGGTGCACCCAAATCTGCTTTTAAGTATTGAACTTGAATAAATACAGCAAGATTTTCCAAAGGAACAATGATAACATCAAATTTTGTTCTTACTGCTGAAAATGGATTTATTTATTTATTTTTAATCTTGAGCAAAGCTCAAGATTATTTGAAAACCAGAAGCCTTAATAAAGCAGAAATTAAGAAAATATATTTGAACTGAATTGATTTTAATTTTGTTATAGCACAACAGAACGAAACATTTGGACTTTAAGACCACAGTTAAGCGTCATCATCAAGGATAAGAACACAAGCCGATGTCCAAGATGGTCCTCCAAATATCCAAATATACACGTATAAAATAACCAATATAAACAATTGAAAATAATAATGAAAGACACTTTCCCAAAATACACTTACCCACAACATGTTTGAGCTTTGGATCAGAAATTTCTCACACATCCCTTTAGAATGAAAAAAACTCTCTATTTGTTGAATTAAAATGTTGCTTGCTGTGCTTATTTTTGAGTAGGTAAGAAACATTCATATCACTGTGTGTAGAATTATTAGGCAAGTGAGTGTTTTGACCATGTCATTATTTTTAGGGGTATTTTATAACTCCAACCTGAATAAAATCGAATTCTTAACGGTTTTAATGGAAGGTCATGCATATCTGTGGAATGACCTTAGGATGTCGACACCCTATGTCAGGGGTGCCCAAAGTTGGCCCTCGAGGGCCGGCATCCTAGTTCTCTTCCTGATGGTAGGAACATCCTTTTCAGCATGTCAACGTTCTTCTTAGACCTTCTGATGAGCCATCGTTGGATCCAGGTTGGACGCAGGACGCTTTGTCAAGGGTCTCTTTTCTTTAGGAATAATGGTCTAAAAACAGATTCAACTGACTATGAAAAGTCTAGAATACTCAAAAGTCTCTCAGAGGGATGCTGTACTCTTGTTAAAATGTTGGGGTGCAATCATAGAACTTTTTTTTTTTTTTTAATAATCAATAGAGTCGCAAAAAACGTGTTGAGAAACAAGGCTCAAATAAACTGCAAAGGGCAGAATATAGTAGACATATCTATTCTGGATATGCGAAGAAGTAAGTGTGACGCCGTTATCTTCCAGTTCTGTAATATTCCGTCACTGCCGGAGCTCAGAGACTTGGCCAAAGTAAGGACGGCTAGACAAGACACAAGACACATCAGCCGTACTGTCTAATAATGGTGATGCTGCCTTCACCGTGCTTCGCTCAAGGGACATTCGCATCATGATGTTGTGCGCTGTTGGTTTTCCACCAAACAAAGCCTTTTACATGTAGACCAAACTGACAAGAACATCGTTTTTCACACGTTTCCTGTGTCCTCTGCATCAGCGGCTCTCAACCGTAGCCTTCAGGACTCAATGTCGTGATTTAGGTGTTTCCCTGCTTCCGAATAAATGGGTGCAGGGTTTGAACTGGAAATGCTGGAGCAGAGAAACATCTAAAACATAAAAACGGAGGGCCGAGATACTCTGGTTTGGGGAACCATTGCCCTTGATGACTTGCTTTTTACCAGCAGCAGTTTTCTTCTTGCCAATGTTCCACGAAGACCCAGTTTGCAGAATGCTTGACTAATAGTTCACCTGTTGACTGATCCTCCCACCTGAGGTGTGAATCTCTGCAGTTCTCCAAGAACTACCATCAGTCTTTTGATTTCTTACCTGATCGATACCCTTCTGACCTGTCAGGTGACGTACACGGCCATATCTTGTCTCTCTTTGTGTTTTCAAATCACGAATCAAACATTGCTTTGTAAGATGATCAAAGCTTTAAGCGTCTACGCGGGACTTCCTCCCTGACCTGTATGCTGTGTTCTTTGGTCTTCATCATGCTGCTTATCTTCCGATGTTCTCCAACGACCTTCGGAGGCCTTTCATAGAACACCTGCATTCACCCTGAGATGTTGGACCCATAATTGCTGATTCTGTGACGTCTTGAGATAACAGGGTAGTTGAATTCTAATTAGTGTTGTTAATCGATTCAAAAGTTTAATCAGATTAATTACACTCTAGCGCTGTGATTAATCGCTACGTTCTAAGCTTGAAATGTAAATATGCACGTGGTTTGAGAAAAGGTTTTGTTGTCCCAAAAGCAACGGGGTTTCCATCTTTGGGATGGTTTAAAAGAAGTCATTTCGTTTGCTTTGAAATTTGCTTTCTGTCGCGTTTGAGACTCTACATGGCTGACCGCAGTACAAGACCGTGCATCACGCTGCTGTGACCCTCTGCAGGAGAGAGGCTGCTAGGTCAAAACAGGTCATGCGATTAATGTGCGTTATGTAACCTTAAGGCGCTTCCAGACGAATTGCATGCGTTAATGCGTCAACCATGCCACAAGTTTAAAGGTGCGGAGACGTCAAAGAGGTGGGACGACAGTAAAAAGATGGCCTTTATTGTGTTTTGGCTCTCTGTAAACACCTGAGAGCGTCCAACAGAATGCCCAGCATTATTTTAATTGACAGCAACACAAGAATGATTGTAATTTTGCAAAAAAAAAAAAGTGTTTCTATGCCCGACAGGCTTAAAACGCTCTGAGTTGTGTCAGTCTCAACTCCCTGCTGAACACTTTGGCTCCCCCACTGTGTGGGAGCCGCCTTCTTCCTGGATCAGGTCCAGACCCTGTTTCCACACTGAGCTCCCCCCCACCACCAGCGTTTTCAATCAATTAGTGCTGTTCATTAGTGGGAACACTGCAGGGGCTCGAAAAAAAAAAAATTAGGAGGTTTGACTCTCACTCCGATCAAAACCCGAACTTTTTTAGGCAGAAAAACCCCCCGCAAGGCCGGCTTGCACATGCAGGGGTCTTTTATTACTATTACTCATTTTTTTTAAAACACACGACTTTCTTGATTGAGGGATTCTTTTCATCTTCTTACTGCTGCTCACCAAGCAGCAGATTAGACGTGATAAAGGCGACCGTTTCTTCACGCTCACATCGGGGGAACAGGACAAGTGCAGCCATTATCGACTGCATTGACAAGGACGGCGCAGGGAGTTTGAAAGAAATGAATGTGAAATACTGACATGGTCTTAGTCCATTGTGAAAGGAAATCAGAAATCGTGTTTTTTTTTTGTTTTTTGGGGTTTTTTTTCCATAAAATATTCATTCAAGCCCAAAGCTTTTCTAAACCGAGAGCCGATAAAGCAATCAGGATTTGCGGAGACTAAAATAAGAAGAAAGCCACAGCAAGGACAGAGACTCTGTAGACGTGAAAGAAGAGAGGTAATGTTGGACTGGATATAATAATATGGTAATGATGAATAGTTGTAGGTCAGATGTTTTGTGGCCTTTTTTCATTTCCTTCTTCACATAAAACACATCGGCACTAGAACAGTACGCACAAAAAGGTTGAACCTCAGAAGACATCCCCCCCCCTCTCCCCCCACATGTTTAACCGTACCTCAACGCGTTTAACCCTAAACCTTTCACGAGCTTCTTTGTGAAATCAAAACAATAAAGAAAAACAAACATTTGAAATAGACAAGGAAAAAGTTTTGAGATTTCTTTTGACACCAACTCGATGTTAGTCATGAATCGGTTAATTTCTCGTTCGGAGGCGGATAGATGGGTGTCGAAATCGGTCTCAATAAGACGACCGGCAGCACATCTCAAGTGACTTTGGGTCTTTGTGTGAATGTTGTGGATAGTAAGGGACGGTGAATGGAAGAGCCATTTGAAACGAATGAAAGCACGGTTTCTTTTTTTTTTCCAATCCAACTATTTGTGTTTAAAGCGAAACTTCTGAAACATCTTTGAGGATGTTAATTTAAAAAAAAAAAAAAAGGAAAGAAAGAAAGAAAAAGGATTGAAAATATCAAACTTTGGCTTTTCAGCCACAAATTGCCACATCTAAAGTGTTTCAAAAGCACCAAAGTAGTTCAAATTTTTCCAAAGTGCGACGAGAAAGTGCTTATTGTGCCATGAAATTTTACACCTGAAACCAAGACATTGACCTGCACTGCATGACACCTTCCACTTTTTCTTTTAATGCCCGACTGTAAATCAAAATAAACTTTCCTGTTTTAGGTCAGTCACCGAAATGATTTCAGTTATCCAATGCCAGAAGACCAAGGGAAAGACTTTTCAAAGGATTCTGTTATATATACTATTTAATTCAGAAATGTCGTACAGTTGTCTTTGGACAAACTTTCTACGATAGTTTGGGGGAATTTTGGCTCATTCCTGACAGAACTGAGTCAGATTTTAGATTTGAAACATTACATTTGTGAACTTTTATCGCATAGTAAGGGTCATTGTCGTATCTCGTGCCAACCTTTCTGCTTCACTATATGGATGGTGTTCTAAAGCTCCTCCCCCTTTCTTCCTAAAGTATATGATGGTCAAATGTGGACATTTTATAATAATGGCTTCTTCCATTCTGAGTGGCATTTCAGACTCATTTCTTGTGCATGATTTCTCTCCTGGTTCTTTCACTTTTACCTACAATCCAGAAATATGACTTTCTAGCTAACTGTTTACTCTAAATCAGCCTTTGGGTGTGTGTGGTAGATACTGAACTATTCCAATACCAGCTTTTTACGCTCTGAAGTTGATTCTCAAATCAAAATGTTGATGATTTTGATGCTGAGGTCATTTGAGGTAACGTATGCCATTCGCAAAAATACATACAGGGGAAAGAAACCGAAATGTTGAGATCTCGTGCAAATTGCTTGGTTGGTGGGGAGCTACTTTTTCATCCGCCTGCGGAAGTGCACGACTCGTAAGAGCGGCGTGCAGTTACTCAATGGAAATAAATATCTGAATTTAAAAACAATTTCAATTCGAGTCACGCTGGATTAGAAAACAGCAACACGTCTTTCAGATTTACCAGACACACGATCTGGATTCGATTGGCTCCTATCAGTATCGGATCGGTGTGGCATCGAATATCGCTGGTGTGGGCGGGTGGGGTCATCCGGTTGAACCAGATCATACCAGAATGAGATCCATCATGGCCGCGGAAACAACAGCACGTCTCTGGTAAAACAGGCCACGAGAGCTTGTCTCAGTCACTCAGCCGGCTTCGACTCCGACAGCGTTGACGTTTCCAGACCGCTTCCCGGCCGGCGGCCACCCACCCCCTCCTCCGGAACAGGTAGACCGTGAAATCTGTGCAGGTAAAGTCGACGTGCACAACTGGTCGGATCGAGGTCGGAAGAGATGGAACAAATGACTTTGCGTGCGGACGCCACACGGTCCTGGACAGACGGAGAGAGCGGATTCAAAGTGACGGCAGCTCCGCTGGCGGCCTGGTTGTCTCGGAGCAGGTGAGTCAGGTAGAGTAAACACATGCAGCTGGTTTCGCAGAGCAAAGTAGAGGGATGAAGCACACAGATACAAGGAGAGAAAAAGAAAAAAACACGCCACGAGGAGGATGCGTGTTGGCATGCGTGGACATTGCTGTGGGCGGACGAGGGAAAGGACACAAGTTGTAATCAGAAAGATGGACGGATGCAGACAGAATCTCAGCCCGCCGCTCAAGCTTGTAATGTTAATCCCAGATTATCACCCAGCCTGTCTGTCAGTGGGGTTAGCAGCAGGTAGGAGGTTTACACTGTGGCACACCAGCTGCGGCCCACTGGTACCTTCTCCTCCTCCGTCCCTCCGCCACTTTTACGATACAAGCACATGCTAAACAGGCCGCCGCAGCCGCCGCCGCCCACATTCAGCTGCAAATGAGCCGGATCCCCGTTTGATGTCGTGAATAATAAGGGTGAATTTTCATTTCCAAAAATTAAAACAGTACAATTTCTCTTTTTACAGCCCATCGCACCAAGCAGCCGGGTCTCTGGAGTTCTAGGTTCAATGCATAAACTTCAAACCTAAAGGTGTAACATGTCAGAGAGAGAGAAAAAAATAATTAACAAATACATGCGGATGCTGTCTGATTATCTGACTGGCTATTTCTTTTTTTTTTCCAAGGCAGGTACATCCACGTTTTGGGGTATTGAGAGCATCCGCCGTGACACATCATGTAATCATGAGGATGTCATGATGGAAGTCTGACAAAGTGGATGTGAAGGAGGAGCAGTTCCCCTTTTGGCAATCTTCCCCAGACAGAGCGGGCACTTGCACATAAAATCACTTTGTAGGAAAAGGCAGAGAAAAGCAGAGCAGGAGAGACCAGGGCCTCGCAGAAGTCTTCGTACCTCCTGACCTATTACACGTTTTGTCACTTCATGACGAGTTGCACAACACGACGGATTAACGTGACAGACGTACAGGAAAGAATGCATCGTTCTGCTTACAAATAAGGTGATTTTTGGGTCACTTGCACTAGATTCTGAAACAATAAGCTTATAAAGTTTATTCCCCCATTTAAAAAAAATGCTTTGATAAAATCCCCATAAAATGCTTTGATTGTTGCGGCTGTAATATGTGAAGAAGTCGAAGACTTTGCATTGTGTCAATGTAAACACTGAATAAGTCACTTCCACCTTTTAAAGAGTTCACTTTACTGGAGTGAAGTTGTCATTAATGTGGGAACTACAAGCTTCGGCTTGGTGTTACAGAGTCTTAATGACAATATCACACCACCATCCAACTAAAGTACATCATAAAGACATAAAATAATGTATAACATATAAAACATACCTCTCTGACCCTTGTTTAGAGGTATAAATGAAGTCTTTACAAATAATCTTAAAAACTCTGAACCTTTTTGACTTAAATTGACCCTTTTCTGCTTCTGCTTGCCATGCTCATGCTTCAGCATAGGGTGCGTCTTTTTCATGTGCACCAGCGGAACCGACATCCTGTATAATAGTTCCCACCTGAAAATTCCCACAGAGAAAGTCATGTAGAAATACACGAATTGGAAAATAAAACACATAAACAAAAATTATGGCAGTAAAATAATGCTTTTCATGATTTTCATTTTAACAACCCATATGAACTATTTGGCTGCAGTGAAAGGAAAATGAAAACATGTCTTGGGAGGTTGTGTTTTATCAAAGAAGAGCTGTGTCTGTAAAGATAAATGGCACTGGCTGCATTCCCGTTATAAATGTGCGCAAAACTTTGATATTCCGCTAAAGTCAAACGAAAACAATTTAGTAATCGTGCTTCCATTACATAACGAGAAACACAATTAAAAACCGCACGTTAACAACTACTTCCTGTCGTCTTCTTCGTCTTTTCTGGCAGTAGTAAAAAAAGTGTTTCCGTTGCAGTTTTGCGACGCAGACTAAAATGTATGTTGTCTGAATTGCACAGCTGAAGTCCACAGTGTCATGTAAATTGAAAGAAGCTTTGTGAACTGCTGAACAAACTGTGACCGAACTGTTGAAATTTTCTAATTTCCTCATAAATTTCTCTCCCTAACCTCTTCATATTATGAGGGAAGGTCATGGCAAAGTCAAAAGGCCGTGAGAACGCTCTGCTATTTTATTGCCATTTAAATGCTGAACTGTATCCAAGTGAAACCAGCAAGTCCTGACCGTGACAGTCAGCTTTATCCGTTTACAATTCGCTGAAAATTAAAGCAAGAAGCATCGAACTGTATGAAACCAAACAATGAGCCACTGGAATGTCAGGTCTGTTGATCGTAATAAGCTACTGTAAACGTTATCTGTGGCAAACCTTCAAGTGCAATGAATTAGCTGAAAGACTTCATCACAAACAGTGGAAACAATATCTAATTCTTATTTTTCATGAAATAAAACATTTCAAACCAACTTTGTTGTCTTAGATTGTGTGCTAATCTAAGATAATGGTTATTCCTATTTTTCCTATTTTATTCATCGGATTGATAAAATACACATGTCAGAGGATGTCATTTCTTTGTACTACGACTATTTCTCATAATTTGACTGTGAAAAATGATGGGGGGAGAATCCAATGCTACAGTTGATAAACAAGCGAGAAAGAAAGGCAACTGGTGAAGCACTCATCAAATAAATGGTGGGTAAATGGTTGAATTTAACTGAAGCCTACAGGCTAACACAAGCCAGTATTGATCATCTGTTTATGGGACTCTAGAACCGAGAGAGAAACTGTAACTTTGGGTTATATATCACATATTACTACTTTAATGTTTAGAGTCTAAGAAGTGCTGACCGAGAAGATTATTAAAAAAAAAAAAAAAAGAATATTCAATTATAAGCTTTAAAAATGTTGAGTGATGACAATTGATTTTCCAATTACCTTCAGTCTACTAAACAACCCAGCAGCTGCTAATGCAACGGTCATTACAATTCAGCACGACAGGCATGGTGTTTAAAGGCAAACCTTCCCCTCGGTCGTAAAGTGCTTTATTATTTGTATTTTGTGTTATGTTGGTCATAAACTGTCTGACAAACCAGGTTTTTTGGCTTCATTTTCTGTTACTGTTCTGAAAAACTAAAACTACGTGGATTGTAAGGGTAGGTGAGAAATATCATAAAATGCATCCCGCAACCAGGACAACAACCAGTTACGGCAGAATTTCAACATGGCCTCTCCCTCACAACAACAATAGTGCGCTGTGGTTTATTTTACAAGAGACACATAAGAGTCCGTCTAAGATTTATGTTACATGTAGCGTCAGCGACTCTACACTGAACAGATTAAAAGTGGTCTGTGCTTATGGAAAATAAAACTTAAAATGATGTGTGGAGGAGGTATTGCGAGCGATGTCGACTTGGGCATCGCCATGGTAATTCCATTTTCTCTGACTGTCAACTGGAACACCGTTTCCTCGGGTGATCCGGCTCCGATTTAAGTGGAAAGCAGCGTAAGTTCAGGGTCTTGGCATTAAGTATTCACACTCCCTCAGCCTGCCAGTTTCTCCCTTCCTCAGCTGTTCCCAATCTCCTAAACACTAACAAATCAAAAAAAGTCCATAGAGATAGAAGAAAGACAGAAGAGATACATCTACCAAGAAATACTAAATGGAGTTTGAGATGATATTATCACAGCAAGTGAAGTTCTTTGGATGCACTTTGTTTTTTGTTTTTTTTAAAGATTTTTTAAGATTCATAATGTTTCAGTCCTAAAAACAAATCAAGCCAGCAAAACATGTCATTGGTTAAAACGCCTCTTCATGTCTGGCATTGAGTTTTGCACAAGAAAGTAGTTCAGATCTTACCTTTTTTCAACACTTACAGTGTAAATCAGCACTATGACTTTTTTTTTCTTTCTTCTAATTATTACTACTCTTATGTAACATTCCATATGTATGAATGCAAACGTTTGGCTGAACTATCTACTTTTTGACCGAACAATAAAATATTTCTTCCCCTCTCGTCTGACTTTTACATCCTTCGGAGACAACCATTACCGGCCGTGACAAAGGAGCGCTATTTAAACCCTTGCTCCCGCTGAAAGCAGCGGCGCTCCGAGAAAAAGACGGAGGAAGAAAAAAAAAGGGAAACAAAAGCCGATATGGACCCCGGGACGACACGAAGAGGAGAATTAGGATGGCAAAGACAGAAAGAGAGCGAGAAAGAGAAAGAAGGAGGATGGTACACAGAGGGATGGAGATGAGGAGGCTCCATTGGGGTGCAGTGGGCTGTGAGACGGGTCCATTCACCCCCCATCTAAACACAGTGTCCCACCGCGCATCATCGCTCTCACCCGGGCAGCCAACGCTGTGACCACAGACACAAAGTTAACCAGTCAACTCCATTACAGTGCAGGGGGCGTGTACAGACCTGCCACACCAAAGGGATCACGCCGGCCGGCCGAGAATATTAATTGCTTTTAAATGAAGTGGAAGTCTCTTTATTGGGTGTCTGGTGTTGGTTTGTTATCTGCGGGGTTGAAAAAGGCCCGACTGCTCTTTGGTCTCGCCGCCTTTGAAAGAGAAAGTGACTCTGGATGAGGTCATTGATCAGTGGGGACCATATACTCCCAGTGGGTTTTTGTGCGTCCTGCCCCTTTAACTACCCCTTTTATCTCCTGCCCATTGATGGCTCGTTGCGCTGCAGGTTAATATACATATTTGTTAATGACGTTTCCTCTCGTGCGTGGACACAGTCCAGTGAGGATCTTTGTTTTGCACAGTCAACATTAGAGACAGTTTTCTAAATGACTCATTTTTAAAATGTAATTTTAGTAGACAGAGCTCTTGTTATAACACGTATTAAGATGTGAAATACTATCTTTCAAAATCTTTACTTCTGTAGTTACTTTCTGAATACTACAGTGTAAAAAAAAAAAGAAAAAAAAAAGACAGTTTGGATTATTTTCATAAAGTGTGCAGTTTTGAAACAGGCTTGAGTCACTGGCTGAACCAGCACAGCCCAAAAATAGGTTGAAGCGACTATTGAGTTGAAAACTAAGACCCATTATGTGGATTAGCACACAAGTTATATTTGGATAAAATGCAGGATTTGTTAAGATTAAATTTGCATTCCAAAATAACTAAGCAAAAAACATAAAGGCAATAACTTATGTTGTAAAAAGATTTAACTGAAAAGTATATTTGCATTACATTATTCATAAAAAACAGTGTAAAATGTTACCTGTTAGCATGGCCTTTGTGACCAGTTCTTTGGTCACAACGTGAGCGTGTTAATGACGTAGCTAGCGCACGCGTTCGTTAGCTTGGTAGCAGGTGAAATGTTAGCTTAAATGAACAAACTTCTTCTTTGGTCTGAACTTATCATTAACACAACCTGCGCAAACCCAGCATAAACCCATCGTTTGCTTTAAAGAAAAAAAAGAAACATTTTTGTGCGTGTACTCGTTTATGTTAGATGCAAAGGCTAGTCCTAATGTGGCTAGGAGCTAGCTCTAGCATTGTGGTGTGAGTCAAGCTACAGTGAAGGTCAGGATAAGCTGTAGTATTTGTGTCGATCTGTAAATAAATCACAGTTCACTTTGTTACAAGTTACTAAATGAAACAGTTTGATTCAAGTTGTTTCTGAAGCAAAAGGCGTGTAGTTGGAAGAAAAAGCTTTATTCGGCATTATATTGTTCACAAGCTAATCTCTATTTTCACATAGCAAACTTTAAGAAAAGCTACATTCATGCAAGACTTTGAACTCAGAAAACAACAGAGCTGCAGCAATAATAACAAACTCAATAAGTCATATTATTTGGCTCCTGGCTTTTCCTCTGAGTTCTTCTGGGATCGAGAAAGCTGTAAAACTATTGTGCTGGTTTCCACAATCGAGCATGAGTTAAAATATTTACATCTGTATTTGGGTAAAACAGTACAAGTCTCACCAAAGCCTTTTTGACGCATCTATGAGCTAAAACAATATTAAAGTAGGAGAGACATCACCTTTAACAAGTGTTGTCAGTGTGGAAAGGTGTAAAAAAACATGACGAAAAAGCAACAAGTTCAGAAATCCACTGTGAAAAATCTGTCAGGTTCTTCCAAGGAGTTGAAAATCCCTGCTCCAGTTTAAGATTGGGGTGAATAAGCTCCTCTATTAAAGTATTCTAGGGTCAGATGTCGACCTGTTTGTCTTACACCTGAAGTTTAACCACATACCGGCAGCGGCAGTGGTTCCAAACACAGCAGGATATGTGTCATGGAACGGTTGCAACAGGAAGTAAAGTTTGCAATGGCCCAGTCAAAGTCTAGAGACAAACATCTAAAGCTGTGTTGAAAAGCAAGTCAACCACAGTAACTCCACGATGACAGAACCTAAAAACATCATCCAGAAATAAATACGAAAGCATTGAAAATACGCAAATCATTCAATCATGGAGCGTCTTTATTGTGGTTTTGCACATTTATTAGTGATACTAGGCTCGATTTTAGTATCTCCTAATCTGTGAAACACAGGAAGCAAAAAATAATGTACTCTTTTTATTTGTTTGTTTTCTTAAGTGCGACTATGCAGCTGTGAAATGTCTCCTAGTGACCGCCATGCCAAGTGCACACTTTCTGCTTTACCAACTCGCTGTTGACTGCGTTGCCACCGGCGAGCCCTACCAGGACTGCACAATGGCTGCTGTAGCTCAGATCATGTACGGTACAGTGTATCCACCACGGTGGTCCCCGCTGAGCTGTGTGTGTCTGAGGCCTATTGCAGGCTGACGGGGAACATGGGGTTGAGAGGGGGGGATATGGGTGGCAGGGTAAAGGAGAGGGGATAGAGAACATTATCTATAATTCCCCCGCGCTGTCTCTCGCTTTCTCAAAAGGGGCCCAGGCACCAAACAAAGCCTTGCTGCTAGACAGCTCTGAAGATGAAGACGACACTGAGGTTTCACATCCGCATGAATACGGCTAGATATTAATCCAGCTAAGAGAAGAAAAAACATGCTACAGGTTGCTTTCTAAGCTTTCTTTGTGGGAGTATTTCTTTGTGTTGCTGCCTGGGTCTTGAATAGAACCCCCCCTTTCCATCCCCAATGCCCCACCACCACCACCTCCTTTGCTTCTCACTATGTCCATTGAAAAAAAAAAAGAAAAAAAAAGGCTTCCAAATAAAAGCTATTAGAATATTTGTGTAGATGAGTAATAAGTTATTAGTTGCAATTACTGGTCATCTATTAGCCTGGTATAATAGACTGATTAGGCAGTGGGCCTTTTAACTTCTGAAGAAGTAATTTGGAAGACAGCCTACCTTTGAGAAGCCAAAGAAAGGCTTCCTTTGTTCGGCCCGTATCAGGCTATTGTACTAACAGACATGTTATAATGGGATTACTAGCGACTACCATGGACGGATAAAATCAATAGCGAATGCATCATTTTGTATAATTCACAGGTACTGGAGATGAGAAGAGATCTGTGCTAGTGAGAGGGCACTTCAAAGAAGATGAATAGGGAGTGGTATATGCATCTTACCACCTATATTTAATGTAATTGACCGCATATGGGAGATGGTGGTGGGACGTTTCACTGCCTCGGCCTTTTCCCGCGGACGGCCTTGGTGCGTTTTTTTTGTGACTTTGGGAGCGATTAGAGCAGCCTCGTGTTGCGAGGTTACGTTTTTTTTCTTTTTTTGGGGGGGGGGCTAACATGTGTTTGACCTTGGAGAAATGGGAAGCGTGAACTCCTCCGTACAGGTAGCGGCGCTGGTCCTTAGTCAGAGATGATTGCGAAAAGTTCCATTTAAATTCAGACTGAGCTTTTCAAGGACACCCGATTGTTGGCAGACATGGCCCCTGGGCTGAAAAAAATGTTCATTCTGAACAACAACAAAAGTGCTTGTGGTCATGGGGCAAATGTTCTATGTTTCTTTTTTTTTTTTTTACCTAGTTATCCTTTGCCTTCTTTGTTATCCTCAGTCCAAAGAAATGCTGGTAAAATTCAAAGCTCTCTCTTAACCAGCTTGTTCAGTAATATTAGGAAAATGTGAGGTAAAATTGATATTTCTCAGAAACTTACAGAGCTGTGCAGAAGTACAGATTTCTACTTTTTTTTTTGACTCAAACGTTTCACATCATTCAGATTAGATTACATTTTAATTTAAGGAGAAACAAACTATGCAAACCAACTTGACCCAGTGTGAAAAAGTAACCCAACTTAAATAGAACCGGTCTGACAACATGAAGTAGGATTAAAGTTCCCACAAAGCAACGCATCATCCCCCAATCTAATGGAAAACCAGAACTAATCAAAAATGATTGACATCCATCAGACTTGGAAGGGTTATCAATCATTTCCACGGCTTTGAGTCTTCAGTGAGTCTCACTGAGGGCCATTATCCACAAATGGAAATGGCACAAAATTGCTCCAATAGCCCATTTCAGTACAATCTTTCATTTCGAGATCCACACACATTCTTTACGCCTTGAAGTCACGACACGAAGAAGCCATCCCACCAATATTACAGCCCTGATCCACCTCAGCAGGTAGTCGCGAACCCTTCAGCAGAACGGAAAGGGGCAACAGGAAGGAGTGTGACGTAGCGATGAAATTCAAGGCAAAGAATCGGCAGCAGTCAGAAGCTTGCAGTGAGAGCAGACACACCGTATGATCCTAAAGAGTAAACTCTGTGTTTCTTTGTGGAATCTGATATGAATGCTGGTATAAGAATGGCTCAGAGCAACTTCTGTTTCCTTTACTTGTAGAATCCAGAACGTGTAAAGAAGGCCGCTGTTGGCCTGGTCCAGGTCTGTTTTCACGAGTTCTGAACAACAGAGTCACTGGGTAAAAATGCCGTCCATCGTAGAGTTTCAAAACCAAAAAAAAACAAACAAACAAACAAAAAAAAAAAAGGTTTCACGTTTGACAATCTTTATTCTGATCATTCCCAAGACCGGTGAAAATATTCTTTGCACTGGTTCGACAAAAGTGGATTACAACTAAAAGTTTAAAAGAATATAATTAATACAATTAATCATGGTGGTCGCTTAATCGTCGAAATGAATCAGTAGGATAATCGATTGAATTTGTTATTTGCAGCACTACTCAGGTTAAGTCTGGCTGAAATTGGTGTGACCAAAAGAAAAAAAAAAAAAAAAGCCAAAACAGAATAAATCTGTGCAGGACCAGTCACTTGCAGAGTGACCAAAACACCAAACCACCAGAGAAGTTTTGCTCCAATGTCTCCTCATTCAGCGGCGGCCGCAGATGGAGCGCCGCGTTGACACCGGGCCAAATAGCCCAGAACAATATCATCCTCCTTCCACTTGCAAATGACAACAGGAGCTCATTGCTGTCTTCCTGAACCACTTGTCTGCTCTCTTTGGAGCGTTGCGTCTTCCCCGCTCGTCGTTTATTCTAATGCGGCCCGCGAGGAGCAGCTGGTGGTGACACGGGGTTGATTACGCCGTTCTCACGGCGACATATTCAAAGGCAACGGGGGGAAAGCGCCATTGTTGCTCGCGATCTGCGGATGACAGTCCTGCCTGTTGAACCAGCTCCGCTGTGGTGATCTTATGGTCAGAGGGCGGCGCGTCGTGCAAGCAGGGACACGTTCAGGCCAGGCTGGCTTTGAAACGGAAATGTTGGTACCAGGGTAGTTGTTGGGTCTTTTTGATGAGGGTTCATGAAACACCCAAATATTCTGACATCTTAATTTGTTATAGGAGGTATTAAAGATAGAACCAGCACAGGTTTCAGCACTAACCCCCCCAAAAATGAGGCAAACTCCGGTTTTGGTAGGAGTTCTTAAAGGGATTGTTCAGGAGTTTTTAGGTGAGATTTTGGTAAAAGATCATCTGCGTTTAGACTCTGAACAAGAGTCGACTTTAAGACTTTTTAAGGCCACTGTGAATGAAATTAAGGACTGTTTCACAACAATAAACAACGTAAATCATAGGGGTTGGAAACAGAAGTGAGTCAACGTTTAAGACGAACATCATCCAGCCAGCTGGCGATACACTGGCACGTATCCATGATGGAGGTAGGAAAGCTGGCTAGCTTTAGCAGCTATTAGCAGCTCGTTATTGGTAGATCTCTATGTGGAGCTCAGAAGTCTCCCATAATGGTTAACGCCTGGATGAGAAAAGAAAATTGTGTAGAATTTGTGTTTCAATAGTCCCGCCACAAAAAAAAAAGTAAGACATGTGACTGATGCATTTCAGACTAACTTATTTTTCTATGAATTTAAGGCTTTAATTACAGATACATGAATTTAAGATGTTATTAAGGATGTGCTGGTTTTATACAGGAAGATTATTGGTGGCGCACCGCCTCCAACCTCAACTTGTCGTGTTACTGATGCTTGGTTTCCGTGTGAATAACGACTCACTATAGCTTACCGGCACGCAAAATAAAACGTTTGCATTTGTATCAAAAAAACATGTTTTTGTTTTTTTTGTAATTTCTGTGTTTCATTTATTTCTGTAATTTCCATTTGCGCAATTACGTATATGGTCAACAGAAACACAGCGAGTGATGAGTCTTGAGTTTTACTGTGGAAGTCGAATTTAGTTAACGTTGACAACTAAGCGTTTAAATTTCAACTTTGTTGCAGAAATAAAGATATTAGTTTTTACTGGATGAAACTGTCGATGTGTAAAGGTTGTTTGAGATCTAGTGACTTGTTTAAATTGATCATCAAAGTCAACATTTGTATAGTTTAAAAATAAATTTAAAGGGTCATAACTGGTTGGATTTTGTGGCTAGTAATCTTAAAAGAAAAAATTGAATCCACTGCCTTAAATCCCTTAATGATCACAATTACTGATTAATTCCTTGTCTCCATGCTCTGCTTTGCTCCACATTATGAGAAAATTGCATATGGAGAAGGGTTTTTGTTTCACCTAATGCCTGGTCTCCTCCAAGCGCTCGCCTGGCCTCCTATGCGCGGTGCATAAGCACTCGTATATGTCCTGAAGCACTTGCTGCGCTCTGTTCAAAAGCAAAGGATAAAACCATAAACACAAGCAAATAAGAATAGGAGAGCCAGTCAGTCAGTCAGTCCAGCCTCTTCATCACTCGGCCCAGTTTGGATCATTTGGTCCGTAATTGGTGCCCACAAGTGAGCCACTCCACATGAATGGAAGTGCAGTAAAGCGACAGTGGCCATGATCAGTGTCTGCTCCCAGGTAATAGCACTCGTCCCCCCCCTCTCCCCTTCTCCAGCCCAGTTTCCCTCTCCCAGGCTGCTTCTTCTGTTGAATGAGGGGATAAAAGTAGGAAGGACGATGCAGAGAGGGGTGGGGGGGTTTGTGCAAGGAGAGGAGGGCTGGGAGAGAAGGGGTGGAGGGGCAGCAATATGGGCAATCCATAATTACCTGTAATGAGACTTTTGTCTTGAAGCATTACGGGGATGTTCTTGAAGTCACTGTGGAGGTGGTTTTCAGATGGAGGGAGAGCTGCGCGCGCCTCAAGTCCTCTCGTGGCCCATCTCATCCATATGTGCAGTAATAAGTAATTACTGAAGTCTCATTGAAGTCCACGCGGATCCCTTCCTCCCGAGGCGGATGAATACCCGCCACTCACCTATTACACAAAGTGACACTCCTGAAGATCCAACGTGTCATCTCAATCTTCCTCTTGAGTCCTCCTCGTTCCTGCCTCCATCCCCGCCTCGATTTGAGAAAACAGCTGGCGTCCTTTGATGTCTGACCGGCGCCCGCGCTGGGTCACCGTCACTGCTGCAGCCGACAGGGTAGCCATTCATGCCAGCCTCGGGGCATTGAAATCATTTTCTATATAGCACCATGTTGCAAATAGCTACCCCGGGCATCCTGTGCTGCTGCCTGACACCTCAGCGGCTGATGGCTCTCACACAGGGAGCAAAATTGCAGAACTGCTCTGCTGGCTGTTTGGTCCTATTGGACGTCGTCTCCTAAGTCCACTTTGAAAAATCTGTCCCATTACGTGTCAGTTGACAGAAACCGTCTTATGAACTAATTCATCTTTGTCGAGTGCTAAGCAGGCCTGTTTTTGTAGCAGTGGGAGCGTAGTCGCCTAAAACTTTGCTCTGAATTACAACAGTGCCAAAAGTACTCAAAGATAAATCATATGCTGCTGCGTTCAGGACTGGTTACTGGTCTTAGTTGATGAAAACCAAGCCTCGAGTGACTTAAATGATGTTTTAGGTTCTTTTTTTGGCTTTCTGGATGAGTTGTAATGACAAGCTAGGCTAATAGCCAGCATCGCACACGCTAGCTGTAATGATCTAGTTCCTCATCTGTTCTTGGAGTTCTTTATATGATCTATTTGATGTGATTTGTTGGTTTCTGCTTTATGTCAGTGTTTTATTGATTATACAGGACTAGCAGCAATCACCAGCCAGGGTGTGGCTGGTGAAGTTGAACTTGGCTTCCCAAAATATTGGTTATTTGCTTGATTCCCGCCAACGCGGTATTCAAATGATTTCAGCTCTATTCCATTTCAGTAAGCTGACAAAAATCCTAAGCTACTCAAATAACATCAGCTAATAAAATGACCGCTGAAGGTAAAAAGAGAGAATATTTCAAAGTAGTTTGAAGTGAAGTTCAGTTAAATAGTTTCAAATTAAACGTCTGCTTGCGTCTTCATTTCATATATATATTAAAATTAGCTGCTGCTGTGAGGCAATGCAAACCAAAATCTATTTGGGTTAAAACGCTTCCTGCATGAAACACGTACTGACAGTTTTACTTTCGTATCAAACATTATGTTACTGTTGTATAGAAAGTCACAGTGGACACATTGCCTCAGTAAATGTCCAAAATGTCCAACCTTTGCCAATGTCCTGCAAATATTAGATGCGCCGTTGGTCTATTTCATCCAAATGAACTATCTCAAATGCTTCCTCAGCCTGCAACCAAGTTCTACAGAGAATGACCTAATTAATTCATTTAGCCCGAAGTCTAAAAGTCGTAAAACGATGGCCATGGAGAGCCGGAGATCGAGACACCTGGTCTAGACGCTCGCCTTTGTCCGAGTAGAAAAACTGTACCAGCACTCGCTGAAATAAGCCACAGCAAGGGCAACACCCACGGGGAGATGCTTTCAAGCATCTTTTAATCACTACTGCGTTAGGATGAAAACGTAACCTGCTGCGAGCTGCTCCGTAGCAGTTGTGGTGAAACACACTGAAAACGATTGACCTTGCTGCTGTTGGGAGAACGACTGGGGTGAAAGGGAAACAAAAACACACACTGTGATGCAACGACGAGATGTTTTTTTGTTTTTTTTAAAACATAAAGCTGTTGCTTTCCTCATTGTGTCGCCGCAAAAACTAATCCAGCGACGTTATGCAGCTCCTGTAAAGATACATCAATGCATTCCCCCTATCAGGCTATTAATTTGTTTTCAAGGCTTTAGGTTGACACAAGCAAAGCCACCAACATACCCATTAAAACAGGCAAAGGAAAATTCTAACACCATTTGAAGCATCTTGAAATGTACTTGAAGGGTGGCATAATTTGAAGTGCGAGGGGAGGGGAAATAAAAAACACACACTTGATATGTATATGAACTTGAACATCGAGCTGAAACCCTTCAGCCCGATTGTTCAAAAGAGAGAAATACATCTCTGAGATAAGTGCTGCTGTGGCTGGCAAATAAAAATATATATTTAAAAATTTTTTGAGGTATTTATGAACTAACAGAAACACACTGATGAGGGAGATGCTGAATGCTTGATTCTGAGCCTCAAACATTTGGCTTTCAAAGCAACAAATGACCCTCTAGTCGGACATCGGTGTGCTCAGACTCACACACCGATGTCCGCATTTGTGCGGCCCGTGCAAAACAAAACAGCTGTGCGGGTGGGCCTCGTCTTTGGGCCTGCTCGGTTTCTCTTTTGATGGAGGGAAGTTGCGTTGCGCCGCTGCTCTCAAAAGTGCATTCTGGGGCGAGGGAGCGTGCCATGTGGATCGGTTTTCAGGGTCCACTTGGCGCTGGGACTAATTTGCATTCCATTGTTTACGGATAAAAGACACCTATTCGGAGGACAGAGTTTACCAGCTGCCGTCCGGGACTAGTCCTTATTAGAGCCCTGCTGTTCCTCTGAGAACGCCAGCACATGTTCAACATGCGCTGCCGCTCACACGCGGCCACGAGGCCCACGCACAGATGCGCTCAAGGACGCACGCGTGCACCCCCGGAGCTCTGGCAGCGGTCCATCCGTACACGAACGGAAACACAAAAAACACAGACGAACAAAAACGGACACAAACTTTGCCAACAAAAGGAAACACTAGCAGAGGATCGAAGCGGTAATTATCTGCCGCAAAGGCATCAAGAAGAGGAAGGGCAAAAGGTCAAACTCACGCAAGTCAAACTCAGACCCTGGATAAGCCACTTCACTTGTTTGTTTGGATAGTTTTTTTTTTTTCCCTTCCCATTTTGGAAAACTTGAAAAAATGCTGTAACCCAAAATATCATGGCTTACATTGTTACATTGTTGCCACTAAATGTTGGCAACAATGTAGCCTGGTAAAAAACCAGCCTCTTGTTCAACACTTAGAGAAAGGTCTTGACCTTTGGCTATTGAGAAACAGTCCCTTCCTGGAGGACTGGACTCCCACATGCTAACCCAATTGCTAACATTTGCTCATGACGTATTTAACGCGCCAGTTCGATGCTAAGAAGCTTACATGAAATGAGCTGCCCTGAAAACAACCATGTACCGAGACCAACAATGTCGGACCAACGGGGACTAAACGACTTCCTTCACTGCCTTCGTGCCATTGCTAAAAAAAAAAAAAAAAACTTCCTCTGTCCAGTGATTGGCTTGGTAGAAAAACTACTGAGGAGAATCCACTTCAATGGGAGAAAGACTGAGCAGTGAAGAGAAATTTAAGCAATGCAGAATCGCCTAAAGCAATGGCCAGGCTGGCGACAATGACATCACTCGTAGCAAATATTTGAGGGAGAGCATCCCGAGCATGGCTGAAGCAGTTCATGGCAAACGATTTAAACAACTGTGGCTTTGTTTACGCTCTGCTGTCAATCGTTTTAACTAGTTTGATGGCAACAGAATCGGGACGAAATGGGACAACTGTGAAGGTAAGTAACTCACATAGGTGGATAAACTGCAAATTACATTGTTGAAAAGGCTCATGTAATGCATTAAAAGTATGTCAAGTCTCCACCAGATGTATTACCGCTGATGTTAACTCGATTTTTATTGGTTATTATGATTCTCTCATGTCATAAAAATGGCATGCGGAGACACCGTTTTCAAAAACGATACAACTAATATCTGACTTCCTCCATCAGATTCATCCTGGCTGAAAATGTACTGAAAATGGTCTATTTCAATAGTGTTTAATGTTTTTAATTCGGTGAAATTGAAATTACTGTCTTTCTGGGATTTTTATGAAATGAGAAGTTGCAGTTACTGCATTTTTCACCGTTGAGGGAAACGTCTTTGCGGTCAGTGAACTTGAACTGACCGTTATCACAAGCTGCTGTCGGAGGCGGCATAGGAGAGTGGACAAAAAGAAGAGGTGTTCAGGGGAGATGCAGCTACCACAAAATTACCTCACTGAGGACTCTGACCACTTAATTAGTTATTAGCAGCACTTTGTTGCACCTCCTATCAGAGGCCTATTTGCTATCACTCCAAATGTCATTTAATTGCAGATTGAGGGGGGGGAGGGGGGGGGTTGGGATTGAAAAAGAGAAACAAATTGTTCAATTTAGCCTAATTAGCACAGAAAATGAAGAGGGTGTCGGTGTGGCCCTGGCTTGAAAAACCTAATAAGAGCAAGAAAATAACTGTCTGTCCATACCCACAAAACTACAGACAAAAATTATAATTCACCTTAATGAAATAATTTACATGAAGCTCAAATATACTCCCCTAATGTCTACATTGCTTAGGATTTTTTTTTCTTTCTAGTTTGCAAAAGGTCTTCCAAGGTTCAGTCTGCTAAGTTTCAGTTATTTTTTAAAATAAATGTAGGATTATAGTCAGAAATACAATGCGGTGCTTACCCTCTTAAAGAAGTCTTCTGGTTTTACTTTTTGGGTCATTTAAATGTCAGGCTGAAAAAAAAGTAAGTAAATATTTTTTAAAAATAGCAATTTATTTATTAAGAAAAAAAAAAAAAAAGATACCTAAACCAATATTGTCCTGTGTGGAAATATAAGTAAAATAAGCCTCTATGTTGAATTTTAAATTAATTATGATTAACCAAAAATTTGTTTTGGCTCAGTTTCACCAGCCACGCCCAGTCCTGCTCCACATCTAGATTGGAAACTCCGTCAGCAGGACTTTACGTCTTCCACCAGAATGGAAAAAATTAGTTTTCTTTCTTCAATCGCCCCCGAGAACAAACGTGTCACATTTGAATTTTTGCAGCCCAGGTTCAGGAGCTCTTCCAGATTTTTCCTGGAACATTAAATTCTCTAAGAGCCACAAAAAAGACAAGGTGGCATTAAAAGGTCTTAAATTTGACTCGCTGAAACGTGTTGGCCTAAACTAACCATTTAATAAAAAGTAACATGTAAACTTCACACCTTGTCCTTTCTGGTGCAGTGGTCTGAGCAAATGGATACCAGTCATTCAAGCTGTCACCTTGTTACGAAAAAGTAATCACACAAAAATAATTAGAAAATTGTGCTCGTGTGTAAAAAAAAACAAAAAAAAACAAGACACAGAACATTACCTTGTGGCTACAGCAACTTCAAAAAAAAAGAGAGAAGAAATAATTAGATTCCCTAATATTGACTAGTTTAATTAAAAATCATTGTGGACCACCACACGCAGGTGAACGGTCGTCATTGAACTAAATCCAGCCCTTTGCTCACAACCTAAAGGTCGAATGAAACGGTTGTTTGCTGTGGTATCTTGCTTTTTGCAGCCATTACTCCGATTGTGGGATCCTCAGAAGTTACAGTGGGGCTGTGTGATGGAGTGTGACCGCTGTCACAACACAGACAACAGGAGGGCATGGTGAAAAATGTCATTTCCCCTCCTCTGTGGCGGGGCGGGCGGGGGGAGAGGAACCCGGCAGAATTATTTGCCTGCAACTGCTGGAGCTTGTGGTGATTACAGTAATGAGTCTCTGAGCCAGGGCAGAGCCAGTGCTGCGGTCACACAGGAGCTGATCAGAGAATACAGAACTGAGGGCGCAGATGCCAGCTGCATTCCTCTTATTATTAAGGCATGCTGATAAGCCAAAAAACAGCACCGTCTGGCATTCTGTAAATATATAAATATGTAGTGAGGAAGACAACTCTGTTGGGAAGGAATTCACCAATTCTTGGCGAAAGCTGTCGATCGTTTCCGTTTGTCTGCAGCAGTTTAGTTTTAATCGTACGATAAAAATCGAAATCACACAACAGGAGACCGCCTGATTTCTTTAAAGTGACGTGTCATTCAGAGGTTATTACTGTATTAGCTTTATATGTTACTAATGGTAGCAAATCCACTTTGAGGTTTTACTTTGTCAAAAACACTTTTTCCCCTCCCAGCATGCTAAAGCTAACAGCTAGCATCCAAGTCAGACCGAGATCTTTAGTAGCAAAACCTCTGAGCTGCTTTAACATTAGCTTTAGATGTTAAGTCTCATACAGGGGAAAGGCTGCACTATGTTAGCGAGTAAAAATCAGGGAAAATAAAAACGAGGAAGGTTTCTAAAATTATATTTTCTATTTTGCAGGAGAGACTGCACAGGTGCAGCAGTTGGTGGAACTGTTGCACGAAGTGAAAAAAACCCCTGAAGTTTAACACAGATAGGAGACTCAATCACTTGTAAAATCTGGCTTTGCTCGCGAGCTAACATTTAGTCAGACGTAATTATTCAGAGGAGCTCCATTATGACTTATCCCGTCTGCATCTTGTCTCTTGTTTTGTCTGTTATGTGTATTTTTTAACCAAGCACATGTGGGGGAAACTTCTTCAAAGCTTATGCAACAAAGTGTTACTGGCTGATGAGACCTTTTTTTTTTTTTTGTCAATTTGTTCAGTATTGCAGCAACTCAAACACTACTTCCTTTCATACTTCAAAATAAAAGACTCAAGCCCAAAGCTTTCACCTCCATACTGGGGGCTCATGATCAAACTTGGGAGTTGGTCACACCATGACAGCAACTGGATGACTGACTTTGCATTGACAAGAAGTATGGCGGTCTTTGACCCATTATTTATATATAAAAAAAAAGTCACTGAAGTAAATATATTTCCTTGTCATGACCTCTCAGAGGATTTAAAAACCATCAATTTAAGTTAAATTAGCAAGTTTTATGTTTCCTTTACGAAGTTAAACGCTTAAACAACCTGAAAGCGAAATGAACTAGTGGGCCGTGATTTTAAAGCACCTCCAAAATGTTATGAAAAATGTATCTGGAGCAGTTTATCAATTATTTGGGCGAGTAGAGTGTTTAGTTAATAGAATGAGATAAATCTGAATCAAACACAAACCTAAAAGAACTGAAAAAAGGCCTGTTCGATGAAAACATCCAACAAATTTACAACAGACACTTAGTTTCGGTTCGTCAATGTCTTTTTGTGTGACGGAGACAGAGGTTCTCCATTTTCAAAGCTTTAAGCAGCACTAATTACCGCAAGCTGGAGGTCATGTCCCCAAATCACAACGGCCCCACCACATATTGGATTCTTTTATTTTTTTTAAATCACCAAAAGATGAAGAGCAAATTTCATTGACAACAGAGCAGGCGATTTATTTCATAAGTCTGTGTTTATAAAACCATATCAGGTAATTAAATACGCCGGTGTAAAGGGCGTGTCAAATATGTTTTTAAAGATTTCTGCAAAAATCCTTTCAGAAACAATTCAGATGAGAAATTAATTCAGAATTTCTGTTCAAAGGTTATAGAGTCAGAATCCCCCTTTGTGTTTTGTTTAGCGGCTTTTCAGATTAGGTCCAGCAAGTTAAAAGTAAAAACTAAAAGTGCAAAGTCTGAACCGAATTTCTACCTTTTTAAACAATCCTGGTTCCAAAAATGACACACATTCATCCAATTACAGGTTTATGAGTCTTTAACAATATCACATTTACAGTAGGCAGTAAATTCTGCAGAGACTGAGAATTATTTTACAGCAAATATACATAGGAAGCAGCACATCATCATCCTGCATGAAATTAGCCTGGCCATTGCCTTCTTATGCCATTCCACACAATTCTCATCTCCCTTCGGCGCTCCACTTGGGAATTTCTCCCATTGTCTTGGATTCCTCTGGTAGAATTTTAACCAGCCCATTCAACAAGCAATAAGTAGAGTTGTGAATGATAACGTCAATTTTAGCCTCTGTTTTAGAATTGTAGTGTGTCTTGTCATTTTATCAATGGCAGCGGAAGGAGTGAACAAAGTCATTCAGTTTGTGCTAGCTCCGCTTCCAAAGACCGAATTCATTGTTGAATTAGCATGAACAGCCATCTTGTTCAGAAGGAGGATGGTTGCACAGGCAATGTTCTTCAAGCTTCATAGCGTGGAGCTGGCACATTTCAAACGTTACGGCCAAATGTTAAGTAAAATTTAAAACTTCAACAGAGTCCATTAGTCCAGAAAGTAATCATTTCTCAATAGTTGAGAGCCCAAAGTAAAAGAAATAAGGGCTATTTTAAACTGCAAAGCCACTTTACTGTTATCAGATTGTTATCTCTAACAAGGAACGCTTTTTTCCTTAGCTCATGTTTCACACAGGACGATGACACATGACGCACCATTCTTAAATTATTTCATAAACTTCTTCTGGCTTTTGTCATTAGCTTCAGCCTCTATAGCAACCTACTCAAGATTTAAGGTGTTTTCACAGACAATAGTCCAGTAGACTCGATTCGATTAGGGACCAACATTGTAGCATCTGTTACATTTTCAGCTGCTGCAGTTTCCTTTCACACCGCACTGTGTCAAACGAACCAATCCCTTTGAAGAACCTCTTTCGTCCCTCTCCTGTGGTGGCGCTGTACCAAGAACCACTGAAGGAAATGACGTGTCCTCTGAAGAAGACATAGACTCAAATTCCTCGTAAGCAAAAATGAAGTGGTGTCAGATTTTAGCAGTTGTAGGATTTGTCTTTTATCTTTGGTAAAAGGCCATGATCCGTTTCTCCCTCTAGCAGTAGATTCTGGCGTTAGTTTTGGTTGCATTTACCCAGAATGCCCTGCGCTATAGTTTGCTTCCTGCTTTTGGAGCGGTCTCTGGTCCTCTTCCATCCACATATACATTTGAACTGCGTTAGAGTTCACTTCAGCCTGACTGAGACCTGGGTTTGCAGGCAAACCAGAGTTAGTTTTACTTGGTTAGAGTTCTGTTCCTCATTCAAGCCTCTCCAAACGAACCGAACTTTTGAGACAAATGAACTAGTTTTATATTAAGGAGGACTAACCAGGGCTGGTGTGAATGCACACTAAACATTGGTAAAGACTATGTCAAATATTTACTGCTCCTAGTTTGAATCCTAAGTGATCCCTATATGAGAGCAAAACAAAGAAACTCAGCCTCTGTCAAGAAGAGCGTCTCCAGCTAAAACACAGAAAAATTGGCAATTTCTCAGCGACCCTGTCCTGAGAAGACGTGGTGGACATGCAGGGACTGTGGGCGGCCGATTCGCACAGATGTTCCCCCTCACATCTGCGAGGGTGACGCCGCACTCACTGGTTGGTGCACCGACGCCTGGCGCCCGTGCGCCCACTAACACATCTCCTCTCGGGTCCCCGGCCCTCCTCCTCTTCCTCCTCCGCTGCCCTACGTTACGCACGGCTCTGCTTGAGTCTGATGGGTCCTGAAAGCCAGGAGACATACGCAGCTGTAACAACATCAATGCGCTTCGCCAGGTTTTCAAGTCAGGGGCTGGCGTCTCGTTATAATTACTACCTACGTATTATTTATTCTGCTCCAGAGCGGGGACGAATTGTCATGGTGCTTCGCGGGGCGGTTTTGTGTTCACCTCCCTCCCCTCTCTCTCTCTTTCCTGTCCTCCTTTTTTCTCATCCCGGGCAGCAGGAGCGAGCACAACAGTTTGGGAAGGACAGACAGGGTGAGGGGCAGGGGGGAGGTCGGTGGGGGCGGCAGCGATCTGCAAATCATTTATTTACGTTTGGCATCTGCATAATGAGGCAGGGAGCCAATGGCAGCCGGACACAGGGTGGCATGCCTTCGGTTTTAATGGGCACGTGGAGGAAACTTCCAATCCTTCTTGACGTTCCTCATAGCAAAATAAACGTGCTCCGGGTCGGAGTGTCTATTAGGGAGATAAGAGACGAACAAGTCAATTATACTTCAATGACTGCATAGCCAGGGGACCTCATTAACATGATCAGGAGGCCCGTGCCGCAGCAGCCCCCTTCTTTCCCCCCTGTGTGTAGCCCCTGATTAAGTTCTGGAAGAATGACATGGCCTTTTTCATGTTGGGAAAAGAAAGGATGAATATATTCACTTGTACGCAAGCAAGTACAAACCTACACACACACACACACGAATGAACCGAGCAGACATAGCCAGGACGTGGTGTCTGGCCAGCCAGCCAGAAATTGTTGACACATTCAAATAAGAAAAAAAAAAAAAAGAGAGAGAGAAAGTGAGAGGCATCCTCCACTGGAGGTTTGCGGGGAGGTTTAATCCGCTGATAGGCTCTGAGAAGTGGATGCGTCGGGAAAACATTTGTGGCAGCGAGCTGTCATGCACAGCCTGGATGCATGGCCTTGGGTTGCAAGTGGAGAGGGGTGGCGGCGGCGGTGGTGGTGGAGGAGCGGGGGGGGGTAGCAGGCTGAAGCGGGAGGCGCGGGTTAAAAAAAGCAGAGCCTGGGGTTTGTTGGGCGGAGTGGTAGATGTTTTGTTTTTTTTTTCTTTCCATCTTTCTTCCCCACCCGCCCCCACACCCTCCACCCCTTCCTCTCGTTTTCTCAGAGAGGACGCTTAGATCTGCCGACGTTGATGGGATGAGTGCAGACAGGGCACAGGGAGTGCGGCTTGTCTTTTCTAGTGCTTGCATAGTGTGCATCATCTCCAGCCGCCGCTCGGCTAAGGCTCTAATTATTTAATGCGAGCGCTTCTCTCTGGATCAGCGAAAATTGATCAGCAGCCGTCGGATCAGCGGGGAGATGCCTCTTGCACTGCGGCGCCTCTTTTCAAAAAAAAAAAAAAAATAGACCTTAAAGCTCCCTTGAAATGGTTACAAATGTATGTGTTTGGTAAAACTCATGCTTAGATTTAAGCTTCACGGAAAATCAAGAATCAGATGCAACAAAAGCAAGACACTGTGGAGAGGTCATCTTAAGGTCACCAAGACACAATCTGGCCTCTTTGAAATTCCTTCACACTTCTGGATTTTGTTTGCATAAAATGCATCTTATTTCCATAGTAGAGAAAAGTACAGCGTGTTTGCGAAGAGGCCGGCCTTTGTCGAACCCCAGCACACACTCAAAAAGCAAGTGAACATGTTCCACGGGAAAAAGGAAGAAGGTCCTGCACGTCGCTGCTCCCTGAAACATAACTGATTTGATTATTTGATGACAGCTTATTTCTTAAATCTGTTCCGGCACCATATGTGTCTAATGTGCGGCCCGCCCGCCCGCCCGTACGGAGGCCGTGCCCCGGGGACCGCGAGAAGACCGAGCAGTTTCTTCCCAACCTGGAGGGGAGGATCGGCTCGTGAACTCAGACAGGCATGTATCCTCGTTGTGCAAATGCGCATTGGACTGGATGTAAGTGCATGTTCAAGGAAACGTCCTCCTGCTGCCGCACGTCTTCTCTCTTGCGCTCCCACGTTCTGTTTTTCTTTTTCAATATATAAATATATATATTTTTTTTTTATTATTATTACGAATTAATAATGTTGCTTAAGGCTAAGAAGTGCTGTTTGCGAGCATCTTGGCCTGGACGACGTGGGCAAATCAGGCAGAACGGGACTACGGAAAACCGCCGTCATTATTTCCATCCCTTCCAGAGGAACAGTCTCGTTATCATAATTGGTTCCCTGTTCCTTTTGCTCCTTTTCTTCACTGCAGCACTTTTAGAAACGAGACGACGCAGGCCTCGCGTTCAAAACTAGCATTACCTGCCTTGCAGCCAGTGTTTTCCCAGCTGTTTCATTGGCTGCTTGGACGATCTGATCCGAAGTCGTGGCGCCATTTTCCCACGTATGTTCCACGCGCCGCGTAGCAATTGAGTCAAATTCTAAGATGGCCGAAATTGTGAAACGGAAAACGTTCCGATATGAATACTTCAGTGATTAGCCTCTCCTTTCTTTGTCCAGTTCAGTTCAAATGACTTCTGTGATGACCCAAAGTACTGGTTGACTTTAACTTAAAGTTTCCTGCAATTTCAAATAACATGATGCTTGAGTGATAGGCCTCACAGGCGGTTCGTTATGCCTCCGATTGATCAACTACTTAATTATGTTTTTATGTCTTACGGTCATATCAGTCAAATTAAAATAAAAATGTTTACATTTGCCCCAAATCTATCAATAATCCATCTGCCTGAGAGGTAGGGCAGCTTAAATTTCTCTCTTTATGCAAAGGAATAGGAGCGACGTATTGTAACGTGAAAATATATTCATTCTCAGAATCACAGTATTGAAGCTCGGATCAATGATGTTTCATCTTGTCATAAAATGAACCAATTGTTCTACCAATAATACCGCTAATATGTTTTAAACAGTTAATTAGGCAAATAAACAACTGATAATAAGTTTATAATGCTCAATTTTTTTTTTCTAAAATATGGATATTTGCAAACTCCCGTGTTTATTTCTATGGCCCATGAATGGAAAATGTCTGTTTCATTGATCACATTACAGATGAAGTAGTTAAAAAAATTTTCCATCATATGTGGAAAATATGAATATACATATATAATTATATATATTTTTTCTAAATATGATATTATATCCTTATATTTCTATGCCATAATGAAATATTTTATATAATTAATATATTAAAAAAATTTCATATATTGAAAATATATATATATTATATATATATATATATATATATATATATATATATATATATATATATATATATATATATATATATATATACTAAACTAAACACAAAAAATACATGCAATCAAATATTCTGTGGTTATTACTATCATTATTTACAATGTGAAATTAAGCTTAAGAAATAAAATTGAATCAGATAATTACAAATGAATTAATGTGGAATTATTAAATGATTTTCCTTTGAAAGTGACCAATTTAATACAGCCACACATCTAAAATTTGACCATTAATCTGAACAGTGATAAATATCCTCCAAGTCCCTGCTTTTATTTCAAGTCAATAACATGGAATATTTAAGTATCAAAATACCTGCAGAAAGAAATGCAGACTCCTTCCCAACAGATGGAGGCGAATAAACATAAAAGCACAAAAAACAACAACAAACAAACAAAAAAACCCAACTAGTAATCAACAAAGTGTGAGAGTTGGCGTATACATAAATTGGCTAAAAAGAATTAGGGAAACCATAAAGAACATCGTTTATCTTGATTAGTTCTCTGCCCTCTCAAAAGAACTTTTCCCCCTACAATCGGAACGCACCAGCTTTGGTAATTCTCCCCTTGAATCAAACGGCGTGACCTCACGCCGTGGTCTTGGGATACATGTCTTCTTTCATCGGAACTGCAAATAAAGCGCTTCAAGGTTTGTGCTGAAACATTTCCCGTGGAGGGAAACTACAGCAAGGGCATGTTCAGACACTTTAATCCAAATCCATTTTGCTGCTGCAGAGCCAAAACTGGAAGTCGTTTCCAAAGACCTTGTCGTCTAACTTCAGTTCACAATGTGGGTAAAAGGAGAGAGGTACAATGCTGGACTTTGCAATCTGTTGAAAAGAAGCATGTATTCGCCATTGAAAGAGGCTTCTTCGGCTTGTCAAATCTAAACTATTCAGACCTCAGAGGGCAGGACTCTTTAACCGACAAACCTCACTTTGTCAGACCATTAGGTCCGGAGAGAGAAGGGAGCTGGTCAAGTGATTTTGAATGGGGAGCAGAATGACTTATTTTTGTCCCTGCTGCCTACGATCTCTGCTGAAGAGACTGCTGTAACAAGACATGCTGGTCATGGATGACTTCCTACCTCCAAGGCTTCTCGGCAGGGCGGAAAGCAAAAAAACAATCGGTCGAAACGGAACGATTGCGCCGCATCATCATCGTCTCACTCTTTAGACGTCTGAAAGACCAAAAAGCACCAGTCGATTCAATGCTGCACCTTACATTGACATTTTCGCAGGGATTCGGATCACCGGCTCGTCTCCCACTAATGCTACTTATTACTGGGAGGAACTGAAGCATATCATATCCGTCCCTGCAATGACTTGAGAGCCATACGAGAGCTGTTATTTCTGGAACAGAGGTCGGCACCGCGCTGCCTCATGGCAGATTCTCTCACTCTGCCATCGCAGGAATAAATAATGCTTTACTGTAGTTTCAGACATGACGCTTCAGATTGGACTTGGCATTCCGAAGTAAAGGCAGATGTTCTTGAGAAAAGGAAAAGCTTTTAATAAGTTTAGTTCAAATAGCTCGCACTCACACTGACAATCGAGGATTCAGTTTCAAGCACTTGGTGAACATACCACAACGTTACAGGCTCAGGCGTCGCGCACAACATGCTGGAAGTTTCCCAAAAGGATTCTTAATATGTGTACATAAAAATCAAAAACTTGTTTCAAAAGAATAGAAATTGGGCTCAAAACGTAACTGGTTTCCACTCAGGTGGTAAGAAAAGGAGCTCAAACACAAACCGGAAACTTAAACAGTGACTGATCAGACAACTGCTGACACACAAAGACTGGTCAGAATAGCGCTAAGAAATAACCTTTAAATTCATCCAACACAATTAGGTCAGAACCAGCTGCCTACGGTAAAAGAAAACCTGAACAAATGGTAAAAACAAACTTCCCATTTCTTTTTGTGGCTCTCCACCTGCAACTCCAATTTAACTGGCATCTCAAAACTCAAAGAAATCAATATGCTGCATATTAACCACCAAGCAAAGTACAACAGACCTAGAAATAAAGCTAACTGTGTGTGTGTTCTCTAAATAGTCATCTAAAGAGTTAGGATAATGAAAATGACAACAATTTTAGGTGAAAAATGAAAATCTAGATAGTCTAGCTTTTAATAAAGTGCAAATTTATTTTATGAATGAAACAAGCCATCACAACCCCATGAAATCCTCATATTGTTGATCCATGTTCTTTCAGGTCGAACTAGCAGTTGGCATAATACACTGAATTATTTCATTACTAGGATCTAAGCTATGTGTTTATGTGACCGGACTGAGTTGACTTCATAGTAACTTTGTCTTTATGTACACAAACTGAATCTGTGTTTTGTAAAGAGCCTCGAAACCACATTTCTCTTGAGACAAATTGAATTTAATTGTGTCGTCGAATTTGTTGTCGCTTGTGGCTGTAACTTGGCGAAAGGTGGCAAGAGTTCAAGAGTACAAATACTTTTTTTCAAAGCACCGTGTCCTTCAAGAACACGGCTATTCTCGCGTCCACAATAACATTTTGCTGTTATGGAGGCCGTTCCGTAAAACCAATCATTTTACGGTCGCAAACATTACCGGGTTGATATTATATACGTGGCCGTGGCACCAGGCCCGTGTCCTTCCAAATCATTTGAACCGCAACGCATTGACGAGATGCATCAGCGCCGTCTCGCAGCTTTGCTCGAGAGCGCGCATTGTGCAGATTTTATAGAGCTCCACTTTAAAGTGCCTGCATTGTGCGGTAAAAAGTTGGACATCAGGAAACGTTGCTCCTGCATTCATCCGTCTCCCCGAAGGCTAAAGCGGGTCAGTGTCAAAATGCTCATGTGAAGATTAGTGTTTGCTGTACTTTCACGCTTCTACATGCGGTGCCAAATTGACTGGTCAGTAATTTGGTTTTAATTGTTCTTCTCCCCACGTTGCAATCCTTCACTTGCCTTCATGTTGTTGGATACAAAGACAAGGCCTGTTTTGATTGTCATGTTCAATAAAGACGGTTTGGGATGGGAGCAATTAATACCGTACAACATCCCAACACGGGGGGGAAAGGGAAGCTAACAGGGGCATTTCCTGAGGACATCATAGTCTCATTACATCAGCTCTTATTTGAGCAATTGTGCCTGCAGGGAATGGGTTTGTCTTAAAGGTCACACCTAGAAAATGTTTGAATTACCACGAACGATGTGATCCTGAGCTGTGAACTCCGATTAATACGGGGATGAAAAACAGAGGAGGACGTTCTTGTCAAAGTGGTAAATAACTTTTACTTTCCCGCTTGCCTTTGATTGTTTTTCAGCACTTTATGCTTCATTTTGGTGCCAAATGTTTTGAGTAATAAGAAAAAAAAACTGGATGTCTTTAATTTGTAATTTGCCTGTTAACCTGAACATTGTTTGTGTTACGTAACAACTTAGAAGCACTCTTTTTCACCTGTGGAGGTTGCCATTTTTTTTCACCTGTGCAACGCATGCTGGGCCGATGTGTAGGTCACGGTGGAGTCCAGTCGACAAACAAAACAAGAGAAGTCGAGGTCTGACCGGGACAAAATGTCTGGATTGAGGCAAACGGACTCAAAAGTGTCACTCTGCACAACACATCTGTTTGAAACAAATGACTGTGAATGGCTTTGAATCTGCTGTTCAGTATATATAGAGCTAACACCGTTAGCAGGAGCTAACACAAAATCAAAACAAACTGAAAGATACCGAACAAGTTGTTTTAACACGACATTCTAATATATTTTAGAAAAATGATTCGATTCTGATGCTAAATGTAAACAGCTGGAGTTAGAAGGTGGAGCTCTTTGCAGCATAATGACGGCTTGACATTTCGAAGCAGGAGCTTTTTCTGCTGAGTCTTTCCTCCTCCTACATTTGATGCGCCTCGTTTTCATTTCCTCTCGTCATTTCTCGATTGCCTTTCATTTCAAAGGGCTGCGGTTCAAATTGAAAGGGCCGAGTGTCGCATATAACGCAAAAGTCGGCTGGACGGAGCTGGCGCTGCAGGACCTAGCGTACGTCAAGAATGCATTGCAGCGTAAACATCCTTGTGACAATATGTTATTTGACTTTATAAAAACTAAACAGCTTAAAGTATTTTATACTGTATAGTTTTTACATCCGAAATTAATGTCTCTCGAAGTCTTTTATCACAATTGATCATGAAGGCCTTTAAGAATTTGATCTCGTAACAAAGGCATCATCTAACGTCTCTTGATTTTCTCCAGTAATATATCAGAGCAGAAACTGTCAGGAAAGTCTAACGGTTAATTTCTTTCTGGCTTTGAAAAGTCTTTTCAAAATCCAGTGAATTTTTTCCCCCTGCTGTCACTCTGATACCACAAACGCTCTTTGCTCTCTGGTAGTTCGACCGACTGATATCTCTGTGTGTCAGCTCACACTGTCCAGGGTTAGTCCAGACTCTCAGAATTGTAACCTTATGATCCTCCAGGCCAAACTTAATGGGACACCAGAGTCCCAACCCGCCCCAACCAGTCCACTGGATTAGTGCTACTCCTATCCCATCACGTCCAGGCCCGTCACCAAGGGTCTTCAGACCGCAAAACTGCAAATACGAAGCGACATCTCCTAGCCCAAGACCTGCCTGAGTTTACCCATCGCCTCGGGGTCGTGTGGCTATGTGGACCTGCTTTCATGGCCTGAGGAAACGGAACGAGCGGCAGTGGAGGAGAGGGACTAGAACAAGGCCTACTGACCCAGAAAGACCAGCAATTTCAGATACAGGATAGTTGGACTCAAATGTTTTCCTATATGTGAAATAAAGAGCATATGAAAGGTATCTCTGCAATTAAAGGTCCAGTTTGGGATTGATGTAGGATTAGGAAAGACCAGCGAAAGAAAAGGGTAGAAATAAGACCGACAAAGTACGACGTGGGTCTGGTTCTGAAACGCTACATTCCTACATTTGATTGATTGAAGCCTGTAACCCTTACCATTTTGTAAAGGTTTTCATGTTAGAAACACTTGAAACACATTGAATGGACTAACTGAACTTACACAGCAATTTTCCAATCATTTTGACCAATCAAAGTGTTTTACACCAAAGTCACATTCACCCATTCGCACTCACAAACGCATGAGCTACGTATACAACAATACGCAGATCGGTAGGCAATTTTGGGGTTAAGTGCCTTGCCCAGGGGGACATCGACATGTGGTAGGAGGAAGCTGCAATCAAACCTACAACCTTCCGCTCACAAGACGACTACTCTACCCACCGTCGCCACAGTTGAAAGTTTATAGTTGATTTGTAAATCGTGGTCTTCTGGATGAGAAGGAAATGCCCATCGATCTCTCCTGATGGACAGACTGAACCACATCTTCAGTCAGATCTTCAATATGTCTCTTGAGCTATCTGATGTTTAGGATTTCGTCTCTCATGAAATGATCTCATGATCGGACAAGGGTGGCTAATCACTCTGTCCGTCCGCCCACGTTTCATCTCTGCAGGGTCGTAAGTGTCCGGTTCATCGCACAGCAACACGGAGTCCGAAAACCAAACCTAAACTACAAATTGCGGCTTATGGCCATAATGACCATCAATTTGGAAGAAAAATGAGAAAGTCGGGAGTTTCTTAACACAATCCAGACTGAGAAGTAGAGTGATAAAAGCATCAAGTTGTGGGGATATTTTGCTATGGGACATATTGGTGCACTTCCCAACATAAATAACAGTTGGAAGCGGAAATATTGAAGCAACGTCTTATGACAGGAAGGTGAGGCTTTACCACAGATGGGTCTTTGAAATGGCAAAGAGGTGTGAAGCACTCTGCAGGTGTGCAGAACGAAAGCCTGCACGATTTTCTCTATGCATGGGCAGATAACAAAACCAATGGCGGACAGCCTGGTGCTGTGTTTGCTACTTAACCTGTTCATCTTGAAGTGACTTGTGACAAGGAATATACTTGTTACATGAGGACTTCCTTCATCTGAGTTTTCTGGAAGCCAAGGGTCAAAATGGGTGTTTCGACAACATCCTAAAATCACAGCGCCATCCAGTGGCCTGGCATGACGACCACAGCTGATTCACGGTGTTGTGGCGGCCTCCTCTAAACATGAAAAATGATTATTAATAATATCTGAAATTTGAAAATACCGGCGGTGTCCAGACTGAAGCCTTGTGTAAACTTTGCCCAAAATTCTGACTTTATTGGAGGACATGTCCGCACTTTGTTTAACTTTGTTACAATAAAAGGACGAACAGAGCCGCAGTTTTAACTATCAGTTGACAACAGGGACACAATGCTGAAATAAACCGACAGAAACGTATTAACTGCACTCCCTGTAATTTGTGTGCGCGAACATTTAGACATGTATATGTGCACCTGTGAGAGACACACACACATCACACACACACACACACCAGTACGCGTATTATTTCGGACCCATTCTTTACCTATGGGCAGATGCAGGTTTTTCTGATTAGAAACCCAGCTCTCCATTCAGCATCTTTTCCATTATGTGACAGTGTTTTCAATTAGTTGCTCGCTGTTTACAGGTATTGTGCTCACAGAGACCAGCGTGGCCTGGCCTCCAGGCTCGTGTCGCCCTGCACAAAGGATAATTAACCATCCACCTATACGTGGCACGTAGAGGATGGACACACACGATGATTTCACTAAGACAAGCATACAAACATGCTTTCATGTGTTGTATTGATTGATTTATTCTGTTTGTTTTTCAGGCTTTTTTTTTTTTTTGTCTCTCAGGGATCATTTGACCCAAGAGTCTATTTTTTTTTTTTTTTTTTTTTATGGGAATTTTCTGTTTGGAGTTCAGGATATTACAGTGGCCATTCAGCACAATGTCAAGAGTCTGACCAGGTGTTTTTTTTTGGTTTTTTTTACATTCAGGACTGTGAGATAGTCATTGAGCGGTACAATAGATGATGAATCCTCTCTAGGGGATAAAATAATGACCTCAGGCTGTTGGTTTATAAATTGTCCTTGAGGATTTTTTCTTTTTTTCTTTGCACAGACAACACACCTTTGTGACAAACATGGTGACAACATAAATGGATTTTATTCCTGGTGATTCGGTGGATTTCTATGATCACTCTGAATCATAGAAATTTTTAGCTTATATCTCAACCCTGTGAATAAAAGCAAATGTGACAATAACAATTTGCAGAAATCTGCCATTAAAATCTGGATATATACATTATTAATATGCATCTTTTGACAAGATGGAAAACAGAAGGAGGTTTGACGAAATTTAATGCAGGGAGGCAACGCTGGCTCCCAGATGGGATTATATGTGTGTATTCTGATGAAATATGGTTCAGGTTAAAATGTTGCACTCACTTTTATACTCATGTAAGTCTTGGATGTCAAATTATGCATGATCAGCATTTCTTTTTTTGCAAGATGAAATATTCATGCTACAACTGGCATAATAATAATAATAATAATAATAAAAACCCTCAACAACAATCAACATAATACAGAAATGTGGGCTTGATAAAAAGTCTGGCCAAAGGTTGCTTTCAAAATTCCTGCAAAATTTTGTGCCAAACATATTTCACCAAAATCATATAGTTTAAAAGGAAGCTACACCAGAGAAAATATATTTAAAACTGTGATTATGCAACACTGCGTTGGATTACGGCATTTATCCAATGTGAATAATTTCTGTTATTTATCATATAGGCTAATTGCTCGATTTGACATTCTAAAAATAAATGAGCTAGAAAAGCAACAATTTCAAAAAATCTCGTTTTTGAGCAAAAGCTTTGCTGATAGGATGACATGTTTTTGTTATTTGTTTTTTATTTTTTGTGACTGCATCAAAATTGGTTTATTTCACAAAACTGCAACGGAAACAACGTTTTCGCGTCACACGAGTCACATGCTCAACAACCGAAATGTTTGCCGGCGGCGCAAACCACGAAGAAGAAGACAACAGGAAAGTAGTTGGGGGATCGCGTTTCTTAATGAACAAACTTATTCACGTGTGATTTTTAATTGCATTTCTTTTTTCAATAGAAACGTCGTGTTTGTTGTTGTTTTTTCCACATTAGCGAAATACTGACAAAGTTTTGCGCAGTTAAACTGTAACGTAATGAACTGATTAGAAAGAATAATAATAATAATAAAAATTTAAAAAAAACACAGAGCCTTTGTTGGTTGTTGAATGCATCCATCCGTCAGGTGGACGGATTCAGGTGGGACCTTTAGCAGGTAAGGAGATAACACAGCAGGCGGATTTACATGCCACAACTGATGCTGACCACATCAAAGAGGACCTGGCCATTAATAGGCAAAGGGAAAAACACCGGATCACCATCGCATAAAGGTCTGACCGCCGCAGTGACTCACATTCTGTGCAGCAGGACAGGCACCATGACCACACAAGCTAAAGGAGACAAACTACTTTTTATGCCCCACAACAAGCAGGAGCTGTTGTTGCCTCTCACAATTAATTAGGCAACTTATTGAGCTCAAGATGCAATATGCATGTTAATTTAATGGGCTAGGTCTGGTTTCAGAGAGGATGAGCAAGTGCTTTGATGTTTACAAAACTTGGCAGAAAATCACTGGCGGCGAACAATTACAGAATTAATGAAGACCAAAGGAACAATTGCAAAAGGCTGCCCCTGCAAACGCATGCATGCTAATGTCGGGGGAACGCGCGCATGTTGAATGCGACGTAGGCCAATCGCGAGCGGCCGAGCGCATTCAGGCTGAACATCAGTGCTCTCCTACCGGTCATGAGAGCATGGAGTGTGTTGGTGGGCTTACCTTTCTTTGTTAATGAGTGCTGTTTGTTTTGGAACAGGTTCGTACTCGCCGAGTATACAATACAGGACGGAAATGCACCAATCATACAAAAAAAGGCAAAGATGTTGTATTTAGGCCTCACCTTGTGTTAGATAAGGTACTTAATAGTACTTATAGAACAAATTATCACACCAATCTGATCAGTTTTTGTCTTTGGCGTGTGGGACTTCTGGCACCAGGTCCCCTAGAATCTTGCAAGGATAATAAGTAGGGATGGATGGATGGATGGATGGATGGATGGAGCTACTTTTAGATGTGCATCCGTGCATTGAGAACAAGGACACTAATATGTAGTGGGGGGAAATAAACTCAAAATCTTTTAACTCCAAAAACAACTGCAGTTGTGCCATAATCTCTCTCTTTTATGGTAAAATATTGAGTTGTGCTCCATTAAACTGTTGTTATTGTTTTCTAACAAACCTCTTTAAGTCTTCACAGAATGGCTGTATTAATCGTAGGGCCCGTCCACGTTACCTCTTGCAATTAATCTAAAACGTAACGCAGATTGATTGCGTTTCCTATTTTGACCTAAAAGCCTCTCTCCTGCGGAGGATTACTTAGTTCCCAGAAGGTCTTGTGCTGCGGTCAGCGATGCAGAGTCGCAAGAGTGAAAAGAAGAAAGTCAAAGTGGTGTGCTCAGCAGCAAATTTGGCTTTAAAATGTTGACATTTTCCCTCATGTCTTCCTGTCAAATAACTGTCAAATAAAGGCCACAAAAAAACAACAACAAAAAAAAAACAAAAAAAGTACTGATGGATGTTTGGGTAAGACCATAGTATTATGTAACCTCCTTATAGCAACAATGTCTTATTCTTCCAGTTTATAGTTAACATTTCTAAATTACATTTGAAACAAAATGACTTCTTCTGAACCTCCCTGAATATGAAAATTGAGATGTTTGATTTGAAACATTTTCTTTTTGAAAAGGTACATTTCAAGCTTACAAAGTTAAGCATAGCGATTAATTGTATCATTAATCTGAATAAATTCTTCAATTGACTTAATTGAAATCAGGTTGTCTCTCTATGCTGTTATTTCATCTATGAGCATCAGGGTAAGGGGGACTGAATACAAAAAGCACTCCGCACTTTTGAGTTATTTTGTTTTGGGGGGAGGTTAAACTTGTTTCGAAAAGCATGTATCATTCTTCTTCCACATCACAGTTGCATCTACAGATTTTTCTGAATAAATCTGAATAAAATGCAATAAGGTTTGTGATCATAATGTGCCAAAATATGTTAAGAAGTGTCATGAATCTTTTAGCCAGGTTCTGCAATGGAGGTAAGTTTAACAAAAAAGTCCAGTAAATATCCAAGAAGCATTACCAACAAATAGCTCATGAGATATGTAGAAAAAATTCAAAGGATGTGTTATAATTCTTATTACTCACCTGGCTGACAGTTTGCTTTTTGCCCTTGAAACATTTTTTTTTCATATATTTTCACTCATTCCTTCAGATCATTTCTCAGCACCTACAGCGGTTTCCATTTTGAGGCTGACGAGCGATTTGGGTCACATGCAAATTCATATCCCGCCTTTCGCATTTTCACCATGTGTCGGCCCATCTGCAGCATGCAGCAGAATAACAGGCACAAGCCCGTCTACCATGTACATTTAGTCCAAAAGCGGCAAAACACATGTTCGGCAGCTGAAGGCATTGTGATGCCGCTTCGATAAATGTTGATTTTTCATCTTTCTTTCTTTTTTTTTTGTCTTTATTTTTAAACTGTGTTTCAATCTGAGTGCTTCAGCTGGAAACCTACAGAAACCACCTGTTGAGTTTGATGTGAAACACATAAACATAAAAAAAATAAAACCACTCAAGTTCTAAAATGAAAGCAAGTGTCCCATTTCAGTTTGATTTAGTTTTTTTTTTTTTTTTTTTTGCTGCAGGGACTGAGGCCTGAACGCCTCGTGCTGTGGCAAAACAAAAAAAAAAAGAAAAAGAAAACGAAAAAAGATTTAATTAAACACGACTCTGGGTCGTGTTCACACATGTCACGTCAGATTTAGAGGCCTTGTCTAATTATGGAAAAGTCGTCAAGGCTCCTGCTTGGTGAGCCGCGCGTGGTACCCGCCTGAGAAACAACAGGCTGTCGGAAACCTGCGCAGGTCCACCAAAGGCCCGTCGGGCGGAAACCTGTGCCGCGCGCACGACCTTGCGAGACAAGGGACGTCTCTCTGAATTATATCACAGGGACAGGCGAGCAGCAGGAAGCCGCTGAGCAGAGGTGGATTCTGGGTAAATGGTCCTGATTCAGTGCTGGACATCTCGACATTTCGCTGAGGGAACAAAAGTCTCTCCATGTAGCAGCTATGCTAAGCTAAAGCAGTTATGCTAAGCTAAAGCAGCTATGCTAAGCTAAAGCTCGAGCAGAGTTTGAGGTGGTTCAGTGTGTTTCAGGGTTTATTCTGTCTTGCTTGGCAGGTTTAATTGTGGGATCAGATCAGAAGTGCATGTTTAGCTTTTTGTTTTGTTTTGTTTATTTTGTCTTATAGCAAGACAAAAAAAAAAAAAAAACTAAGCAAAGAAAATTCAGAACAAATAACTCAGTGGGGATGAAAACACAATATGCAAAATTCAAAAATATTTATTTTTTTGTCCCCAAAGGGAAATTAAATGTTGTTGCAACTTATATTCAAATTCTCCACTTATTGGAAATGGTTGTTGGCAGTGAAGATCTTCTAGCGGTCTGTGTTACAGCAAATTCGAAGAAGCCTCTGACTGAAGACACTATTTTCCAAGTCCTTAACAGGACGGTCAGGCATGTACGAGACTTTCTTGATTTTATGTAATATTTCTTAAAGATGAGTTAAATTGGAAAGGAGAGCACAGGTGAAGATCTATTTTCATCTTTTGCTACTTTTTCTCAGTGAATTTTAGGACTGTACTTTGACTGGGCCGTCGTAGCGCGTGGAATTTGCCATACGGTTGATATGGTCTGGAGGAAAACCCAGGGAGGCCAGAGGGACTATGTTGGAACGAATTGGGAAGTTGAACCCTTGCCCAGGCTTACACATTTCTTAGAAGTACATTCATAAGACAGCATGAGACAGATAGCCTGTGGATGCAAAGAGAAAAAAATTGAGCTCCTCTGCCTTCTCCCAGTGCCAACTACAGAAATACAGCTTGGTCAGGAACAACCAATATCAGAGCCAGGAGGAGGGGTCTCTGCAGTGTCAATCAACTTTGTGTGCGCGCTGCTCACGGCCTGCCACTTTCTATGCTACAGCTAGTTGCCACACATCAAACCCTGCCATAAATGCTAAGGCTAAGTCAGCATAGCCGCCGATGACGACGGATAAACGGCTTTTCCGTAACGGTTAAGTTGCTTCTCTGATGTTAGCACATTCAGTAGCATTGATTGACTCAGCCTCTCCCCCTGGCTCTGATTGGCTGTTTCTGACTGGAAGTGGTGGATTTTTGCAGAGGGCAATAGTAGAACTGGGAGGAGCTTCATTTTTTATTTTTATTTTTATATGTCTCATACTTTATTTTTGTAACACTTACATACTGCAGCATTATCCCAGAAACGTCCTGAATGTTGTTCCACCCACCAACACTGACAAGTTTACACCCCCACAGTATGACTCTGCCGCCACCGTGCTGCACCATAGCGTTTTCTGGACAGGTGCTCAGCGACATTCTCTTCACTAATGTCCTCTGGCAAATCCACGAGTTATGCACAGCTTTTTGCCAGCATGTAGAAATCCAGCAGAAATACATCAATATCTGCAGATTAACGTGAAGAAATCGGAAAATGTTCAACCATATCGATAGTTTAGCGGACAATTCTGCCACGACTCTTCTTTCCTCTTTCTGCTGTGTTTCTCAGTATGTGACAGAGGGCAGCAATGTCAGTTGAACGGAGTTTTTCCATGAGAATCGAAGGCAACACCGGCTCACCTTTTAATTGGGGTTTTGTGCCGACATCCATTCCGGTCGTGAATACGTGGATTTGAAAAGGAGCCCGGGAAAAGTTGCACGCCGGCCGCATTCCTTTCATGTTTACCGGTAACACTTAGCGATCAATGCGTTTCGACTTGCAGCCAGCCACCGCCGGCTCTCACAAGCGTGGCTCTTTGTGCCTGGGAGGAAAGCAGAAGAGAGCGGCGCGCACGGAGAAGCCTTGAGGCAGCCTGAGCCTCCGCTGTCCGGCGGACAACAGAGAGGAGCCGCACAATCCCCGCCGCCGATGGTAGGTGGCTGAAACAAAGCGTTCACGAGACCTTCATCCAAATAGTTTCTTTTCTTTCCCTCCCTCTCTCTCTTTACTTGTCAAGGCTTGTGGCGCTGGGTGTTTGTGTCGACAGTTTTCATATGATTAACGTCGAGGTTTTTTTCAAACAGAAAAATCATTTTCTTTTTTTTTCTTCCCCTCCTTTCGTTAAGTTTCTCATATATATAAATATATGTATAAATATATAGTCACTACACTGACTGAAATGAAAAAAGTAAGTAAAAAAAAAGAAATTAGAGCCAACATTAACACTAGAGTGTAGCTCAGAAATGTATTTAAATTGTGTAAAAAGTGTTGCTTTGTGTTGCGCATACTTTATTAAAAACTGGGGCTGGAAGTGATTTTCTTAGTAATCAATTATTCTGATGAATAACTGGTTAATCATAAAAAAGCTGACAGTGTACTTAACGGAATATTAGAAATATATTAAAAGGTGCAAATAAACAAATAAGTTATCTTTTCACGTGAGAAAATAAACACTTTATTGCCTAAAATGCATAGCATTCCTTTAGTGAGTTTGAACCAGGTGGAGCTAAAACTATGAAACTTGGGGAGATTTTGGGTGAAACATGTTTGTTTTTTATCTTAAATGCGAAATGTATATTAATTTTGCACACTTTTGGTTTAATTATATCTTTTTTTTTTTTTTTTTTTTTTTTTTTTTTTTTTTACCTTTTAGCGAAATGGCGTCTTTTGAGTCCGCGCACGTTGCACTCTTCGATTAACCTGTCACTAAACAAGTAGTCGATTATTTCAGTAATCGATTCGTGACGATTAATCTGATTAATCGTGTCAGCCCTGTTGGATACACCTTACTGGTGCGGGCGTCTCCTGGAGGGTTTGTGTCCTCAATTCTCCACGACATGGATACAGTGTCAGAAATATTTGAGATTTTACTTCACTTTGGCTCGAAGTAACGACCGAGTTACTTCATTAAGACTGAATGGATGGAGGATGGAGCTGGTGATCAACAGGATTCAGGCAGGCTGTGCCGTTTAGATGAGGCTTCAGACTTTACCAAGGAAACCAGGGAACGTACATAACACAGCTTCCTGTAAGTACAACCGTTAATGCTGGGTATTAAATTAGCAAAACAAGCTGCAAGATACCAGTCCATGATTAAAATAAAACACCGTCACAGGAGTAAAGAGCAGCAATTATTAAATTGTTGATATACTCCTGTGTAACATTGATGTGATTATTTACCATCTACATAATCCAATAATTCTCATTAGTTGAGGTTATCAGTATCTTCTAAAAGGGTTTGTTTGCTCCATAAAACATCAACCCTGAGAGTAAAAGCAGTCTTTAATAAACTTGATTTGAATACAGCATGTTCTGTATTTCATAGGTTACTGCGTCTATGTGGTTCTAACCTGAGACGCACCAAGCTGAGAGCGTCTCAAACAACGTGTTAGTGCGCCCTCTGCTGGGCATTTGCAAAACTTTAGAGCGCACGTTCACTTGAGAGAGTTGATAGGGTTTTACGACTTTCGTAGCATGAGTGAGATAAAAGGCTAAGCTAACCCGACCAATAAGGACAGAGCGTGCGGATCATTGGCGCTGGAAGTAATGGAGGCTATTCTGGTTTCATAGTTTGGTGGACATAGAGAGGGAAATGTCAAATGGAAGAGGACAGAGAGGACGGCCAGACAGTCACACTAGCAAACATCCCCTCAGGGTTTGGTGGGGGGAGGTTTACTGATTAGCACTAATCAAAACGGCCAAGTAAGGTGCCATTTAATGAAACTGCAAACAAGGTCAGAGGGGTGTAAGGTTACAGATGCCAGTCAGAGTCTGTCTGTCTGTGACCTCCAAGGTGTCAGAGGCCTGCAGGGCGGGGCCAAAATGTGTCAAGCAGAAGCTTAAAGTTGGCTCAGAAACACATGCAGGCCGTGCCACAGCAGCGTTCACTCCATCAACATCCTGCTTCTCCTACCGAAAAGTAGGCAGAAATAAATGAGGAAACCCATCACCGTATTTGAACGACTGCAACTATGACGAGTTAATAAAGCAGGATGGGAATATGTGTGTGATCTGCTATAACCAGTGTGATGAAAGGTGGGAAGAGTTGTAAACATCAGACTTCACCTTTTTTGAGTGGTATTAAGTGTAAAAGCTGAAATGTTTAGCAGCAGACATACATTGTGTCTGTAGAGCTATATTTTCCTTTTGGGGTGTTCTACTAAATCTGCCCCCGATTTTCATTCACTGCATGCAAAACAGGAAAAATAACATTTTGTTTTTTTTCTAGAGGTACACTTACAAAACCACCTACATTGTAGATTTTTATCAATTAATGTGAGCAGCAATTGTCAGTGCAGCAGCTTAACGATTGTAAACTTTTAACTTATTTTTTTAGGACAGTTTTGCTCATCTTGTTGGTTCTGCCATGTTAACAAGAAAACAAACAAAAATCTAAAACTCGCTTGTGATTAAATCTTAAATCGTTGCAAAAATCTATTACATCCATTTCAATTAGCTGGCATTTCAACAGTTTCCCAGACAACCACAGCCAGGATGTGCCGTTCACTGAGAATGACTAGCTTAGCTAGACGAAGCTTGCTAGCCAGCATTAGCGCTGACGCTAAACTAGCTGCGGCTGGATAAAACCTAGCACCGTTTAAAAACAAGTGTTAACTTTTATGAGTTTGGTACATTCATTCCTCCACTAAAACATTTTTAATTTCTAATATTTAATGTAGTAATAAACCAATCAGCTACTCTGGCCAACAGCAACAAAAGCTAAAAGTCGCATATTTCTGAAAATCTGAGCAAAACAATGTGAAAAATGTGAGTCGCTCAGCTTTCTACACAAATGTGCAAAAATACTTTAATCTGGTGACAGTATTTCTGATAAATACTGGCAAAGGACCAAAACCGTCTGCAGCCTGCACACCTAAACTGGCCCTTGGATGGTGCTGACATTGAGACTTATTGATCGTGAGGACAGAACTGGGGTTGCCTAAGGCCAAAATGGGGGATTTAGTGACTGAGTGAACGGAAGGAATTGGGAGGACCAAACGGCTCTGAGTGCATTGCCTGAGGTGGGACGCCAAGCACTGGATGCTGACTGGTCTGTTTGCTTACTGGGAGCACTGGCTTCAGACGGGCCTGGGCAGTGGGCCAGCCGAGGCCTCTGGTAGCTCACAGACTGTTTGACTAGTTATTGATCGATTAAATAATGTTACTCCCCCCCTCTCCATAGTTTAACCCACATACGGCAGGATCACAAAAGGGTTCAGTTCATGTTTGTCTTTCATTCTGCTCAAATTGCTTGTGCTTTTCTAAGGCGTTGGTTTAATTGACTTTATTATTAAACCTGAGAAGAGAATATCAGTTTGGTAAAATTACTAAAAGCACAGTTACATAAAATCACACGTGGAGCGCCTCAGTTTTGGCAATCCACATGCCACAATGACATCAACTGACCACTGGAGGGAGCCAAAACATCATCCACACGTCTGAGACGATCAGGGGACAATATGGGATTTTTTAAATAATTTCTTCAAGCAGAAGAAATCATGAAAGTTATAGAGGTTAAAAATGAACCTCTATAACTCCGAGAGCATTAAACTGACCAGACAGCGTTTAATCAAAAACTTTTTTTTATTTTTTTATTTGGCAAAGTGTCTGGATTTTAGCCGACGCAGTCATAAAGTAACTATTACAGTACAATTAAAAAGTGGAACTATAAAATAACATCCCCCTCTATGTGAAACAGAGTGGTGACAGCAACTGGTGCAATATTTCATAGTGCAAACCAATAATGCTCAAGTTGTCTTTGGTTAATTTAAAGTACATTAATATAATCAAAGGGAAGATTATGCATACATCTTTTACACCCCAACTCTCGATCCTTGGATAATATTGCACATCAGTGGTAATAATCCCCTTTAAGGGCTTTTTGTTGTTGTTTTTTGGTTTCTGTGTACAGAACATCAAAGTTTGCACGACTGCACAGCTATGCAGTCCTCTGGCCACAGGTACGAGTCGAAGGCGAAGTCGTCGTAGTCGGTGCTGTAGCAGATCGAGCGAACGTGCGCTTCTTTGTCAGACGGCTCGGGGTGGAGAGTGGCCATTTTGTGTTGGTAAGCGAAATCCATGATCTGTAAACGGAAAATTTTGGAATTGTACTTCTCGCTGTGTTCGCATGTTGGATTTAACATGGTGCTGAGGGTCTCACCTTAGCAGCCAGTTTAAGAGAAACCTCCCTGATGGAGCTGAGAGGAGGATAGAGTCGTCCCTCGGCGAGATCCTTGTCAGTCACCTGGTCAGCAAGCACCTGCAACAAACCGCTTATGTTAGCGTAAAGAAGCTAATCGAGCTACTAGGAGGAATTGCTTTTTTTTTTTTTTTTTTTAAAGATTATCCAGAATCTATATAAACATTTATGGGGGAAAAAAAAAAAAATAGGCATCTTATCTCATAATTACAAGATCCGGATCTTGTAATTATGAGAGAAGAGCTTGTAATCAGGAGACAACTAGAGAGGTGCCATTTAAAGACAGAACGTCTGATATTCTGTCGATGGTATTCAGGGATTCCCACGGAGAACAATCACTTTAATTAGGGATTGATTTTTATTTTCCGAGAGTAAGAATGTACATTACCCATCGATGCTCGATAATAAATTGTTTGTGGAATGACTTTGTTCTTTCAGAATGGTAACAGAGCCTAAAGTATTGACTTCAGAATGTAATAAAACCAAATTATGCGACAACTGATGAAAAAAACGTAAGAAAAAAAAAATCTTTGAACGCATTTTGTAATACTTTCTGCCGCATTATGTAATAATATTATTATATTTTGAACCGATTATTAAAAATGCAGTGGTTGCTATTTTAGAAACACAGACGGTGTAACAATATAGAGTATATGAGCCTTTGTTTGGGTTCGTCTTAATCAATATGCTTCTAATAATAATTACGATTTAGATTATGGATTGTAAACTTTGATCAATAAATACAAACTTTTAGTTGCCAACACTCTTAAAGCCACATGTCATTCAAGGCAAAACAATCAAAACACGCAACTTTTTCAACGCATCGGTTTTTACGAGATCTCGTCTCGTAGTGACGAGATAAGATGCCTGTTTTTATTTATTAATTTTTTTGATGATTGCAAAATAAATAAATAAATAACGTCCAGTGTAATTGCAGGATGTTAAGCTGCAATATTGTGAAATTATTTGTCTTATTATGTAATGCTTCGTTGCATTATGTAACAACGTAATGAAACGAGGAGTTTAAATGTAGCAAAACATCATTAAAGCCACATTATGCAATAAAACACACAAAATGTAATAATTTTAAGGTAGAAGGCTCTGATGATGAGTCTGAAAAGTCACCAAAACTTCGGTGTTTATTGACCAAAGTTTCAATTTAAATCTGCAACATGATTGTTATGAGGAGTGTAATTATTAGTATGTTTATGATTGTTTATTAACATCACTTATAAAAAAAAAAAAGACCTACCTCCACCTTTTGCACAAAATGTAATGCTCTTACATAATATGACAGAAAGGAGGGGAAAAAAAAGTGTTCAAAGAATTTTATGACATTTTGCGTCTATTACTACATAAAGCCGTTGTAACAAAGTTTTATTACGTTCTGAAGTCCGATTTATTACATTTTTACATAACGCGGCAAAACAGCTCAGCCCATCTCTAACTCCTCAGTGTGAGCTCTCATCATTCAATTCAATTTCGTCTTCATCTACAACCGTTGGTGCATCACCTCTGCAGCAGTCAGGAAGACATCCTCAGTGATATGTCGCAAGGCACACGCGGTGACACCCAGGCCCACGCCAGGGAAGATGTAGGCGTTGTTGCCCTGGCCAGGATGGAACGTCCTCCCGTCAGGCAGAGTGACGGCGTCAAACGGACTGCCACTGGCGAAGATGCCACGCCCCTGCAGCAAGAGGGAGTTCAAGATAATACAAGTTAACCTCTCGGCCTCATTATAGACATGTATAAACCACTATATATATATATATACATATATATATATAGCAGATATATATATATATATATATAAATATATATCTGCACTGAGAAATCAGTTGTGGGCTTACTAGTTTTATTTCCAAAGATTTAAACATGGCTAAACTAAGCTTTATCGTTAAAGTCATAATTATTAGTTAGCCCAGGACACTTAAGATTACCATGGAAACAAAACCATAATTAACCAACAACAAAAAAAAAAAAAGAAGTCAGACTTGTGCTGCTTCCAAAACAACAGAAAACAAAAATCTTCACAAAGTTTGATGATTATGTTTTATAAACGTACTGAGTTGTAAAGTGAAAACTGAAAATTGACAAGACCAACATTTTTAGCCCCGCTCTGCTTTTTATTTTCTTATTTCCAAGACAGATCTGGCTGCGCCAGCAACAGCAGCAACACTTTTCGGTGTGGAAGTTGTTCCTCACAGTTAGCAATTTTAGCTATTTCCTGTAACAGTGAGGTGTTTAAAATGAAGTCGGTGGAAGAGCAAAGGTGTTGGAAGCTATTTCGAAGAATAATTGGTCCGGGCTGCGATAGAGTGAGAGAGAGCAAGACTTTCAGCAGAAAACTGAAAAGCTGAGTGGAGAATAGTAAGGCTGCTCTGGTCTATCCTTGTGAACTTCTAGTCTCTGTCAGTCACTGAATGTGTTGGATCTGGAATTGTTGACTGCCTTTTGGAAACCTCTGAATTAAGGTATGACTATATATTTTAACTTCATAATAATTTTTGTTTGTTTTTAAAATAATAGTTACACAATGTTTTACATAGCCCATCCATTCACATAGCAGTGAGTAGCTCCCGGTGCTCCTACTATAAATATCTTTGGCTATTCATGGCAGACGAAAAAATAAAATAAAATAAAAATTACAGCAATAACCACAATGCAGCACTGGGTACCTGTGTGAACGTGTAGCATTGCTCAGCAGTACACTCGGCTTTGCTTGTTGGATTGCTAAGGGCGAAGATGATTGGTCGTTCATTGAAGGAAGCCATGTCCCTGATGATCCGCTCAGAGAAAGCTCCAGCAACAGCGGCAACACCTGAGATTCAAGAACGCTGAAGTTCAGTGGGACCCACGGTACTAAACCCAGTCCGGAAACGATCTGCTGATGTCTGGCGACATGGACAAAAGCGTTGCTCACCAATAATGGCTGTGGGTTTCAGATCCCTGACCACATCCCCCAGGTTTCTCATCTGAGGATGCTCATGGGCGAATCGCTCCTTCTCATGGGTCAGGTTGTCCCGGCCCTAAGGATGCCGAGTGAGGGGATCAAGTTTAAAAATATCAAAGAAAAAAAACCAAATGGAACATTAATCATCGGAAACGTATGATTAACCTGCATCTTTTCTAAAAACGGTCACAAGCCTGCTACGTTGGTTTGAAATGCACAAAATACCCTGAATATCTTTCCTGAATATTTGAACATACAAAATCTTCCAGGCAGGTAAAGTAACTGTTATAGTTCCCTGACCCATAGTGCCACCACGTTTTCTAAACTCCACCGAGAACCTTTAATCGTTCATCCATTCCAAGAAAAAGTTCAAAGTGAAAACCAGGATTCAAAATTTTGCTCCTAAAAACTCCAAAATTACATTTCTTAAAGGGGCAATGTTATGTAAGAATCCACTTTTTTGAGCTTTACATCATGTCATAGTGTTATTCTTCCATTAAAAACATACCTGGAGCGTTGCCTCGATTCTTTCATGCATATTTGAGAAATTCTTTGACCTCCCGTGACAACCAATCATCTGCGAAAAACACCTGGGTGAACCTAGCCCCGCCTTCGAGACAAAGCTCCTCCTGAAAGCCGCAGCTTCCGAGCTTCGTAGCTTCTGCCTCACATAGTGGCTCTTCCCCATGTCTACCCCACTCAGCTCCTTCAGACTAGCCAGAAGCAATTAGCAAACACCTGGTGAAACTGCGCACCTGCTGAGCTCTGAGCTCATTATAGAAGCTACTTCTCAGTGAAATGCTGGTGAAAACTTTGTTAAAGGGTTACTAGAGGTGCCATGCTGTGGCAACATCCTGAAGGCGAAGATTCAGAAAGAGCCGGCGCTTTTAAAGAGAGAGTCCCAACTGAAAGGCATTAAATTATAAAGTATAATTCATTTTTTTTTTAACAACTGAAGGCAACAGTCTATTGATTGTGCTATAAAAACACATAAAACTGCCCCATTAACGTTTTCTCACAGCACAAGCTTTGCATCGGTCACTGCTGTGAGGAAATAAATAGCACCTTACCAACTCAAGTGGATTTTCTTAAGCTAAAATGTGAAGGTAAAAAAACTCTCCAGTGCAACATGAACCGAGGGCCACAAGCCTCCTAAGTGAATATTAACGTGCAGACTTTGGATTGGAAACACATGGGGTCTCTGGCACCTCAAAATCAATTAGCCAAGGCAAATTGTTGCACATGTGAAATTCTCCCTGCGTTCTGTTCGGTTTAGTTCGCGTGTGTGTTTTCAGGCCGACTAAGACACCTTGACGATGAGTCCTTTTGAGTCGACCATCCAGATTTTTTTCAAGCATTCTTCTTTACCGAGCCCCTCCTTCTCCATTGCCATGGAGATGAGCTCAGCAATTCCCATCGCTGCCTGGAAACAGCAGAGAAGGAAGGGGAGAGAAAAGGATAAAAGGAAAAAAAAAAAAAGGAAAAGGAAAAAAAGGAGCAGGCGCAACTTTATTTTTACTCTGAAAGTTCCGGCTTCAAAACGCATGACACACATCGGTCATATTAAAGACCAGGCCATGACTTTTTATTTTATTTTATTTTTATGGCTGATGCACAAACCTCCCCTGCCCCTTGGAACACAATGGTGTGGTTGCTCATTTTGCTTTTGGTGATGCGGAGGGCGGCGAGGAGTCCTGCTACTGCTACAGCTGCTGTGCCTGAAGAAAGAGACCGGAGTCAATTAGACGTTTCTAACACTGAACTCAACGTACATTAATTTATAGCATTAATGTTACTGTGCTGCTCGTTAAAAGATTTGAATGGATTTGAAAGAAATAAGAAACAGCAGACGATAGCTGCAGTTACTTTCAGGGTGAGTACCGTACATGTCGTCTTACGGTATACGTAAAAGAAAGGCCTGTCTTTTTGTCCTGAGCTAAAACCCTTAAAAGAATCGACTGTCATTCAACGCTGAAGACTCGGCTCCTCATTAAGCTTATTAATGACATGAAGAACAACAAAATGTTCCACACTCTGACATTTTATTGTTCTGCGGCGTCTCGGCCTTCCCGTTCAGAACAGACTGAACTTTCTTCGCCATGGTCTGCTATTGCTATTGGGCCATCGGCGGCGTTTCGGTGTTGAGATTGTGGCTAAACCGGCACGATGAGCAATGTGTGGAAATATTGCCTAGTGACTTGCAGGAACTCGAGGGAGAACGTTTCCACATTTGTGTGTTTTTACGGATTTACAAACTAAAATTTCACTTGACTCCTGAAGAGTTTAGTCCATCTTTGAGACCAGTTTACGCCCAAACATCAACTTCCTGTCTCGAGCTTTTCTTTCATCATCTATTAGGTGGAGTGCACCAGCTCCAGCTACAGTAAAACACCCCCTCAACTGATGGTGCCACTGTGTTTCACAGTTGGATGAAGGTTCGGAAGATGCCACTTTTTTTCCTCCAAATGCACAGCAGTGGTGAGAACCAACACTTCATTTTTTTGTTTGTTTGTTTTCATCAAACCACAGGACACAAAAGGTGAAGACATGTCCTGACCTTTGTCTCTGTATGACTTTTCAACCTGTGGGATTGCTTTTGGAGTAATGGCTTCCTCCTCGATGAGTGTCCCTTCATCTCAGCGATAAAATAAATCATTTTAATCCGGATGAACACATGGCAGGCGGCCATATTTATGCCTGTCCACATGATGAATCTTCAGGGATCCTCGAATGGAAGTCAAGGGTGAACCAAACCTATGAAGGGTCACAATTCTGCTCCTCATATTTTGGCAATTGCTTTTTTATTTTCCCATGATGCCACACAAGGAAGCGGTGTCCTCCGGACACATGTGTGCCTTTGATTACCTTAAATGTTGTGTAATCAGCAGTTTTCCAAAGTCAACACCATAGCGACAGACACACTATATGACACAGTCATAGTTAGGCCAGTCGCAATAAGCAGTAAATTAATTAATCGCATGATAAATTAAAAACAAACTCAATAATTTATCGTTTTCTCTTTTTCTACCTAAAACTGGATGACAGAAATCTTCAGTCTGGTGTTTTGATCTCAACTACATTGGTTTTTTTTTCCTTTTTTTTCTGAAGGACACTTTTGTTTATCATTCATTTTATTTCTTATTTCTGTTGTTGTGTTTACTTTTGTTGGATATTTAAAATGTCTTCCAATTCCAGTGTTAAATGTTTCATAGAATTTAAAGTTGAATGAACTTTGAGAACGTGTTCTTGCATTATTATGCCATTAGAATTATATTACTTGAAAATGGTCTCAAAACAACAATATTATCGTTTATCTCGATAACCTTTGGTGACAATTTATCGTCCAGCAAAATTTGCTATTGTGACACGCCTAGTCATGGTGAATTTAGTCCATGTGGATTTCTAGATCTGAAGGAATCGTTGACGCAGTTTCTAAAATTCTGTCTGCCAATATTCTGGCAATAATTGGATAGAAAGCATTTTGGTTGTCCCGAGTGACGTAAAACAAGAACAGACGAGTTTGATTCAATGTGAAATAGCTACGTCTGTAAAAATCTGGTTTCAAATGCATTTTCTTTCTTTTCGACTGGACAGCTTTTATCAGTGGCTTTTGATAAAAGCTGTTATAGTCTAATGTGCTGTTGCTTCTCTGGTCTCTTCGGTTCCCCCGTCGATCTTTCCCGCCGCTTTAACCTCACCTTTTCCTCTTCATTCATCATTTTAAACCAAAACCCCTGACACTCTATTGGTGTTGGGCGAACGGCTCCCCCGGTTACCTTGGATGTCGTCGTTGAACGTGCAGTATTTGTTGCGGTACTTGCTCAGCAGTCGAAAAGCGTTGATGTTCGCAAAGTCCTCGAACTGAATCAGACAGTCCATGCCGTACCTGCAAGCAGAAGACAGGCATTTTATTCGTCGCTAAACCGCCGCAGCGGGAGAAAACAAACGCATTCACGAGGTGAAACTCGGCTCAGAGAGAGGAGCTGCCGCTCAACGCGGCACAGCCACGCGAGCAGACGAGAGGAAGTGTTGACCTTTAGATGTTAATTGGAAATGAAGCTTTTTGGAGAGAAAGGCAATAGAACTTTTTCCACCTGCGTGCCCCCATGTGATTTTAGGAGTTTTAACGAGGGAGCTCAAACACCCAATAAAAAAAAAGGCAACAAACATCTAATTTCAGGGGAAAGAGCCAAAGCAGTGAACCAGCGGTGTTGGGTTTTACAAGTTGCTGCTTAGACCACCTATACTACCCAGACAACACCTGTAAGCGTCTCAAAAACACACATCTCTGAGCAAAACTCGAGCCCAGCACTTCAAGTCTGTAAGTTCGATTCAGTAGTGAGAGAGGGGAAAGCTTCCCAGGTTTCCAAGCCTTCCAACAGATGCTGAGGAATTTACTGGAAGTTTGCATCTGGACCTGTGACAAAGAAGTTTCTCCTCTGGTGAAACGGGACGCAAAATTGTTCTCTTCTTCGTTTCATTTCATTTTTTACATCCTTTAGCCTTTTCTGTAACATTAAATATCATCATCCTCCTAAAATAATGACCTAGATCTTTTTTTTTTTTTTTTCTGAAAGTATCTCAGTCGAAAAAAATATAAAACTTAACAAAAAATGACTTGGGCTGTTATTTTAGGAGGATGACGATGTAGAATATCACTTTTAAAGGCAAACATTGTGTTGACAGGAAACTAACATTTCACAACACACTGAACACGTCGCCTCCACACGGCAGTGCCAGGATCAGAGTGGGAGTGGGGAGGTTTCTGGTTTTGCGCAGAAGTTCAGGGAGAAATTCTGCTGTGAACTGTTCAAAACGAGGCCGCCGAAAGAAAACAGGAGAAGGTTCATCTGAAGTGGAAATTTAAGACAACACAGCTTCTGTTCCAGTGACGGAGCGACGAAGGAAATTGGGGACAGCCTGGATAAACATCAGCTTCCAGGACCGAGACACTGGATAACAGAGAGAGGTGCTTGTTTTCAGCCATCCTTTCCTTTCTGTTTCCAGGTATTCCGGTCTCCTTTGCTTCCCTGGATCCTCTGTGAGGAAAGCACTGTCACTGAACAGCTCTGTAAAGCGGTTTCCCACTTGTTACGGCGACTGCAGAACCGCTTAGGTTTGCAAAGAGCTGGGCGGAAGTGAAGCAAAAAAACCCCCCAAAAAACAAAAGATAAATTTCAGATGCAATAAAACTTTATGTCCTGATGAGAGACTTCTGTCCCGTGACTCACAGCGGGACACTGGACGCGCCGGCGCAGACGCTGACGGCGGCACGAGCTTCCCGCCAACACCGGAGCAGCGGCGAAAACGAGAGAAATGTGTTTTCTATCAGACACGCAGCGCTGCTGGGAGACGGCAACAAAGACGAGGGATTATGAGGCCAAAAATGGGAGCTATAAACATTTCATTGTGTTTAGGCTCGAGGACACGGAGACGGGCGACCGGCGCGGGGTGGATGCGGGCGCTGCCCTATCACCAAGCGAGAGGTCACGCAAGTTCACAGGCTGGCTTGAGATGACTCGGAGGAGAGCTGCGTTGGCCCGCTCGCTGGGAAAAGACCGAGCTGCTTTCTTTTAACTTAGGCTCGAAATAGACATTTTAGCGCTAACCCTAATTGCCTCTCAGATTGAACATAAAATAAACGCATGCATACTTATGAGCTTTCGGTGACCACAAATTGCAGAGTTGATATCTATGATTGTGGTGTTAAACAAAGGAACATTGCCTCTCTACTGAGGCGCTTCGATCCGATGTACGCACCAATAAAGATAGGGTTCTTGTTCTGTGTTTTATTATTATTTTTTTTAACAATGTATGTGGGGTTTTTTTTGCCAAAAACGAAGCTCCTGTTCAGCGATCAGTGTCTTTGTTTCACATCTGTAACTTTCACTGAACACCCATTGACGTCGTAAAGTCCCAACGCGTTCCCACGCCAACTAAATTAAAGAAAACGACAAAGATGGAAAGACATGATTTGCTTTTATGTTCTTACTGAAGAAGTATGGGCAGAAACCTACCCAGGCCGAGGCACACCCAGGAGATTTAAATAGCTTAGTATTATTCCTGACCATGCTCTAAGAAGCAAACTAATCCCAGAGCAGCAGAAGTTGTACCCAGCTACCGTAAGCACTAAAAGAAAAGGTGGATTTGTGATCCTTGACCATATAATTGTGTAACTTGGCATTTTGAAAATACATTTGTTAAATGGGACCACGGCAATTAAAAAAAAACACAAAAAAAAAACCCAAACAAAAACTAGTTTTTTGACTAAAATAATTGAGCCCTATGCAGTAATGTCTGTAACGTGTTACTGATGTCGGAGCATGAATAATCTAACACGTTGCTATTTCAAATCCAGTAGTCAGACTACAGTTACTTATTCAAATCACTTTGCGTTACTGTGTGTTACTATTTTCTTTTGTCATTTAATTCCATTTCCTCTAGGGAGTGACCACAGTTTCTATGTGACAGTATCAGCAGCAACAGAAACATAAACAATGGAGGGAAGAAGGAGATGCGCATTTTATTGCTGGAAAAACAGGAAGTATTTTGAGTTTCGCTCACCAAGTTTGACCATTATAAGCGGCTTTGGGCTTGTTTTTTTCCTTGCAGATTCAATGAGTGGCGGGTTGCAGTTTTTGGGCTTGGGAATAAACAGACATAAACCCCAGAATTTGTCCGACATCCAGTTAGTTTTAGTCAAACTCTCCCTGTCCATCATTTCCTGGATGATCCATCCTGCTGTGTCTTTGTTAATGTGAAGTTAATATATTACCTCTGAATGATGAGCTGCGCTCCAGAAAATAGCAAACATCAAAACTAATATGAACAGTGAAATAAATGTGAAAACAGCCACAAATGAACGAGTCCGTAAAGTTGTGCAACTGAACTAAATTTATAGTTATAGTTACTAAAGATTTTTTTGTACTGTCATAACCATTAAACAATCTCCCTTCAGGTTAACCATATAAGTGAAAATACATCGTTGATGTTACAATTACAAAATAACTTGCAATTAAGTATTGGCAAAGATCAATGTGATTTTCACAGGTGGCGGAGAGTTGCTGTTGTTATTAGCTGCTGAAAGTAACTTAGTTACTTTCCAAATCAAGTAATCAGTAATCTAAGTTACTTTTTCAAGGAATAATCGGTAATCCGATTAAAGCTAAGTTTTCAAAGTAACTACGCCATCAGTGGCGCCATGTGAGGTTTTTTTTTTTTTTTTTTTTTTTTAAACTGCAACGGAAACACTTTTTTCACACAAATCACATGATCAAAAACTGGATGTGGCCACTGGCGCAAACCACGAAGAAGAAGATGACAGGAAGTGGTAGGAGGATGATGGCTTGACATGTTTTTTAATGACTCACCGTGTGAACAAGCTTATTCACATTCGATTTCAAAGGCACTTCTTACTTAATGAAACCACTGTACTTGTGAAATTGTGACTTTTCAACAGTAGTGGAATACTGACAAAGTTGTGCACACATTGGTAATAGAAACAGCTACTGATGCAGAAACAAAAAAAAAAAAACAGTTAATGTGCAAGAATGGGTGATTTAAATTTGTTTTGGACTACCATCTTATTCAGATTGTCATTCCCACTTCATAAATTGTCAATTTAAAAAAATGCAAACTTCATTTGCATACCAGACAGGTGTCCGTCTCCTTTCAAACCTGCGGTATGCAAGTTTTATTTATAGCTATATAAAACTGTTTTAGATATTAAAACTGTCACTATGTTATAATACGGGACAGATAATCTGTGTGTATTGAAGAAATTTGAGCAATAGAACCTCAAAGTATTAAAACCAATATGGGGCGGCGGAGGAAACCAGTGGTCTGTCAAAGCAATCTGAGCCATTCTACCAAAACAACACAATACTGTTTTTTAGCCTTTAACTTTTACCTTCCTGTGATTTATGAGTTACCACAAGGATATGTTGAACAGAAGCCAGGGTTTGCAAAAACTTTATTAAGACTGCTGCAGTTGTCTTAGGGGATCTTTTAGCCGACTTTCAGAATCTCATCAAGACCTACTAGAGATGATTGCAGGTGGTTGATGGAACGATATGACAAAGCAAACATTCCTCATTTCCGGGTGTTTGTTTAGTCTATGGCTCTCATTTAGGTTCCTATAGATGTGATAAGTGACTCTTTCAAGAAACTCAATCTGCTGTTATTACAGCTGAAATGTGCCGCGACAGGGAAGCAGCATGACGCGCGTTTCTTTTCCTTCCAGTGCTGAGACTGGAAACTGATGAGGAGGTACGAACCGACTCGTTTAGCAGGAGCGCCGCCACGAGGGCCGGGGAGCCCGGGACGACCAAAACAAAGGTCACAGACAAGGGCGCTCTGTCCAAACACAGCTGTTGAATCTGTGTGTATATCCGAGCATTGGCGTACACGTACACACACACACACACACACACACACACACACCCCCACACACACCCCCCACACACACGCATTCATAGCATGTGTGTTACTTTTGTCCCTAAGGGGTTTTGTGGAGGAGGCCTTAATAAATCCCCAGCCCACTCCCGTTCTCCAGAGAGCCAGCATCTCTCAGCACACATTATTTCTCAAATCCCTGAGCCATCATTAAAAAGAAAAAAAAAAAAGAAGAGAAAAAAGAGTCACATTCTGCATTCTTTCTCTCCCTTTCTGTTGCTGCCTCCATCGGCCTGTCTGCCTGGTCCTCACATTTTTTCAGTGCCAAGAGTTTTAAAATAGCTTATAGCATTCCTGTAGTATTTGTATGCCAACAAACCTTGTATGGGAAATGTTTCGAATCTCCAACCATTAAAAAAAAAAAAAGACAAAAATATTAACCGGGTTGTTTGGTTTTGAAAGACTTCTGGTTTCTGGACAAACTAAAGGTGTGTTCACACCAGACCGGGTTTGGTCGGCCTTAGTCCATCTCTAGTTTGTTTTCCTCGATGGTTTGGTTTGTTTTGGGAATGCGGAATCAAATTCGGATGCAGACCAAACTCTGAACTCTGGTCCTCATAAAAACCCGGGTTTTGGTTCATTTAAAGTGAACTTTGGTGCGGTTTGAATCCATGAATGCCAAGTGGACTGGAGGCCGCTCAAAAGCAGGAGCCGGACTATGATGCAGGGTATTCTGGGTAAATATAACCAAAACAAAGTGGTGTGTGTCTGGCACTAATTTTACCAAAAGGATAAAAAAAAATCCTGCAACTTCTAAAATCTGACGCTTCTCCATTTTTGTGTACATTTTGTGAAATGTACACAAAAATGTGAGTGCGTGAGTGAGTGTGTGCAGTCATGTTACTGGGATCATTGTGAAAACTCAAGCTGGACGACTTCAAACCAAACACGAGACTGCATCACTAATCGATCCCCCTGAGCAAGGGGCAGCTTTGACCGAAAGACTAAAACTAATTTTGTCCCAGACTTCTGCTCATCGATGATGACTCAGTGTGGAGTGTTTTAGCTCTGTTTAGATTCTTAGAAAACTGAACGTGAATATTACTTTGGAACTGTAATCATTCATTGAACGTCTGAGCCCATAATTATTCATTTTCCGCCAATCTGGCTCCGATGGGGAGAAAAAGAAGAAAAAAAGAGGCAACTCTGTTCCCTGCATTTGGGAAGCTACCCGGTTATTAAAGTCATGGTTTCCTGTTGCCAGCTGGAGGAGACCCAGACCCAGACTTCTCTCCCTGGACTACAGTCTCTGTGGGTTGAGGATGCGGCTTAACCGGGCCAATGTGTGTGCACGCATGGCTTCGTGGCACATGGGTACAGACATGATGGCACGCGGGGGAAGAATGTACGAAGGTTCTAATCAGAAACATGACGGCAGGAAACACACAGGGTAATAATCAGACCAACCAGAGTCAATCTGTCTCAAACAATTCCAGCTCCTCAAAGGAAGGCACAGCTCAGATGAGAGTCAACCAAATACGCAACACGTCCAAGCAGTAAACTTTAACAGAGGCTTGTGCAGTCTAGTTAAAGAAGAAACAATGAGCAGTATAAAAATGTTTAATGCATTAACACGGCATTAAAAAATGACATTAAATATGTTATTTGACTGGAAGCGGTTTTAAGTACTTTTCCTGGATCCTGTTACCAGGATAAGCAGAGGAAAACAACAAAATAAAGGTGCCCTTACCCTACTGTACTCCAGCTCTAACATCCTCAAAACACTCTTCGGTGAGAGAGTTAATGAATGAGGAGGACTCCACGTTAGCTATTTTCAGTATCGGTGTGGTGTTTAAACTGAAGTCAGAGGAGGCAGAGAGGTGTCAAAAGCCTTTTGAAAGAAACTTACCGTAATGTCCGTCGTCCATTTAGAGAGAGAGAAAGAATTTCAGCAGATATCAGGAAGGCCTAATCCAGTTCAGTAAAGTTTCTCTGTTTTAACTATTTAAGCTTCAACCTTTGTCTTTAACATGTCAACAGTCTTTCGGGAGCCTCCAAGTTAAGGAAAGTATCAACATTATAAAGGGAATCCACAAGTCCAGGAAACTCAGTTTGATTAGGGACCAAAACTGCGACATTGTTACATTTTTTGGCTGGCGCGGTTCACATTCACACTGCACTGTGTCAACCAAACCAAACCCCTTGAGCAACTTGTTCCTCCCTTCCAAGTCAAAGGGAGAAAGTGCAGACGGAGAACTGAAAGGGAAAAATAATCGAAAGGAATTGTCCAGGAAGGCAATGGCTAGGCTACATCTCCCCAAACGCATCTGACTTTGGGGCAAGTCAACTAGAGTTCAATGAAAGTAGTGAAAGCCACACCAACAGGGTGCTATCTTATATAAGATAATTATACCGGTATCAAATGTCAACATTGTATTTAATTTGTCTGTTGTTTTAAACTACAACTAAAACCCTGTTAACAGTGTCTGGTCTTCATCCCATCGTCATCCGAGATCGACAAAACAGTGACGAATAAAAACATTTGGCAACCAGAATGTCAAATTGCTTGAAAGGAGGTAAAACTGAATTAAAGTTGAGGTAAACTCCAGACCTCTGAATCCTGCAACAGCTGGCCACTTTGCATGCTAAACTGCTTAACATTTTTCTTTTAAGGGCCCTGTGCGATTACTGGCCTGAAATGATGATAGCAGACAGAAAAAAGGAAGTGGGCAAATGATGACTGGAAGGGTCAGTGCGGCCATCGTACCTGTCCGAAACGGCTTTCATAAATTCATCGATCAGGTCATCGTAGGCCTGACCTCGGACTCTCTTATGCCTCAGCCCGATGTAGAGGGGGTCCTTCAGGAGTGCCTGGAAAATAAATAAGTAATAAAAATAATTAACACAAAAAGGAGGTGTTAAATGATACCAGAAATTTCTTGAGACTTAGCAGCAGGGCTCCCAGTAAAAAGTAATATTGCAGAGCTTGAACACCTTTCTTTGAGACTTCACCGAAATTGCTCTGCAAATACAATTCACACCAGGTCAGCAGTCCCAAAAATTACTCAGTGATTCCATGACTGATTATGTGTACTCCTTCTGCTATTTAAAAAAAAAAAAAAGAGCAGAAACACAGCTCTGCATGAGCTCTGACTAGTATTCCTACAGTTTTTGGACCTCTCTGATGACAGCCGTGTGTTACGGTGAGTGAGAGCGGTTCCTCTTGTGAAATAATTCACGTCGATCTGCAGACACTTCTCAGAGTTAAGCAAATCTTTCAGTCAAATGATATGGTCTGGATTTATGAAAAGTGGTTATTGTAACTATGCAGCACCAGAAGCTGTGCGATCCCTCAAATTGTGTTATTTTTGAAAGGAGCATTCATTGCCTTAAGTCTGTAGGAAACGAGTTCAGATTGGGGACAAACGTAACCCAGTGGATACAGCAAACCAGTGGGAGGATTGATATGACCTTTTGACCAGACCATCACAAAATTATAAAGAATGAAGGAACACCAAGGTGAAGTATGAGCAGTTAGGAACTATATATATCAGTGTGAACCATTCAGAAGGAAATGAAAAGAAACAGAAAAGAGTTTTGAGTCAGGTGCATGGAAAGGTCATCAGTTCTTCCTTGACAAATACCTCGAAACCTTTTTCACATTCTGTCAAGCCACACACGCAAATTTAAATTTTCCGGGTGTAGAGTTGCATTTCAGACAAAATATTCCAGCTCAGTCAGATGAGATGGAGAGCGTCTGCGGCTCTCAATTGCATTTAGGTCTGGGAGATTCAAACTCATGGTTCTGCTTTGATCTAAATCATCCCGTTGGGGTTCTGGCTGTATGTTTAGGGTCATGAATCTCCTACTTTGAAGTCTTTGACAGCCTCCAACATATATTCTTCCCAGCGTTGCCATGTATTTAGCTCCATCCATCTTCCCTTCAACTACAACCCACCTCTCTCTCCCAGCTCAACTAAAGTGCTCCCACAGCATAATGACACTGACACCATGCATTTCCAGCTCGCCTGTTGAGCTCCATTTGTTTTTCAACCAACTCTGTCCAAAAGGTCCAAAGCATGATCAAAGATCAATTATCAATGTACATGGCCCGTTGTTTTAGGTCTGTCTTGTTAAGTTAGAGTTACATTTTTGGATGATATAGCGCTAATGCCAACACCTGGGAAGTTATCTTAAAACCTAATTATACTTTAGATGCCTCTACTGCTTTCTTCCTGTCCTGTCTACTTTCTTCCTTGTTCTCCATGATGTTTGTTCCCCATGTTCTTTAACAGACCTCTGAGGCCTTCACTGAACAGCTGCATTTATATTGAAATTAAACTACAACAACACGGACTCTATTTACTGATTGGGAGACTTCTGAAACAAGAAGTCCACAGGATTTAATTTCAGAGTATCACAGTAAAGGGAGAGGAATATCGGAGCATTCTATCACCTGATAGTCCGGTAAACTCGGATCAACTAGGGACCAAAATTACAACACTTTTCAGCTGGTGTGGTTCGCTTACAAAATGCATTGTCAAATAATTTAAACCCTTTGAGCAAGTTGTTTGCCTCCTTTGCATGTGGTGGCGTTTGGCCAAAAATGAAATGACCCTCCGCACATTTGTGAGATTTTTGCGATTGTAGGATTTTTCTTTTGTTTTTGCCAAAAGACCGTGATCCATTTCCCCAATTAGTACTGGGTTGTAGTCTGCTTCCTGCTTTTGGAGTAGTCTCCAGTCCTTTTGACATTCATATATGCATTTGAACCACACCAGAGTTCACGAGGTGAAAAAGAGTTTGCCTAAAAACTCTGGTCACAAGTGTTTGATTGCTGATAGACGGTAATCAAACACCGGCTAGCATCGGTGTACGATTACGCATTCTAACCTCTCCAAACAACCGGACCTTCAAGCCAAACAAATCCCAGTTTCATTAAAGCGGAGTAAACAGGGCTGCTGTACATGCAGCCTCAGTTTTAAGTTGCTTTCTGGTTTTGTTTGACATGCATCGTCTTGGAGAACGTTTGCTTGGGATGTACGAAAGGTCACGTTTCGTCCAAAAGGTTAGTGAACTGCTCTGCAGCTTAGTCATGTCGTACTGGCATAGGCAGTTCTTACTTCAAGACATGTCAAATTAAAGGCTGCCATGAAGATGGGCATTACTTTGAGAAGACATAAAGCAAATTTTCCATGGCATGGCCAACAGTCAGTACATCCAAGAACAGCTCAAAGAGCTTACGCTGGACATTTATTTAAAGATGGCAACTCATTTCCTGGCATGTCCTTAACAGATAGTTATAGGGAGGGTTTGGCCGAGTTCATTGGTAACTAAAGCAGGGGAAGCCTTTTTCTGGTAAGTAAGTAAAATTTATTTATGTAGCGGTGTCATTATGGCGTTTCTCAAGGAAACTGGCTTCATGTCATGGTGAGATTATAATAAGAATTTAAAACAAACGATGCTTGGCAAAGAATGAAAAAAAACTCCATGACATTTAGAAATGGGGACCAAACCTGCTTCATGGGTGAAAGAGAAGAAGCCCTGAGTGGTTTTAAAGTGGTCCGATCTCATTGACCTGTGATGAGCTGCTGACACGAGTTGTCTTTCTGTCCTAGATTATCTTCTGTTATTTGACTGAGCTGTTCTTTCTATTCCACAGGCCTCTTTCTCTTGGAAATTAAACCTCTCATGAGAGGCAAAGCTATCTTCGCTCTCTAAGGCAACTATTGTCAAAATGTCAGCTTTAGGGATATTGATATGATGTGTTAATATTAATATTTAATCTATTGCTTTATTCGTCCTGCTTGACAAAGTTTCAGTAGTGAAGAAGTTTATGTTATGAGCTGGACCGAAGCCTTTAATCTCAGGAAAGATATACAAGAATGAGATCAATAACAGCCAAGAACTTTAGCTGTAAAGTCCCATCATTGATCCACACACAAACAGCACAATGTCTAGCATGACATGGGACACTCATGAGCCAATGTTTGCGCTGAGCTTGGGCCTAAAGATGTTAGACTGAGTTCTGCCTGTTTCACTCATAATTTCTATCTGACAGTGCTAGCAGGGCACAAGGACAGGGAGACATCTAGAAAGATGTAATTTATTTTGAACAGACTAAGAAACTATGAAACATGAGGCTAGAATTACCTCATATTTAATAGTGCTGAAAGATTTTGTTACTTTGGATATAGTTAGTTTAAATATGTAACATATAGTTAAACTAAGATTAGGTTTGAAGAGGAATCGCTAACTGCAACACCATGGAACATCGGATGGCAAACGAACAACGCTTGTTTTGGTTATTACCTAAGAGGGGCTGTTTTTTGAGGCCATCAGCAATGCGTTGCCTGTAACTCCTTGGCCAGCATTGCCCATAACTTCTTGCCAGACATGCATTCGATAGTAACCAACCACTTTACTGGCTAATGGATGGTTGGTTCACTCCCATCACTTCCATAACCACTTTGGGCTTCAATGGTGCACCACAGATCCAACATTGTCCGCACGCACGTATCTTCACCCAAGTTTAGGAATGTTGCTATCGAGTCAGGCTAATTATTTCTCATTCTTCTATCATTTTCAGGTCTACTTGCTCTGTGGGTAGTTGCAGCTGTGAACGATCCCTTCCGTATTCCAGGGAATGAGGATTAGCAATAAAAATTTGTGTTGCGATCATTTCAAAAAGGTCCGTTTTAAAACTGTGCCTGGATACTCTATGCCTCAAAACACGCCGCATTCCACGCAACCTTGACCAGATTGACCGCCTCCTCAGTACCTGGGTAGGCAGGCTCTCCTTCATGGCAAGTAGGTTTCCATCTTCCATACAGGAAGGTTGTTATGGTAGCCATTGACAAAAAAAAAAAAAAAAGACTCCTGCAACAAACACTGCAAAACTATGTGCCTCTGTCCTCAAAATGTAAATGCTAACAAACATGCTAACCAGCTGCTGACTTCACAATTACTGCTAAGATAAACTGTCGCCTGGCTCATCCAGCGAAAACCACTAAGTAAATAAGTCCTAAAAGCTTAAATTATAAGTTTGGAGAAAAGAAACTTCAACGTTGTGGGTTCTGTCTGTTTAAGTTCTTGGCTGTATTCATGTCTCTCTATTAATCCCTACACCCACTCAAGGACAAACATAATCCTATAATAGTAGTCATTTTAATAATTAGCCAAAGCAACCACTGCCTCCTGCTCTTCCCCCATTATGCATCCAGAACCGGGGCTGCAGAGTGAAGCAGGTTACCAAGAGGCCACATCCGAGCCTGCCGTCTTCGTGAGGCTAGTCGAGAAGGGCTACACGCGCGCGCGCGCGCGCACACACACACACACACACACACACACACACACACCACACACACACACATGCACACGCACTCCCAAAGCAGCTCCATTTATCCAATTACATCCTATTTAGCTTGTCATCTCTTCAGAATGGCAGAAATAAAGAAACCTCTACCAGGGCTTGGCAGAATACAGTGAAATCTCAGTTATAAGCGTTTGCAGGGCAGAAACCAGAAAGCCAGATATATGTGCGCCTGCATGTATTTGTACACGGTGTCTTGCGAAAGTATTTATACCCCTTTAACGTTATTGGAAACTTTAATGTGTTTAATTGGGGTTTTATACTCTGTTAGTTTTATCCCCATGCAAGACGTCCAAGACGTTGGGTTTTAATCGAAGTCCTGAGAAACAATTAGCTGAAACTATTGCATGCTGATTGCACTTATTTCCTAAACCTTTCCTCATTCTTTCTAAGAGGTGTGTAGATTTTTGTTTTAAAGCCTATCTGCGCTGCACAAAATGGCCAGATGCAGTATACATGTGCTTTAAGCTGTTATCCAAGATGGGACACACACTATGTAAACATTTTCAAACACTAATGATGTAAAAAAAATATATATATATATAATAATAATTATTAAATAAAAAACATTTTGAGCAAAGCTCATATTACGTATACATAAAAACATCCGTGCAGTATTTATTTCTTTTACTTGGAAAAACAAAAAGTTTTGTTATCATAATTTAAATTTGCGTCGTCTCTATGGACCAGAGGAAATGGCGATAAATCTAAAGAGAGAAAATAAAGTAGAATTTTGGGATCGAGAGTCCCATAAAGAAAGAGGTCAGCAGAGTTACTGCAAATGCTGTAACCCTGGAAAGATTAAAAGCTGAAGTGGAGGAGTTGGCAGACCAATGAACAATTTTACTCTCAATTAAGTTTGAACGGCATTAAAACAACTGACTATTATATCTTTTGTGGGCTTTTTTGGGACGGGGGAGGGGAGGGGTATGCTGGTATTTTTACGGCTGAAATGGAAATGTTTCCTGTAAGCCAAATACTAATTAAATGATCAATGGGAAAGTTCCATCAGATTGTGACCTTATGATTAATGAAAAACTGTCTGTTGCCATAACCCAAAGGGCGGCGTAGAAACAATAAAAAATTAACCAATTACAGACACAACTGTGACTCTCCAAGCTGCTTTTCAGCACAGACTGGCAGAGGGAAAAAAAAGGTACTTTCCCAACTGGCATGGGCAGAGATGCTTAGCTCACCAGAGCACAGAGTGTTTCCTGATTGTAAACTGTGAAATGTGTTAGCTACACTTGGCTGACCTCTGAGGCATGACTAAAGAGGAAGAATAACTTTACTTCTTTTTAAAACAACTATAGCCTTGTTAAATATATAATATACATTTGTGTTTGGATTATTAAGGGAAGAGGTGGTCTAAAACCGTATCGCTCGGTTGTTGGATTCTGAATAAAACTGGATTCTATTCAGGGAGGTCAAGCAGAGAGGGCTGAGTGAAAGCACCACACTTTCTCACCTTCTGATTTGTGCCGACGTCACCGCTTACCTCGTTGTCTGTGCCGACGTCCAGCATGACGGGCAGGCACTGCTGGGGAGGCATCCCCCCGCAGGCCGTGTAGAGGGCCAGCTTCCCCACTGGGATGCCCATGCCGTGGCAACCCAGATCTCCCAGTCCCAGGATCCTCTCTCCGTCCGTCACACAAACAGCCTGTCACTCGACACAGCAGTCAGAACGGTACCACATCACTCATAGGAACTCTCAGCTAACAGATTTGTTCAAATAAAACAAGGAAGTACTCCAATATCCATGTTTTGCATATTTTTCTAAAAAGCAATTTGATTTAGACAAATTAAACAGTGTCCTTGACTTGCCTAAAAATAAACATTTTTCTCCATTCTCTCAGTTTTGGTATATTTCCTCTACATGTAATAGATGGGAACCCACCACACCACACCTTCAGAATGACGTTCATTTTTTTTTTTTTCACATGTGATAAAAAGGGAAAAAATTGCATACACTTATGTATGTAGCCTATATTAACGCACTTATGATAACCATGATCATTAAATATCATCACATATTAAATTTTACTTTGAGAAAAACCCACACTGCTGCGTTGCTAACACCGGCTCCCGACTGTCTAACTGCAACGTTTATAGAGCGAATCTGAAAGGTTTGTGGGTCAAAAGGGGGAAACCCAGAGCTGATTAACATACCGGGCTTTATTGGATATTCATTTTGTTTTGGTTTTGTCAATAAGTTTGGCTCATAAACATCTCCAGCACGTCACTCCTGAATCTCACCGCCTTGTTGGAAAATGGAGTCAAAAGCCGAAAACTTCAGAAAATCTATATTTCTAACTAGAGAAGTCAAGTCATACCTGTAGAGAGTGTAGATGTGTCGTTCACGAGCGATCCTATTCTTTTGAACAGCTCTTTGTTGTGAACGACAGGACTCAGTTAGAGCTACTCTTTGTTTCTTTATATTGAACAAATATGAACTTTTACACTACGAGTCCCAGAGGAAACCCTGCTCAGTGAGAGCACCAAATTTAATCAATAAACTTTCCTTTACTGCTTTACACACATCATTTATGTAACGCCTGACGTAAGAAAAAGAAACTTTTGCACTTTTGCAAAAAGTGTCACTGAAGGCGCAACACTTTCACAGCTTTTCTTCCTCCAAAAATCTCAACTTTTGAGTGTGCCTGATTAGTTTCCATGCTGTTTCTTCTTCTCCCTTCCTGCCAAATCCTGTTAATATGTTCCAGTAGCGGCTCGGGCTCATCAGAGAATGACAACCTTGGCTCCTTTGTGAAATGTTGAAAGTAGGACGTACTGACTTAAGTTACGATAAGACCACCTTGAGAACGCGCAGCAGCAGGAGCAACAGCAGCAGCAGCAGAGCTCAGGTACAGTAAATACCCTGCTGTTGACAGCTGTGAACAGGTGGCTGCGGCCGCAGGTACAGCCGACGTGCGAGGAATGCCTGGCGGTGTCGTCATGCTGCTGAGAGCGCAACACGGTTTTTTTTAATTTATGAAGTGCAAAGAGGGGAAGAGAGTGTTTAGCTTTCCTCTGGGGTAGCAGAAAGCAGTCTAGGGTTGACCAATCTCAGTCTAATGCAGTGGTTCCCAAAGATTTTCTCCTGGGCCCCCCTATAAGTTGCAATAACCCCCCCCCCCAAAAAAAAAAGAAAAAAAAAAATCAACTGGGCACACACATCGTTCAACCAGTCATAAACCTATACACATATTTTGTTTTCAAACTCCACTGAAGTTTATTTCACATTCAGGTCGCAACAAGACGACAAACCATCTTTATAGTGAAACACTTTTGTGTAACTCTTTCTGTTTTTTTTTCATTCATCCACACTGCTTCCCGCGCCCCACCTGCAAGCGACGTTCCCACACTTTGGGAACCACTGGTCTGAGGTTACCCTGATGTCAATAATGGTTTCACAATTGAGATAAAATTTTCATAATTCTCAAACTTTGTTTTAAGGAAATCTCTGTTCGGAGTAGAATCGTCTAATTTAGATAAAAAAAAAATCTTGTTTACTTTAAGAAAAATACTGAGATAGTCTTAGAATTTGGCAAAATAGGAGTTTAATCAACGACTTTAATGTCGTTCGCAAGTTGACCGTGTTAACACAGTGTTGTGTTAACATGGATTGAATGTGAATTATCAGAACAGTTATTCTTGGGAGAACTGACTAAATGTTTTTGTTTGTTTGTTTGTTTGTTGACCCATAGCCAAGCACTTTGACACCCTGGGCAGGAAGCCATATTGCTTTTATGAAAAAATGTTGGGAAAAATATTTATTTTCCATATCTTGGATTTTGCTTTTTGGAGGGATATGACTAACAACTGGTTCCATGGGTCACTGCTTCTCTGCAATAGACTTTGCTTGCATTATTTCTGTGTATTTTTCTTACAGTGCACGCTGTTTTATGTCAAAATTGATCAGTTGCCATTAATTAGTTCCGATCAATAAAATCCACGATATTAAAAAGTTCCACTTTTTCTCTGTAATTACATTTGAAAACAACATATTTTGTGATGCACTTTGGTTTGAGTTCAGCTCAAAAAAAAAAAAAACAACAAAAAAACCCCAATTAAGTAGAAAAAACCCCAACCAACTTTCAAGTCAAAGGTTTACCTTTATGTCCTTTTCTGGCCAGTTTTGGAGAATTGAAGCAATGTGCCCTCGGTCGTGAACGGTGATGAAAAGTCCCCTGAAATCACACAAAAAATACACAACAAGCTTCAGTTTCCTTTCTGAGAACGTGGTTTTGTCACTTTCTAGGTTTCTTTTTAGAAAAAAGTGCTGCGTATCCCTTAAACATTAGATGCAACACAAAAGCAGCACACCACTCCTTCTGAGCTTTGGATGAGAAGCAGCTTTAACCTCGCAGACTGAAGTTAAGATGGTGTTTTTCCCCAGCTTTTTCTTTGTTTGACCGAAACTTTATTAAATTCTGACGGCACTTAAGTGCGTCTTAAGTGTTTATCCTGGAGCTCAGGACCCCTAAGAACTGTGTTTAAGACACCGAGACGGTTCAAAATATTCATTTAGCTCAGAATCACACCCTTTAAAAGAATCTTCCCTCCTTCATTATTCTGCTCAGTAGCATCAATGTCCTTTGATCCAAGACAACTTGAAGGAAAACAGTTCTTCTCCAAGGGTGAGAAAAAAAAAAAAAAAAAAAACAGGCAGCATTTTTCCAGTCCAATGCTTGCGTTGTGGTAGAATTTTGCAAAACTATTAATGACATTTTTTTGATAATTTAGTAGATCTCAGGTCACTACTGATAAGCACAAGTGAAGCAAAACAAAAACAAATCCTGAAAGGAATTGCAGCGGCGTAAGAGAGAAGCCACAGACATGTCACGCTAGAACGCTGAGCTGAGGTAACCACAGGTTGTGGCTTCAGGTGAACTACAACCTGTAAGCACAAAGAACAGCTTTAATATCTGATTCTGGCAAGTTGAAGACTTTGGAAAGTAAAAAGGCTTCGACTTTAAATGTTGGTGTTTGTTAGTAAGACTCGTGTGACCCCAGTGAAACTCAAGAGGTCACAGATTGTAAAGAGCGACAGCGGCCTGAGGCTCTGGCATGTTTGCTTTGCAGGGAAAACCGTATGGCTCCTCTAATTGATTATGCAGGTCAAACACACCTGAGGCCATCAGAAAAGCTTGCGCCTTTTTATGTTTTTAAAAAGGTACAAAATTCAAGAATTTGGATTTTAAATTCAAATTCTAAGCTTAGAAATGGGTAAATCTCTTATGACTATTAGTTGCTGTAGTAAGTTACATTTGATCAGTTTAATAGTTAATTAAAATGTTATGTTGTGATCTGTATATATTTTTTATTACTGTTCAGGGTTGTTGGGTTAATTAGGCCTTACATGTTTGAAATAAAGTATTTAACAAAAACCGAGAACCGTTTACTTAAAAAATAAAAAACGAAGAAGAAATAACAAGAAGTACTGCTCAGGATAAAGGTTTTTTTTTTTTTTTGTACTTTCATGTTGGCAAAAGTGAAAGGTTCAACTTAATAAATATTAGATTTTAAAAAAGAATTACGGTGATTTTCAGTGTTTTTGAAAATAAAGCGATGCTAATGCTATTGTTGCTCGAAGTGTAACAGCAACCAGAAATTCTAATTTGGTAAACAGCCTTAAAGTCACAAGGTTGGTGGATTTCAGTCAAGAGAAAAACAAAAATATATGCATATTTTACCTGCATTCAACAGTGAAGAAAGTATGTTCACATTTTGACAAAAAATGTGTCAAAATTAAAATTAATTAACTTAAGACTTAAATCTTAAGTCTCATTAAGAGTTAAATCTCTCTTAAAGGAGATTTAAGTCCCATTGAGAACTTAAAGGAGATTTGCTTTGATTTAGTCAGTTAATAAACGATAAGCGGGTGAAAAAAGTGGGCGGAAAGACGGATCATAAACCATTACTAAAAATATGAAAATAGTTATTGTATATGGACAAAGGGAGGGAAAGGAAAGAGAGATTTACTTTTACTAAAAAAAAAAAAAAAAAAAAAAAAAGAAACAAACAAACAAACAAACGCTGACTGCTGTAATTTATCCTTCCGCCGCAAAGTTCACAAGAGGGTCACTAGGCCACAGACATCTGGTATTTTGCTTTATTTACATTGTAAACCTTATCTGTGCAGTCATCCACACAGACATTTCAACACTGCTGTGCAAAAAAAAAAAAAAAAAAACTTTTCTTGGTGATGCTGATCCTTTAAGGTGGCTTCAGAGACTATTTTTAATAGTGTTACAGACAGCGCTGACATTGGACTTTTTAAGAAGACCCCCCACACAAAAAAAATGAAAGTTGGAGGAGAAAAAAAGAAGAAAAGCCTAAAACTAAAATGACGGATCAAATCAGACAGACAGACTGACAGTAATTACTAATCTGTGCCGTCTTGAAACTCACCAAAAACATTTTGGGTTCACCTTTCAGTTATTCGCTCCTCCTCCTGAGCTTATGTTCCTCCAGTGTGTATGTTTAGGGCTGCTGTCAACCTCCTATGACCTATGACCCAAGAGAAGCCCTCGGTACTTTAGCACCACTAATAATCTACAGACATCTCATTAAGTCAGGATTCATGCTGCTTTAAATTCATTAGTGCTTTTTATAAAGGTAAATATCTCACCGAAGAAGAATTTCGTACACATAATCCTATTACGTTTTTAGCATAGATGTCAATGTTCAATGCATCGTCCACTAATGTTCAAATCAGTAGCTGACTGATTCATTCACCTGTTTGCATTGACGTTTTATGTTTGACTTTTGCAGATTAAATGGCGACAATCGACAGCAGACGTCCGGTGAGGAAAGCTCTCTTCATACGAAGATAATAACGAGAACATGAAGTGTAAAGAAAACAACCCGATGACCCGAACGCAACCTCCCATCTTTGACCTCCGCCCACACTAAACACCACCAGCCGCCATTCTTCACGCCAATTTCATAACCTTAATCCTCGGTTTGCCGGGTGTCGTCAAAGGCACACTGACAACATGAGCGCCGATCACTGAAAAAGAGCGTGAAATTAGTGGGAAAGGTCAAAGTCGTGCAATATAAGGTTTCTCTAACTGATTAGGTCCTAAATCCATAATGACAGACAATGTTTTAAGGGTCTCGGGTGTCCTGGAAGAGAGCAGAGGATCTGGATCTTCATCATTTATTTATTTAAAAACCCACTGCTGGTGTTGATACCCAGCTATGTGAGTCTTTTAACAGCATAGATGTTCACAGCATAGATTTTTTCATATATATGTTTGAAGTCAACGTGTAAAACTGCAGCAGATGACGTTATCTTAAAAGGGGAAGTGTGTTTTCCAGACACACAGAGGCATTTTATAGCACAGTCAAGTAACTATGTGAACCTCAGTTAATATAAAAATGCCACATATCAAAAATAACTTAAAAGAAATTTTACTTCCCAATTTAATGTCTTGAAATTGGACCTCTGTCTCTTTAAAAACTGCTGGCTTGCTGAAACTCCGCCCCCAGGAAGTCATCACAACATGGCTCCTCTATTAACCCTCTAGCAACGTTTTGTACCAACGTTGCATTGAGAAACAGGCGCTAGGTTCACCTAGGTGTTTTTCACAACTGAATGGTTGCCACGAGAGATTAAAAAATTTCTCAAACATGCATAAAAAAAAAAAAAATAAAAAAAAAAATAATCAAACCAACACTCCAGGTGTGTTTTTGATGAGGGAATATCATTATAGAACATAATGTAAAGCTGAAAAAGATTTTACATAACACTGCACCTTCAACAGCAAGAGAACTGGGACGTCAAAGGTAAAGGAAGTTTATTTTCTTCAGATATTACCTCACGTTTGACTGATTTCAGTCAAAGAGAAATGTGTGTGGTCGGTGTTATGGAGCTACAGCTAACCTGAACTGATTGTTATGAGCAATAAATAGACCACAGCCTGAGAGCATCTGGTTGGTAAATCAAACGTACCCTTTAACAGAATAATGTGAACCCCTTTGTCAGAGTAACAGTCTGTGGCTTACATATGTCAGACATTCTCCCCGGTTACAAGATATACCAGGCTTTCTTGAGAGTCAAGCCCCAGCCCAGCAGCCTGATTTAAACCTCAAGCTTTTAGAGGGTGAATATAAGTTAAGTCTCAAGTCTTTGTCAACTGCATGTGATTTAAAAACAAAAACAAAAAAACAAGTGCGCAGCTTTGGAAAGTGGTTTTGTGCCCGTCAGTCACCAGAAATAATGCCCTTGTCTCACCAACGCCCTCCTCTAAATTCTGTCTTTAACGTCTCCTTTAGAGAGAGGGAGAGAGGAAAAATACATTTCGGTCCTTTTAATTCTAGTCTGTGGTCCATGACAATGACAATTGAAATAATAGAAGGGAGACACCTTCTTTGGTTTGGACCGATCAAAAGTACTTGGACCACATTTTGGCCACCGGTTGTTTGGTAGATTTGACTTTGCTGTGACTTGTATTTTAAACCTACTTCATGTCCTTTTATGTTTATGGTTGAACATTGCTCTAGTTATTATCAATAGAAAATGGTCTTTTTTGGGTGACATTCACACCTGATAGTCCTGTAGACTTATTTCGACGGGGCCAAAAATTGCAACATTTGCTAGATTTTCAGCTGCTGAAGTTTGCCTTCACATTGCACTGTGTCAAATGAACTAAACCCTTTGAGCAACCGATTTCCCCCCATCACCTGTGGTGGCGCTGCACCAAGAACCATTGAAGAAGACACGGACGAAAATTCTCTTTTCACAAACCGTAAAGAAATATGGAGTGGCATCAGATTTTAGCGGTTGCAGGGTTACTCTTATCATAGGCAAAAGATCATGGCCCATTTCTCCTTCTGTTGTAGAGACCGTTGACTGAAATCCTCCCCAACTGGTGAACCACTTTCACGGAAATCCCTCTGGCGAAATCCGTATTGAAGGTGTTAAAGCATTCCCTTCTTGTGTTGTCCTTTTTTACAGCTCTGATTCTGTCAGTGATGCATATTTGAGAACCGGATTGTCTGGAAGGAAAAGACACTGGTAGATTAATTGCATGGATTGTGAATTAATCCTACACACAAACAACTATTGCCCTTACAAAGAAACTAATAGAAAATCTTTATGTTCAGAAGTGTGCTTTGTTCTGGCTTTCCGTTACAATGTGGTGTCAAACACAGTACAAGGCCCGAGGTACATAAAAGCTGACAGACGTCCAAAATATGCTAAGAAAAGAATCCATCTTATTCGCCTGTCGGGTGGGAACCTCCTTGTGGAGATCTCTGGCTTTTGGAAAGTAGTTCAAACAGGATCATCCTTCCAAAATTAACACACTGGATCCGGCTTCCAGAGCAGTTGTTGGGATATTTCAGGCTTCATTTTATTAAGCCGAGGAAGTTCAACGGGCTCTTGCAAGAAGGCAGTTTTCATTAACAGGAGATTATTAATTTGAATCTCATTAAAGGAGATTATTTACCTTGGTTAGAGTTTAAATGATGAATCAGAATAAACACAAAGGCTTAAAAAGAAAAGAAGAATTTAAATGAGACTTGCTCCAGCCAAGGTTTAATGTCAGAAATAAATCAAGTGTGGTGTCCATCTTCTTAAAAACGCAGGAAATAATGTTTATCTTAATAAAACATTATTAGTCCAGGGATGATCAGTATTGTTGACTGACTCTTGAGCCAATTTTCATTTATAAAAGGACAAATGTCTATTTTAAATATGCTGGCCTATTTTGGTGTCATGAAAAGTTCTGCCAACAGGAATGACCTCTATCAGATTGGCCAAAACTATTCGCCTCACAAACTTTTGATTACTTCCTCAGTATTACATTTCAATCTAATTGTTTTCCCTTCATCCTATTAATGACAGACTTTGGCGCAGGTCATTAAACTGTAAGAGATCTGAGCAGCATGCTTGACGTACACAGACATTCGAAGCACCTTCATGGAGACAGAGTTCTATGTCTGGACATGGTATCTAACCACAGGTTGTAGAAAAAGGGAACAGCAGCCCAATATTTAGGCCATAAAACTGCTGGTTTCCACTTTCATGCTTCCTTAGCTGCAATTTAATAAATTAATGGTGTTCAGCAGAAAACGGAGAAGTCATTCATTCTGGCGCACTTCACAACCACCAGTTTCAATTAACTTTATTGGGATATTATGTGATAGACCATTATGAGGTAGCCCATAAATTGTGAAGTGGAAGGTAAAAGATGCATGATTTGCAGACATTTCTACAAAAAGAGAGCTCCGAAAAAGAGTGGCAGGGATTTACTTCAAAGATTAGTGAACATACAGTGGCAAAACCTTACAGTGGCCCTGAGGTGCAAACCACTTCAACAATTCACTAAACACAACAACAAATTTCAAAACACAACAACATCAAATACGAATTAAGAAAACGCAACAATAACAAAACCTGAGACATTGCTCATTTTACGACAACACTTTTGACTTTATCACTGGAAGATATTCTGGCCTTGGCACGTTTGTTGAAACTGTTACCGGTGATGCAAATGACACTGCTGCTATGCAAGAATATTTTCAGTCGGGACTTACTATGAAGCTGGGCTGTGTTTTTTTTTTTTTCACAGTTTGGGCAAAACAACACAGTACTGTGACTGGAAAAGCTCTGATCACATGACACATAAACATTATGCGTGGTGAAAAGCTGACACTGCGCATTAGTGTGACATAATGAAACACGGAGGCGGAATAAATGTAACTAATGATACTGCTGAACATCTTTAGCATCATGCTTATTGAAAGTAATCATCAAATGAGGGAATCAAGGGCAGTGAAAGTCTATCAAACAGGCCAAAAATATTATTGATATGCAGAATTTGCATGTATTATAATTAAAATATAGCATTCTAACACATGTAGCCCTTGTTTTGATGTGTGAATAGTTCAAGGGAAAGGAATACTTCTGCAAGGCAAGACATATTGTTACATAATTTGGCTGTAAATCACCACACACACACACACACAAAACTGCCACGTAGCTCTTTTGTTTTCATTCAGAGGCCTTAACAGAAGCCTAAGATTGAATTAGGCTAGCTTTGCAAAAACACGCGGGAAGCTACGATTCCGTCAGCCAAGCAGCTGACAGAAGCAATACAGCAGAAACAAAATAAAACTCAGCAATAACATGGGGTCTGGCATGGTGGTTAAAAAAAAAAAGAGAGAGAGAAAAGAAAAATAACATTCCTGCAGCAGTTTCAGTCGACACAAACTCTGTTTAGATTAAAGGTAGTGCAATAAAAAGGAAACCAAACATCCAACAGAGCTTTGCATGAACACAAAAATGAGTTTGGGGAACAATCCTGCATCAGCTCAACACATTAATTATATGTATCCATAATCCAGCATTTCATCTCTGGCCATTATGTCTATTATAGTTCAATCAGGGAAGAAAAACTAAAGAGGGAAAAGGGATTAAGAGAAGTGCTAGGTGTGGGTATTTCTCACCACACTAAAAAGGCAAATACCCAGTCATTTTAGTTATTGTCACTTCAAAATGAAAAACGACAGGCAGAAAATTTCCACTCCTTCTGATTCACTTTCCTTTTGCTTCACGCCCTCCTTTCATTGTGCAGCAGGGCTTTCTAGAGATACAATCCTCTCCTCTTCTAAGTGTGTTTAGCAGGATTCCATTATATAATGAGGTTTCAACATGCTGCTTAGACATCCTTGTCTTTGCACACCAAGCGAGAGCCACTTCCAGGCATTGGCCTCAGAAAACCATAACCCAGCTCCCACCTCATTCCACTGTAGCCCACTGAAGACATCCGCACTCAAAGACCTTTAGGAAGCTTTTCCAAGCTTTGGGACGCGGGTAAGTGGAGGGAATTCAAGAGGAATGAGAAAATAGTTCACCAAAGACGACTGATCGTTGCTCTTTCAGGTTGATACGATGAGACAAAAGTGTGTCAAAAGACCACGGCCAACGTACAGGCAAGAGAAGGAAGTGAGACACGAGACTTCTCTAATTTGTCTTCCATAGTGGACGTTTCTCTGCGCGAACTTAGGACTGAGAACCTTCAGGCAAAGGTCTGTTCTGGTCCAAACGCCTTGCAAAAGGAATAAAAAGGGGCAGATCTGATGAACCCAGCTGGTTAATAGATGAGATTCAGATGTCTGCGCCCAGCGTTTCCACTCATCTCCCTTCTGGCTGACATTTGAGGCACATCAATGACGTCTGGTGTGGGATGTGACGCGACATTCAGAGAAAACTGGTTGTTCCTCAAGTAAAAACCGACCACAGGTCGGTTGAATGCCGCATTGTGTTTCCAGCGCTGGTTTGACAATGCATCATGGGAACATTTGGATCAGTCCAAGCACAAATAGCTCTTGTAGTTTTAAGGGAAAAACACCGACAGACGATGATGATGATGACAGAAAAGCTAGAACTTTTGTAAAACGTTGAGGACCGACTGAATGACAATGATTCATGGTCCATGACATTGTCAGTGACAGTCAGACAAAAATATGGATTTCCTTTTCAGGTTGTCTGAGGTGGCAACAGGGTAGCTGTTAGCGTCCACTATGAAGCAGATGGAAAAGAGCTTTTAGAGTATCAAATTTTTCACTGTCTACCGCAAAGGAGATAACTCATGGAGTGTATGACACCAAGCGAGATCGTAAATGAAGAACCAGTATATACTTTAGTGTAGATTAATAGGTAAAAATGTCAGGAGGCCCACATGTTTATGTTCTCAAAAGCATTTTAGAATGCTAAAAGATGGCCTTTAAATTTACATCGGGATTGGAGAATGTGGAACATGGAGACGGTTGAAACCTGAAACCAAACGAAGGAGAAAGTTTAGGCGGTCATTAAATATCTAAAGCCAACGATTAAAATCGGCAAACAAACTACTTCATTTTGGTTTTATTCATCCCTTAAGTTATTTCCAGATCGGATAGTGTTGTTTTATTCAATGTCTTCTAAAGAGATTTGCTCCGATGGATCAACAGCTTTTTGCTTTGATTTGGATGAGGGTCCCACCACAAAGCAATGACTAATCATGATACTTCAGTCATTATGGCACTTTTGTAAAAGGGTTTGTTTTTAGGAGGTCTGTCCCGCAGACTGAAGCTAACCACTTGAAAAAAACGTAACTCTTGTCAGGTTCGAATTAGATAATTATGTGCACCGAGGCCAATGAGGATTTAAAACTGTGGGCTGCAAATGGCCGGTCGGTAGGTAGGAACTTTATTAAACCCTTTGTGATTTAACAATCCCAATGGGTTTATTAAATCCAAGGTGAATTCCTGGAATTCACCTTGAAGGAAATTGTTGTTCCTGTCTCCCACGCAGCACCAATACATCAAAAACGTAACGTTTTTTCTTTTAGTACATCAACAGCCCGGCCCCATAGACCCTTTGTTTCTGTTGTGCTCCTGTTAGTCATCCTTCCAGCCTCCAGAGAGGAGTCAAAGAGTTTAATTGCATGAGGGACTAATGAGTTCCTCAGTCTGTTGGTCCTGCACTTTGGAAGAAGCAGTTTCCCCCTAAATCTGCTTTCCTGGCTGCTGGTGACAGTGTACAGAGGGTGGCTGGCTCACTGAGTTATTCATTTTACTCAAGCATATAAAGACTGAGATCAGAGAAACTGATCATTTTAGGTGGTCTCTTCATTTTTTACAAGATGCATGTACCTTTTACACCACTTTTTTAAAATTTCAGACCATTGCTGAGTCCAAGAGTCTTGAGTCTTTCGCTACCAGCTTGTGTTTCACACAGGAAGATCACTGGTAGCTACCAACGATCCTACTGCCACTTCCTGTGCAAATAACAATCGTTATTCCTGTAAAAAACAGGAATAACGATTCCTGTTATTTACAGGTCAGCATGTCTTCTAACCCAGACATGCTGATAGTTTCAAACTTTAGAAAATAGCGTTCGCACAAGTCACCTTGAAGGATTTGTTTGACGATAGATGGCCAGTTTTGTCTTGGCTCCACTTAGCTCCAGCCTACTCACCAACTAATCTAGATTAAAACTAAATGAAGACGTCATGAGTTATCTCTTGTAGGTAAGATACACAAACTTTTTTTGCAAAATCTCACTTCAAAACTGCTCCGCAATCCCCTGGTCAGAGATGTAGGATATTTGGACAGCAACGCAGCTCTTTTCTGATTGAGCACAGATCACATCCAACTCCAAACATTTATTTATTTTTTTTTAAAGTCGCCATTCCCGTCATCGACTTCAAAAGACTTTTATGTGTCTCACAAAGTAACAGAAACTCTGACTGGAGCAGGACGGAGCCTGGAATCAAAGTGAATGTTCAGTTCTCCTCAACGGACATCAGGCCACACATCATAAAAACACTTCAAAGAGAGTCTGGGGCAAGTCATCCGGGGTCTTTTTGTGACTCCCGGAGAAGACTGCATCAATACTAATGCTGCGCTTCACTTGCCTGGGAAGATCTCGTTTATTTTAATGACATCACATGCAAATTGAGCGAGTTCAACTTTCAAGTCTGGAAAACCTTGGGATTTGCTAATCTTTGTGGTCAGAGATCAGGCTAACCACCATCAGTGATGCAAGGACGGCAGCAGATTTTTCTCCCCGTTATGGAGTCACACTTTAAGAGCACGTTCAAACGTATGCATTGTGGCAGCACCAACGCAACACAAAATGAACCAACATGTTTGTTTCTGCAACTCTCCTGATTTGTCTTCTTCTGTTTTTTTTTTTTTTTTTTTTTTTCAATGTGTTGAATTTGAACTTTTCAGGCACAACACCCACTGGATCGGTCAAACAGTGCTTTTTAATTCTCTTTACACACTTTTTAAAAGGGAAAATACTTCATTGAGGCAACATATAGGAAACACTGACTGCTGCAAAAGCTCATGTTTCCTGGCATGGAGTTTTATGGAAGAACAGATATAAAAGCAGTGATTAATGAACACTAGGTTGACTTTGCTCTTATCAGTATTAAGGAGGGTCTCATTTCAACTTGAGGCTGACCCAGTGTTGAACTGGTTTGCGCCACGAAAAGACAAAATTGATCTGAAGGGAAAATATTGTGTTTTAAGGGTGAAGTTTACATTTGTTTAAACAACCATATATGTACGCACATAGTATGTTCTTTCTTAAAAATGACTTTGAACTGATGTTCATTTATTTTTGTACCCTAATCCTAACCTAAACTTAAAACTCAATTCAAACCTTAGTCCTAAACCTAACCCCAAACCAGCACCTCTTCTTGTGGGATATAGGATTTGGGTCCCATAAGGAACAGTGGGCACTCACACCGTAAGTATTTGTTGGAAAAATATCAGGATGATGTTTTTGAGCCTATTAAAGGTTCTTGTATCCACATATGAAAGATTTTGCTGAAATATTGAATTATGTGGTGATAAATAAAATATTTAGCTATGTGGCATTTACATGTCCCAAATGAATTGAACCTGTGTAGTTAAAGGGATTGAGTCAACTCTACTAAGGCAAGGGTGAAGCTCCTAAAATGGCTTTAAAAGAGCCACATAAAACATCTGCTTTGGCTTCCAACACACACACACACCCACGCACCCCCCCCCACACACACACACACATGTGCACCCACTGTCAACCTTGACCAGAGTAATAAAGGAATGAAATGTTTCAATTTGTAGTCCAACTTTAAAGAGGCCCTGCAGCAATAACTGCAGAAAGACAATGCAGTTAAAAAGGAATATATTAGGACAAGAGCTGGAGGTGGCAAACATTTGCAAACATCTGACTTTTCCAAATTAAATTGAATTCAACAACTTTTCCTTATATTAAGTTCGAAGGCACAGATTGTATTTTTTATTTATTTATTTTTTTTCCAAGGCTGAACACATTTTATACATGCTGAATTCATTATGTTTAAATCACTGCCACTGCAACTTTGTCCTCTTGTCCCAGAGTGCTGCAAGTTCCCGTCAAAGTCATCAGAGGACTTCATGGCCAACATGCGTGACATGTGCTGGATACATTTTGAGCTTAATGCTGCTAAAACACCACAAGGTTGGCCCTAAAACTGCAAACCAGACTCTGTGCGACTCACCCGGAATATCAGATAAGCTCTAAAGGTTATTTTAGAGCTCCCTGTTTTCCAGTGTGGACTGGTGAAATATTACCACTGCTAACCAAAATTTGGCATCGGAGCCAAACAAGCTCCGCTCTGTAATTTTGTCCTCTGTGAAGATGTGAAGTCCTGTGACGCAAAGGCGACAGTAATTCTCAACCGGCATGTTGTTATGAAAAGGAGGGAAAAGATTTTGGAACAAATGATTAGAAATGCACATTTAGTGTCATCGTTTAGGAGTTAGTGTGTACCACAAAACGGATCTCATACACACTTAGTGGTCTATCGGAAAATACATTTATTTTAGTTATTCTGTCTCCATACACGTGTAGTGACAGGTAGATAAATGGGTGTCTGACTCTGACATGAAAGTAACATATGTTTACTTGTTTGTCTTTATCTCTACAACTTCATTAACAATGTTTCCATGACAACTCTGTGTAACTGTAAATAATGTAAAAATGAACCCATAATACTATAAAATCATTTGTCTTTTTCAGTCGTGCCTGCTGCTAGCGCGTGCTTGTTCCAAATAAAAATTAGTGCTTTCTTCTTTGATTTCCAATTTTGACTTCCAATGATTCACTTCCTGCTAGAGAGCCCCCTGGTGGTTGAAGAAAAATCCACAGAAAAGCCGCACCGGGCTAAAAGCCACATGGTTCAAAACGTGGGAAAAAAGTAGCGGCTCATAGTCCGAAAAATACAGCAAGTATTTAGTTTGAAACTGAACATAGTATGAATTTTGAACTAAATGACATTTATAAGTGCAGACATAACATGGTGAATATATGACTTTGAAAAATGAGCAACCATTTTTTACAAATTTAACCCAAATAACTTTTACTGTGTAACTTATAAGACACCGTATAGATATGCAATATCCTACTGGGTGGGACAGAAACAATGTTTTCATTCTAACTTGTATTTATGTGCTATTCTGTGCATAACATTTATTTAGTCTCATTGTTAGCACCTTTGCACCAGTTTACTACACAAACTGCTGATGCATTGTTGCGTCTGTTGTCAAAGTGTCATTGAATGCTAAGAATGAAAGCAAATTGTAAAAATAATTCATAATTCTAAAACTAACTTTTTCAATAGCAAATTAATTAGTTTAAAACTGACATTATACCCAGCTTCTTAGTGTCACTTCTATCTTGCCTTAGCAGGATTTTTTGTCCCTCTTTCATGACGAGAACACTTAATTTCCTATTTTAAAACAGAAAAAATGACACATTTTAGACCACAGCTTGAAGGCTGGCAGGGTGTGTGGATGTAGCATGTTCCCCTTATACATGAGTTTTTGCTCACTAATGTTCTCATACTTTATTCACAGAATAGCTGTATTTATCCTAAGGTGAAATTACTTGCAGGTGAACTCCATTTATAAACCAGGTGACTTTTATGTAGTTTGAAAATCCTCAAGTCCTTTCCTTCTCCTGTGAAATGCGGACAGGTTTTGTCTAACGATTGGATCTTTTACTCTACTTCCACCTAAACTAAATGCACATTTTCATTGTGCATTCCTGTGCGTCGGTAAACACAGCTTTCGACATCATAAAGCCTGTGAGTCTTGAGCAAATTTTTGACTCGGTTTCCAAAGCCGCAAACTCGACATGTCTGCCTACTTCTTTCACAAAACATCAGCGAGTCGACAGACCCCGACTGGACCAAGGCCAACACAAAGAGAAACTTGTCTGCCAGGCAGAAAAAAACAAAACCTGGTGCTGCCAGGCGCGCTGTTAGGCTGACAGAAACAAGCCTTACCAAAAACCTGAAACGAATACTCCTGCAGAGATTTTACATTTTCCAATGGAATCAATGGAAAAGAAAAAAAGAAGTGAACTTTCTCCCAACCACCTGGCTGTCCTTGCAGGACACAACACACACACGGAAACATGTGGCAATATGAATTTGCAATGGCCCATAAAACTTCAGGTCGCACACGATCCGACCAGGTAGTCTCAACTGGGAAGGCAGCTCATAAAAGCGAATATTTAGCTTGATTGCTTTCCATGTTTATACAGTAAATTGTACCACTGCAGTGGATTTCAGCTGAGCATTAAATGCTACATCATTTATTGTACTTTGGAGGAAAAGAAGGGAAGGGAGGCAGGCGACGGCTCAAATGTGCTCTGAAATTTTGCCGCCGTCACTCGGTGAAGATGTTTAACGGTCATAAGCCGTATATTTTTACGCGAGTCTTCAAAACCCAGGTTGACCTCGTCCAAATGTCTGACGAGGTCAAAGCAACCCGGAACCCGACTTTCGACATCTCCTTTACATCATTGACACAAAAATAACACGTCATGCTATTTTGTGGTCAAATAGAGCAGAATCCATATCTGGCCTTAATGGAAGACATTTTATACACGTCCGTGAATAATACAAATGAAATGTCTCCTCCCAAACACTTACAGTAACTGAGTTTCCACTGCAAACCTGTGTAAAACTTTGCCAATATTCCACGAATGTAAAGAATAAGACACAGTTTTGCAATTTTGGTGTTTCCATTAAACAAGAAACACAATTAAAGTCACACGTGAAGAAGTTTGTTCATGTGACAAGTCATTAGAAAACACACATCATCCTCCTACCGCTTCCTGTTGTCTTCTCCGTCTTTTACAGCAGTAGAAAAAGCCGGTTGCTGATCACGACTTGTGTGATGCCGAAAAAGCAGTTTTGTGAAAGAAAATAAAATTTAATATGACCCAAAGATCACCTGACACAAAAACGTTTTATCAAAAAAAAAACACGAGTTGGTTTTCAAAATATCCCTGCTTCCATTACGCCAATTTATTTTTGGAATTCCAATTTTCTTAATTATACGGTCAATGGAAACACAGTGAGTGTTATTCTGTGTGTGGCCTTGCAACATAAACCCCCCCCCCAAAAAAAACACCCTAATCTGTAGAGTTGGAACGCTTCATCATCCAGCATGTGTCCTTTCAGACGAGGCCGAGTCGCCTTCAGCTGATACCTTTCATTAGAGGCTTAAAACTTCCTGCAGCTCAGCCTCTGATTTCATCAAAGCGCACTCCTCAAGACTTCCCATGGCTGTCTGCAGCGCAGTCCTCGTCTCGCTAATAACTTAAACATCACTTCGTTTGGTTTGCGTTTTCAGACTCTCGGCGGTTTGCAACAGTATTCACATTCCTCAAAGTTTTCCACATTTCCTCATTTTACAGCCACAAGCTTTGAAGTTTTTGAATGAGGCTTTAAGTGCTACAAAAACACTTATTTTTTTTATTCACAACAAATATATGTGTATAAAACATTTTAAAAAATAGGGGAAAAAAAGTTGGGAAGAGGGGTCATTTATTTTAACTATGAACAACCCATTCAGACTCCACCAATTAGAAATTGAATTGCAGGATAAATAAAAGCTGTTCTCACAAGACTTTGGAATCAAATGTTGATATTTGATTTGACAGCTGAATTTCTTTTATGGCACCCTGCTGAACATCTAAAGTTTTTCATTTTTCCAATTTCTCTAGTTTCCCTTAAAAAATAGTGCTCGACATGCATGACAGGTTGATTTTGTTCTCCTTTAAGTAGAGCCCTTCCTTTCTTCCCTATGATATGTCCCCCATGAGGTTTGTTGCAAACTCCATACGAGTCATCTCATGGCTTTTATTAACTTAATCAATATATAACCATCTTAAGTTATGGTCAACCTCCTTATTTGAGTTTGTGACCCTTTGAGACTTTTGTTCCTCCCATAAGCTACTTAATAAATTATATAGACTTGTTCTGTTTTTATGTCTGTCTGGGGTTGTTTCTGCTGTTGTTTGTCTCGGCTCGCTGGTCGTGACAAACACGGTGAATCAGCTTATTTTAGTTACGCCTAGAAGGGTTTTTAGCTCAGGTCCCATATGACACAAATTAGTCTCTGATACTTGTTTGTTAGTATGATTTCAAAGTTAAGTTCTGTTTTGTCAAATCTGATGTTGGTCCCATAAAACCCCATTTACGGAGATATTAAGGCCTAAATATGACACATGAACCCGCACAAATAGACACAAACACTTAGGGGGCAGTGTAGAGCAAAGCGAAAACCGATGTCGGCCAATCAGATTGCTTCAAAACAACCACGACTTCCTGCTAGGAATTAAACGCGACACCAGCAGGTTCATTAGTGTGGACCGATGTATAGTTTAACTACTTTTTAATAGCATGTTATGATATAAAGTTACAAAACATAAGACGATGTCAAATTGGAAATTATGTCAAAGCAAGTACATGGATAATGTTGGTGCAATTTTTACCACAGACTTTGGTCGGAGTTTTCATAAATTATTGTTTTTTGTGGTATAAAGCAGATTTTTTTTGTGTGTGGATGAAAGGCCAAAATGCATAAAAACGTACCAGTTTTCCCAGATATCTGACCAAGTCTGGTCTGGGTCTTAGATTTGATCATGAAATCCCCGTCAACACTTACTGAGTTACGTGTTAACATGATTTAAATTCACACCGGAAATGAGAGGCACCCCAGGGAACACCGATACACTGTTCACCTGAAAACAGCTCCAGATACCTGTTTTGGCATGACTTATTCGGCCTCTTATGTCATTGTAGAGGAATCTCCGCTCTCTCTTCTTCACAGAGTTGTGCTGTTGCAGCTGTGTTTCTACCAAACACGGGGTTTCTATGTGCAGGTTACTTGATTGTCAGCAATCTTTGGGATAGCATTTGTCCACGCCCTCTGAGTTTCTGAATGCCTGGCTGGCTTTTATTTTTCCAGATCCTGACAGACAGCTGGAGAAGTCAGCCAACTCTTCAATCTCCGAGAGGGGATCCACCCCTGGGATGCTCGCGTCCATAATTCTCCATCAGCCAGATGGATCTGTTTGTGTCACTTCCCTCAAGAAGCCCTTCAACAGGCAGGCTTTCTCTGAAAAGAGCATTATTGGTTTACTTAGATGGTCTACGTGAAGCGGCGTCATGGAAACGCGACCTCGCAAATGACTCAAGCAAGCAGAAGAGCTTTCATCCTGAACTCAGGATTATTTTTCGACAACTAAAACATCATCATTTATCACCGGTTACATCTTCCAGCTGTCAAACAAAAATGCAGAAGCTGTATTTGTGACAAGAACAGACTTCAACTGTGATTAAAACAAAAAAAAAAAAAAGAAAACTTTTTCTACTAAAAACCATGCTGTTTAAAGGGCAAACAAATTAACAAAAATTAGAACGTCCACTAAACTTCCCTTGATATCCCGACGCATCGAACGGAGGAAGATCAGAGTGTTGGCCATGTTTTGACTCTTAATGGTGCTTGACCTTTGGCCTCCTGCACACAGCCAGTTGTCAGAGTGTTTGGTCTCAGTTCAGCAGATTAACTGGTAAAGTCAGGCAGGACAAGGAAGGACCGCTGCTTCTACACAGAACGTCTTTATACCTGAGAGGCTGTGATTAGAGGGCTAGTCTGCTACCATGGTGGTCCGGAGACACCCCCCCCCCCCCCACACACACACTTAGCTGAACATGTGGTAATCCATTAAGAGGATTTCTACGGAGACGCCTGTGAGTAAAAAGTCAAATAGAAACCGAGCTGTTTTCCTGTTATTGTGTTTTTCTTGTATACAAATAAGGAAATACTTCATCTTTTAACACATCAGTATAAAATTATCAGCAGCAGGACTTCGCACAATGTTATTCAGCTAATAATATGACTTTGTTCTGAAAATGCTATCATTTTATTCTCATAATTTAAAGACAAATTCTCCTAGTTGCAAAAATCCAACAAAAAACACAAGAAAATCAGTTTCTCCTAGACTACCAACAACGTCGTCTAATTTTATTGCAAATCTATTTCCACTTTTGTTAAACATGTTCATATTATGAATAAACTAGGGATGCCCTGATCTGAATAGGTCACCTGATACACCTTTTTGAGTACTATAACACAAAATGAAGAGTGCAGCGTTCAAGCCTCCCACCTATGACCAACTGTTAACTACTATTAGAGAACGTACAAAGGCAACGTCACATAGTGAGTGAAAGAATTCACTAAAAATAAAGACTTTGCAATTTTCCAACAAAATTTCAACACAGTTCCTGGTCTAATAGATTTGCATCTTATTTTAACAGTCTATTCTGTTTGGTGAACTGCAGCCATGTTGTCGAAAATATTATCAGATTGTAATTATTAATGAATTTTAATAGATTGAATAGCTTATTCCTCTGTTTTAAGATAATATTGGAGAAGTTTCCAAGAAGATGTGCTTTTATCAAGGATATTTGCAAAGACAGCTGCTCAGACACTTGCAAATGATGGCAATCGGTGGAGAAAAGACAGACAGTGAGGCATGCTGGGAGGAGGTTTGATTAATTCAAGTCAGCAGTGCTTCCCCAATAAGGAGGAGCGCAACTCCCACCCATTGAATAACCTACGATCCATCAGGGTTAGAAAGGAAACGGAGATATTTTTCACCTGAGTCATCCTTGATATTGCTTTGCTTTTCTCCAGTTTACTAGGATTTCTCTGAAAGGAGGTCATTTTGTGCTTATTTTGTTTCAAGGAAAAACAACTCTGAATAAATTCAATTCATCTTCATTTTATTTTATAAGGATAAAATATAGAAAACTGGAATATTTTACTCACATTAACCATATGAATTTGATTTCCCCATACATTCCTCCAAGCACTTGTGTTGCAAGTTTTGTTGTGAGATTTTGTGAAAATAACACAATAATTGTCAGTTTGTTTATTGCTATATCATATTATTAGTATTTTAATTAATTCTTTTGTGCTACATCATTGGATATACGTTGTTTGTGTCATTTTATAGCAAAATTAAGTAACTATGTTACCTTCAGTTACAAAAATGTTGTATATATCTATATCTTAAAAGAATTTTGACCCCTTGAAACTGGCCTCTGTCTCTTTAAGAAGCTCCAGCACGTCATCATTTTTCCATTATACTATTTACAACCATTTGTAGTTGAGTCGGAGTGAAAAGTAGCTTGCATGATGAGCTCAGTACAGGTGCGGTTCCATCAGGTGTTTGTTAATTGCTGCTGCTAGTCTAGAGGAGTCTCGGGAGCGAGGGCTGCTCTGTGAGGAGGAAATAAATGGCATTTTATGAGAACAAATGTTTAGGCACCCCAATGGTTGCCACGGGAGATTCAAGGATTTCTCGAACATGCATGAATCAAAGCAACACTCCAGGTATGTTTTTGATGAGGGAATAATATTATAACATGATGTAAAGCTAAAGGAAACAGTCAATTTTACATAATACCAGAAGAGAAATGGCTTGACTGAAATCTGTTGGGGCTTGTCAGAAATATACCAGCGGGATTCTGGTTAGCAGACCCCTGCCCAAACCTAAAAAGGAAAATAAAACACACACCACCCATAGATGCTGTGGGATCTGGCAGAAGTACCTGCTCACAAGCACAACCATTGAGGCGGAGTGTAAAAACTGACTCTTTCAGCCAGATGAGTGTGAGAAGAAGGAAAGCAGGATGGAAATAGTTTCCAGTAAGTTCTGCGTGGATGGAGAAACGGGGAGATGCTGGGTAACGGCGCTGTGTGCATGGGAGAATTTGGTTTGCCAAGGCATTTCTAATTCATTAGGAAAACCCGTCATTCCACAACTAATCATAAGCACATGAATAGCATGACTGAAATCATCAGCAAACAAAGCAGCACCGCTGCAGAGCGGGTGGCCAGTTGGGGGAACATCCTCAAACTATTTGGGACCTTGCCATATTCCTAATGCATGCCATGTTTCAAAGGATTGTCAAGATCTTTGGTTTTGGTGAATAAGCTTCTGGATTCCAGGAATGTCTTTAAAAGGTTAGCTGGACTGTGTTCCCAGAATATTCATCCTTTTAAAGCTTTAAAAAAAAGCAGTAAGTGTGTCGTAAGCAAGACCGAGAGGGTTCAAAAGACAGTGGGGTGGTCTTTCTCCTTTGAGGCTAATTAGAGTAAAAACACTCAAAACCTCATGGATCTGGTTAACAGCAGGGAGCAGATCCAAGTAAAATACATTGTAGCCCTTAATACACCTCTGGCAGGGGCAACAGGGGGCGTGGCTATCAGCTGGTTGCTGCTGCCGGGGGTTTTAGAGGAGTTGCTGTCAGGGAAAGACGTGGACCAGGTGACCCTACAGGGAAACACAATTTGTTTAAAAAGGTTCTGACACGTGTGTGAGAGTGAAAGTGTGGGAGAAGAAAATTTCATAACTCTGACCAAGAATGTACTTTTTCCACTTGAGACCGGGACTCCCTTGATTCCACTCGGATATTGTTCCCTCTGTTCTCCATTAATTTCCAAACGGAAACTCTGCTCCCAGGAACCCGAACACACTCTGTGCTTTGAGGTCCTTCAGCACCTCTTGCGCTCTCGTAACATCTTTTGGACTTATGTTGAACAAAAGCCTCAGCCGCAAATACTGAACCGCTAAAGATTTTACCCAAACTTAGCGGCATCATCACGTTGGATGCCGCTAAGTTTTCTATTTCAGTTTTCAGCTAACTTGTTATCAAGGGGTAAGTGCGATGTAGGTAGTTATTTATAGTTTATTTTTTTTAAGTGAGACATTGTTTCTATCTGGAGAATTGCATTCAAATGTCTTTGTATAATGTTTCATTGTCATAATAACAACAAATATTCTATTCTAACCTGACTCTACCTTCATCTGAAAATGGAAAGTGTACGGCACAACTGCTAACCCACCAAGAAATGGACGTCCATGTGAGCCAACAGATCAAAGAAACAGACACAACTCGGGTAAATCTGGAGGAGATACAGAAATCTACATTTTCCTTGTCAAAGCAAGGAACCCTGCTCTCACTTCCAAATGAATGAACGCAGTCACAACATTTCAGTGAATATTGCTTTCTCAAATCAAATATTGCTTAAATAAAACAACTGAACACAGAGAGAGAGAGTCCAGTTTCAACATAAGTTGGGAGATCTATTGTTTTGATCGATAAGTGCAATCAGAAATGCCTTAGCCAGTGAGTTTATGCATTTACACAATTTCAAAACGACATTTGCCGTCATTCAAAGACTCCATGTTTCACTACCCAAAGTGTTCATGATGTCCTATCAAATTTGTGTGGCCTTCCAGTGGATGATTTCCTAAACTCCTGAGTGGGAGTTTGAACTCATGTGGTAAAGATTTGTCATGTTTTCCTCTGTCCTTTGTTATACTATCGAGAAAAAAAAAACCCAACAGGTTCTCCTCTCGGAAAGGAACAAAAGCTGGCAGCAGCTCCTGCATGATGAGTCGGTTCCAGTGGACTCCATGTGCTGCGTTTGTAAAGAGGCTGGCATGACCAGTGGAACGATTTTCACACATGCAGTGATGCAAGTGTAATGGCATAACAGAACAAGGAGTACTGTACAGCAATTAATAAAAGCCGGGTGGGGCCACGCTCCCATGAACTAAACAATGGGAGAAAATAACGACACATCCTTTCTTTTGAGATCAAGGCATGCTACCAGGTTTACACCACAAACCAAATGGAGGGAAATACCCTGGACTAAAAATTAAATTAGTCCAGGGTATTTGCATCATCTTCTCTGATGAGTTGCACCTCATCAGAGAAGATGATGCAACTCCAATAATGATGAAGATTTGACAGTAAATCGCTATAAAACATGAAAACGTGGGAGGTGTTAAGCACCGGCTAGTTAGACTGGACAGTAGGCCACAGACGTTTGGATTCACAAGAATGAAACAAGATAGTTTCCAATGTTTTTTGGGAAAGCCCAACAATGAGGAATCGTCCAGCTGAAGTCTGATCAGTCTGTGGAATATCAGTTTTGAATCACAGAAGCGAAAGTTCAGACTCGGTGGGAAACAGTGAACTAACCCTTCGTTTAGCACTCTAGCGCCGCAGCAGATGCCAGCCTTTGTGGTTTAAGCAGCTAATAGTTAACCAGTCACTGCATCCTCAGCGTGGTCACAGCGGCCATGTTTCCATCAACGTTTTTATTTTTTTATTTTTTTTTAAATAAGCATTTTGAAGTATCGCATAAAGAAAGGTTGATGGAAATGACCAAAGAGCTGAAGAGTAAAGCTATCAGCAGGAATGTGATCTACCTCGGTCTTCTAAAGATGAGGCCGTACTGCTGGCAGGCCAGGCCCACAGTGGGAGTGTAAATAATGGGCATGAACCTCTCCACATCCGATGTTATGAGTCGGTAGAAGAGCTTCTCGTTCCGGTCCATGAGCCCGATCAGGAACACGTACCTGCAAGAGTCAGAGAATGAAGAGAATCTGTCATACCTTAACGCTCTCCGCATCTCAGTAAGGACATTTGCTAAACCGAGTCACTTTTTTTCCCCTCTTTCTTATACTCAGACGTCCATATGGGTGTAATCACTGCAGCAAAAACGCTGCGTGAGTGAATTGCACTCAATTCCTATTTCTGCAGAACAATTATTTTTAAAGCCGTTTTTCTTTTACTTCCAAATGACTGAAAAAACACAGAAGATGAAAGTGGACCTGCAGACATGTGACACAAGCTCTTTTTCTATAGGCCGAGCGGGAAAATGAAGGCATGTGTGTGTGACCTAAATTAAGCTCTGTTTGCCAGAAAGGACTCAGTTCCTAATCAGGGAGGTTTCCATAAAGCCATGAACACAAGGTGCCTGTTGTTGAGAGGAGGAGCAGCCTGCAGGCTTTGTCTGTCTTAGGAGCAGCTCCACCAGCTGCTCTTTGGCGATCTGCCACAAAAATATATGTTTAAAAAGGTCAATTGAAAAGGTAAATAAAATTAGCATTAGATAACAATGATTTTATTTAGATAACTTGCATTTTATTTCCTTACCATCTACTTTATGTCTGTCAACTAAACAGCAAACCGATGAAAGATTTCTGTTATGTGGAATAACAAGATCAAACTGATGTTTGCAAAAACCCAAAGTCTGTCTGCTGAGGGAAACCAAAGGCTGTGATGGACGGACCACAACCAACTGAGGTTTAAAAGGGGCAACATTATGTATTTTATAGCACAATCAAGTAACTATCTTACCTTCAGTTGTCATAAAAATGCTATTTATGTCAAATATTACTTAAAGGAATTTTGATTTTGTAATTTAATGCCTTGAAACTGGGCCTTTGTCTCTTCAAAGGGTCCTGCTCTTTCTGAAACTCCACCTCCAGGAAATCATCACAACATTAACTCTTCAACATCTATTAGCAACTTTGCACTGAGACGTAGCTTGTATAATGAGCTCAGCAGATGCGCAGGTCTACCAGATGTTTGCTAATTGCTTCTGGCTAGTTTGAAGAAGCTGAAGCCGAAACTGCATCTCCAAGGTTTAGCGAGGTCTACCCCAGTGTTTTGCACAGCTGAACGGTTGCCACGAGAGATTAAAGGATTTCTCAAACATGCATGAAAGAATCTTGGCAACACTCCAGGTTTGTTTTTGATGAGGGAATACAATTATAACATGATATAAGGGTCAAAAAAAGTTTATTTTACATATTATTCTCCCTTTAAAGTATATGCTTTTTCACAAACCTTGAAACTTTGGTCACGTCTGCATTGGGTGTGAATTTTCTGAGAAACTGTCACCAACGATTTTGTGCGAAGCAAACTAAGATTTCAACCTTTGACACGTTTCCTGCTGGACTGACCACTAAGAAGAAAAGCAAAGCATCGCAGAGCAGAGGGTTATTTTCAGACCTTAGGAGTTCATCCCAGTCATTGGCTCAATCTGACTAGCACTGAGAATCAGTTTCCAACACCAACCAATTGAGATTTATACTAAACAAAGAGACCACGTGAACTAATTATTTTATGCTTCCAGTAGAAACTCACTTCAAAAACCAATCTGAACTTTCCCTGTAAATCATAGTACCATATATCTTGCAAACGTAGTTTAAATGCAGAGACATACAGCATTTTTTTACTAGTAGCGCCAATTTTTCTTTAACTGAGAGCAATAATGAACCAATCCCAGATGCTTTTTTAAACTTGTAACTGACAGAGGGTTACGTTGCGAGGGAGTGATATTATTCCCACATGAGAGTTACAACTTTTACAACTTTTTCGGTCAATGGAATACAGCCTGAATCACCACATTGAGTTCCAACACATCACTGCAGATTGCTACTACTAAATTGTGTGCTGGGGACTGCTAAAAAAGCAGTGGGGAATTATAAAGCATGGTGGGTTACTAGTCCTGCCTCAGACAGAGCAAGAGACACACACCACTGCATTATAAAACAGTACGATAAAAACATGCTGAATGATGAATTTTTGGCTTTTGAACATCAGCTGCTTCATTTTAGAGCTGCTGTGGAATATCTTTTTTTTTTTTTTTTTTTTTGCAGTAATTACATGCATATGTCTTCATTACAGTTTGGAATCCTCCTCTCCTGATAGCAGAGCGGTCACGCCATCAATCAAAATCATAACCATGCTCTCGCTGTGCGGATCTCCTAAATATATACGGCAAAAATATGAGATGACTGATGAAAATAGAACTGAAAGCTCATATTTTAAAAAAGTCACCTAAATAAATGATGGCATCCAGCAGTCAATGCGCCGATTTCAAAAAACTATGCGCTAGGATGAGTTTTTTTTTTTTTTTTGGCTGTGTCAAATCCGCCTGTCGATCTCCCGCTCCCTTCTTCCCTCGTTCGTGAACAAGATCCCGAGATACTTGAAGTCCTCCACTTGGGACAGGAGACCCCTCCCCCAACCTGGAGAAGGCACTCGACCCTTTTCCCAAGACCATGGCCTCGGATTTGTCACTTTTTCTCCCTGAGAAAATGCAGAATAGTGCAGTTTTGGATGAGCATCTGGTAACTGAGGGTTGGGTTATGGAAAAGCAAATTTGCTGATGATTTCAGCTGCTTAAAACACAAGCGTCAAACTCCAGTCCTGGAGGGCCACTTCCCTGCAACTTTTAGATGTGCCTCTGCTGCAGCACACCTGAATAGAATAATTAGGTCATTAGCAAGACTCTGGAGATCTTATCTACACAAGGAGGAGGTAAGTAAGCCATTTCATTCCAGTGTTTTGTGCCTGTGGCGCATCTGAAAACTGCAGGACAGTGGCCCTTGAGGACTGGAGTTTGACACCCCTGGCTTAAAAGAAGCCAAGATGAAAGGTTACCACATTGGTTGTGTAATGCTCGCAGCTAGAGGGTATGAAACGTGCAAGTTAGCGTGCAAGAAGCTTTTATTTCATCACCTAGGACTTTGTAAAAACAGAGAAGACCAAAGGACTAAATGGAGGAAGAGTGGAAAAGAAGGTCAGGGAGCATGAAGTAAAATGAATGGCATGAGAAGACAGATGATCTCAGAGGACTGATAGCTAATCTGCCGTCTGTGGTTTTAAAGGCTCTGCACAAAGGATCTGGTTGCACAAACAGAGGATCAGATGAGATTTAACTCATGCACAGGATTACATATGAAGTCTGTTGGAATGCACGGCGACATCCTGGCTGGTTTCGTGCGGAAGCGTCTCACCTGTCCAGGTCGTCCCGTTTCATGTCGTAGTTTTTGAGGACTCTGAGCAGCTGGACGTCCTGGCTGACGAAGCAGGGCGGCACCAGGCCGTGGATCCCCAGCTGGAGACGCTCCTCCAGGGAGAAAGCCATTTCCTGCAAGGACAAAGATTATGACAGGATGCGGAGGACGTGTGACGATCACCCACAGACAGCGGCTGGAACCAAACAGAGCTAGCGACCGACTAAATTACTCTTATCTGATCCAGTGGTGGTGTAAAAGTATTTATACATCTTTGGAGTTTCTCAATATTTTTTTCATGGCAAATAGTTTCAATCAGTGGCAGTTCTATTCCAGATTTACCCAGGAGGGCAGGGTGGGCTCAGTGTTTTTCATGGAAGCGCAGAAGAAAGGATAAAAAAAAAAAACAGCCAATATTTCCTTAATATTAAATAGATATTATTTAATATTATTTCCAAATATTTTACATATTTGTTGAAGCTGTCACTATGTTGTGACAGCATAGTATGACTCAAGTTAATCTTTGATTTAAAAAAAAATTAGCTCCTCTGATTTCTCCCAGTGCTTACTACAAACAACCAATCAGAGCCAGGAGGCGGGTCTTAACTTTGAATGCTAAGGCTACTTTGCATAGTCACCAAAGATAGCATTTAAATGGTTTTGCTGGAAAGGTAACCCACCATCATTGTACCGGATGTTGATTGACAGCTGTAAGGCCCTCCCCCCGGCTCTGATTGGTTGTTTCGTTGGTGCATTTCTTCAGCTGGCGATAGCAGCTCAGGGAGGATGTGGAGATCCATCTTTTTACAGATTCTCTGTCTCATATTATACTATAGAAACACGGTGACAATTTGAACAAATATGTAAAATATTTTTAAAAATAAAAGTTCCATACTGCATCTTTAAGGAGCCACTTGAAATGCTCTTTCAAGGCCCAGCCTTGCCCCCAAGTCTAGAATCGTCCATGGATTTGTGGATTGTGGATTTTTATGAGAAATAATTCTGTCAACAAAAATTTCCCCTTCCACTATGGATCTCTGCTACTTTTCCAGAGTTAGTTCCACGTGTTTATAGGTTTGAAGTTACACCATGCTGAATGAATATCATCACCTTCCTATAATAATGGCCCTAGTCATTTTATTATTATTTTTTTTTCCACAAAACGTCATCACCTCTGCGATTTATGCAGCACCAAAAAAGACCAAAAAAAAGAAAGAAAAAAAAAGACTTAAACCATTATTTTTAAGAAGGGGATGATTTAATATGACACTAAATCCTGAAAGTGGCTGGAAACATGCTGCACAGATTATTTTTAAAGGAAGAAACGTAGAACTACAAATATTTCCTTCAGTTCAAAAATTTATTCTGGACATACTTTTTTTAAATTGTTATTATAATTATTATTTTATTTTTATTTAAAGTTTGAAAACTCCTATGTACACCAATTCAAAAGCAGATGGCAAAATCCCCGACAAAGCGAGGACCAAAAAGAACGCTCCTCTTTTTAATCAAAGCAAGAGTTAAACTTTGCAGTGAGGGAGAGAAATCGCTGGCCAAACAGTCTTACAGGACAGAATGTTTATTCTCTGGCATATACTTCAGGGCAAGTAAGACGAACAGCCGGTCAGATGAACTCAACAAGTTACAGGAACGTAGGTGTAATAGTGGTTCAGCACACGTATCGTGTTCCATCAAAATTATGTGTTGCTTCAATGTTTGACGTGTAGCGCAGACAGTTTTCAACACTTTGGCGCGCTTCTGATTATCCCTGAGAGATTTAGTTCCCCTGTGTTCTCAATTTATAAAAATCTGTGCCATAGTGAAGAAAAAGCAAAGTGTTAGATTTTGTTTTGGGTTTTTTTTTCTACTCTGCAAAGAATCAAAACGTGATTCATCTTCAAGTTTGAAGGGTCCTCCCAATAGTTGTTCGACACTCACTGACTGAAAAGCTGGAGTTGGAATCTCCCTCGTTAACCTTTTTGTTTTTCTTAAAAAGTTTCATTTAACCACTAAAAGGTCTGATTACCGCCTGTAGAATCAAGAGGTTTCTTAAGCAGAACCTGTTTGGCAACATGAAGTAGACCGCAGAAGGCATCACAGAAATGCACTAACTCAGGAACAGCCTGGAAAAGGTTACAAAGGCACTTCTAGGTTTTTAGGACTCTAGTGAAATACAGTGAGAACTATTATTCACAGACTGAGAACAATAAATGGCTTGAAAATAAATAAACAGACTGGGGACAAACAGTGGGATTAACGGGAAAGTGTCGAGGCCAAAACCACCGACGTCACAGGAGGATTAAAAAAGTACAAATTTCGATGAACCTCAAGACTTTTTGGAAAATATTCTACATTACATTAACAATCTTTGTCTGTCTGATTGTAAAATGTGCTAAATGATCTGAGACACTTTTGTGCAACAAAAAAGCAAAAACAGTAGAAGTCTGTGGGAAAGACAAAACTTTTCTTAAAACAAAACATTTTTTCTTTTGAAAAAAAAAAACAAAAAAACAATGTGTATGAGACATACATCTCAACTTTTGTACATAAAACACATGGAACATAAAAAGTGGCGTGTTAAGCCGTGGTATGCAGTGTTTGATTACCGCCGCGATAAGGAATTCTGACACATAAACACAATCAGCGGAGGCATGCACTTGTCTGTTTCACTGGACTCCTGACAATCCTAACAGGTTGAGATTACACACATTGTTAACATTTCTCCAGCTTGTAACAGAGGGGTACAGACTGATTGGAAGCCGTTTCTTTCTTTAAAGTGAAAAAGCTCATTCTGATCCGTTCTTTGTCGGAACACGAGGGTTGGAATCTCAGGTTATGCCGTTTCTAAATGTGTGGAGGAGAAATATTGTGTTTATGTCCGCTCCACAGTTTGCGCAGTGAACAGGAATGCTCAGAGAAAAGATTTCCAGTCGCCTCGTAAATCCTCTGACCCGCCAGGTTGTTTTTTCCGCGAAGGAGCTTTGTTCCAGGCTTGTGTTGAAGGGACCGTTGTTTGCCGACAGTTTGGTGTGATCTCCACTCTCTGAGCCACCGATTCTTAAACTAACTGCATACAGAAGACGGATACTAACGCCCTCTGACCTTTTAAGTCTTCCTGTCTTGCTCACCTTTGATAACCAGCTGGAAATCGTAGAGGAATCCCGCACCTGCCGTGTTGCGATTTGTAACTTTTGGGAGCCGCCTCACCTTTGACCCTTTGCGGTTTTTCCAATGAGAGGATGCTGATCTCCCTGCAGACACGAAGCCCGCCTGTGATATCGTTTACTGATCAACTCATATGAGGGAAAAAGCTTTTTATTCACAGACTGACCGCTCAAGAAGAAAGTAATAAAATCTGAGAAAAGGTCATAAAATCTCTCGCAGAAATAGATAAATAAGTAAATAGACGAGGTTAGAGAACCTGAAAATTGTACAACTAAGAGTAGCACTAAATCAACTCAAGTAAAAGTAAAAAAATAGCTGTCCAAGAAATTACTCGAGGGTAAATAAGTATTTCATAAACAGGTGTCTCGAGTACCGAATAACTGATCAAAACATCAATCATTTCATTTTTAAAAACGACATCAGCCAGGTCAAAATATGAAGCTCTGTGGAAATGTTCATGTTTTAAGGATCAAAATGAATGATTTTTTTTTTCTCAAACCAGTTTATTTCAATATAAAATGTATGAAGCTACAGCAAAAACTGCAGGTGTGTGTGTGTGTGTGTGTGTCTGATGAATTGTTGGTTAGAGCTAGCTTGTTCTTCATTCAGCAGATTACCAACCAGCAGGATGAGCATCCAGAAGTTTAACTAAAGTAAGAGTCGCCATACTTCAAAATAAAATTACTCATGTAAAAGTAAAAAGTGCAGCGAAGCAAAAAATACTCCAAAACATACTTTTTTTTCCCTCCCCCAAAATGCAAATGTAATTAAGTAAATGTAACTGGTTGCTACCCAACTCTACAAACACATTATAATGTTGGATCCAGAGTGGCATCCGAGTTGAACCTGGGACAGCAAGACGGTCCTGGGTTCAGCTCCCTTTTAGCAGGAACAGTTTGTGGTTATAATGTAGTGAAATGTGAAGAGATTTATTGGCAATGAATGCTGCGTCGAGGAACACTACCTACCAGATGCTGACTACCAAGAAAAGAATGAAGCCAGGCACTTATAAACTCTGCAAACTGCTATGTTTACAGTTTTTCAAAGCCGCTGGCACTTTAAGCATGTCTGGTTGTGCTAAAACATTTCAGAGGCATTACAAAATAAAAATAAAAAAAAAGAGAGAGATCAAATGCAACACCTAAGAGAAGTAGAGAGGCATTTATCATCAAATAATAAGTTCAGCAAAACTGGAAAAAATTCAATTGCAGACTGTAAATATTGTATTACTCCTCTGGAAAAAAAAATAAAAAATCCAGAAAGCGTCAAAGTTGTAGACAGAAGATTTTATCAAAATGACTCAGGGGAAAAAGCAAACACAAACACACAATGGCAACCAATTTCCATTTGGCAGCACATCTGAAATAATTGGATTATGTGCTTTTTTGACTGTCTGCAGGACACTCTAACCCGAATGATTGTATGTAATTACAAAAACCAACACCGTGTAAATGTCAGCTCACATAAGCAGTCTTGGTAATTTAGCCGACAGGACTAGATCTACAGCTGACTTAAAAAAAAAGAGATGAGGAGGAAGAAGAAGAAGAAAGAGGAGGAGGAGGAAAACGCACACACACACCAGTTGTTTGAGAAAATGAAACACACGTCAAGAACTGTGTGTTACATGAGGCGGGGAGAAGCCTGTACTTAAGGGACCTCAAATAGACGGACTCAGCTCAGAATTACAACCTTCTTCCATTATCAAAAAACATTTCCTATTTTCCAGAGAGCCATCTGTTCTCATCAGAGCCCGAGCATGTGGAACAGCAGCTGGTTCGCCGGCACTCCTGCTCTCAGCAGCTGACCGTGAGCAGAGCGAGAGAAACAGAGAGAGAGAGAGGAGGAAAAACAGAAAGAAGTGGGGGCTCTTAAAATACAACACATGAGTTTAGCATGGATATTTAAAAGGAGAGCCTCTCCTTGGCTTTCTGGGGTCTTTCATTAGTTGGGATATATTCAAATCCAGCCCTAAAGTTGACTTTGTCGGTTTATGACACAAAGTACAGCTGCTCATATACACGAGAGTTTAAAAAAAAAAAAAAAAAAGACAAAACAAAATGAGAGAGAAATCTGGACTTTTTCAGTGAGAAAAACTACACTTTATTCATGCGGACGTGCGCTTCCTCGGCGAATATCTCACTGGACGTTAAGAGATTTGCACACAATTCTGTGTTTACGTTTCGTTCCTCCCCCCAAATACTTTTACTGTTCCCAGGCTAATCCAGACGAGGGATTTAAATGAGCGTCGATTTCACCACATGCAGGCAGGTTAGACGAGGTTGAAGAGACTAAATTTACTCATCGGATCAAGGGAACCCGAGTGACTCACACCGAAAAGCCCCAAAAGTTTTTAAGCATCGAATTAACGCAGTCTGAAGTGGAGTTTGGTGAGGATCAACCCGGAGGGAATTTTCATGTTTACAGAAGAATTGCACAGCTCGGTTGCACAATTTCAGCTTGGTTTAAACAATCTGGGTTTCTTTCAGACGGCTGAACAAAAAAATAATAATCTAATGCTTCTTTTGACAAAGCAGGATTTAAAATTAGTACATGGCAAATAATCATATTTGAATTAATCAGACACATTCTCTTTGGATTAGCTGTTTAATCAGCTTTAGCAAGATATGAAGCATCCTGGAGCAACACCTAAAACATCAACATCTTAGAAATATGTTATTTTAAGAGCCGACTGAACTGTTGATCTAACACATAGATTCACACGCTACTTACAGTATGTTTGGGCACAAGCAAAAAACCCATACTAATGATTTTTGGGACTGCATTGCACAAAGTTTCTTAACATTTAACATATAAGTCACATCTAAAACTCCACTGAATTAATGCAAAACAGGTTCTTGCATCAAGAAAGAGGAAGTTTACTGTGTTGTGGCATCACCAACGTTTTATTTGTTTTCTTTGTTTTAATATAATTACCAGTCAAAAACCCAACATTCTCTACAAAGTCTATAAATACCCCCAAAAATGTCAAATAAATACCAGAGTTGTTAGAAAGTGGATCCTATTCCCCAGCAGATCAAGTATTCGGCATCCCAGGCTGTAAAAGTGTTCATCGGCGCAGACAGAGTGTCTGCATGAATTTAACAAGTTTTGATTAGTTAAACATAATATAAACAAGTTAAAAATCCAAAATAAAAACAAAAAAAGCAAAGCTCAGTTTATTTCATCTAATGTCTGCCTTAAAAAAAAAGACTTCGATCATGACAACACGTTTTGGTGCAGCCCATGTTAAGGTGGAATGGATTTTCACTTTTCCTCTATTATTGTTACACCATTCTACAAAACTACAAAGTGAAGGGAAAGGATCAATGGTTTTAAAAGTGTCAATACTTTGCCAAAGAAAGATTTGTAGCAATTGTAGCTCCAGACCTATTTTGGGGAATGTCTTGATCAGCTGTATCAGGAAATTGACATGTTTGGTCATTTTTCTCCACTACACAACTCAGGTTACATCAGGTTAGACGGAAAATGTCTGTGCCAAGTCTTCCCACAGAATCTCATTAGATTTGGGTCTGAATCTGAGCCAGGCTAATTAAAACCGCTGGAAGACGAAGCGGTTTTATTTTTTTAAAAAGACGCAAAAGTCCTTTCAATTAACCAATGGCAGACTAATGGCTAATAGTCTGCCATTAAGAAATGGCTGACTACTAGCATCAGGGCATCTTGGGGAAAAATCTCTTTTGAGTCTCGCTGAAATTTCATAAATAAGTCAGAGGCAAATATTTGGTTCCTAAAAAGGAAAACCTGTCCTCTGCGTGCAAAAAGCAGAGGATACTTTTCACATGCAGAAGAATCCTCTCTGCTCCGTTATTTATGGAACTCCACCCTGAAAACCCCTGATGCTGTTTATCATTCTGCGTTAAGATTCATGATTGGAGATAGCTGTGGGACACATCTCTGCTTTCCCGGAACATCAGCTGGTATCTTACAATCGCGGCTCACCTTACAAGTTACAGCAGTTTGTGAAGAGCAGTGGTCCGACGTCATCACACATCGCAAATCTGGACGATTGCAGCGATTGATGTGCTCCAGTCAATCGGTGTTTAGATTTAAGTGACTTTGTCATTAATTTTTGAAATTCTTTTAAACCTCTATGATACTGAGTACCATTTTAATAAATGTACTTTGAAAGTTAAAGGTTCTCCCTCAACAGGAGTTAAATTTTGACTCCCCTTCGTTTGATGTGTGAACTCTCTTTTGCCAATAGATTTCTTCTTTACGTTCTTTGAAAAAATAAGAAAAGGTCAAACTTGTGGAGCAAACGAGAAATGGTTTTCCCCATGACAGATTCTACAGAGATACAGTACCATGGGCCTCTACTGTGGGTCAGTTTAGGTGGGCGGCCATGTTTTAGAGACTTTGTCAAATGGAAAGAGAACGGCAAAACTGCAGAGTGAACGTTGATCTGTGACGTGTTCAAAAGTTCGGGATGTTTCTCTATTGTCTGACTAAAACTGCTGATTTGATGCTTAGATTTTAATTTCGGGGTCGAGGTGTCTGAACACAAGTGAATGTCTCGTTTTTGAAAAGTTCATAATTATTATTTAGAAGGTCACGTTGTTTGAATATGCTTAGTGTTTCACAGACATTGAGGCAGAAAGCGATCATAAAAGGGAACTTTGCCATTTTCAAGTGAGTGGGGAACCATGTAAATTGACAAATTGTTCTCTAAAACAAAACTTAAAGCATTTAATTATTCACAGAAGGAAATGTTGGACTATTTAACCAAGGATAAGAGCAGGGAACACAAGACTACACACCATTTATCGAGGAAGGGAAAGACGGGGCTAGGGTGTTGTCTCTTGGACTGTCAGCTTAAATATTTCCTTGCAGTTGACATGTGAAAAGAAATCTTAGATTTTTTTCATATTATTTTTTTTTATAGGTTTGTATATTTTTTAGTCAGACTTTAGTATGTTGTTCCATGTGAAAAACTAAGAAGGACTTTCCCAAGTATAAGCCACAGGAATGGTCCTGTCAATTAAACAAAGGAAATGTTTATTTCCCCATTGAAACGGCGAGAAAGTCTAATGGTTGCCATAGTTACATTAATGCAAGGCCCTATGAAATCAATTTTATTATATTCCAAAGTCTGTTTCATGTTTTTCCCCAATTCCATCACATTTATGATTTATGACATTTAAGATCTTATTATGATGTGAAAAAGCAAAATGTAACAAATCAATCAAAGTAGACATCTACTGTTGTTCTGTAGAACAACTATAACAGACTGCACCTCTGACTTATTTATATGTTCAAGACATCACTGCCTTCAGCGAGCTTCTTCTTCTTCTTTGTTTCTGTGCTGACAAAATGTACGGAAACATTTTTTCATAAAACTCACTGACCATTTTAAATAGGGAGAAAGGGAGAGCAATTGTTTTGGCCAAAAACTCTGAAATGTTTTAGATTCATCTCAAAAATATTCTAGAAATGTAAAATCATGGAAATTTCTAAGTCAAAAATGTTCAACTATTGAAACTCAAATTTCAGTGTTTTTTTTTCTATAAAACCTCTGGGATTAATCTCAAGCTTTCTGAGTTTCTTCCTAGCAAATATTCCACTCTTCAAACTTTTTTCTTTCTAGAATTTTTTTTTTCGTCTTGATTTATTAATCGTGTTTTCTTAAACAAAACCAAAGTTTGGTGACAAACACATTTACTGCACCACATATCCAAAGCTAGTCATCAGGAAAATACACACACATGCAAACACATGCACGCACGCATACAAATAAACATCTCTGGGTTTGTTTGTCTGAACACGAGTTTCGGACTGCAGCGAAGCCCGCTCTCCCTCCCTTTGGGAGTTCTAAACTGGGCTGGGTGGAAGAAACCCTAGAAAGCTTCCACATGGCCTCGACCACATCTGAAGTGCCCGCACCCCGTGCCAACACTTGTGATGCCCGCAGCTCCGCGTCCCGAGCAGCTGAAGTCACAACTAGACCTGTAATCCACCAAGCCGGGCAGTGCCAGCCCTCAACCTCGGACTGCTGCCATGCCCACCCCAAAAAACACTCGGCGGGGAGAGGAAACAGCAAATTAGCTTCCCAGATGGCTAAACAAGACGGATGAAAGTGCAGGCTCTCTGAGACTGATAAAGGACCTTTCTGTCCTTCCCAGGGAGTTCAAAGAGTGAGTTTTCAGTTAACATTTCAGTGCAAAGAAAACTCAAAACATTCTGCTGCCTTTTAATTCCCCCCCTCCTCCCCTCCTCGACCCTTCAACCACAACCGCATAAAGCTCCGTCTAACAGCGAGCTTGTGATTCGGCTGACAGTAAGGCCACTCCCTTCTTTACCGAAATTCCTTAATGCCACCGGAGGAGAGAGAGAGAGAGAGAGAGAGAGCTTCTTATCGCTGTAACAACATGGCTCTAAAGTCTTCTCCCACGACACGCTCTCCCGTGATAGGACGTCTCATTTTTCACATCCCGTGTGAAAACCATGAAGCAAGACCAGCGGTATTTAGAAAATCACGCAGTGACAGATCACAAACATGAGAAGGAAGATTGCAGAGCCTTGCTCTGAAATAAGAGGCTGCTTTTCAGCAGGCGTCTAGTTTGACATGCATTCGATAGACGCAAATAGACTTCTCACGACTACGTGTGTCTGAGATCTAGAGTATGACCCAGCAGCTTGAAGGCCTTAATCTGTACCAGGGCAACAAGAGTATACAAACACGCATAAACACCGTGAGCACCGCAGTGTTCACACCTGTGTGTTTTACCGTGAGTTTATGTAATGGACAGCTGCAAAGTAGTGAAGAGTTAGGAAGTGGGTTGAAAAGATACCATCTAGGTTTGACAAAATTTCGACCACAAAGAGATAAAAAATGTGGTATGGGTTTTAATTCACCCCCTTTCACTACGAATCCCCTAAAAAAACACAGCTAAACAAGCTGCGTTCAATGTGCGTTGACGGGACTTTATGGATGTGCAGAAAACAAAAAGTCATTGATAAAAGAAAGTCATATTTTCTAGCTGAGAAGAACAAGGTGTTCTGGTCAGATAAGACCAAACGTAACAATTTGTTCTGCATATGAGCCTAAACACACTGTCCTTTTCCTCAGCAGGGACAGGTAAGCTGATTGGAGTTTCAATCTGGAGCTACATCAGATAAAAATCAAATTCTCTCATATAACAGGACAGCTGAGTTGGGGTCCGAACGAGAATCTGTACCAGGACTTGAAAGTTGGCGTTCGCAGAGTCCTTCCATCTAGTCTGAGTGAGCTTAAGCTGTTTTGCCAAGGAGAAATTTTCAATATTTGAGTTTTGAAATGTGCAAAGCTGTTAGAGATATTGCCCAAAAGAACTTGCAGCTGTGATTTTACATGCTTTTCAGATGTAAAGGAAGATTGAAAACCGCATCTTCTGTTAAAAAGCACCAGTTGTACTACACCGTGTTGCAATAAAACACGTTCAAGCTAGAGGCTTTAAAAAAAACCCCAAAAGTTATTGCGATACAAAGATGCTTGAAGGGCACCAACTGTGAGTACCAGCAAACACTTTGACAACACTAACCCCCAAAAGGTTTCACAAACAGTGTGTTGTACAGACGATCCCACAGACGTCATTGAAAGGCTGGGAAATGCACTATGCAACACTACCCCAGGAGTTAATGAACCATCTTTTTTTCACCTTTAAAACAATAAGAAGCTGGCAAATCAAACTATTCTAAAAGGAGTAAAAAAGAAGACAAGTATCTGAAGTCTTTTCTAGAAAAAAAAAAACAAGGTGCTTTTATTGCTCCTCCCTCTAATACACTTATGTAATTACAGAAGCATTTCCCAATCATTTTAAGAGCTGCCTTTTGTTGACAGTGGTTATCCCAAAAGTGATTGTAGTTGGCGGTACTGGATGTTGGTGAGCCCTAACAACACAACACAGACACGGCAACAAAAGACATCAAGGGATTCATGAAAGCATTGAGACTCTTGTCACAGCTACCGGAGCCACTAGGGGGCACTGTCACTGGCTGGAATAAATTCCTTGCACAAATGACAGTAAACTGCCTTAATGGATCACTCTTGTTGATTTTCTCCATTCCTAATCTAAACTTGCCCGCGTTAGAGTTATCCCTTATTTTTTTTATTATTATCATCAGTGCGACCATGCTTTAATTTCCTCTGGTTTGGATTTGTTTGCACTTTATATGGCAGCCGCTCCACCCTTTAACAGATTTGTTGCATGTTAAGATCTGGCCCAAATTTGCTCCAGACTGTGCTCATCTTTAATGGGATAAACAGGAGACACATCACATGTGACAGTAAAGCAGACTTCTCCTCCATGAACAGTTTGAGGTTTTCATTCCTCCTCCCCCTTAATAAAATTAAGGCCTGTGTGCTTTGCTATGAGACGAAATATCTTTGGTTTACATAACCAATTTTGGCAATCTGCTGATACAGAAAAAACAAAACAACAAATGTCTATGAAGGCTTGAACTCTTGCAAATTTCAAAGAAAACATAAGTGATGTAATTCTGACCAAAGTTATGGATGGTTTAGCTTTCTTGATTTGCCAAGTGAGGCAAGAGTTGCAGAAATATGGATTCTTAGTCACCAAAACCAAAGAATGATCCATTTGTTCCTGGAGAAGCTAACCATAGTGAAAGAGAGTCAAATGTGACCAAAAGGCCTTTTTATTTTTTTCTCCTTCTGGGTCTCTGAAACTGTTCTGTAGTTTCAGAACAGACATGGAGATAAAAAGCCTCCATGCCGTCGACAGTGAGAAAGGGTTAAAGTGCTTGGCACTGTGATGTGTTCTGGCAGAGACGTGTGTGTGGCCAGACAGCACTCTTCTATTCGAAGCTATGTGGGAGAAAAAGCACTTCCACTTCAAAAGAGGAACATCCCAGACTGTGCACAATGTCACTGGTCCAGTCATACTGTTGTTATTGGGACACTTGGACCAGTACAGTCATGGTTATTTGAACACAACATTTCATCTAAAGAATCAAAATAGCTTCAAATCTTGGATAATTACATGTATTAAAAGTTCATTTCAATGACTCCAAAAGTCGATTTGTAGCTCACCCAGTACTTCACCAACGCTCTTCAAAGAAAATATTATATTGGACAAAGGATGTTCAAGATGGGCCAACACGTGTATGAGCTGCACAAGAAATGTACAAGACAGTTAGTCGCATGCAGTTCGGTATAACCCATTAGTCAACAAATCTTGATGCACAGTCTGTGAAGATCTACATGTTGCAGGAAACTAGATGGCCCTTCTTCAGCTGGTGTACAAATGCATCTGACCACTGTAGATCCATCTTCTTATCCACACCAACTGGATGTTACTCTGACTAGTTTCAATGGGAGATCTTCCTATTACTTAGCCTGGTGATAGGGTGTCTTTCTCCTTCTTGTCTTCGCTTTCTCATGTTTTTACCTTTGGAGTTGCTGTGGTTCGTTTTGTTGCCTGAACCTGGTCCAGTCCACATCACTGGGATGCACAAGGGGATGTACACAAGTCACCATGACTACGTCCCATTTTACTCTTAAAGAGTAGCTAACATCCAAATCAGTTTCTTTTTGCTGAGAAACTGTCTGAATTATGGTTCTGTCTTTATGTTTCTGTGCGAAATTTAACATTTCTGTGAAACTTGTATAGTTTGGCAATATCTGACCAAAAACCGCCTCACTGCTGCCCTCCTCTGGTCGAATGAAGCTACATCTTCAAACAATTTTCCTATTGTTTGCAGGTGTAGCTTGGTACAACTACTCGGCTTTGTAAATGTGGGATTTGTTTGCAATGTGGAACGGGCATGCTCTGCTCTGACTACTGGAGACGGTATGATGTTGAACGACAACTGTCATACTGAATGCAGTGCTTAGGTAAGCGGGAGAGATCATGCCAGCACTCACTGCTCGCTCAGCTGCAGAGCGTTGTTGCCGTAATTCTCCAACAACAACAAAAAAAGAGTTGCTAGATTTATTACTGGTTGGTTGTTTTTTTTTGATAAAAAGTCACTAGAGGGATCAGAAAAGTCACTAAATATAGCGACAAAGTGCATAAGTTGACAACAGTGCTTCTTTCATCCTTATCACAGCACCACTCACCCTCTGTCTCTTGGCTCCGCCCACTTTGCTGGAATTTTTCAAAACCTATGAGGGGCGGGGCTTAGCGGTGCACCAATGCTGTAAGGCACCAGCCTGCCTAAGCTCCAAGGACCGACTAAGCTAAGATCAGTTATATGGAGCTTCTAGGCTGCGTATGTTTGGGTGCGGAATGTGATTTTAAATTATAAGAGTTAAAGTCTAATGGGCCAAATATTTGTAAACAACTCAAAGAAATCAGATTAATACATCCTCCATTGCAAAAACCAGAACTAATTCACTAAATCCTGATCCTTTCTTTTTTAAACTGTTAGGGATTTTTCCACTTTAATCTAACAGTAATATGTCATAGTTGTGCTTGACTCTGCAAGAGTGAGTGAATAAATAGCATCATTGTGTTTTCTCTGCGCTATCAATGGAAAGTACCAGAAAATGTTTGTGTTGGCAATAATAATGAAGCACTTCTTGGAGGGCTCTGAGCTTAAAATGCAGTATTTAAAATAGCCCTGAATCGAATATGTGAAGGTCAAACATTTGCGAAGCGTTGAGTAGACTGTGAGAAAAAGCCAGCCAGCGTGTTTGTGTTCTTTTGATACGCCACGCAGAGCGTGGGCTCGTTTTCTTCTGGTGACATCAATGTTCCTCAAAAACCCAGAAGCCCCTCTGCAGCTGACCAAACAGGGAACAGCAGACTGCTGAGGTTCTCCCCTTAAACAACACCATCAGCTACAGAGGGGCAGCGTTATTTACTCTACCCCGCCATTATCGCCACATGTTCTCTGCAGTCCACACTGGGCTTTCCAGACTGTTACAACCGGCCTTGTGGCATCGTTCTAAAAGCAGCACCTCGGTTACTCATATTAGTCCCGACGAACAGTTTAGACGAGACAGTAATTGAGTCCAAAGAATAGATGCAAACATGTAGACAGGGATTCAGGCTTGGATTGAAAGCAAAGAAGTTCCTGGCCTCCGGGGTTCAGGCAAGTCCATGCAAGTTCTTCACCCTGAACATGATCCGAGCTCCAGACATGCAGAGCGAGTCCGTTTGGAAACCGCAGCACATGAAGGAGACGGATAAATACTTCAGAGTCAACAGAAACTGAATTAGAAGCTTGCTATCACAGGAAACCTCCCGATGAGTTGACTGGGCTGGCCGCCGGTGACCCAAACTGGGATAGACTCTGGCTAACAGCTGGAGGAAAGACTGAGTCACCGGCCTCTGTGCTTCTATAGCTGCTGCAGTCTCTATAAACACACACACGCACGCATAATATACACAAGCAATACAAGTATGATGATAAAGTGAAAATCATCACAATCTTTATACCAGCCGTGTGCTTATTCATGCAGACGGTGAACACACAGGCACACTCTGACGCTTCGCCAACTCGCAGTGTACACGAAGCCGCCGTTAATGTACACTAAACTCACTCTAATCGGGAGGGTTTTAATCCTGCATCAGGGGAAGAACCGCACTTCATTATATTCTCATTGTCCAGCAGCATACCGTGCCCACCTCTTGTTGCATCAGTAGCGGCATGTGTGTCTAGACGCTGTAAAAACAGCCGGTGTGGGTAAACGGGGGGGATATTCCAGTGGAATGACAGATTTACTCTGCAGTTACGGCAAATGGGATTAGAGAATAGGGCTGGATTCAAAGTCAAGGTAAAATGGTGTGAGGAAGGAAGAGCAAATTGGGTATGTTGTACTTGTGGGGAAAGTGTTTCTAAAGGTTTAGAAAATCATGTTCAGTAAGTAAGGCATGAAATATATTCCAACAGCCATCAGGCTGCAGTAAATATTCCCCACATTGCTAAAAAAAAAATAAAAAAATGTAGCAGCACACTACTTTTGCATCTACATAAATGGTGTGCGACACCAAATTATTACATTTCCTCACAAGGCAGTTGCTCTGGGACCCGCCACCCTAATTTTGATGTTTATTGGCCATTTTTATCCCCTACATGACAACAGCACTCCAAATCCGTCTTACATCTGGGTTTTGGACATCCACACAATAACCGATTGTGTTATTTCATAATGCCACCAGGATGTGCTGCTCTCAGTTCATACTCTTTTAATGCGAAAAGCAGAACTTTAATAAGTTCCAAGTTCTTATAAAAACTAAAAACACTCATATGGTCATTTGAAGACATCTGTGCACCACAGTGAAATCTACTGGTAACTTGGTGCAATGATAAAACTGTATAGAAAGTGTATTTGTAGCAAACATACAGGTGAGTTGCAACCATTGGGTTCATGTATGATGACCATAAGGGATGGGGACTAATCCTATTAATGTGGTGAGAAACTCATTGTTGCTTCAGTCATACAATATGAGTTAAGCTAAGGTCAAATTAATCAAAATCATGGTTCAACAGGTCCTGTGCCAATGACATCCATCCTCTCTCGTCATTAAAAAGGGCATCTTCTAACTGATCTGGAACATAAAGAAACACTGGTTTACACTTTTTCGCAAAAAAAAAAAAAAAAAAATGAGGAGATGCTGTTGGTGCAAAAGCTGCAAAGTTTCTGGTTTGCATCACTATGCAAGTGAAAGCAGATAAAAGCATGACAGATTACTAAAAATACACACAAATCTCACTTTGGAGAAGTGTTGTGAACTGAAATGGCCCAAGAGAGCTTTACTGGAGACTTGGCACCTACTAGAACTGCGCTGTCGTTCCTCTGACAGCAGGAGTGTTGCTATGACTCCTGGAGTTTCTGTATGACCTATTATACTTGGCTACAATAGGATGATGTAGCCATCTCCCCTACAGGCCATTGCGAAACACGGCATTAAAGCTTCTACCGTGCCATCTCACAGCAAAGTGGGGAATGTGCAAGGCCAAGGGAGTACCACGATGGGCGTAAGAGAGCACATAAGAGCTTTAGGGGGAATTTGGGAGAGACAGAGGGGTGAGGATTGTAAAACATCTGAGACTGGAATCAGACAGACCAAAAAAGCAGGTCAGTCATATACACCTTTTAACCTCTTGAAAACTACGCCTGTTTTTTTTTTTTTTTTTTGGAGATTTCTCAAAAATGACACCTCCAAAATGAATTCCGTGTATCTCAGAAATGCAAGGTGCATTTGACTGGTTCTGGTATCAGAACAAATGTAATATTCCAGAGAATACTTTAGAGCTCTAAAAATCAACATCTGTATTACTGAGTAAGGGCAAGAAGTAAGAGTTTTTTGTCCTAATTGGCTGATTTAATCTTTGGTGCACAAGGCTTGTAGTGCAGGTGTTCTTAAACCAATGACTGCTTAACTAGCAAGCAGGAAATTAATACACACAAACCTAAGTGCCGATCTCAATCCATGAATATTTAATGTGATGTCAGATGAGCTTTTGCAATTACAACAGCCTCAGTTCTTCTGGAAAAAAGTTTTCTATCAAGTTTGGGACAATGTTTCTGGGAAATTCTGAACGTTTCTTCAAGGAGCCCACGTACGAGGTCAGACACTGATTCTTGACGAGAAAGCCCTTCGCAGTTTTCACTCCAATTCATTGTAACCATTGTGAATTCAAATTATTCTTCATCCAACTCGCCTATTCATATCTTTGTAGACCTTACTTTGTGCGCTGGTGTGCAGTCATACTGGGAAAAGAAGGGGCCATCGCCAAAGAGGTCACTACTGCTCCAGACCCTAGTGGCGGCATGTGGAGGTCTTTTTGTAGCGATCTAGCGATATATGATTCCACTAATAGTTGATGATGATTTTTTTTTTTTTTTAGGAAAAAGGAAGATAAATGCCTTGACTTACTGCAGAGACGCCATCCTATCATGACATCATCTTGGAATTCAACAAAAACTCCAAAGAGAGAGGCATTTTTTCCACATCGGCTTTTAGAAGCAGTCTACAGGACTATAGGTGCTTGATCTTATGCACCTGTCACCAAAAAAATATATTTGGAACACCATAATTCATTCATTTGAATAGGTTGCCTAACTATGTTTGACAATGTGTTTGACAGATGAATTAGGTGGTGTCACTCTAGAGTTTTAAACAAGGCACACTAAATATTTTTGATTGGGTCTTGGTCTTCATTGCCTTGACCCAAGATGCTAATGAAAGGGGTTCCATCCTCTGGTCCAGCAGTAACTTAGTGCCAAGACGTAACCAGTTTTGTGGTACCACAGTGAGTTATCGGTGTGGCAGCTAAAGAAAGCCAAGCTAGCACTAGCGCCAGATTGCCACTGGAACCCATGTGGCGGAGAAACCCACCTGTAGATTAAAAGTAGGAACTGAAAACAGGTGTTACGCCTCTGCAGCGCGTCTTTGGAGGCTTCAGTTTGGTGACGTGCTACATGTTCGCATGTACTCTAATCCATTTTGCATTAGAATAAGTGGTTGAGTGTGTGTTGAATGCTTGTAAAAAGAAGGGAAGGGGGGGAGGGAGAGAGAGCTAAAATGAATGCATTCTTTCACGCTAGTGTGTGCAAGTGAGCGTTCACGATCCCCCTCTGTTTGAACTGCAACACAGAACGGCCATGAATTCAAATGGTTTGGAGGGAGCTGGGCTGGTTCTACTCCAACACAAATAATGACCCTCATACTGAAGCTAATGACCCGTCCACTTTAACTCTCTCCAGCATCCCAAGAAATACTGGTCCTCTTCATCCAAAACTGCCCTCCCTAGCCATCCATCTTCAGCTTTAGAAAGGACACATCAAAGAGTGTTAAATATAGATGTCGCACTGAATGATGGGATAAATCCGAGACCATGGGAGGTCTGCGCCTCGGGATCAATGTCTGTCATTCAAACCGTCCCGCTAAAAGGAATCTGTTTCTCCGTTTCAGAAAGGCTAATTGAGCAGGTTTCATGGTAGACTTGGACCAGCTACATGTTCGCGCCCACACGTTTTGAGGAAGCTTCAGCGAACATGTCGGACCCAAGCGGCCCCAGCAGATATCCTACACTATGGAAATTCCTTAGGCATCATCAGTCAAGTGGAAAGAGATGCAGTATCAGAAAGCTATTTGTCCTGAGACAGAGTCATGCTGTGGTGTGTGCATAGCGGCACCAACATGTACCTCTGAGGAATGGGATCCAAAGCTTAGTCTGAACACCATGTCACTTTCTGATTCTAGCACGTTTTACATATAAGACATTCATATGGAAGCACTTTTTAATGCAGAAAGTTATAATAATTTACTTTTTGAAAAGGATGTTATTTTTGACTCTGCAAGATAAGGCCCTTCGTTCTTGATTATATATCTTTGGAAAAAAAAAATCATAAAGGAAGATCATTTTAATGCTCTATTTGATGGTGACAAAAATGTTGCCACGGTTTCTGAAATGTACAATAAGAAGAAAAAAACACAGTATTCTGTGGCAAATGTCTTTACGGAAGTGCTGGTAATACTTTTTATAGTTGATTTTAGATGATAAAAAGTGCAACTTAGATTTCAACCCACTGAATTGTGAATCCCATAGCTTGATTCACAAACTTTTTTATTTGTTTTAGGTGGTTGTTTTTAAGCTCCACTGGCCACTATGTCATAAAGGTCTGCAACAGTACATCATTTCATTGGCCACTTAAGCCGCTGCGGGGTTGACTTGTTACAGATTAAGTCCGTTCCTGACATGTCTTTTTCAGAAATGACAACCCTGACCTCTTAGATGTAACCCGACCTGTTTACAACCAGAAGGCAAGAGGAGATTAAGTTCAAGGCAGCAATGAAGCAGATCAGTATCTGGGTTTCCACTGACCTTGTAATTGCACAAATTGGAATTCCAAAAATAAATTTGCTTAATAGGAAAACCGTCGATTTCGGTGGGAAAAAAACAACCTCACTGTTTATTATACATTTTTCTGGTAAGGTGAGGTGGTTTTTCAGCTGGATCGAAATTTGCAAAACTGTGATAGAAACACTTTTTTTCCCGCATCACACAAGTCATGTGATCAACAATCATATGTCACTACTGCCGAAAAAGACAAAGTGGTAGCAGGATCATGACACTGCATGTTTTTTTTTTTAGCAATTTATCCCGTGAACAAACGTATTCACATGTGATTCAAATTGCATTACTTATTCGATGGCAACATCTCAATTGCAAAAGTGTGCTTTTTCGACATTAGCAGAATATTAACAACTTCTAGCGCACATCTGTCATGTAAACGCAGCTTGTGTGGCCATTCTTTCGTCAGGTGGGGCCCCACTCCTCTCCCTGATGAGTACAGACAGATTTTCGAGCTTAGTGTACCTACTTTGAGACTAAAGTTACAGGTATTACATTGAAAGCTCCATTGATAAAAACTAAACCTCTTATATCGCCTTTTTGCGACCCACATAGTCGGTGTTGTTAAATGTTTGCTACAGCATGGTCAGAATCTGTGGACCATCCCCATTCTTTACATTCGCAGCTTATCATCCATAAAAGACACGGGGAAACCTGCAGGAATGTGCAAGTCATGGAGGTCATATGAAATGCACAGAGAGGCTGTTAATCATTCTTATGGCATAGAAACGAAAACGTTTGTCCACTTCACAACTACATCGTGATTCACAGCCCAGCAAATATTTACCTTGGAGATTTACAGTAGTTATTCTGTAATGGTCAAACTCTGTTTTTAAAGAATATGTAATTTTTCAGATCACTCATATGGAAGCTGGTTAAGTCCCTCACTAAATATTCACGTCCTGTGAGCTTTTTCACATTTTGCCTCCTTGCAACCAGGAATTTCCACGTATTTAACTTTACACACCAACATCGCTCACATCTGTCGAGAGAAAGGAAAACAATGTTTCACAAGTAGAATAGACCCTTTCCTCTTGCACACCTAAGCAACTAATTGACAGCAGAAATATGGCTCTATTCTGTGAAGGCTTCATAGGTTTGTTGTAGAATTGGCGAACACACACCATCATGAACATCATGACAGGTCAGAGATGAAGCTGTGGGAAGGTACTGAGTCAGACAGAGCTGTCCACCTAAACCGACGAGAGAACAACCAAAAGGCCCCTGTGGAAAAAAAAACACTAATCTAACCATCAAGTAATAATGGCAAGACCCATTCTTGAGCTGTTTTTTGCAAAGAACGGGCAAAAATTTTTAAAAAAATATGAAAAGGTTTAAGGGGAATGAATACCTTTGGAAGTGTATGATAATAAACTAAAGAACTTCTGTGTGCCTTTCTATCATCTCAGTTCTACATATGTGAGGACATGGAACGGCAGCTTTCCCTACTGTGCAGAGACAAATGCACTCCTTGCCTCGCCCATCTGTTTTCTGCTAAAACAGCAGCTGTAGCAAGGTTCAAGAGGATTACCCTCACAATAAAGCTATTTAAAGCCGTGCGTTCATCTCAGGAGGAAGAGAAACAGCACGCATCAGCTCCCAAACATCTCTTCGGGATTCTACAACCTGACGAAGCGTTTCCCAACACGCCGCGTACGGTCTGCCTGTGCACCCTCATTTATAAAATCCAACAGACAAATATGGGTTTGCTGTTTGGATTTTAAGTTTACAAAGTGTGTGGAAATTTAAATCCACACACTTTGATACACCCTTTCATACACAACAGATTTCTTTGTTGGAATCCTTAATAAGTCTATTATGTCACAGAAATTACTTTCTCTCCAGTCTCAGCGTGAGTCTGTCTTATGCACGTGTTTTGAAAGATAATAATCCTTACTGAAATACGGATGGCTCTTTGTTTTCGGAGTGCTGATAACAATCAAAAGAAATACAAAACATAAAGATCCGCATTGCACAAATCAGACCAGGGCATTTCAATTTCTTGAATGCTTTTCCAGTCATAACGTCCTCATTGAGAGATATAATCTACTGTACAGCACCGACTCAGACTTAAAATAATAATAACTTCTACATTAATGAATTAAAGTTCAAGTTGAAATCAAAGTCACGGAGCACAGAGAAAAAAAGTTTAAAGTTCCCTGTGTCAATTATTCTTGCTCTGGCAGCTTCAGGTCTCTGGGTGACCGGGACTTTGCCTCTATTCACTCCTCCCTCCCAGAGTCATGAACTCCACCTTAGCAACGCCGACTTCCAAAGGAGACCAGTGGACCGTCTTTACCGCCTCGTCTCGAGCAAACATGCTGACGCAGGGCTCCCTAAATCAAGAGGTGTCAAGTTGTGAAAGCACAGGCACACTTGTTGGTCAAACAGCCTTGAAAACCAAACTGCTGTTGACTTAGGGAGGGCAGCCTTAAAGCGGGTGGAGGAGGCAGAGCTCCCTTGAGGCAGCCCCTTTTATCCCGCGCCGTTCGGGTCCCCCAGGAGCCCGAGTGCTGCTGGGAAAGGGTCCAAGGCAATCAGCGATCTCTGACGCTCAAAATGTGCACCGCTGGCCGGTTGTGCTTCAGCTCTTGAGTTGCCATCCTGTCACACACTGAAGGGCCTGAATAAACACATCGTGGGGAGAAAAGCTCTTACCTTAATAATAACCATCTCTGTAGACTTCATCCGAGCCGCTGAGCCGAACACATGGGGAGAAAACTATGATCAATGTTTTCTACACAGACTGCAGACTCAGTCTGTAGTCTGCAGTCACAGACTCATTGGATTAGAATGGACTCGGCATAATAATGGCGCCACTTGCCTCTGGAATCCTCCCTTATTGACGTGCACGGCAAAACAGCAATGCAGCGTGGCGACGCAGGAGAACGGCTTATTTGCTGCATGTCATACAAATTATAAGCTTGTTTTGATGCATTAGTGGGACAACACAAGTCAGTACTCACACTTAATCACTTGTCTGGTCGTGTGACTGGTGACTTCAGTATGTCATTCAAATGTAGGGCTGCAACCAACGGTTATTTTAGTTATCGATTAATCGATCAATTATTCTGATGATTAGTCGGATAAAAGAAATCCATGCAGCTGTGACTTAGGGATCTTCTGCCTTCATAAAACTCGTGTCTGGTGTACTGAAGAGTCTGTGCTTCTTGGTTTTACATGCATGTTAAGGGAAATTCTTCTAGAATTAGGATTATTCTATAAGAGGTGTGAATTCGCTGATTGTGAGGATGTCTCACACTTCCATTTGACTGGTAACATTTAAAGACTAAGGTTTAGAAACTAGTTAATTTGTTACTTATTTACTTGAGGTTTAGGTTCACTGGACAAAAAAAAAAAAAAAAAAGAATTCTGACTTTTTTGGAATTCTGATTTTGTGTCAAACTACAGCAGAATACAAATAAATAGCCAGATATTTGTAAATTATGTCAGTATGTAAAAGGAAGCACATATAAGAGCTTCTTCCTTGATATGGGATTTGTAAACCTTAGGTAGGTTTGAGCTGTACGACTAGATTTGCCTGATGATGCATAAACAGTTCCAATAAAAACTGATCAACCTTTGCTTGATGAGCCTAAGGTTTCAAAACTTAGGCTCACATAAATTTGTTACCAATTTATTCCAGAAATGAATATTTAGGGCCAATTCTGAGATGGAAGTCACCGTCTGTCAAAATCCATATGAATAGCCAACCATTCCCAGATGTATCTCAGTTACACACAAACACTCACATAATGGCTTCTTTCTTGTTGTCGGATTTGCAATCTTTTGAAGATTTGAGTTTTGTAGATTTTGCCTGGTGACTCATAAACAATTCAAACAATTCTGATTCTGAGGACGAATTCTGAGATTAAAGTAAAAAAAAAAATTCGTTAATCATTTTCCATATTAAATGAATTAATTTGAGTAAAATATTTACAAAGTAAGGGGAATTCATTTAATTCAGTACAGTACAAAATGATTGGGATTTACCTAAATGACTTTTCACCATTTTAATTTCTTTGTTTTTCACTGCGAGACTTCCATAAATTCTAGTATAAAGATTTATTAAATGACAAGAGCTCCCCTGCTGTAACACGGCAGACAAGAGCAGCATTGAGGTGAGCTGAAAGAGGTGAGATGCTTTAGGTGAGCTTGATGGGCAGGTGATGAGGCTCAGACAGTCTCCTTCTTTCTGTCTGGGACAAACTAATGGCTTCTCCCTTGTATTTGGTGCTGAATAAACCTGACATTAGAGCGCGTTTGATTGCAGTAGGCTGAATTGACAGACTTATCAAATTACATTCTGCTGGTCCAGAAAACAACCCCGTTAAACGGGCGTGCAGAACAGCAGGTTAACAAAAATATTCAAGTGTGTGTATACAGCTTTCCGTCTGTCTGGGCGATCCACTCCAGTCTATCACAGGAATGTCTAGTCACCCCCGCAGTGTGTGCAGTCAACCTGAAACACCTGGCCACACCTGGCACAACGCAGACACACACACACACACACACACACACATGCTTCTGTGACACACACATGCATGCATTGAGCTCTGCAATCCATCTACAAGGTGCAGATGTTTTCAATGAGGCCTGAACAAAGACTGACCTGTCACAGTTTTCGGTTCACTTGAGGGAAGGATCGAAACTTAAATGTTGACCTTGCTGTATTTAGCTTTAAATATGATCACCGACCTCTAAACGGACTCTTATAAGTGCACAAACACCGAAGCTGTTTAATTCCTGTCCAGATAAAAGCAATTTGCACCCTGTCCACACTTTTGATTTTGAATACATTTCATTCCTGAAGCATTTAATGCTTCTGTTAATTTCCATGGAAACCCAATTTGAAATTAGTGATAAAGTGTCCAGTTCAACCATGAGGTCATAAGTCAGGTGCTCAATGTGTGGGTGTGTGTAAAGCATTTTGGTGTCCTTGGGTTGACAAGCTGCTATACAAATATGCCATAAAGGAATTTACCATAAAGTTAAATCTGGAATTTATCTAGTGAGTTGAAGGAAGTAAAGTAACTTACATAAAATGACTTACTTAATGAATAACTTACATAACTTACATACCCAACAGACCAGCACTCTAACCAGAGGTTTAAAAGCATCTTGTAACAAGCCCACGTTTTTCCACAGAGGTAGATGGCAGCTTGTGAAGAAAATGTTAGGTTAAAATAAACCAGATTACTATATACAGCTCTGTAATTGAAGCCCATTGGAAACCTGCTCATTCCACCAAATAATGATTTCTGAAATCTTCCTGAGTTAAAACATTAGCATTGTTGTTTCTAAAATGAATAAGAATTGGTTTTCTGTGCATTATTTAAGGTCTGAAAACATTTTCTCCTTTTCTGCTAATAAATATGACATTTTTGTTTGGAATTTCGGAGACATGTTGTCAGTAGTTCATAGAATAAAAGAACAATGTTCATTTTATTTATATACTACTAGTATTTCATATATACTACTTACAACAGACATTTTAAAAAAATTGTAAAAACTCTTTTAAAACTCGAAAAACTTTATGATCAGAAACAAAAACCCGCTGGTCCCAGCCAGAGCTGTGTGTCTGAACTGAACTGTTTGGTGTCCTGGTCACCCAGCTTTGGGACGTTCAGTCCCTTGACAACTCCTCTTAATAAATGTTTTTCCTGTCAAGAAAACATCCAATTTTCTGTTCCGACCTTCCAACAATAGAGCAGTTGTTCTTTCGGGTGATGAATCATCTTAACCTTTTCATTTTAGAGAGCCGTGCTCCGAAAGGTTCAGTCGGAATTAGAGAAGTATTTTAAAATTACTTCTCTCCTCTGAATAACAATGGGACAGCAATTGTAAAGAAGTTATTTTCATACTCAGGATTTTTTTTGAAGGGTTTTCTGCCTCCAAAATATGTAACTCATTATGACAATGTTACTTTGTGGAACATGTTCACACATAAATGTTGTATTATGAGTGTAATTGATTTTTTTTTTTTTTTTAAAGGCACAGCTACTGATTCTTAAGCCGTATGGGTGGACTCACAAACACTGATCAACATATTTGATGCGTATTGATGATTCTCATGATGGCACTCGACAAAACACAATGTCTGCTACTGGTTTCATAACTGGTGACTTTGATGTGTTCAGGACGTTTTTATGTTTTCCTGACGTGAAGCATTTTGAACTGCCTTGTTTATGAATGTGCTATACAAGTAAACTTGATGGATTGATTTAAATACAAATGGTATGCACCGCATGTAAACTGTCTCATCAGTTCTACTCTTTTTTTAAAATCGCATAATCTCCTATTAACAAAAATATAAAAATAAATGTGAAAATACATACAACAGATTACACTACAATATGTACGATTGAGTGAAAAATTAATCATACCCTAAATACCTATAATGCAAAAACCCACAGACTTTAACAAGCTACTCTTTTTTTTATCCATTTCTTTTTTGCCATAACAGCTTTGCTAAGATATCTCCATCCTGTTTTCTTACTGCTTAACTTTTGTTTATAGTTTCATGATTGGACAGAAGTAGCATTTGTCATAATTGAAGTCATTAATGACTCACTTTTTTGTATTCATCATGTTAAAAGAAGCTTAAAAACAAAGCTCATTAACAGAGGAATTTTCCCACACACACAATAAAAGGATGGTACATGTTGACGGGAAGCCAAGGAGGGAATAAGAGTGACGCTGTCAGTAAAACCACCAAAGGCCATCAGAACCTCGGCTCGCAGCATAAACAAGACACCACTCTGTTTTTCCAAAGAGTGTCAGCAATAAACTTTTATAACCAAAAAATAAACTTCCTATTTTCATGCTGACACACAGAGAATTGCATGGAAATCCAAGTTGCAGATAGCCGTTTCTGAAACGATACTGCTTCGATTTTTATACCGGATGCATTTTAATAAAGCTGTGATATGTCCCTGTTTGAATATATGTGGAGAAGAGCTGTTTGGCTACACACAGAAACTCAAAAATACCATACAAAATTCCTGTAAAATAACAAAAGAGCTCAAAAGTGCAAAGTTTAAACAAAGTCTGACTTGTTTTTTTTTGTTTGTTTGTTTTTTTTTTTTTTTTTTTTTTTTTACAATTTAAGTGCTGAATGTGAAAAACTTTTGCGTAAAGGAAAACTCCCAAGTCTGCAGAGCAAATCTGAATGAGTGAAAGCAGCAGCCAAACCAGAGTAAGTCTAAACTGGGAGCTAAACGTTGCCGCACAGAGTTATCAGGACCGTCGCCATCTGGCATCAGAGCCTCACTCCCTAATCATTGTGCGCTGTTCAGCACATGCCAGAAACAAATACCCTTAAATACAGTGTTTTATGGTGCAGTGTCGTCTGCGGTTGCAAATGGCAGATCTAATTCAAACGCTGTCTGCATGTGAGCTCTCCATTTAATTTAGTATTCTCAGCCCTAAATGATGCATGCTGTTTGTAAGTTTTATAGACTTCAATAAACACAACTTTGCTCTTTAGTCTTGGGGGATCAACACGAGTTTTGTGGGATTTAGCATTAAAGGGATGAATGACAGCTTCATTTTTCATTTCTGTTTTTGAATGTAGGTCACTGCGGGTCTTCTATTCATCATCTATTCACTGCTGAAAGTTTTTTTTTTTTTTTTTTGCAGCTTTGCAAGCAGGTAAAATCTGCGTTTAAAACAGTTGCCATGAAAGGCTGCCAGCCATTTTCTGCTTTCAAATTTTGTGGCTACAAACTCCATTTTTGTTTTGCATTTCGTGAAGAAGGAAGTTGTGCTCAGTGCCTTTTTACAGGTTTTTGCGCCGTTTTCTTCAGTGGTTCTTGGTGCAGCGCCACCTACAGGCGAGGAGCGAAACAGGTTGCTCAAAGGGTTTGGATTTTTTAATGCAGTTCTGTCCAGCAGCTGTAAATGTAACAAATGTAGAAATTTTGTCTATTAGACAATCATATGCGACAAAACCCTAAGGAAAAAACAGGTTTCGGAAAAGTCAGAACCTAAATCTAATCACCATTATGTGTAATTACCCCAACAGGCCTGCTTTTAAACATTGAGTGAGCCAAAATTGCGACACATTGTATCGCAGAAGCCTCCCAACTGCAGCTGTTGCCCCCAAAGGTGACATAGCAAGAACTTTTAGGGGTAATTACTTTCTTATACATGGGCAAATTGGTTTGGGTAGTTTTCCTTTTAGACCCCAACAATCAATGAACTTAAGAAATTACAACATGAGGGTAGGAAGTAGGGCTACAAATTGGCACCCCTGTGAAATTATACTTTACCACAAAGGAAAACAGCTGCAATTGTCGTTCTCTCAATCTTTTCCCATCATTTGTATTTTCCAACAGAAAACCAGTGAATGGCCATCTGTTATCTCATTCGGGTGCTTGACGTGATTCCGCATCTCTAATTAGACGCCAAGACGGTTTCTTTTTCAAATGTTGTTGTTGCTTTGCAAAGTGGCACCGGCATCAGAGAGCGGCAGAGAACCGAGATGCACACAGGTGATCAAGCAAAGTGACAGAGAACTTCTGTGGAGCTCTGCTCACCACCACAAAGGTTCCTTTCTGCACCTCATACCCCACTCTGTCTCTTTATTGCGCACAGAAGACACCTATAATATCCACCTACAGAGGGAGGAAGGGAGAGCGGTAGGGCTGTGTGTGAGTCCATACATCCGCGGAGCGAGGCGTACGCGAGGCAGAGAGATTAGAGGGAAACGAAGCCTGTCGATGTGAGGACAGGCTGCTTTCAGCGCTGCATCCCTCAGCATCAATTAGCAGGTTGTGCCGTGACTGGCTCCTGTTAGGGGTGAAGTGGACCAGCTAAGAGAGGTAAACACAGCTCTTCCCAAGGGCTTGCAGAGAGCTGGACGAGGGTAACAATGTCGCACTGCCTGAGCTACAAGGACCCGCCTGTGCCCGACTCCCAACATGCACCAGAAGTCATTTCCTACCTTCTCCTTCAATTTCCTGGCCTCCGGCTCACGAAGGAGAACCGACAGTGAACGGTTCACCTGGCTGCATAGGCGACTATTTTTCTGCCGCTACGTCCACCTGGGTGTGTTTTTGGCACGGCCGGTTCATCAGGTACATCCACTGGCTACCTCGTATCTACTTCAACACACATACAGGATATTTGCTTTTGTTTCTTCCATTTCTACAGCCTTTTGCAGAACAAGCCATGTACCGAGAAGAAACAGGCACGTCGCTCTTGACTGCTTTTTCCTAACTAAAAGATTTTATGCCAGCAAAAGTCGCCTTATAAAAGCAGACTTTGTTCCAAAACAACATATGAACACAGCAGTTAGCTCATTTAGGATGGCCAGCTTTGAAGCGAGATGAAAAACTACCTTGTAAAAGTGAAGAACAAAAAGACTGTGGCTCATAACATTCACTCTTCACACCACTTGAAAATAAGAAGGCAGATTGGGAGAAGAGAAAAAAAAATAGGAATCAAATTATGAGAGTAAATGAATTAAGTCTGAAATTTCAAGATAATAGTCTGCTAGAGGTAATTTAAAAGATCAGTTAAGGTCACGCTTATAAGATACTTTGAATGTAAAAGATTACACTCATCATTGGGGTAAAAAAACATTTGAATTTTATGCTTCTAAAGATCCATTTTACTGTTCATGAATGTAGCCTAAATTACATTTGAAACCAGAATTCAAGGCCCACTTTGGAATTTGTTGTAAAGTTTCTAAACCTCAAAGGTTTTTTGATTTTTTTTTTTGCTTTTTAAAAAAAAAAAAAAAAAAAAAAAAACACACATTTCAAACACTCCAATATTCCTGAGCACGTTGCACAGAAACTGGAGACCATTTTCACCCATTATTAAAGAGAAGGCATTGAACCGCTTCCTCTGAAAATGTAGAGCTCATTTAAAATTGGTTGCTTTCAACATTTCAAGCGAGGCTGCTTGATGTTAAACTAATTCCAGGAATAGTTTTAATGCATGTGTGGGACCATGTTGGAACACCATGTCGGAACACTCGTAGCTGTTTACTTCGGGTGAAGTTCAACACAATAGGAGTGGAGATGCTACCTCCAGTCTTGGTCCTGTCTGACTGTAAAGAGTGGCTTTACAATCCACTTTTATTAGTATTGATTTTGCAGCAAGGCGAAGACTTAGTACCCTTGCAACCAATGGGGAGGCATGTAGCTTGTAGCTTGCATGTTCTCCCTGAACATGAGTTCTAGTTACTCTGGCTTTCTTCCAAGCATGTTAGCATAATTAGCATCCCAACAGTGCACGGACGATGAAAGGGTGTGTACAACCCTAACCCTACCCTAATGTATTTTATTGGTCAAGATGTCAACCAACTTAAGTTTCTATGTTACTTCACAACTGATATTATTCAAATATTAGTGTAAGTGTCCATATTTTTTTATCCTGTATGTTTGACTCTTTTAAAGTTGTTGGCTATACACTTATTTCATCCTCAAAGAACAACTCCGAGTGTGTAAAAATTACATTTGCGCCCATAGCGAATGTATGTAAACTTATGACTGGTCAGTCTTATTTCCATGTCGCTCCCTACATCCAGCCCGTTGAAAGAGGGCTCACTGTTCATTGGGTGCGGTCAGTGGCCCCGAGTCGTTACCTGAGATGTGAACAAATACTTCACAGGACTGAGGCTGAACGCTGAGGCTATAGGTCTTTAAGGAAGCAGTAATGTACAGCAAGGATGATTTGTATCAAACCCGGTATGCATTCTGATGAAAATTTGACCCGACAGAATACTTTGGAAAGAATTCAGGTCAAAATTATATTTTTTTTTTTTTTCTTTCAAACTTATCTCTGGAATCAAATGTCAAAAGTTCCTTAGTAAGTAAATGTGATTTTTTTTTAAAACAAACATACAAAAAATGATTTGTGCATAAAGAGGCAACGTAAACTTCTGAAGAGAGCAACTTCTCAGGTCTATGAAGGAGGTAACTAGACAAACAAAATTAGAGTTGAAACAATTACCAGAATTAAACTGATTATTCCTGATTAATCAATTATTGAAATAATCATCAACTAGTTTAGTAATCGATTAATTGTTAACTGGACTATATAGACCCAAACAGGCCCTTTGATGAAAAGAAACACCATATTCAGAGCAGTAATTAAGTCAAATATGTCTTTGCAAAAACTCCTCACACGGTATAGTTTTACCTTCACCTGTTTTAGATTTATTAAAGGAATGCTGCAATATTCCATTTTAGGCAATAAAAAGTGTTTTCTTATTAAAAAGAATTTAATTATTAATTTAATGTATTTTTAACATTGTGGTTAAATGAAAAATATGTAGAATGTGCCATTTTTTAATCGACAGATTAATCGATTACTCAAATAATTGTTAGTTTCAGTCCAAAACAAAATGCAACAAAGGGAACTCAGACAACAAAGCAGGATGTTAGAACATATGCTGAGTCGGTAGAAAGTGTCCCGGCTGTATAACATGTTCAAATCTAACTCGAAAGCAAAAGAAAAAAAAAAAATTGGACTTTTTTGGATAGTTCTTTATAGGAAGTGTCAAAAAGTGAAGTCAGAGAAAAACTTTCAGCCACAAAGAGGACGTTGCAGCATTTCTGCTTTATCAGCAGAGTCCTGTCATGCCTGGGAAATCTCCACAGTGAGCATGGAGGGCCATAACATGCAAAGGTAGACATTATTTTGCTTTTCATCCAAAGAATCGTTGGTCAACATAAAATGAAGTTGAGTTTGCACTAAATTTCAACAAAATCTTTTCCCTTTAACGTCCATCTTTTACTATTAAAAGAATATGAAAATGTGGAACCTCTATGTTTATCCAGACAAATGAGGTTTTTGCATTTAGCGCCGTGTCTTCCACCCGAGTACACACACACACACGTGTCACTGAACTCCATGTTGCGATACGGTAAATCAAACACGTGGTGCTGTTGGGAAGCACTGATGGAGCCATTAGCAGTCATCAGCAACTCTGTGCACCAGATGACGGCCGGCTGGAGCTCCACCATCCGACTTATCAAGAACCTTCCTGACATCTCACACAGTAAACCAACGGCCACCTTTATCAACTCCAAACACCTCAAAGATGAAAGATGTTGCTTCATGGCCTAGCTACAAGCTTCTGTGTGTTGTATTAAGAACACGATGTGTTGCTTAACTGAGAAGTAGAGATTAGACGATGCGTGGTTGGTCCCCTTTATTTACTCTGCTACAACCCACTGTCCTCAAAAGTGACCTAAAAGTGACCAAATTACCCATCAGCCTGAACCTCAAGATCTCCACTCTGACCCACGGCGGTGGGAGAATCATGCTTTTGAGCCACAGTGGCAGGATTTCAGATTTGTAATTGTAAAATACTTTTGAAAACCATCCCTAATTTCCCTTCCACTTCACAATTTTACACGATACTGTGTTGGACGAAGCATTCCAATAAAACACGCTGAAGTTTTTGGTTGCAATGTGGAAAAGATTTCAAGGGGTGTGTATACTTTTGTGAGGTACTGTGCAGAGTTTTAATATTGCAGCTTACTTCTTCTGGAATAAAACAAATAATAAAAACATTATTTTAACTATATTTTTAAAATAATATTTTAGCTATAAAATATTATTTTATAATAAAAAAATGTAATTATAAAATCATTTAAAAAATTTATCAAAAAAGGAACACATATGTTCCTTTCTCTTTTTTTCTCCATTAAAAGAACATATGACAAAAAGAATCCCTAAAAGAGTAAAAAAAAAGAAAAAGAAAAAAAAGATTGTTAAAAAATTCTAATTAAAAAAGGAAGAATTTCTAAATGAGAGCAGGAGGACAACACTTTGTGGACCGAGTCAGAATCACAGCGCCTGTTTTGACGGTCAGTCAGCACCATGGACAGAAGCCCCTGCCGTCACTGTTTGACCTCTTGGGGCCCCAGAAATATCATCAAGCCGAGAGAAAACTCTGGAAAGCTCACAGGCTCACAGACTGTAAATGAGAATCAGCCTACGCAGCTAATTTAGGGCTATTTACATGAGCCATTGTGCATTTGTCATTCCTATACAAATGACCAAATAAACAAAAACTGAGGAAATATTGATGTAAAATATGATAATGAATGGGGAAGCTACGAAGCCCAAACACCAACTGGCTTCTTGGTTGTTGTTTTGGGGTTTTTTTTCCCCTGCGGAAGTTACTTAACATCATTTACTGCCTGGTTATGTAACTTTTCTATCTCAGTAAAGCCATTTAACATGATAAGATGCAACATGCTGAATCACGCTGCTTTATATGTCCTTTGATTGGATTATTGCTGCTCTTTTACTGTGTTTGAAGCAGTACTGCAGTATCCCCTTCTCTCTGTGTGCTCTGCAGCGTTTGGTCTCTTTAAATTCTAAATATAACCGAGTCTAAAGCTGATTACCTAAACGTCCCGGCTAATGAGACGTTCACTGTCCGCTCCTGGGCTCCGTCAGGCCTCCGTGTGTAAATGCAAGCTACATCAAAGTTATAAACAAACGCGCCACATTCGTCAGGGTTCTATTTAGCAGTTGCTTCTTATGTTTTGGGTAAACCTATAATGTCGTTCATATTGTAGGAGACACTAAAAACGTCGAAAGTTTGCTCAAGTGCGGTTGCTAATTAGAAAGCAAGACTTTGTTGTTCTGAAGGAACTCGCTGTTTGGGGGAAACTTCACCTTCTCAAGGTTTTCTAAAATCCAAAAGAAAATGATACGACAGACAAACGCAATATTTTCTTGCTCGTGGCGTAAGCTTAACATAAGTTGACGTTTTTCGTTCCGAGTACTAGAATCTCCCACAGCTCCTGAACTCAGCAGCTTACTTGCCGACGCTTGTTGTCGTTCAAAGAAACAAGCGGAAAACTCTCCAACGAACTCCCGCGGACACGCACCTTGTTGAGGTGGGGGTTTCTGGTGACATCGTAGCCCTTCTTTTTGGTGAACACGAACGTCTTCCTCTGGCCGTCGGATTTGTGCATCTCCGTTTCCACTGACTCTCGCCTGACCAGCCTGCGTGCCATGTCGTTGCCTCTTTAAATAGTCGCTCTGGTTGAACTGTTGTGAACTCAACAAGTGGATGCGCGCAGGTCCGGCCGCGTAGCTCTGGTCGCACGTCCGCCCCAGGGGGGTTTAAAACGAACAGGAGTCTCCTTATCAGTGGAGCGGTTCATTAAAGGTCAGGGTGTGAGCAAAGTGTCTGCCCGCGTGGGGTGACCCAACAGGAGCCTGTCTCTGGCACCAAATGGTCACACACACAACACCCTTGAATTGTTTGAATTACTTCAGCCCAGTGCAACAGTAACCTCATTTTAAAAATATATACACATTATTGTAATCAACAAGTGTACTGTATTGAAACCACATTCAATGTGGAACATTTGCTTTTCCATTCAAATTTGCAGCAGAGGTCATAAATTAACATGAAAGATGAGCTCGTGCCTTGCAAAAAAAATAAAAAAATAGAAAGAAAGAAAGGAAAAGTATCCCCACACCGCTAAATTGCTTACAATTTGTCACATGTCTGCCAGCAACTTCTATAAATCGTGGGGGATTTATGTAAAAAGTCATCACATAAGTCAAGTTTATTCTTATACCATATTTCAACAATTAGGCGGTTCAAAATGCTTTATACTACAACACAACAGCCAAGCAACAAATTATTCGTTTTGCCAAATCTCTTCATTAAAAATAATCATTATTAAATATACATCAAAGATGAATCAATGTTCCAGTTTTTCTTTTTTAATCAAACCCAACTCTAAACAAGTGTGTTTTTAGTCTTGGCATAAAAATATATACAATAAAGGAACTCAGTGTTTCGACTGTTTTGCAGTTCTCTGGAAGTTTGTTCCAGATTTGTGTAAACTGAGTGCTGCTTCTGCTTCTGCTTCTGACTAATATGTTGAGTCGTTTGTTTGCGACTCTGCGAGATGGACTCAAACCACATACTGTACATACCGTTATGAATTCATAATCTCACAAAATTGCAAATTGGAAGAAAAATGATTAATCATTTTAAAATTTACACTGTGTGGAACCACGTCCCTCAACAGTTACAGCTGCAAGTTCATTTTAAAAGGTATGAGTATTGCTATCCATTCTTTGCGAAGACAAAATTGGAAGTTTCTTCGCGAGATTTTCTTTTATTTGTCCCAATCTAACAGCTTAAAAGCGTCTCCACACCATGATGCGTCCACTTTATCCACACAACCTTTTCCCACGTGTTTATTCTGTCTCCTGTGCTTTTGTCACGGCGAACCGCAGATGTAGCTTCTCGTGGCTTTCTTTCAACAATGACTTTTCTTCGTGCAATTCTTCCGTACTGGTCAGGAAGAGCCGCTGCTTTTGTTTCTAAAACACAGAGTTTCAAAGATTGCGACACCGTAAGCCATAGCTGCGGCCAAGGACAGCCTGCAGCCTTCACACAGTCTCAGTAGGACGGTGTTGCAACACCGAGCCTGGCAATTTGGCATGAACAGAAATGTTACTGAACCCTCGGCCCACGTGTGTGGTGACGATCAGGTGACTTATGATTCGAACCTGCACGCTCTGCCGACATGGGAGCAGAGTCTCACATGGATTCAGCAGATAATGTGTTGAGGCTTTTTTTGCTCTCCGGCTACTCTTGATTATTTTCCCATCTTGATTATTTTCCCATCATTTACAGCCTCTAAAAACTTGCCTGACCGCCGGTTTGCGTACTGTTGAGAACTTGAACTTTGGACATTGCACGCTGGGGGTTTCACGTGTGTGCAGGGTGTGAAGAATCATTCCTATACAGCTACAATATCTGCAGGGTAGAAGGTGGAGACTCTGTTCTTATCCTAAGGGTTTATTTATTTATTTATTTATTTTATATATAAATTAGAAGATCCTGCATGTTGCTTGACAACAAAGTTTTTGCTATACTGTGTGGCAAAACATAAGATGGAAAGTTAAAGTTTTGTGTGTTTATTTTCTGAAATTTCCTCATATTTAAGAAATTAAAAACTAACTGGACAGGAGTGTGAATTTGATGGCTTTCAGAAAAGGAAATTATTCTGTATTTTTAAGGTTGTTCGCATACATTTAACACGATATCCAAATATTCAGCTGCAAATTAATGTTAGTGTGTGGGACAAACCAATGGTGACTTTTACAGACATGTCAAACCTCAATTGGCCCATACACTATGCCCAAACAATTTACCCCAAAAATAAATATATTGCTAAAGAATGTGCAAAAATGCTCTGACAGTACTTTATTTCACTAACATGCATATAAAGTTGGGATTGTGATTTTTTTTTTTTTTTTTTACTCAATCTGTCAATTTGAAGCTGCAAAGGAAATATTAAAATTCTCGATTTCAGAATATGATTCCGATACATATCTTTGCACTCTGCTGACAAGAATGAAAACAAGCAGGGATTCATTTTCTTGCTCTCAGGCAGCCCTGTATTAAAACCAGACAGCGCGCTGCAGAGCGGAACCAGGAGGCTGCTGTCTGCGAACACATTTCAGCGATGCACCCACACATTAAATTAAAAGCAAAAGGAAGAAATAAGAAAGACGGGTGTGATGCTGGTCCCTCGGAGACCAAGCCGTTTGAGGAAATTCCTGGTCGTCTCACATGGTTTCTGCATGAAGCGGCTCCTCTTGGCGGCGGGCTAACTCACAGACCGCTTTTTCCTCAAATCAGACTTCTTCTTCTGCCTAATGGATAAACCTGAATGGCCTCTGAGAAACCACTCTTGTTTCTCTGGGCTCTTATCGACTAGCCAAACACACCCTTTTTGGTGGGAACGTGGACTTTACAGGGACTTCTATAAGCATGCTCTCCCAAAATCTGTAACTACAGATTTCATTAAAATACTTGGTTTATTTGTTAGATTAAAAGTACCTTTTGAAAATTGACAACCGGTAAGCAGATATTACGCATACTTTTCATCAAGGCTACATTTCTGTGTTGACAATTTCTTTTTATTGGTCTGATGTAATATTCTAATTTTAAATGTCATGTTTTCATCAAGCATAAGTGGAAAATCATCAGAATTAACAGAAATAAAGTCCATCTGTAGTGCAGTTAATCTACATAATGTGTTTCACTCAGTGACAAAGTTCCAGAAATAAATGGATTTTTCAATAATATTCTAATTTATCGAATGGGTCTATGATGCACAAACATGTAGTCATGTAAACAGTAAATATTTATCGATCCAAAGGTTTTAGAAATCATGACATGATTTAAAGAGTTCACAGACTCATTTCCATCTTTTCAGCATATTGAAAAGCATGGCACATTGATACTGAAAAGCTAAAACGAAGCACATTAGAGGAAGTCACGCCTCAAAGCACACATCCACCATTTTGAATTTGTATTGTGTGAGGTGAAGGATGTACAGCGTCGAGACGGGGTTCACCACACACTTCACTGTGATGTTTAGTTTTAAGTTTTTCCGACATTTCAGGAACAGCTGAGCATCTGGGAATGAACTTACAATTCTTGATAGGCGTGCCCGGTCAGGCAGATGTTTATTAGGCAATTTCATCAGAAAGTAGGTCGGGCTGCTGTAAGTTGGAGCTACTCCAAGAACTCAGTTTGAATCTTTATCAGACTGAGCACTTTCATAGCACAGCATAGGATTAAGTTATGTTGTTCTCTGCAACTTTAGTTTCACTTTGTGTCTTGGAGTTGTCTTCAACAGGATCCAGGCTACGTCCACAAAGCAGGTCTTGATGCTCAATTTTGCTGATGTCTGATTTTTTTTTATTTTTATTTTGCCTACGCATTCATGCCACTAACCCGACTGCAGAGAGTCTTCTGCATGAACGGTTTATGACCCCAAAGTGACCTGCATTCACAGAAGAAGAACATTGACGTAACACTTCAGCGTGCTATTACAGAAGCGATAATAAACGGAGCCGTTCATGGATTGATTTTAAAGTTTATTCAGCAATGAGAGCCAACAGTGTTGTCACAAAATCATAAGAACACGAAGAAAGTGAATAAAAAGATTAATCACGACGGCCTTAACTTTGAAATCTGTTTGGATTGTAGAGCTAGAGTTATATGTAGATAAGTTGCCTTTTCTTTCTGGCAACTTTCCAGAAAGATAAGGCCATCAAAAAGCAAAGCAGATATTTACTAGTGTTATTTGTAAATAACAGATAACATTGTTATCTGTTAGAACACAGTTATAACAGTGTTATAACACTGTTATAATTGTGTTATAACTGTGTTATAACACAGTTATAACACATACACAAACTCTGTGTGTTGGTGTATGCTGTATTTAGCATACACCAACCCAAATGAACAACAAAAATATATATTGCACTTTGCATTCAAATTGTGGAAACAACGCTCACCGACTGACCAGCAGCCTGTGCACAACTTCAATGGCACCACGCTTTGGCAGGCCGTTTCTCTACAACAGCCAATGAAGGAATACATCTGAAATTATTTTAGAAGTGCAATTATTGCTGTCAGTCAGTCTTGGAAGGGTTTTGAGGCCACTCTCAAAATATTTGGAATCGATTGTTCTACAGCGGGGGAAGAAATACGCATGAATGGAAAACACCGAAAACAGACTCCAGTCTTTCCAAGAGCGGACGTCTCCGTCAGCCCCCCTCTCCTTAAACTGAAGAGTTCAGATTTCAGAGGCTGCGGTTAGCATGCTGCACAGTAAGATTATGAAAGTACATTTTGGAAAGTTGAGTACTGTTTTTGTTTTTTAAGGCTTTGCCGAGATAAAGCTTTTTTTTTCCTGTGTTGAAATAACCCGACACTGTGGCTCAGGCTTGTGAAGATGAGTTTAAGCAAAGCTGAAAATGTCCTTCACACAGATATTTGCTCATAACTCTCACAGTTAGACAAAAATAAAATCAAAACAAATGCAGCGTTTCAGCGTGATCCCCTCACAGCAACAGTCAGTCACGATGGGAGCGTGTCGTGTCATCGGATCGACTTTTACAAAGTAATCCAGAGGTAAATGTGAGATCAGCCGAGGTTCGGCTGGGTCACGCCAGAATGAACCCAGACACTGCAGCCATTTTGCAACAGAGTGGCTAAAAATAGACAATAATCAATACATTGCTACTAAGGTGATCTAAAGAAATCTGGGTGTTGCGAAAATATTCGTACTACTTACAAGACAAACCTCAGTGTATTTTGATGGGGCTTTATGTGTTGGAGCAAATTACACCAGTGCAAGATTTGTGTATTTGAACCAACCCCAATCAGTCTGACACTCCTAAATAAAATCAAGTTTAATTAAATGAGTTCAGAAGTCGCACAATTAGTGGAGTCCACGTGTGTATTTTAACTAGAGGCTACAAAACAACTACAGCTGAGGTTTTTACCTTCTGCCAGGGCGAGAGTGGTCCAGTAAAAGGCCACGTGGGAAGACATGAAAGTTGTCATTTTCCACACTTTCTCTATTTGAACTGACGTGAGCAATCTCTAGGGGTGCAAAGGTGGCGGCGGCAAAACCAGAAATACTCGCCCTCTTTCACATCTATGCGGCCACTTTGTATTTGGATGTCGAATAAAATCCAAGTAAGACGCATGAAGGTTTGTGGCTGCAATACAGCGAAACATTAAAAAGTTCAAAGGGTGCAACTAATTAAAAATGCTCTGTGAGCAAATATCTACAAACCTGCATCAGATTCAATCTGGGGTTCAGAAATCTCTCAAGTTTGAGGTCTTGCTATTGACAAGAAAATAAGCAACAAGGTGCGATATTTTTTCAAACGTAGTTTTTTGACATCATTAGAAAGTCTTATTCCTAATTTGAGTACTTTGTGACGTAAAAACATGACAAAATCAGCCACTGACAGTGCAGGAAACCAAGACTGCTGCAACTCTCGTGTCCTGAAGAATATTGAGATTGTACATAATTAATACAGTTCACCGATTCTTGTAATTTACATATAATCAAAGTTACAGTCTGATTAACAAGCTAAATGTAAGCCAGGAAAGATTTCTTTCTTTTAACTAAAACAAAGCGAAATTGGCAACAGCTCAGTGCTTGATACTGATCAGCGTGACCAGTCGAGGTGTTCCCACACACATCCCTCTCAATCAGCTTGTTTATCATGCTTTCTCGCCGTGTTTAAATAGGTAATCGGAACGATTAACTTCTGCCATGTGTTTCTGGGCGAAGGACGGGATGTTGTTTCTGAGCGTTTCAGGCCGGGGTCCAGCTGGCAGGAGGATGGCATGAGGAATGCATGAGAGTTTGGGACGCGCCATCAGCCCGCCACCTGGAGCTCATCACGGCGCAGAGCTGGAGCAATCCAAGAACTCCTCCACCCGGACGGGAAGTGTTTATTGTTAATCTGAAAGAGCAGAGTCTGGTTATGAAACTGTGATTATTATTATCAATACATTTTTAATTTCTCTATTTTTTGTTTTTTTTTCCCTTTTTTTTTGTTTTTTTGTTTTAGCTTGAGTTGAAAAATGCAGGAACAAGCAGAAGCCCCACCTAATCCTCAGCTCCAAGGAAACATCTTTTTTCACAATGTAAATATGACCATAAAAACTGTAGGAATCACAAGATGATGCATCTGAAATGAATAAGCAGTGGGATGGTTTTAAAGCGTGACTACTGTACAGACTATTTTAAAAATGCATTGGATGGAGTAAAACATTTTACAGATTAAAGGGGCAGTATTATATAAATTTTACTCTTTCTTTAAATAATGATGTAATGGATTGATTCCTCATCAAAAAAACACACCTAGAGTGTTTCCTTGATTCCTTCATCCATGACTGAGAAATCCCCATGGCAACCATTCAGCTGTTCAAAAAAGCCTGGGAGCACCTAGCTCCGCCTTCGAGGACGAAGCTCCTCCTCAGAGCCCTCCCGCGCCACTCCCCCACTCAGCTCCTTCAGACTAGCCAGCAGCATTTAGCAAACACCTAATGGAACTGAATATCTGCTGAGGTCATTATATGAGCTGCTTCTCAGTGGTAAAGGGTTAGTAGTGGAGTTGTGATGACTTCCTGAAGGTGGAGTTTTGGAACGAGCAGGAGTTTTTAAAGAGACAGAGGCCCAATTTCAAGGCATTAAATTACAAAGTTAAATTTCTATTCAGTCGTATTTCAAATATGGAGCATTTTTATATCAATTGAAAGTAGCATAGTTGCTTAATTGTGCTATAAAATTGCACTATGGTCTAGAAAATACATAATACTGCCCCTTTAAACCATCCTTTTGTGATAAATATCTTAAATCCAGACTACATTGTGATCAAGTAAATGTGATAGCAGCAACGCAGAGTCATGCAGCTAATCTTCTTAAGGCCTCTTAAGATTTTATGAGACCAGTTAAACCAGGTGTTCAGGAGACCTAACCACCTGTTAGGCCATGTTAATAACATATATGCAGCATCTCCAGGATGAAAATTCCTCAGTTTACACTTCACATCCATACATACCCAGCTGTCCCCACTTTCCCCCGACCCTGTGAGTATTTTCCCTATTATTTATCCCCTTGGGGATAGTCCTGGCCTGGAAGAGAAGCAGACAGCAGACAAAGGCAAATACAATTACCGAGAACGGATTCGCACACAAACACGTGTTTTTATTTTTCTCTTATTCTCTCATTCGCTGCACACTGACAGCAGCAAACTTCCTGCGCAGTAGCTGATGGTAATGGACTCACAAACAGGCTCATTAAAGGCAATTACAGCTAGCCTCTTTGGAGCTAGGAAACCATAGCTTGTGGCGGGATTGGGACATGTCAGTATAAACTGTGGAAAGATTGTTCTAATGACTCATTAGATTAAATTGAGATGTCACTTCACACAGAAGCTACAGCTTTAGCTGGCATTTATCTGGCTTGTTTTAAAGCCAGATAAATGCTTTATTAGCATTTAGCTAATTTAGCTAAATATTAGCTAAATTAGCTCAGGCTGTGCTATAGCGAGAGGATGTTGCATCACAAAGTGGAGGAAGTTGAACGTCAAGATTTTTTGAAGCCAGGTCCAAGAGTGGATCAATTTCAAAATGTCTGCTTTGAAAGATGACATTGTAGCTTCATCTCTGTCTCTCTCTCTGTCCCACAGGCGCCTCACTCTCGCAAATAACAGTGCGTTCCAGTTCTAGTCGAGTAGCAAAGACGAACTGGAACGGTGAGGCAAAGTCAGACTTCCTTCTGGGAGAGCGGGAGCAACTGCAACTACACACCAGTTACGACTCGCGAGGCCGACTGTGTGTTTCAACATGGCCGCTCCTCGCCTCAACAGTAGTAAGCTGTGGTGGAAATGTATTTATTTTACAAGACACGTGTAAGAGTGGGTCTAAGATCAATATTTCATGTATTTAGTCCGTATCCCTTGTTTTCTTGCTATTGTTCTTGCACAGCTGTTGCACATCTCACACGTTTCCAGTCCAGTGACCCTCACCACAGTGTTTATGCTTTTTCTCTCAGTCACCAGCGAATCAGCAGAGGCTCCATAACATCTCCATGATTTCCCCTCTATGTTGCCTCCAGTGTGGCTGGTGAGACTGTTTTTGTTTTGTTTTGTTTTTTTTCCCCCTTCATTTGCTTAATTGTAACCTTATTTGTTATTTTCCATCTGTACATTTTTCCCATTTCGGAGGGTGAAATATACCTTTTGGGTTTCTCGCGTCTTGTCACGCGATACACCTTTGATTCAAAATTATTTTCTGTATTAATTTTCTTTTTTCTTTATTTTTGTTTTTGTTTTTTGTTTTTTTTTACTTTTTATCTCCAGACATAAGTATTGACCATCATGTCAAACCAGCGCAGTGAGATTCAACCATTTGGGGCATCTGCACATTCTTTCATCTTTTATAATAAAATAGAAATAAAATACGGGTACAGGACAAAATACGTACGCAAATTTTCAACCATTTTTTTGTAGGTAAAGAAAGAAAAAAAAAAGCTGCCGCTTTGGAGGAGATAATATAAAATAAATCGTAAAAACTCCTGAATGAAACATTAACTCTTGTTTGAACTCTCCACAGAGTAAATGCACAGACCGGCATTGGGCCTGTGTTGCACCTTCAGCTGAAGCGGAGGAAGTGGGTGGATGTTTTTGCTTGGCTCCTGGGGGACACTCAAAGCCGGCAAGCCATACTTCCAAATGTACATGACTGCTCTCACTCCTTTAAGATCTCTGCTTCTCCTTTGAGTCCACGCACGACCTTCCACCCCCACTACCGAAAATCAATGGGCCCTTTCACTGATTGCCCCTCACAATGACCCCCTGTTGAGTCCAGAGTTATGGAGGGAGCTGGAAGAAGAAACAATTTCATTCTGTAACTTATCTGTCGAGCAGCACGTTGGAGACATAAAGTAATAATAACAAGATGGAACTTTATAGTTCCAAAGCAGTATGTCACTTTCACAATTTTTAATTTTTTTTTTTATATTGTTGAAACTGTCACTATGTCGTGACAGTATGAAATGAGATGGATAATCTGTGGGGGGGGAAAAATGGAGTTCCTCTGCCATCTCCCAGTGCAATTAGAAACAACCAATCAGAGCCGGGGTGGGGGGGAGGCTGTTAGCGCTGTTAATCAACCGCATGTACGTGAGACGGAATAAAACGTAATTAAATTTCAATTTTATTTTTTAAAACAAAAACACATTAAAAAAAAAAGTGCTCAAGATTTAACATTTAAATGTCGACTGCATGTATAAAGTGTGTTTGTAAGCAAAACAAGCAGATTCTTCATTTTTACAATGCCAATGCTATTCATTTGGTCTTTGGAGGATATTACCTTATAAAATATTACCCTATAAAATTACCTTACAAAGGCAGTAAATATTTTTCCCCTGAAAAGTGAGACTATCATCTTTTCTTTATTATTAATTTTGAAAAGTTAAATGAATTGTGTTTAATTTTGGCAATAGTATCATTTTTAAACTGCATGCAGCTCAATTTTATAGATAACATCCCTCCAGCTAATAAGGCCTCATCCACAGAGCCAAGGGAACAAAACAAAATCGTTTTGTGCGTTCTTTCCTCCTTCTTTCTCCGGACAGCATGTTGGAAAATGATCACACCTCTTCCAGCCAGATCCCCTCGATGAGTCCTTCAGAGATAAATATCCCTTCTTTTTTTTTTCTTTTCTTGTTTGTCTCCGTGTGTCTAAACAGCTTCGCCTCAAGTGGGAACACACTGCAGATCTGTTTCCTCAGCTCAACAACAGCAGCGAATCGGAGGCTCTGCTTTGCTTCCTGCTGCCAGGTGCTCCTCGCTGGCGTGATGAAACGTCTGCTGTATAATCTGCAAAATATATGTTTGGTGCGGAGGCTCCGGCTCAGCACAGGAAACAGATTTGCCATCAGCCGACGCTAAGTGCAAATGTTTGTTTGAAGAGCGCCTCCGAAATGGTCTGACCGCATTTTCACGGTGACGAGAGACGGAGCCGACGTTTCTCCTTGGCTTGTTGTATGTTTTCAATCAGATTCTTAAAGCTGGAGTATGTGACTTTAATTTATTTTTTTTTAATGTTGGGTTTTTTTCTTACAAATTTGTTGAAACTGTTACTATGTCGTGACAGTATGATATGAGCCAGATAATCTGAGGAAAAATCTAACTCCTCTGCTTTCTCCTAGCACTAACCAGCAACAACTAACCAGAACCAAGAAGCGTCTTAGCGCTGCCAATCAAGTCACTGTGCGTGCTGCTCAGCCCACTCCTCGCTGCTCCTCTTAATCTCTGCTACAACAGAGCTTCTCCCTGTCAGCAGAGCCTGTCGTGAATGCTAATGCTAGTTAGCATAGCCCCCTGTGACTGCAGATAAATCGTCTTCCTGTAACAATGAGCTGTTTTTACACCATTAGCGCATTTAGCAGCACGTTCACGAGATTGATTGTCAGTGCCAGGGCCCTCCTCCTGGCTCTGATTGGTTGTTTTTGGATAGAAATGCATTTCCTCAGTCAGCAATCGCAGCTCAGGGAATAGGTGGAGGAGATCGATCTTTTCAGAGATTAGCTGCCTCATTTTGTGGTTGCATGGTGACAGTTTTAATTTAAAAAAAAGTTACATACTGCAGCTTTAAAGAGGCTCTAAAACTATCAGGCTGAGCAAAAAGGAGAAAATATTTCCTCACCAGAAAAATTTGTAATGAATTTAAATGCATTTAAAACTCCATGCTGAAGCAGTCGGTACTGAAACGTTGGTCTGTTTGTGTTGCAGACACATAGGACGGCCTTTGTGTGTCACAGAGAGGTCAGTGAAGGAGCACTCCTATATTTAGGTCCCTGTTCAGGGAAGAAAGAAGACTCAGATCCTAAATGTCAATCCCTGCGTGTGATTGGAGGCTGCCGCGCTAACCATCACTGTACAGGAGCAAAAATTATAACCCCATCAATCACCCCTGGAAACCTCAAGCGTTCAAATAGCATTCCCAGCTATCCAACGTGCAACAGGCGCTCTGTTTGTTCCCTGCGGGCTGAAGGAGAGACCGGGATTAACGAACTCTGCGCTGGGCGTCTCAGGGTTGCGACGTGTAAAGATATTTTGTGTTTTTATTGCAAGAAGAAACGAAATGGCGGACAGCGAGAACACGAAGCGACGCGAGAAGGATTCATGTAGTGCTTTGAAAATGGATTGGTACTCCTGGAGGGGTTTTTTTCCACAATTTTTTGCAGTTACAACCTCAACCTTCAGTGATTTTTGCTGTTTTTATTCAAAATTTTGTCTCCCCGCCCCCCAAAAAATGAAAAATCTAGTTGTTACGTCAAAATACGCTGATTCAACATATGTAGAACCAACTGCTCCTGTAGTCAAAGTTGCAGGGGTTTCAGGGCAGGTCTCAATTTGTTTATTCACTAATGAGCTCCGACATTTATCATTTATGCTGAGATTAATAATAATAATGCACTGGTCCTTATTGAGCCTGTGGGTTCAGTTTCTTCCAGTTTAGACGTTTGCTTCGTACAAGACATCTGAATCGAATACATGGGTTGACACCGGGTCCGTGCAGAACTTGGTGCCATTTTGAATACCTAAAACAGCCATTGAGAATTGGAGTTGGAAACCCCTGGTCTGTTCCACGAAACTCTGGTTAAATACATTGACATTTGTGTCAAAATGACAAAAGGTTTGATGTGTGAAAGGACTTCTCCAAAGGAGCTTAGAGAACGGAGGCACAAATCCAAAGCTAAATTAAAAATGTACATATCTGAAATGTTTTCAACAAAATTCAGACAGACTGGTACAAACGTGGCTAACTTTGTCAGACTGACAGTTCTTTTGGCCCGAGTCTCAAATGAAAATCTCTGCTCTCCTTAAAGCTCTTAACCAGAGATAAAACACGGACGGCATGCCAAATTCTGCAATGACATCACTGTTGAACAATTTGTGAACAAGAGCTGACTTATAATCTTCTTTGTGTTCTTAAAGTGAAAAGGCCACGCACAAGAGACAAGAGACTCTCCTGTCAAATCAGTTGCATGCTCAGAGTTTCAAATGGGTTTTTTAATATTTGTGTTGTAAAGAATTACTCAGCGAAAACTGAATCTGGTTTCCAGAACCCCAGCTTTCACGTGACCGCGCTTCTGGAGACATCACACATTCTGCAAGAGCAAAAATATTTGCATTAGAAGTTAGAACAGAGCAGAGGCGATGGGAAAGTTTGGCAACAATGAGACACATGGAAGCATTTTGTGGAGAGAAAATAGGTGCCCTGGAATGGCCAGATTTTTATTGACAAAGGTCTTCAGCGATTATTTTGAGCCGGGCTGTTGTAAAACCCATTTTCTGCACCCGATATTTCAATAAGCAGGAAGCGCATCTGAGGCAGCGTCGACATTATTCCCGGAGAAAGACGTACGATAACAAACTGGATGCTTTGCAGTGAAAAAAAAAAAAAAAATGAAAAAGAAAAATCCCCTCTGGACTCTGCCAAAGTTTATATAACCAGATAAACATTTTAACAATTTTTAAAAGGCTTTTGAGCCACAATAGAGAGCTTTATTTAATAGTGTTGGGGAGCCTGGGCGAGGGGGGGTGGATGCAGAAAATGTTACCTAGCATTAGATATTAGCATTGAGATATCTAATGCAAATATCTCAGTGCACTTTAGTGAACTTAAAATGAGAAAGGTTAACTTACCAGTAACTTTTAAGTAAGATTTATGATCTTGTTTCAAGTCAATAAATCCTTATTATTAATGAAAAATGACTTGTTCCTTTGGCAGATTTTTTTTTTTTTTTTGAGCTTATAACAAGACATTTCCCACATTTTACAAGTGAAATAGTCTGCCAGTTTTCATCAAAACAAGCTCCTAAATCTTGCTGAAAAGTTTCTTGAAAGTTATTTTAGACTTTTCCCCCAGTGTACAAAGATATTTACACTGGAAACGAGCTTTTGCAGTGCCATGCCAGTAACTGAACCAATGAACTGTACTGACTGCTGTGACTTCTATATTTGGTATTTGCCTGCTCTACCAGAGAGCCATGTGGCACCAGGGTAGCGACGACTGACTGCTGAGCGCGCACGGAAACTAATTAACTAAAGCCGGCTAATTGGCTCAATTTGCGTGCCTCTTGTGATGTCATTTGAACCGAACACGAACAAAGCAGGCTAGCAGTTTGTTATTTTTATGTCGACCCAGCCATTTTTTTTATTACTTTTTTTTATTATTATTGTGGGCGTACATTTGTCAGTGAATGAAAAAAAAACAGCAGAGAGCATCTTAGGAGCCCTCCGACATGTCTTCACAAGTCCATCTCTCAGCAGGACTGTGGCTGCCTGTTCACTTGCCGCATTAGCTTGAAAAGCTCACGTGACCCTCAGTCCGCCTTTCATCACATACAGTCCTGTCTCTCAAAGCCGGTACGGTACAGCCAGTTCACTCAAATATTTACTGTACAAAAAAAAAAAAAATTGGTGACGAAGTGAACGTAGAGCTGAGCGGGACCTTTAACCAACTGTCTTGTTGCTGTTTATAGAGTATCTGACCCGTGTTTATTATGCGGACCGTGTTAACACCGCTGCGAGGCCGAGAGCGGATCCGTCAGATCAATGGCCGCCTGTTTGGCACACGTCGGTATTGAGAGATTCATTCAGCTGTCAAAATAAAGCAAGAGGAGTTAAACTGTGGGTCGGTGGAGTCGGGGCGGATTAGTGAGGTGTGGAGATATTTATGAAAAAGAGAGATAGATAGAGAGAGAGAGAGAGAGAGAGAGAGAGAGCACTCAGAGTCACTCTTACGGTGGAGGAAAATATTTGGTGCACCTTGAATTTGCCTAAAACGAGTCGTATGATGACGTATGGATCTGAAAACTGTGTCAGTAGACCTCTCTGTTTGCTCTTTTGCTCCAAATCAACTAATAAGAGTTTGTAAATTACACTTAAAAACTTCTGGGTCAAAAGAAAAAAAAAAAAAAAAAAAAGAAACTTTTGCTAATGTAGATCTCTGTCGAATTTGTACCGATTCAGTCCTGGATAGATTTAACACTACAGAGTGACTGAAACAGCATGTTGAGTTAAGTTCTGGGTCAAAGTGAACAGATTAACTTTTACCGGCTTGGAGGAGGCAGTGGCCCACGACCTCACCTCGCCCGGTCCACATAGCGAGAGTCTAAACCCGTCGACCGACTTTCAGAACTTTTACGACAATAAAAATAAATAAAATCTTAGGTGGAACAGGTCTGGATGTGGTGTGAGGCCACGTGACAGGAGCGATGCACCACACACTAAACCCGAGTTTCACTCACTAACTAACATTCAGAAGGCGGATGGAAAATCTCGCGAAACATTTCAAGACGACAGTGGAGTATTAGAGGACGTTATTTTGCTGGCTGCTCTCGCGCCCCGCAGCCAAACTAAATGCTGCAGATCCCCGTTGTCTTCCAATCCACAGGTGGTCGACCCAAACTCTGTTTGATGTGACTGAATGTGACGCCGTGTCAGACACCCCTGTTTGTGATTTGCCGATATATCGTAAACCGATCCTCCATTTGGGAAAGGGAGGAACTTTGTGTCACCATATTTATTAGCTGTAATTCCTGCAAATAAATGAGAAATTTTGCATCCTGCATGCAGGTTGTGCGTGGGTTCTCCCTCTGCAGAGATATTTTTTAAACAGTCAAGGACTGCATGTCATGTTCCGTGTTTTTCTGTTGTGTTTGTTTGAGTTTTCCTGTGTCCTGAGTCTCCTCGTTGTCCTGTCTTCCCCTTGATTACTCCCAGGTGTGTCTCATTCCCCTGATTAGCCTCTGTGTATTTAGTCCCTCCTGTGTCCTTTGTTCCTCGTCGGGTCCTTGTCGTTTGCTATTGGCGTTTGTCGTCTATGGTGATTGTCTCTGTTGCATCCCGCCTGTGTGACCAGTGCTACCGGTGTGAGCCCTGGCTTCCGCTCAGCCGTGCTGCCTGGCTGCGGACTCTGTCTACTGTGTGTTCCTGGACTTATTTGTTATTAAAATCCCACCACTCACCTTACTTGGGTCTCAAGCGTCTGCCTGACCGCCACCAACCAACACCAAATCCGTGACACTGCATGGTAGCTAATTTGGGATTAGCGCTCTGATGTTGGGATCCAGGGGTAATAAGGAGGCACTAATAGGGGTTGGAATTGGAACAGTAAAAAGTCGTTTGTGCGCAGACCCTCTCCAATTCAACAAACTGGGTCAGAATATTTGGCCAGATCTACCCGATTTCTGTCCCAACAGCCAAGAAGCTTCTAGAGTCGACCTGAACCAACAGGCCTCAACGATGTCAAAGGAGAACCTTCAAAAGGAAGCAGAACGGGATGATACGAGTCGAATTTGACTCATGTCAACTGAGTTTCTTTATGCAGCTTTCTGATAAACTCCTTGCCAGCTTTAACTGACGACGATTCCAAAAAGTCAGAGATTTTGACATTTTTACAGCCATCTTCAGCCTAAATGACTTCAGCCCTGTGATCTCGGTGTTCTTTGTTTTAGCACTTCGTTCCCCGTCACATAAATCAGCCGGCACATGCCGCCTGTAAATCCTCTCCATGATTAACTGTTCACTTCAAGGAAAAGTCTGCCACAGCTAATTCAGACATTTGTTTTGCCACATGCAGCAAGAGCTTTGCGAGGTTCTCAGCGCTGCGACGGGCGAACGACTTGGCACCGCAGTTCTGTATGCGGGCTGGGCACGAGGGCGAGAAGAGTTGTAAAGCGTGTATTAGAAAGTTTCTTGAGTAGGAAAGAAAAATACAGTTTGGAAAACACGGAGAAACAGCTGTTGGAAAGGCGGCCAATGGTTGACGGAGGTCGAGTTCAGCTTGGGTTATGCTTCATAATGCAACTTAAAGGAGGTGGGCGGTCGACAATGTAGTTCGCTCCTTTGTGGAATTTGATACAAGCTGTGAAATGTCCAACTCTGCAAACCTCAGGGTCTAGTTAAAGCATCCAAACCTGGAAGTTTTAACTATTTTGTCCAATTTTCTAAGAATTCTGCAGGCTTAGAACAGACATAAATAGCAGTATTTTCATGATACATGGTCTTCAAATTTTTCTTTAAAAAAAAAAAAAAAATCTAAAAATGTGTGGCTTGCATTTGGTCCCCTCACAGCAAACACGTGGAAAGGCGTGCACCGAGTCAGGAAAGATCAAAATGGAGCACGGCGCGTGACAAGGAACACCATAAGAAGAAAGCTGAATAAAAATAAAACGGGCAGAAAGACATGGGGAAACACTCAGCAATTCAGATTCACCTCAAGCGTCTCTGGCAGGCACTTACTTGCGTGTGTTTTCATTGGCCAGTGACTCAGTTCTTCTAAAAAATAAAGGCATGTTGCATCAGCAACGAGCAGCAACACGGACCACACCCATGCAGGAAGAAGACGTGAGCACGCACACACCGATCGCCACCCAAGTGGACGCGAATGTGGGGGTCCGTCACTGAAATGACGGTCAGGTGCGCTGACCACCCTGAGACTCCATCAGTCACGCAGCGGAGGGAGCAGGTGTCAGTGTAGGAGTGGCGGACGGAGAGATCAGCCTCAGGCTCCAAACGGGGCCAGATGTGTGTCAGGCCTCCCCATCTCTTACACTGGACTCTTGCAGGTTCACTGAGACTTCGGCTGCTTGCCGTGTTGTCCTTCTTGCCAAAGATCCGGCTGGCTTCTGTTCTTCAGGCCTGGACCCTTGTGATGAAAGCACAAAACAAGGCTGCAGGTTCACCTGACGAGTTCTCACATCGACCATAGACCTGCGCAGTTTGATGTTTTGAAAATAAATTTGCCTAATGGAAGCAGGGCAACTTTGAAAAAGTTCTGTTTTTTTTTTTAATAAACAGTTTTGGCGCTAGGACGAGGTGGGGTTTTGTTTTGTTTTTTGGCCATTTTGAAATCGGTAGATTTTGCAAAACTGCAATGGAAACAATTTTTTGGCAACACACAAGTCACATGATCAACAACCAGATGTGGCTTCTGGCGCAAACCACGAAGAAGACGATCGGAAGCGGCGCTCATTATGTCAACAAACCTATCCACGTGTGATTCTAATCGCATTTAGATTGAATAGAAACACCGCAATTTTCACAATATTAGTGAAATTGTGACAAAGCCTTCTCCGCATTGGTAATGAGTTAATGTCTGTCAGCCAGAAGAGTGGAATTAATTGGCTCCATGCAGTCCGCTGTGTGTAAACCTTTTAGTATTATTTAGCATTATGTGTTTTCCAGGCACATGCTGCAATTACGTAGCACATTCAAGTAACTATGTTAACTTCAGTTGTTATAAAAAAGCTAAATTTACCATATTGATTAAAAGAGATTTGAAATTTAACGTCTTGAAATTGGCCCTCTCTCTTTAACAACACCTGCTGTTTCTGAAACTCTGCCTTCAGAGAGTCGTCACAGCATCACTAACCCTCTACCTGCAGTTTGATCAGCGCTGGACTGTGAAGTAGCTTGTGTAATAAGCTGAGCAGATGCACAGTTCCACCAGGCATTTGCTAATTGCTGCTGGCTAGTCTGAAGGAGCTTTGTCCACTCAGGTGTTTTGCACAGCGGAATCGTTGCCACGGGAGATGAAAGGATTTCTCAAACATACGTGAAAGAATCAAAGCAACACTCCAGGGATGCAAACAAGAGACCGGTTTCAATTTCCGAAAAGTCGTAGGGTTGGCTTCCTGCTGTCTCATGTAGGTGTACCCCTGAGCAAGGCACTTAACCCCATGTTGTACGTACATGCGCGCGTTGATGCGTGTCATTGGGTGAATGCGGAGATGGGTAGTAACTAACCACATTTACTCTGTTACATTTACTTGTGTAACTTTTTCTTAGGGGTTGGGGATATTACAAGTTGTATGTTTTACTTTTTCTTGAGTAATTTTATGATGACGTATTGCTGCTCTTACATCTGCAGTTTTTGTTAGTTTTTTTTTTTGTAACGATGTTAAATGGATTATTTTCCTTCTGATCTCTAAATATACCAACATTTTCACATAACTTTTATATTTTGGTCTTAAATTTTGGTCTTTATTATCACACGACTGATCTTTTGATCAGTTACTACTCACTAAAGTCATTTCTTGGGCAGCTTTTACTTTTACTGGAGTTGCTGTACCCAACAAATAAAAACAACTTCAACATATTTTTGAGTGCCACACAATGTTGTCCTTTTGAGACCCCAAAGGACAACTTTGGCACTTGAGCGCAACTTTTGGGTCCTCTCCCCTCCTCTGGGTGAATGCGGACCAACTGTGAAGCCTCGTTTCCTCACAATGCATCAGTGATTTCAAACTGCAGGATCTGAACAGAACACTACCTTCACCCTCAGTGCTCTCTTTGGTGAGGTCCAAAAACTCTTGCCCCACCCACAAGTGAATAACTTTTGTCAAGGGGAGAAAAAAAAAAAGAAAAAAAAAAAGGTTCCTTTCATATCTTCTTTTCCTCTCCTCCTCCTTCTCTCTCTCTCTCTCTCTCCCTCTCTCTCTGTCCCTCCCTCCCTCCTCAGCATCAAGTGCAGCCTGAGCGCAGCGTCCCGGCCGCGACTTTTTCCCCCCTCAGACTCTGTGAAGGAGGCAATGAGCGGGCAGCCGTGGCCCTGCTGATGACAGCGCGCCTGGGGGATGCAGTGACCGCCGACTGTTCGCCACCGGGATCATATCTGTGCGCGTCCGAGGACAACAAACCAAACACCGCGGATCTGGCGTAATCCATCAATCGGATGCGAGCAGGTAGGGACGCCTGCACGGTTTCCTGCTGCAGATAGAGAGAAAGAAAGAAAAAAAATTAACCCAGGAGTTTCTTTTTTTTTTTTTCCTTTTGATTTTTTTTTTTTGAAGACTTTTTTTTTCTTCCTCTTTAAAAAAAGAGACATTTTTAAAAATATATATTATTTTTTTTATTCACCTCTGATTCCGTAAAGTTATTTTGGATTCTTACATCACAAAAAGTAGGGAACTTGTCCAGATTTCCCCACCTTTCATCATTTTTCATCATGTGGTGCGTTCATGGAACTAAAAGACGCGACGGTTTTATGTGAACACGCTGGAATAACTTGCATTCATCCCAGTGGTGCAGATGTCGATCAGCGGTTGTCTGAAGGATATACTACAAAAATATATGTATATTACATGAAACTGATTATTATTTACGTTGGAAATTTAAACGACACTAACAATGGCTTCATTCAGAAAGATTTTGCCAAATAGAAAATAATACATTTTTTTTTTCTTCCTCATATGTTTATTGTCTTTCGAACTTTATATGGGTTTTAAAAAAAAGTCGGAAAATATGTCGAAATTGGTTCTCACTAATTTTACTTTAAAGAAAAAATAAAAGTGTGTGAAGTGAAGAAAAGACCTGCACGCACAAGATTGAGCCTTAGAACGCCACCTGTCGGCCACTTTGTTTTCCACAAGGAGGATGAAGAGGGCACAGCCTCGTCATCCTCCTTAGCTGAGTGCAGTGGAAAAAAAAAAAAGAGTTCGGTCGAAAATCAGCCTATTCGAAGACCAAAAAGCCATCATGGCAGAGTATCAGTTTCCACTGATTAAGGGGGAACGGCTCTCTCTCTCTCTCTCTCTCTCTCTGTCTCTCTCTCTCTCTCTCGTCTCTCTCTCTGTCTCTGTCTCTCTGAATTTGGCAGCGGGAATGTGAGGCTGAGCAGAAACTAAAAAAAAAAAAAAGTCTTTTTTTTTTTTTTTTGCTCTTTCATTTATTGAAAGTGTTTTACGGCTCTTTGCGGCCATGTATTTTATTACCAGTCTGTTGTATGCTGGTTAGATTTCAGCCGCTGGCTGTGTTTTATAGGAGGCTGTGGGGTGCAGCCAGGCCTCAAAAATGTCCCGATTACAAGTCAGAGTCGGTTGGAGGAGACGTCACAGTCACCTTGGAATATAAAACAATAAAATACAAAAAAAAAAAGAAAAAAAGTTCTGAGAAGAAAAGGGGAAGCATGCATGTGGAATATGTGCAGGAGGTCAGAGGTGACCTGAGGTCGAGGGCAACTTTTTCTTTTTGTCCGTATCTGGTCTGGTGAGCTTGAACACACCAGTAGCAAAGAAAACCTAAAAATATCACAAACATCTCATAAAAGTTCTATTTTAATGCTACTTTAAGATGCTGAGATGCTTGTAGGTGGTGATGGATGGAAAGATGAAATTTTCCTGGGAACCTTTTTTTTTTTTTTTTGGTAACTACACAAGTATCAATTTGAGACCGAATTCATTTTCCCCCCTTAAATGTTCATTTTGAACTGATTTGTGGGGCAGACGTGGGCATTTCACAACCAGAGCCGTAAATCCTCCTCCATCCAAATAACTTTCTTTTCCAGAGTCTGAAATCGGCAGGCTGACTTCACAGCCGACAAATTTCATTAGTTCAGCGACTGTCTGTCAAATCCATTACAACACACATGTCCATACCACTCGGGGAGTGGTTGACACTCGTGGGTATACGAGTCAGCAGACACCATCGGTCTTCATAGTCTCTTGGTGTTTGAGGTCATTTGTGCACATGGAGGGCCGCATTGTGAAGCTGCAGGAAACCAGATATGGTCATTAGTGGAGGAGTAGGTGTCTCAGCTCGTTTAAAGACTCTCTGTCCAGAGTCTTCTCACTGCCCTCCAGCTATAATCTGAAGGGGCAGAAAGCTTTTAACCACACAGCTAATGCTAATCCAGCAGATCTGGATTTAAGCTGCGAAAACTCTACAAAAATATAAAACCCAAACGCTACTGACTTCTGTATAAAAATGAGGGCGCCAACCACCTCAGATGGCTTTAACACATTCAAGTGTGACGCGCGCACACGCACACACGCGCACACACACACACACACCCCTGACCTGCTCGGTCACCGTTGAACCCTGGAGCTGCAGTGCCTCCCTGTGGCCCTGAATGGAATTGGCTGCGTTTCTTTTTAGTCATTGAATCTCAAGTCAGGTTTTAAAGAAATTCGGGAATCACTAAAACACAAGTGATTCAGTAAGTATACACATACTCACATGTTGTTGCAGAAGACAAAGTGGCAACACTTTAAGGGGTTAAACAAACACTGTTCATATAAATGACAATGATGTTCCTCAAATAATATTTTCTCTTATGGTGTTATGATAAGATGGTAGCATTCCACGTCAAAATAGGACCAATCTGGACTGGTTGTTAGTGAAAATGCAGAACTTTTTAGTAAAGTCTATCATAAAAAAATTGTAAGTATACCCTTCGAGCTCATATGTTTGAGCAAAAGTGCTGCATTCACCAAAGTAAAAATAAATCTATACCAAACGTGTGTGCAGAAGTTCACTTTAATGGATTTGGTTGCATAAGATATCTGAAATGCCACAATGTTACAGTGGCCCCGAACTCTGTGAGTCAAAAGTCGGTTCTTGTCGGTGCCTGTGATTGTCAGAAGTGTTAATGTGTGTAAATTAATGTCTTCTTCTCTGGTTCTCTACGTTTCAGAGCCAGGCCCAACTTAACTATGGGCCCCATACCACTTTGCGTCCTGCTTCCAGTGGCGGTGCTGACTGCGGTGGTGGCTGCAACTGCTGAGGAAAACACAATTGACGACCAATACACCTGGCCCCACTGGAAGGTGCCACTGGTAAGGAAAAGACGCACTGTGCCCCTCAGCAGCCCCAGCTTTGCAGCTCACCCTCAACCGAAGCTGAGTGGCACCTGTGGGATCGAGTGCCAGCGCCACATCCCCTCGCCTTCCCTGAATGATTTGGAGCAGTTCCTATCCTACGAGACGGTCTACGAGAATGGCACACGCACGTTTACCTCCGTTTCTGTGCATGGCCTCAATGAAGTCACTGTCTGGTCAAGAAACACTTCATCAAGGTCCCGTCACAAGCGAGAAGTGTACGGCACAGATACTCGCTTCACCATCGCTGACAAGCAGTACTCCACCAAATATCCCTTCTCCACCTCGGTGAAGATATCTACAGGGTGCTCTGGGGTGCTGGTGTCACCCAAACACGTGCTGACAGCTGCACACTGCATCCACGACGGAAAGGATTATCTAGACGGAGTTCAGAAGTTGCGTGTTGGCATTCTGAAAGAGAAGAGCAGACGAGGAAAGGGAGGCAGAGGGAAGGGAGGGAAAGAAAGGGGCAAAAGAAGAAAAGGAGACAAAGGTAAAGAGGAAGGACTGGAAATGGAGGAAAAGGGCGGGAGAGGAAGAGGAAGAGGAAAAGGCAAGAAGATCCGGAGTCGTCGAAGTGTTGACTCTGGCAAACCTTCTTTCAAGTGGACCAGAGTCAAAAAGACCCAGGTTCCTAAGGGTTGGTTTAAAGGTGTGTCAGATGGACTGGCTGCGGATTACGACTACGCCATTCTCGAGCTGAAGAGAGCCCCAAAAGTCAATCACATGGATCTAGGTGTTATACCTTCCGTTAAGAAGCTCCCTGCCGGTAGGATCCACTTTTCCGGCTTTGACGATGACCGACCCGGTGACTTGGTGTACCGGTTCTGCTCTGTGTCTGAGGAATCCAATGACTTGTTGTATCAGTACTGCGACGCCAAACCTGGCTCCAGCGGCTCGGGAGTTTACATCCGCCTCAAAGAGCCGGGCAAGAAGAAGTGGAAGAGAAAGATCATTGGGGTTTTCTCTGGTCACCAGTGGGTTGACGTCAATGGGGACGGAATGCAGCAGGATTACAATGTGGCCGTGAGGATTACGCCGCTCAAGTACGCGCAGATCTGCTACTGGGTCCATGGGGACTCGAGTGAGTGTCAGGTAGCCTGAAACAACATGGAAACTCCCCACTTTTCTGCTTCTTACCAATCATCTCACACCATAGTTCCTCCTTACAGACTTCACCTACCTTGACACATCACCTTGTTTCACCAAATAGGAACGAGGCAACTTCTTCCCCTTCCCGTCTTTCACCTTGTGTGCCTCCTTATGACTCTGCTACAGTGATTCAGGTGAAGAAGTGGCAACAATAGGAACTCATCAATGCATCAAGGGAACTGTGGCTTGTCAGTTGTCTTTATTTATTTGTTTGAAATATAGATGGGGAAAGAAACCCCTTTTAAGTATTTTAAGTCTTCTTTGACAGTTTTCAAAATAAACTGACCTCTATGGTCGTAGTACAATAAATGGTTTATAGTGTAAATCACAAATACCTGCAAGGTGTTATTATTAAAGAAAAGGCTTCTCCACCACTGTAAGCAGAAAACGTGGCAATTGGCAATAACAGGACGCCCAAAAACCAACTTAAATACTTTAAAAAAGAACGGTATGACGATTCAGAGAAAACAAAAAGGAAAAATTAATAAGCTGATAATTCTGATTTGTGTATATCTCGAACATTGTATTAGATGTTTTGTGTTTTACGCTTATCTTTTAATGAGTGTTTTTCTCCTTCTGAATGCCCTTTAGGAGATGTTTTTGTATGATTTGTGTCTCATCCTCTTTCATCCGTTCTTGCAGTACAGTGAAATGTGGTTTCATTGTTGTGCACATAACTATAACAGAGAATGACGTGGTGCTAATTTATGGGACTGTAACCTTTTTGTTTCTGTTCCGGAACGACTTAGAAAATATTTTTGGTGGCCTAGTACTGTAACTTTGAGCTTAAGGTGAGGCTACATGTTTGCGTTACATTAAGACTGAACCATTCAACAATTTTACTTGAGCTGTTTTTATTTCTCTATTTTAAGGGTAACAGATTTTTTTTTTTTAAAGTCACTTTGTTTTTATAGACGTAGTTTAAGATTAAATGTAATATTTCTGACTTGTTCCTGTTGCTTTTTACTCCAAGGAAATGCAAGACTATCCTTTTAAATACCAAATATCTGCAAATAATTATTAGAGTTGAAGTCTAAAGCCATTAAAACCGAGATCCCCCTTTTGCGTGTGTGTGTCTATGTGATGAAAACAAATGCATCTAAGCAAACAGCAAAGAGTCAGATGTTTTATAAGGCTTTGGCATACGTTAAATGCAACCTTTTAGCAGAAGAATCTCTACCAAAATGTTAAACAGTGGTGGAAGTGTTATGATTAGGGGTCACAACATTTCTTCAGGTACTCAGATTCAGATCCAGGCGTAAATATTTGACTGGGAATGGGCCTTGGCAGAGATTCGCATGTTTGTTTTTGGTAAGATATTTACTAAAACTGCCATAAAAGCTAGACATTTGGGTACATAAAAAGAGCAAGGTTTGAACATGCGTATGGATAAACACACTCGGTTGTCCGTAGCCTCTGACACAAAATATTTCATCCATTTATTCCACAGAACAATGTTACATCTCTTGACATTTTGGTTATGGATATAGTTATACTACGAACGGTGATGTTGCTCATTGGTACTTTTTAACAGTATGAATTCCTCACAGAAGATATAAAAGCAGGAGAACACATTTTTTTGTTTCTCGGTTTGGTAAAACGCGTGACAGTGTTGATTCCAATAAGTGTGTGGTGTCTGAAGCAGGTGTCCACGTTTCAATTTAAGCAGGGTGCACATTAAAATGAGTCAGAACAGTTCAATCCGTCATCCAATTTATTGCATCTCGAGGGGCTTACATGCACTAGGAAGGGCCATTGTAAATAAAATAAATTTACAATAAAACAAAAACAAACAAAAATAAAAGTACAATTTCTAATAATTCAGTCATGAAAAAATGTTAATATTCTCCCACGATTTACTCTGACTCTCACAACCAGTCCACAAACATGACAGAGAACAGACACAGAGAAAGAGCTATCATTTTCCGTAGTTTACAGCACAGAAGAGGAGACTGGCCTTAAATTATGACCAAACGTATGATTACGCTCAAAGTGATTTGACTGAACTCTGGGTTAAAAATGGCTAAAAGGTTCAACCATAACCCCAAGCAGAGTTCTCCATAGTTAGAGGCTCCACCAACGGCAAGCCAGATGTTATCAATTAAGAAAAGAGTCAAACACGATGCTCAGACGGAAGCGAAACAAAATGTTTTGTTTAGTTTTACTACGCACTATGGTGCTGGAGCAGGTTACGTTCACTTCCAGGCTAAAGGTGCAGTGCGGCGTTCTAATCCATCAGAGGAAAGGCCCTTGTAGCTTGTAAATAACGTCAACTTTGAAGTTTCCTAACGAGGTAAACATATTTAGCGTGCCGTTAGGAATCACGAGTGCACACGCGGCCTCATCCTTTGATGTGCGTAAACAGAATTTGCTTTGCTTACAGGACAAAACGCCACAGTGTGTCTCCAAACTTTTCTCATTAAAGCGAGCTGAGCAAAGAGTGACCGAGCATTCTTTGCAAAATCAACCAGGCGTGGGCTAATTACTGGTCTTTGGGGTACACCAAAGTTGCCAGAAGCCAGAGAAAACAGTGGAGTGTTTTCTTAGGCTGCCCCTCCCCGACGTGCTGCTGCAAAGCTGCCTGAAATATGGCTACTGCACTTTTCCCTCACTTACAAGGACTTGGAAATACTTCCAGTTGGGGAAAATGTGTGCAGTCGAGGTGCTTGGACGAAAAACTAAGGACAACCCATCACCCGTATTAGTTCTGTTGGCAAGCTGTGAGTGGAATAAAGTCTCACTAACAATTAATAACAATCATATATACTTCTGCTACTCTATAAACTGAAGAATGATAAAAAGGGATACAATTATGAGCAGGAGGAACCTAAAAACATCTGCTAAATGAACAGCTGGATATTCTATGCTTTTGCTCAAATGCACTGAGCAAAATTAAGACAAAAAATAAATGTGAACAATAAGTTTTTTCTTTAAGGGAATGATGAACATTTAGCAATTTTTCAGGACTGGATGGATTGATAGTTATCTCTTAAATGAAAGCCATTAGAATAGGTTTCATTTCTGTTTAAAATCTAGGGAAATTACAGTGATATGACTGCAAAGTCTCTGAAAACTATGAAAACTACAAGTCTTCTCCTTTTGATTACTATAATTATACTGTAATCATATTAATCTTGTCAATCTGACCCGTCTGAGCGTGGTGTTTGCTGTGGAAGGCGTGAAAATGAAATATCTCTCAAAATCGACCAACGGGAGACCATGTCAACTTTTAACGTTTCTAACCCAAGGCAAGTTCAAACACTCCTCTAAGAAGACTAAAGTGTAGTTCTCTGGAAGTACATAAAGTTCCAAGATATGTTCTGTAATAGAAAGGTACGCAGATAGCCACGGTCTGGAGAAATGAACCAAAACGGACACGGCACATGGCATACAACTAAAGGACATAAAAAAACAAGAAAACATAGAAAATTAGGCCACAAGTAAAAACACAAAGAAAAGGAAGAAGAAGAAGAAAGAGAAAGGACCACTTGCTGTTTTTTAACAACTGAAAATCCCACCAAGGTTGATCGTACATATACAGTATATAAATCTTTTAGTGGCGGTGTTAATCGTTTCAGTTAGTTCCAATGATGACGGCAAATAGAGGGATACTCACAAGACTTCTCACGATTTCATGTCTGATTCACTTTTGAGATTCTCCTCAACAGACGTACAATAAAGACAAAATCCCCACCAAACAAACCTCTGTACATCAAAGAGGACCTTCCTGTAAAACATCACACATATTAAGCCTCTTCGAAAAATCTACAGGGAGTTTTGTTTACCCACCTCATCCAACCAACTTGGCAACACACAAGAAGCTCCTCCCCCCTGAGTAAGGAGGCGGAGACATGAATGAGTTGTGGGCGGGGCTTGGGACACCAAAGCACATCAATCATTCAATTCAGCACGATAAATAAATCTAAAACACATATTTCTTCACTTCCTCTCACTTACCGTCCTGAACAATATTTTTTCATTATTAGTATTATGTTTTGTTTTGTTTTTTTTTGTCAGGATTTTGTGTCATTTTGTTTCGACGATAAAATTAGTACATCGACATAAGCACAAGCTCTGGATTTAAATTTTTGTTGTTTTTTTTTTTTTCACCTTATATTTGTATATAATCCATTATGGTTCACTTTCACAGTTTGTGCTACAACATCACACAGGAGAAGTTGGGTCATGGACAGGTGAGGAGGAGAAAAAGAGGAATGCAACATTGCTGGCGTCTCGAGATGTTGACAGGCGCCAGGTAAACGCTGAGAAGGCTCTGATCCAGAGAGAAAAGCAGCTGGGGGACAGGAAAACACAAGATCAGACTTATTCATCTTTTTTTGTTTTCACTAAAGTGCGTCTTTTGTTTCCGTAGAGCACACAATTGAGCACTTTGACATTTTAAAAAAAATAAATTTGCTGAATAGAAACTTGTTTTTTGGGTAAAAGCTTTGGCGGCTGCATCAAAACTGATTTATTTTGCAAAACTGCAATGGAAACACTTTTTTTTTTTTTTTTTTTTGCATCACACCAATCACATGATCAACAACCCGGATGTTACCACTGGCGCAGATCATGATGAAGACAACGACAGGAAGAAGTTAGAGGATAATGGTACGGAATGTTTTTTTAATGACCTGAACAAATTTATTTATGTGATTTTAATTACATTTCATATGCAATAGAAACAATGCAATTCTGAAATTGTGTTTTTGCGACATTAGCAGAATATTGACAAAGTGTTTGGCAATGCAGCTTTGCATACTTTACAGATGACTATATAAGAGCACCCCATCAATATTTTATTGTTCCCCAAATCACACAAACGAAACTGTAAATACCTTTTAATCAATAGAAAGAATTGTGAAACACAAATGTTCCAGGTCTCTACTCAGAGTGCCAGCACCACCTACTGGTGACATGCTGTACGTCACTGTAAAAGTATGAACAATGGAGTCTACCAGTGGCTTATGACTACTTTATTCAAGAAGAAGAAGAAAAAAAACCCCATCTCCAAACTCAAAGTATACACAGCATAGAAATATAAAGCTGATTTTTCTACCTGGGGTTTTATAAGAAGTCCTTGAGGTCGAGGTCTGCCAGAGGGTCCTTGGGCTTCTTGGGGCTCTGATTTGCAGGTCCTGAAGAAAGCTAAGACAAAACCAGGTAAAATGGGTCCTTTTTTAAAAAAAAAGAGATTTTCAGCAAGATAACCAGTAAAGTCAGCATCATTAACAGATGCACAAATTCCAGCCTAAAAGTCAGGTTGAGTAGGTTTTGATACACATTTCATTTTCTATTTTCCTATTAAAACAAAAATATTGAAAAGGCCCTAATAAGCCCCTGTTATCATTAAAACAGAAAGGAGGTATTATGTTAAAGAGAAAAATCTGTTTTTATACTCAATGCCTTGGAGCTTTTTTTTTTTTCTTTTGCACTCAAGCACTGTTTTTGTGCAAAGTTTGTTTTAGCAGCATTATGTAGCAGATAGAGGGAGAATATTACTAAAGCACATTTATTTCTTGCTTTTAAAAAAAATGTTTTTATTTCCTCTCTTATAAATGCCAGCTTCATATTGAAGGAGTCCAGGCTTTGTTTTTATAACAGAGGCTCCCAAAATAAAATGGTCCAATTATCCATTTTAGGTACTAAAAGTGCTAAATTTAGCACTAAAAAGTGCATCAAACGTGCAGTTTTTAGTGCACTTTAATTTCTTACGTGTCAAAAAAGAAATTTCTTGACATGTAAAGCGAGAAATTTATTTGACCAATAGGGCCGAGGTGTTTTGCTGTGTTACGCAGCCGAACTTTTCTTTACAAAGTGTGTGGCTTTTCAAACCAGTTGCTTGCACGTTATTTTATTTAGGACATCAGAATAAACGTTGGTTTATCACATGAAATCTGTCTGGTTGGTTGCACCAGGATAAAAAAAAAAAAAAAAAAAGTCAAAGGTGTATGAATGCCTACTTAAAGACACTTTAATGTTTTTTATTTTGGTTACCGGCGCTCCGGGTGCAGCTCCAGCAACCCCTGTGAACGGGGGTCTCATCATGGGCTGCCCCATCATAGGCTGGCTCATCATGGGCTGCATCATTGGGACCCCTGGCCCTCCGGCAGGAGGCTGCTGGAAAAAGAATGAGGTCAGAGATCATTACTATTTATGAATTAATAGCAAATATGTTGTATTTTAAACAGCGATTCAATTGTTTTAGTCAATTCTGTGAGCACAGACATTAAAAAGCTCACCATGCCAAAGCCAGGCTGTGCGCTCATTGTTGGCACCATTGGTGCACCAGGGGGCGCTGCTCCTGGCGCCTGAACATCCAGACAGATTACTTAGTACTCAGAGCATTTTGAGTCATAAAGTTAGAAAATAACCATAAAACTGATTAATTTCAGCAATTCAGTTTCAATTTGATATACAGTTCATTAAACAGAAAGCTATACTTCTCAAGCGTTCATTTTGTCGACTGTGAAGGTCGATGATTGCGGCTTACAGCTCATTAAAAAACCCCCAAAATCATTTTCTCAGAAAAAAACTGTAAACCAGAAAGAGAATATACTTTACTGATTTGTCGACAAGCTACTGTTTCCAAAATGCTAGCTAGTAGCAGCGCTAAACATAAACATTAGCAATATAAAATTTATTTGAAAAATATAGGCTACATTTTATAACTAATTTAAAAATGACCGAAATATAACATAATTTAATGAATTAAATGAACAGCAATACATTAACAAATATAAAATTTAGACTTAAAAAAATTTCTGTTTGAGTATATTGTATATTTCTGGACTGGACTTTTGTCTTTTCATTTGCTTTGAGGCATAAACTTCAAAATTCAGCGACGAAGTCTTTGTGTGTGTGTATTCTGTGTACTGTGAGTAGAAAGTAATTTGTGGTTTTATATCTTCTGTTTTATTTTACTACTTTAATGAACATCTATTTTTTCATGAGCCGCCAAGCTCATGAAAATTCACAGATTTTCATGTGAATTAGCTTATGCTAATTCTCATAAGCTAATTCACATCTGTGAATTAGCTTATGCTACAATCTGGCACGGCGCCTCAGATGGGGGCTTTTATGTTTGATCTGAACTTTTGTCTCTTTTTAAATAAAGTTCATCATCATCATTAAATAAAGACTTGAAATAAATCACTCTAAATATGAATTTCACTTTCTGAGACACACTTGGACGCAAGTATATCGTTTTTTTTTTTTTTGCTAACCTTTTACAAAAACTGCTTAATTTTTGACTCACTGCAAACTCCCGGGTTTCCTTAGACAAAAACCTTTAAAACTACTTTGAATAATTAATTGCGCACGCTGTGTGATGTTTGGTAACTAGGATCAATTGGTATGTTTGTGCGGTTGAATTGAAAGGATTTTTCTGTAAAGTGCCTTGAGACGACGTTTGTTGTGAATCTTCTGGAGCAAGAGAGGCTCATAAGCAAATTTTGTTCTGGTTCTGATCGTGGAGTTGCTGTTCTCACCATGGGGGCCCCTGGGGAGCCCCAGCTTGTGGGAGCGACCTGTGGCATCCAGTTGGCGCCCCCTGTCAGCTTCTTCTCGCTGAGCGGATCCCTTTATAAAAAAAAAACCCAAACAATAATAGTTGCATTGTGTAATTCTGTCCAAATTATTTACTGAGGATTAGTCACTGACAGGATGCTTATTCTAACGGTGCATTCGCGTTCGTAATCACACACTTACTTTTTCTTCATCCCAAGGTCTGAAAAGATGAAAGAAAACAGAGAATTATCTTACAAAACCCTGCAGATTGTTTTATTTAATTTAAAAAAAAATAATTTTCTGTGTGTTAATAGTTGCTGCCTACCTCCAACCAGGTTGGCCAGCGACGAGTCCAGGTCTCCTCCGATGGTTTTGGTGGGAGGCGGGGTGGCGGGAAGGAGGGCTGATATTCCTCCTGGTGCGCTGGGGGTCCCTGTGCTGCCCGCCGTGCTGCCTCCGGTGCTCTGCGGCGTCACCGCCGGCATCAGCAAGTCGCCTAGCCCGCCGAACACTGGCGGAGAGGCGCGGGAGAAACAGAGAAACGATTACCGACGCGCGACTGCAGCGGCCGGCCGGAGGCAGGCAGAGGGCGGAGACGTGGGAGCGGGCGGTGCGACAACACGGGGACGGTCCAGCTGTAGCAGCATCTGCAGGCAAGCTGTGCACGGCAGCCACTGTGTCACGCCAAACTGAGAATGCGACGGAGCATTCAGTTCAGTTAGGTAGAAATATGACATCAATGCCATTTCACATACATTTTTGTCAGTATTGTTCATGGAGAACACATATTTAGTTCAGCATTGAATACGCAGCACCCTCCAAACCTACTGACACCTCAGGTTTTATGTAAAATTTTATAAATCGCAAAATTTACTGCAGCAGCATTTCAGACTGAAACATGCAGAATAGCCCATTTATTGATTAGCGCTTACTGTTAGGCATGGTGGAGGATCTGTGATGCTGCGGGTCTGTTGCTCTTCAAAACGACCTTCAAGTCTCGTGAGAGTGAACGGCATCATCAGGATTTCTCCCAAATTTCAGGTAAATACCATCAAATATTTGTAAGAAAACTGGAAACGGGTCTTTTATCTTAACACAGGTTCAAAGCATTTGGGCAGGTTGGCACAAAACACAACATCTCCTCTTTTTACCTCTCAGACCTACAGCCCACTGAAATGATGATGATACGACCCGGAAGACAAAACAGGAAAATGGAGGAAACATAGATCCGGACGATCTAGAAATATTGCGCAAACTCTTTGTGTGCCCCATCCTCGCAAAATGAAAAGCCCAAACGCTCTCCAATCAAATAAAGTGTATTTAAATAGCCACATTTGAGAATAACTCCCATCGATGAATAGTTTTAATCCTCAAAATATTGCGAAATCAAATGAAACACTAGATTTTTCTACATGTTTCTGTTAGATTATGCTGCTGAAATAAAAAACAAATTGAATTTATTTCAAGCATGTCTATGCATCTTTACCACAAGTGTCCAGAAATATGGAGGGCACTTCTCCATGGTGCATTCATGGACAACAAAACTTTCTATACCTGCAGGTTTACCAAACATTACAGCTACAAGTATGGTGAAAGGTATGAACAGCAAAAGGCCTTGGTGACATACGGCTGCCTTAAAAGTAAAAACAGATAAGAAAAATCTCGTCTCATGCGATAGACGTGAGCACTTTTATTGCGGCATGCAATGGGGGAGAGAGAGAGGGAGCGCCGTCCAAACTGCACTGCAGAGTTGAACTCACCATTTACAGATTAGATGAAGCAAGCAATGACCCAGCAGAGTGGAAGAGGACAAGAAGAAGGGAAGAAGAAGAAGAAGAGGAGGAGGAGGAGTGGGTGGAAAGTGAAGAAAGCACAGCGTTTGTGAGAGTGCAAAGAAAGTAAAGACAGAATCGGGCTGAGGAGAAAAGCAGTCAGCAGGAAGGACAGTTGTACGTCAGGAGGCCAGTGACAGCGGTGCGTTTCAGTGCCTCGTTCATGCAGAAACCAAGCCGTCAGCAGGAGAAGGGAGCGAGGTCCGACGTGAAAACAGCTCCTCAGACAAAAAAACCGAGCACACCAAGCAGAGCACCTTCACCAACAAAATGCTTTGGGGGTTTTTTTTGGTTTTTTTTCCTTTCCTTATTTTTGTTACACATGGCATGACAAAAAGGAACAGGTCGTCGAAGGGAAACTCCTAATTCCACCTACTCGATGCGTCGAAGCCACCGGAGGGCGCTGGCGTGGCGGACGCAGGTTCTGACGCCGCCGCGGTCAGAGCTATCGGCACCACCGAAGCCGCGGCGGGTACCGGCGGCGTCGGGGAGGGGAGCGAGGCCAGCGAGTCGAAGCCGGTCTCCAGAAGGTTGTTCTGCACCGGAGCCGGTGCCGGGGCCAGGGCCGGGGCAGCCGTGGGAGCCAGCGTGGGGGAGATCAGGCCTGAAGGGAAACACAGGAGGGACCCAAACTGTTCACTCTGCTACCAGACTGGATCAAATCAAGAAAGCAAACATTTAAAGGGGCAGTTTGATGTAGCTTCGAGCCACATTAGAGCCATTTTATAGCACAGTGAAGTAGCGACGTTACCTTCAGTTGTAATAAAAATACTGTAAATATCAACATGACATAAAAGAAATTGAGCTTTGTAATTTAATGCCTAGAAATTGGGTCTCTGTGTCTTTAAGAAGCTCCTACGTTTTCCGACACTCTGCCTCCAGGAAGTCAGAACAACATCCATCTATAGAGCGTTTGCATTTTTAATACCGTTTTTTCTGAGAAGTAGCTCCCATAATGAGCTCAGCAGGTGTGCAATTAGTAGTGTTTGCTAATTGCTGCTGGCTAGTCTGAAGGAGCTGAGTGAGGGAGCTTGTATGTGGAGGAGCCATGTGGAAAAGGCAGAGCTTATGAACCCCGAATGGTTGCTGTAGGAGATTTAAGGACTTCTCAAACATGCGTGAAAGAAAGAATTAAAGCGACACTCCAGGTATGTTTTTGACGAGGGAATGATGTCATATTATGATATGAAACACACAAAAAAGTCAATTTCACATAATGCTGCCCCTTCAAATGAAAATAAAAACAGAAAAATTGATCTCAACTATTTAAACATATGTGCATATTGTGGCAGCATTTACAAAGCCAATGTTTGTAGTTGAGTCAAATTTCTGTCATCTGAAGCTGTTTTCCATGTATCATGTAAATAAGTCATGGATTACCATTTATATCGGATGTTCATTTATTAGGGAAACAGCTTTTGTTTTTTTTTTTACTCCCTTGCTCGCTCCTCATCTTATCCACCCAATTTCCTTCTGATTTTGTTGTCTGGTGAAGCATTTTTGTGTCCATGTGTGTTTTTGATGATTGTCCTGCTTTGTCCTCCTCATGTGATGTGAAGAAGACGAAGCGTCGGGTCTGAAACCTCCTGACAACCTGAAGACACTGAATCTCTATTCCGTCAACGGACTGTTTCACTAATAGACACTTAAACACACCGACACGTTTATTGCAGCTAATGTGAAAGCACAATTCAAACCGGCCGGGTCTGAATGAAAACGAGCCAGACAGAACCGAGGCAGAACAAACCCTGAAGGATGTATGAGGTGAAATATTTCAAATGAGCTCCGAGCCACTCTGGACGCGCTGTGTATTTAATCCAAGTGGGCTTGCCAAGTCTGGGGAACAGGAGCATTAATCTGACTAATGCGTCTGTGTCGTTACTCGCTGCTTGCCATCTTCGTCGGCACCGAACATTTCCAGCAGCCATTTTCCATTTTTTTAATATTTAAATACTCAGGTTTTACAGAGGAGCGTGAGCGTGAGTGCAGGCTGACCTCCCAGCAGGTCGCCGCCCGGCACCGCAGGGGCAGAGCTTTGCTTCTCCTCCACAGGACCGCTGAAGGAGTCTACAGAGAGAGGAGAGAGAGAGAGAGAGAGAGAGGGGTGAAAGGTCGGCTCAGTGTCACATTAAAAGAGACAGCAGGAGTTAGATATAGGAGGGAGTTTAAAGTTTAAATTCAAGGATGACATTTTCGGCCTTGGGGGAAACACGGGCAAGATGTCGGACCAAATGACCTCAGACGGAAACGACATCACGTCTCAGGACAATAATAATCTGATTATGTAATCCATCATGTCATATCAGTGGTGAAAATGGTTAGTATGTTTCCTGCGTGGATATTCAAACCCTCTTCTTTAAGGATGTTTCAGTCCAGTTTGTTATGCCAAAGCCGCCTCAGATGCTGTTGTCTTCTAAGGTCATTCGGTCTGAAGATGTTGTCCTGAGACATGAGCGATCTTGTAAAATGCATAAAGCACGTGGGCTTGTTAGCTGCCGAAGTTACAAAACTGTGTAACTTGACAACAGCTAGGAACGAATGCTTAAACAGGTCTGATCCTGGAAAGGACATTCTGCAGGAACTACAAAAGTGTGCACTTGTGTTTTCTCTGCGCCGCAGGATGTTTGGCAACAAACAGTATTTTTTTGTGCACTGTGACATTTATTACCCAGCAGGTCAATGACCGGCTCCGGCTCTGGTTTGTATGGAGAGGAGGCTTCCGGTACGGGAGTCGGGGCCGGGGCAGGAGTCGGGGCAGGAGAAGGCGTGGCGGCTGGAGCCGGAGATGTAAAAGTATCTGAGATGAAAGTGGGAGGAAAAAAAAAGAAAAAAAAGGCACGATTAGATCAATTCAAATTATTTATTGACAAACAAAAAACACAAAGGATGTTTGGTTTTTTTTTTTTCTCAAGTTCTTTTGTCTGTTTTTGGTTAAAGAGCGAAGCAGAAAAGCAGAGAGAGGCAAGCATCCCTGCATCGTCACTGCGTAACCCACATCCTGGAAGCGTGCAGCATTCCGGGACGAGACGTCCGTGGCTAGCATGCAAACTTATCTGGCTGCGCTCCTCATAAAGGGTAAGGAAGAGAAAGTCAAGGTAAAAGCAGCTCGACCAACTCACCCGTCACAATGTCTCCAACCGGAGCCGGCTCGGGCAACGGAGAGGGCCCGCGTGAAACGGCAGGCAGGTCTAATTTACCAACGCAAGCAAGAGCCAGGATACAGGGAGGGAGGAAAGAACCGTGGAGGTCGGGGGAGCAAAGAAAAGCGTTAGCGTGGCAGGTAGAAACGGAAAAAGAAGAAAAAAAAAAACATAGACAGAAAAGCAGCCACGGAGACAATCCGGCAATTCACGAGTGGGGGTGGGGGACGCATGCACATTTCTCATCTCACTATGAGGGACAAATCAGGACACGTAAGGGAGAAAAATAAGAAATAAATAAACTGTTGACAAAGGAGAATCACTATGGACACCAGAGGAGGTGAAGAGGCTCCACAAACAGAGAAAGGGACATCAACTCCTGTACCTGCACCAAAAAGGTCTACGCTAGGAGTGGTAGCGGCTTTGGATTCTGTGGTAGGGCTTTGCTCAGGCATAGAATCAAACATATCTAAGAACAGGGACAGACAACCACATGGACATTCAGATTCAAGTCCGGTGCATGACGAGTTATAAAGAAGAGAGATGAGGGGAAAGCAGAGAGAGAGCAGATTTGTTTTTTTTTTTTGTTTTTTTTTACTTTGGTTAATTCAGTGAGTCGGAAGCTGTGTAACGTTTCAGTGCAACGAAACGAGACGATGCAAATGTTAAAGTGGAATATTGCTTAAATTTCAGACGCCCGCATATGCTCGACGCGAAATCTGTCCAGTTTTACTGGCTTATTGGCAAAATTATATGTGCATGTAATTTCAAGCAAAACTACAATGCTTCAACACTGGAAACCGACCAAAAGAAATAAGAATAAAGTCAGTGTAAAGCAATATTATTTGTCCTTAACAAGCCAATCTTTGTGGCAGCTCCTACAAAAGTTAATGTGATTCTCCAACTTTCATCTCCAGTGTTTGGGGCCTCTGCTAAAACGTGTTATTATTGATCAGGATATATTGGCTCTAACTTTATATAATTATATTTTTAAATGATAGACATCAGGCGTCTCCAATGAAACACGGCTCCCGACGCCTGATGTCGCGAACTGTCCGCAGTCAGATCAGACAGGAACAAAATGCGAACTTCACTGTAAAAGTCTTTCACCTTTTACGACGAAGGTCAAAGTGAGAGAAACAGGCAGAGGCCAAAGGTCGCTAAAGCAGGAAAACAACTTCCTCCACAAGTTTATCTTTGCACACTCAACTGGAATGGCATCAGCATATATTAGTCATTTAGCTACGTTAGCTAAATTATCAAAAAGTCATATCAAAAACGAAAAGAACTATGCTAACATTAGCCTAGCACCTCGGCTAACTGCTCAGAATGAAAAGAGTAAGAGCAGACAACCTTTTTACTTGTATTCCTGAATTATTGACTTAAATGAGCATAGTTATCTTGCTAAAAAGTTACATTTGAGTTAATTTGGTCTTACTTCAAGTGTACAAAAATATATGAGCCAGAAACTGGATTAAAATACTTGGTAAGTGTTTTCGCCCAGTATGAATAAACTGAACTAAACTGATGTGAATTTGTTCCCATATTAGGGGGATTTTTGCTGATGAGAAGAAGGAAATTTAGGTGATTCGTTGTTCAGCTGCTCCATCATTCATTTTTTTTTCTAAATCAAAATGGAAAAGACACATTTTGATCATCGAGGTCATCGATATTTCGTACAATCATCAAAATATTAACGAATGGCCAAAACAGGAGACGTTTGTCCTTTTTGGAGGTTTTCCATTTGTAAATATTGCAGGCAATGAAGCCGCTTGCTTATCTGAACTGCATGTCTGTTCAGGTTTTTGAAGCGAATCAGAGCGTTTTAAAAAGAGATTCGTCGAGCATAAGACCTAAAATGAAGCAATATTCCATTTTAACTCAAGTGCATAAGCTACAAAAAAAAAAAAAAAGCATTCTCAGGAGGATCTAAAGTTATAACAAACAGCAGAAGAAAACGGTTTTCTTCCCTTTAAGGTTTGGCACTCTGTTAGTATTCAGTCAAAAATCAAAGCAAGTTGACCCACCTCTGTGTATAAAATGACATTTGCTTTTATGCCCCAACAAATCCGATTTTGTTTTGTTCCTCATACAACGACAACAAAAAAAGATGTTCTGTTTGTTTTTGTTTTTTGTATATAAAAATTTCCATAGAAATTCTTTTCGGCTATTACAGAGGCAGTTCAAAGTGCTCGGATGACAGTAAACAAAACAATAATTCAGAAATGTATCGCTGGCAAAATCATCATAATCAGCAGCAAAGAGCAACACAATCAGAGTCATCTAAAAATTTGTTGTCTCTGTTGCCACAATGCAGGTAAAATGCAGTGAGTGAGTGCGTCATGAGAGCGAGAGGACATTACCACCAAAGATATCTAGAGTCGGGGCGGCTGCAGACTCTGTGGTGGTGGTGTCGGTGGCGGTTGTGGTGGTGGTAGTAGTAGTAGTAGTAGTAGTGGAGGAAGGGGCGGGAGCAGCGGGGGCAGCGATGGGGGCGATGACGGTCGGCGCCTCGCTAGAGGTGGGAGGAGTGATGGCGGTGGCGGCCTCCGAGTCGGAAGGCCTCATAGCGAACAGGTCCAGCTCTGGAGCAAGGCTTGAGCTCCCTTCCGTGGTAGCGAAGGGGTCTTTAGGAGGAGCAGCGGGGGGGGGGGTTGGTGTGGAGAGGTTAGAGTGGGTTATGATTGGAGAAAAGGAAAAAGGCGGTTTAGGGATGGTGAAAAACATTTACTTTGAAAAGCATGGTTCTGAGGGGGGGGAAAAATGCTGTCTAAAGCTTGAGATTACTTAATGTGCATTTATTTGTTAGCAGGAGTGGCTTCCATAAATCACAATTAACTTCCTCTAACTTCAAAGCATGAAGCATGACTGAGCCAGTGAAGCCTGCTAGAGATGTAATAGAGGACATATCATCAAAAAGTAAAAGCAATGACAAAATAAACACAGCCAGTTTATTTTTTCTTCAGTGGCACCGACTTATATCCATCTGAACGTCTCTGAAATGATCTAAACATGGCTGTCTACTGATGTCGTACATCTAACTTGAATAAGTTTGAGAAGATCTGTGGAGAAAAATTAAAAGAAAAAATAAAGAATAGTTGAGCCAAGTTTAGAGAGACGTGCCCATGTCAACTGTGGACCAATTTTAGCCAAAGATCAGTTTTATTTGTAGTTTGGTTTTTTTTTTTTAAATGAATGCAAAAAACCCCCAAAAAAACATTTATCACCTTGTAATTGTGTGCCAAATTATTTGAAAAACAAAAACAAAACAAAAAAGCAAATTGTGGAATTAGGCTTTAAAACAAAATAGTTAATTAGCTTCTGCTAGTTAGCACTGGGTGTGTATTATTTTTGATGTCACTTTATGCTTATTTCTTGGCAAAACCACCAATATCTACTAAACTTTTTCTCACTAGCTACATTTTAAGCTAGTGAGTTGACGTTTACTTAAAGGGAGTGAGTGAAAATCAAACCTAAAAGTTGTCTCTAAATGGTACTTTTAGCGTAAATTCAACATGCTAATGCTAACATAGCGGTTGTGATGCTACACGGCGAAGGAAATGAGTACATTTACAACCTTGTAGTCTGCTGCATTGTAGTGTAAAGTGTAATTTATGCATGTTAAGAGGAAATTAGCCCTCTATTGTTGTCCAAGCTATAAGAAAAGAAGCTGTGCATGTACAAAACAACTAACATTTCATGCACAGTTCATGATATCTGAACTGTGTATGATTGTTTTGAAATACAATCATATTTTCAAAACCCCACAACAAATCAAAGATTACGTTTAGTCAGGAATTTATGAATAATTTTAATTATCACTGTCGTGTTTTTTTTCATGTGAATGTGAATTTCTTTTTATTTAATCAACATTGTAAATAAAAACTTATATTGTTCTTATTAATGGGTTAGTTTTATGCTTATAGTCAGATTAAATGACTGAGACACTGTTATTTCAGAGGACACAAAAAAATAGTCTAAAATCTTCGCTTCTAAAAACCATGATACAATTCAACATTTTTTGCTTTCTACATTGCCACAGATTAAACTTGCGTATTTCTGGGATTGGTCAGTTAATAGTGCACGTGTGAACATTTTGCTCGTAACATACAGTGACTTTACAAAGATGTGCAGAGAGAGATTGGTGTAAATACGTTTGAAACTGCAAGCATTACAAGCCTGTTGGTCAAAGAGAGTTAAGTTATGGAGTTATTAAAAACGTAGGAAAAACAACAACAAAAAAAGGCTCTGCAATGATTAAAATAATCATTTCCATCTAATATTATCATGGTTCGTGATACTCAAGCAGACTGTATTCAATTTTTTGAAACAACAGTTAACAGCTTTACTGGGTATATTTTTAAAGAATATTCCCTTGCTATCTAAACAGGAAGAAGGAATAGTAGAGATGAAGGAGGAGAGGGTCCATGACTGGGGCATTAGCAGGATTTGGGGTGAGACAGTAGGCCACCCGGGGGCAATGGTTTGCTCTACTGTCTCCTATAAAGCAGTGGCAGCTTTAGCACGACAGGAGCAAGGAGTCTCATGTACACACACACACACACACACACCACACACACACGCACACACACACACACGCACACGCACACGCACATGTTTGTGCATTCAAACCTCCTCGCAGACACACACTCACAAGAAGCCGTTTGGTGACCCACCAGATCCACTAAATGCATCAGCAGCGGGGCCCGCGGCCGCGGCAGCAGGACCGTCTCCTGGGGAAGGTGCAAACGCATCTGGGGTATCGCAGACGACAACAGTGGACACGCAAAAAAGAAAAAAAAAAACAAAAAAAAAAACAACAACAATAACGAAAAAGAAAAAAAAACACAAAGCGAAAGGCAACACCCGGGTAAACACACCAAGACACGTAGACGTACAGAACAGAAGATGAGTCAACAGATGAAAAGGACAGGAAACAAAAAAAAAAAAAAAAATGAGAAGTTAGCGTCAGGAATAAGGCTGAGAATACAAGAAATATGCAGCCTGGTTCGGTGCAGTGATAGATTCAATTGCATCACTGCTCACATGATGAGTTTAGAGGGGCAGGGGGAGGAAGGTGGGGAAAACAGGGAGGGGGGGGGGGAGGGGGGCTGCATAATGCTGCATTCACCGTGCGCACCACCTGCACAGGCTGAAGTAATGAAGCTAGTTGTCACAAGTTACTTTGACTCTGTGACAAGTCAGGAGGATGGCAGCAGGAATGGGAAAAAAAAAAATCATGGTCTCTCTTTGACAAAGAACTGGTTTTTATTCAGTTGTCGTTAAACTTTAGGAGTGATTTTCATGTAGAAGAGCAGAAACATGATTATGAAAGTGACCTGTCAGCTCATCATCATAAATATGGAACAATAGGAGTCAAACTACTTAAGAGATTTAACAAGAAGCCCCAAAAATCCAGAAAATATGCAGCACATAAAAGCAGATTAATTTTGCGATGCACACATTATTTCAGCATTATCAAACATTAAAAAAAAAAAAAAAAAGTTAATTATGGAGATATTTAAGAGTTAAATTGAAACCTGGAGTTAAAAACATATTGGTGGGTGATTCCTATTTGGACGGAGTAGAAATGACAAATATTTTCTTCTGCATTCAGTGATTAAAGGAGGATTTAAAAGCCGATTACGTGTAAACATATTTTTCTGAGCATGTAGATTTGTGATTAGGGTGGGCATTTATTCTATAATTGATTGTTTATCAAGAAGTTTTTGTTTTTTTTAAATTGTGATAGAAATTCAGATTTATGATGATCTCAATAAGTTCCAAATATTATTAAAAAAAACTGACAGTATTATCGAAAATGTTATTTCTACTATATTTTCCACTGTTTGTCCCATGAGTTTTTAGTTTTTTTCCCTAAAAAAATATCTATTATTATTACTAAGTAATAATGGAACAACATCTGTCGACTGATGTTCCATATCATCCATAGTACTGTTGTTCCATATCAAAAATCTTTGGTGGATTTTTTATATTCGTCTTGTTACACCTGCAAATTATTGACATGCAATCTTTACATTAAAGGAAATAAATAATAATAATAATAATAAAACCTAAAACATTTTCAGTTTTAGTGGTTTACAGAGAAATAGTAAATGTAATCTAGTCTTTAACAGCTTATATAAGAACTGACATTTAACCTCGAATGTAAAACAAAAAGTTTTTTCGCACAATGTTATTTTATAAGGAAGATTAAACCAATACCTGTGTGAAACAAAAAAAGCAGCATTAATTCATAAGGTTTAAAAAGAAAGAAAACAACTTCATCGGGTGACATGAGCACCATAATAAACGTTTGCTGCTGCTCTGAAGCGTACAGGAAAGGTATTAGCAATTACCATAGATATGCGATTGCTGCTGCTTATCAATCGGGGAAGGCTTAGGAGACTCTAAACAGTTTGAAGCCAATTATTCTGCACAGATACATATTGCTCATCAGTGGAAAATGTTTAAGTGCGTTGGCAGTCTTCAGCCTGTTCGCCATGCTGCGATGAGAGAAACTGGAAAAACTCACATTTCCTGGCTGAAGCCATCAGGCTAAATAATAAAGTTCTTGACAAAACCGACTGAACAAGCGAGGCTTATTTAGAAGAGTTGCAAAAACAAAGGTTTTAATAAAAAATGGAGCAACATGACCAAGGTTTCTGGCTCTACCTTCTATCTAATGTTAAATATAACTAAGTTATTAAGCTATTAAGTACAGAAGTTTAACCCTAAAATTCATTTTATTTTTATTATTTTCTTACCATGACCGTATAACGCTGCATGACTTGACAATGACGAGGTTTGGCTCAAGCCATGCCGGACTACAAGCTAACCTACACTGACCTCCAAAAAGGTCGATGTCAGTGGCTGAGGCGGCAGCAGGAGCAGAGACAGGCAGCAATGTGGGGGGCAGCACCGGTGCAGCTGCAGCAACGGTGGCTCCAGAAGCGGTTGCCGGCGCAGCGACTGCGGCGGCTGCAGGCGCAGCAACGGTGGCGGCAGGGGCGGTGGTGGCGGCAGCAGCGGCGCCGGCAGCGTCAGTCGGCTTCCTGTCCGCCGCGAGAGCTTGAGGCGCGCCATTGGTGGCGGCTGGACAGAAACCCCGTGACCCCGTGGCCAGACCCAGTCACATCCCCCCCCCCACCCCCAACAGACGGACAGAAAAGGAGGAAAAGAGAAAATAGAGGAGAAACGGCTCATTCAAAGTGAACCACAAACTTGGACTGTAGTGTCTGGTGGGAGCAACCGCTGGCCATCGAGACAAACTTCGAACAGAAAACAAAGATGGGACCTGAAGAGCAAATATCTGCTCGCATTTCACAGGTTCAGTCTGTGGCGCTTTGGCTGAAAGTGGAATACTCACCGCCCGCCAAGAGGTCTGCAACAGAGAGACAGAAACAAGATGAATAAGTCAATGAAAGCTGCGAATCCTCGGAAAAGAAACGATGCAGTGCTGCGAGTTAAAACAAACAAAACCCAAAAGTGACCAAAAGTTCACCACTGCAAAGATCTCATCTGGATCAGACCTTTTCTCTCTTGGCGAGAATTTTATATCCAACTTTAGTATTTAGGCAAAACAGCATTTTATGACAGTGAAAGTGCTAGTAACGCTCCAGCATTGTTTGAAACGGTTTCTTATCTTGGGATGTGTGCTGGTGTTTTGAAAAACGTATACGGTATAAGTATAAGAAAATTGATTTTATGGAACATGGAGTTCTCTCACATTTTGAAAGAGTGTGTGCTGTGGAGTGTGTGTTTGATGATTCTGAATAGCGTATCCTGGGATCGAAGGTGTGGAATTCAAAGTGTCTTTCTGCCTTTGCTGTTGCCGTCTTGGTTTACTGTTTGTTTTTTACATTTAGAGATCGTCCTGTTTGAGCGAACAAAGTCATGAGATATTACTTCAATTATCAGAACGGTGGAGAAAGACGGCAGTTTCGAAATGGTTATCAGACAAACGGATTTAAATCCAACGCAGGCTGGGGGGGGTGATGTAGCTATAAGGAGATCTCACCTCCCCATCCAGTCATGGACGTTGCCGCGGCGCCCCCTGCTGACGAGGACGACATAGGGTCGAGATCCAAAAGGAACCCGTCGTCCAGCGCGCTGTAAAGGAGGAAAGGCCCGTTTATAGAGGTCCGTTCTCATAAATGAATCGTGCCGCTTTCATAGCTTTGCCGAGTGACACCCACTTGCTGGTGACGGTGGTGGCAGGGGCCGGTGTGGTCGGAGTGACAGAGGGCGGAGGGGGTTTTGCCGGCGGCCCGGGACGAGCCGGAGGCCCGCCGGCTGCAGCGGGAGGAGCAGGCTTGGCTGGTGCTGCGGCGGCAGCAGCAGGAGTACTGTTGTTGGCTGTTGCATCCTGACGCAGAGAAATTTCCCCGTTAGGTGGTAAATAACAGGTTTGAGTGATGGAAGTCAACGGCTTCCCCCCTGCAGCTAAATCCGTTGCTTTGTTGGGAAATTTTTTATTCTAATTGTCTTAAACAATGATCACGAACTTACCTTAGTGGGTGATCTGTAAAAACAACAACGGTACAGAAGTTAAGAGTTTAGTGATGCATGTTGGTCACAGCAAAAAGTGACAGTAAAATTTAGCACTTTGCACAGTCAGACTTAAAACATGGCTTAATTAAAGGACCCCATGCAGGTTTGGTTACTAAGCACCAAATTCACTTTTGTGTGAACGAAAATGTAAAAGAAATTCCCAAACAAAGTTTATAGATGGATTAAAAACAGGAGGAATTAGAGCCACTAAAAGCTAAAGAACAAGACTTCTCAATGGGATACAGGGAGATTCACTTTATGGTGAAAATACTTCCATAGAGCTGCATCTAAAACTAAATGACAGTATGTGACAATAAGCTCGCTGTTCAGATGCTCTTTCTATGGAGTCGCTGAAAGCTGTCCTGCAGGACAAACACATTCAAACCCCAGCAAACTTTTTCCACATTTTGTTATGTTGCAATGACAAACCTCGATGAATATATGAGGATGTTTTTTTTCTTTTTTTTTTTTTTTTTTTTTGCGTTATACCTACACAAACTAGGGCATCATTGTGAAGAGGAAAGAAATAGATGCAGTTTAAAGTTATATGTGGAGGATGAACCTCTGCTCTAATCAGCAGTTCTTAAGTCAGTATTAAGGAGTTAAAATAAGCTCCTTTTTCGTCCTGAGAGGAGACTTATAAGTTAGTTTAATCTCACTTCAAGTGAACTGAGACAGCAAGGTTTCCCCTAGAAAACTTCGGTGGTTGGGCGCTAAGGCAGTCATTCATCCAGCGGTCTGCCGTGTTTTTGAGTTAAAATTTTTTTTTTAAAGTTGACAAGAAATCTGAAAATATCACGTGATAATTATGTATTATTCGACGATTGGAAGCTCATTACACGAACACCAAATATAAAGTCTTAAAAATGCAAACATTCCAAAAAGAAAAACTTAAATAATTTAGCAGTGCTTAACCTGGTGGGGGCACAAGTAAAGTCTGGTTATAATACAGGTTATGAATCCATCACTGGGCAATCCAGGGATGCAAATGACAATTAAGCACACACACACAGAAAAATCATACATAAGAGCAATTTGGAGAGACCAATTAAGCCACTTGAACTGTTTTTGAGGAAGCTTGAGTTCCCACAGAAAACCATGTCAACAAATGAGCAGGGAGAGTAATCACAGTCAAACTAGCCAGAGCCAGACGTTTCCTGCTGCTGAAAGACTACGTAGCTAAGCACTGATTTACCGTGCAGTAGCATGGTGGATTTCATCTACCAATCAGGCAACTTCTGAAGACAATTTGTTATTTAGGTATCCAAGAGGAAGTGTGACGTTTGACTTCACAATTAGGCCCTACTTGTGTTGGTCTGTCAAAGAAAATCCCAGTCGGACACAGTGAAACATCACATGTGGATATCTGAAAACGTTCCAGGGGTTTGAACAGCTTTGCCCGTGACCTGAATGATGATGGTTTTGAACTCCATTTTTACACTAACAACAGACTTACTTGTCTTCACTGAGTTTGGATGAAGGTAGGGAGAAACAGCAGATTAGAGACACAGACTGGTGCAGGTATGAAGGCAGGAAAACGACAGAAGTTGTGGTAATTACTTACGGCTTCTTCCCCTCCAGGGTGTTGAGATGAGTCTCGAGAGACTCCAAAAGACTTTCTGGGGCCTGCAGGAGGAAATGCAGAGAGTGACTCCTAATCCTGACCTGTTGGATGCACGAATGTTGCAGCCAACGTTTCTTTAATCAAGTTGGGCCCCCTGGCATGTTGAACGTTACACTAAATCAGAAGGGATCTGATTCACACAGTTTATGTGCCACAACTTAAACAGAGACCCAGAAAGGGACAAAACATCGGAAAACAGATGTGTTAAGGAGAAAATAAGTTCAAAAACACAAAAATTGAGAGAGCACGGTTCCAGCCAGTCAGAGTGCAAAGCTGCATGCTCTACTCGGACACAACCAGCTCCTAGCATGCAACAAAAAGGATAGCTCAATACCCAGCTAGTTTTGTTTTGTTTTTTTCCCCCTCCCCGACTAAAGGTCAAATCCAAATCGGCCAATAAAGCAATCATTAAGTGGATTTCCACACTCATTTCCTGTGTCTATCTATTTAGAGCTTTAAAATCTGTTATTGCTAAAACCTGAAACGAGCCAGACTGACAATACGCCTGAGAGGGACGGGCAGACACTTTGTCCCAGTGGGGTTTTCGGGCGTCCGTCCTCACCGCCCAGTGCAGATGGAGCAGGCCTGTAAGAGCTCCATCACTGCTCCGGCCCAGACAGCTCCGGTGTAAGGAAAACCCTTTTTATACCTGTTCTGATGAGACCGTCATTGGAGCCCATTAGATAAACGGCCAAATTATTAGTCACTATAAGTGATGATTTATTGTCAGATTGGCTGGAATGGGAGGATAACATGAGCGGAACGTAATGCTAATGTTCTGTAGTTTCAAGCATCAGTAAGAGTGATCATATCCAACCTGTTGCACATGATGTCACCCATAAACACAAGCACTGGACATTCACATCTATGGCGGTTTCCCTGGGAATTTCTAGTCTACACGCAGTAAGGGCTGCTTCAGGCCGAAGAGGAAGATGTTTGTTTACATTTTTACAATATTTACCCGGCTTCTTTGCTCAATCTCGGCCAGTTAGTGCAAGCTTATTTTTAACTTCATGATGGGTCATTAACGGTTTGTTATTTAATTTTTTTTTTTTTTTTAAACTTTGATTTAATAAACAAAAAACGAATCGCCTGAACGCGCAACAATGCCGAGAGTAACGCCAGGATTAACATGCAAATGAGCAGACTTAAATGTAAACATGAGTAAATTTGTTGACATTTGCTGCTTGGACAGACATAATTAGAAGTGATTGACCTATTGATGGACTTCTCTGTGAAACGCAGCTCCAAATTATGTGGAGAAAATTTGCCTATTTGAGGACTGATTGCCCATCTTCAATGCTACTTTACACAGTATTGGCTGGTTTACAAGGCAGCCAATCCAGGAGTGCCACTAATTGTCTGATTGCCGCTGATTGGCTGCAATGGAGAGACCGTGGACGCAAGCTTTGGCTGTTATGCTAAGACAGTTTCCACTGACCGTGTTAACATTTAATTTCCCTTGGAATCAATAAAGTATATTTTTTTATTAAACTGAATTGAATTAATGCATATTGAGGTACATTTGGCATTTGGAGGTAGTTATAAACGTTTGTTTACAAGAGTCTAAAATATTTGCATGCAAGCCCAGCTAGTACTGGGGATCCACTGGATTAGAAAGAGCCTGATCATTAAGGATCAATGTCCTCAATGATCAATAAAGGTTATTCTTTTAAAGAAGGCTTTGCATATATCTGTTGTGATGTCTATTTGTTACCTGACCTATATTAGCATTCAGCAAAAGAACTTCTGCCTAATCACAGCTCTTTAATAAAGATTGCTGTGACAAGATTGTGCAGCAATACCTGAAAAACCAAAAACTGCTGCTGAACAGTACAGCATTTATTACATAAATGCATCTTGCGTAATCAACAAAATTTGGCTTTAAAATTAGAAGCCACAGCCCGCTTTTGCCATCCCGACGCCATCTCGAAACACGGGTCAAGGTTTCTTGGCGTCGCAGCAGAGCCGATGCCGTGGTGCGCGTCTGATTTGTGCCGCCTGTTCAGCATGCGAATCATTCATGCTGCCGTTTCCAAAACAACAACCTCTGCTGTCGAGTTTCCACCGCAGGCCACAGCTTAATCGTCTGAAATTGCGAGACGAAAAAAAAAAATCAAATTTCTCATTCTGGGAATCTGGTGCGTCTTTAAGTGACCCATGAATTGGTAATTCAGAACGGGTAAAAATGACCCTCGTGGAAACTCAACAGAGCAAAACCCAGAGATGCTTCTCTCCAACTGAAAATGCGCTTTGCGGCCTCAGCAGCTGCCTGCATGTCACCTTCATCCAGGAAGCTCTTAAAAGTTTCATATGGTCCCACTTCATCTGAGTGGCTACAGTTGAATTAAGCGCTCTCTCTCTCTCTCAAAAAAAAAAAAAAAAAACCGTCTCTCCTCCCCTAAGCTGACTTGCTCCCAAACGCTAGCTCTGTGCACTACTCACTACTCACACTCTCAGCCTGAATGATCAATCTGCATCTCTGAAAATAAAGAGAGAAGGGGTGGACGAAAACAACGGTCAATAATAATAACAAAAAAATTAAAAAAAAAAGAGCCACAGCTCAGTGGTGGGGTGCAGGCGACTCAGGGTGTGTTTTTGTTGTTAAGAAGAAGCAACCACCGAGAAACACCAGCAGGAAGGAAAAAAAGGTGGAGGACATTCGTACTTCATGCAATACAGTTAGGAAAAATAAAAATAAAAAACTGACGTGCGCAGTTAGAGGCTTAGTGAACATTTTTAATTTGACAGATAGTATTTAAAGGCTGAAAAAAATTAAAAAATAAAAAAGTTTTAGTCGGCCGTACCTGAGTGAGCTCTGGTATGTCGTTTTTGTCTATTCCCACTTGCTGCAACAGAAAAAGCGACACGTTAAAATTCAAGTATAGAGTCAAACTCGAGATCCATGACATAACTTTTTATGTGGCCCTCTAGAGACGCGTGAATAGAACCTCCAAGAAAGCACTCAATCAATCAAATTAAAGCAGTTTTTATTGTCAAAAGACGCTGCTGTGAAAAAAGTTCATTGTTGCTAACTTTAAGGAATGTTTGTCTCTCATCGACTGCAGAGAATCCCAGTTATTCATATTTTAGCATATCTGATAGGTAGTTTTATGGATATGTTTTGTCACAACCGGCCCTACGTGATCTTGACGTGGCCTGGAATAAAAACGAGTTTGACGCCCCCCCTGCTCCAAACGGTACCTCTGCAATTTTGAAGAACTCGGACACCCGGGTCATCCGCGTCAGGAATCTCTTGTAGATCTCCAGTCCGTCTTTACACTGGCTCCTCTTCATCTGGAAAAATTTCTCTGGACAAACAAAATGGCGAAAAGATGTCACCCTCAACACAGACGATGCGCCGTTTCAACAAGGGGCAGCGAACAACGCGACAAAAAAACACTTCAGCTTTCACGACGGACTCCGTGGAAACAAGCGAGTCATCTCTGGGCTCTGGGTTATACGTCTTCTGTGCAATACATAAAACTGGATGAAATTCCACACCCTTAAAATTATATCAGGATTTGTAAAGGATTCCTTAGCAGCTTTATGCTGGAGAAGATGTGGGAAACATATTAAGGAAGAGAAAATTGTTCAAAAGGAAAGTTCCTTCAAATGTGCTATTTCATTTACTCTGCGTTATACCGGCTGATGTTTTCAACGCTGAAAACAATTCACTTCTACGTATCGTAATGTCGGCTGAAAAGAAAATCAATACCTTCAACTGGAAAAAATGTGAAGTCATCAAACGTAACTGAACGAACAGAGAGGCTCTTTGTTTTGTGGGACTAAATTGTGGAAATGTAAAAATAAATAATGATGGAAAACAACGAAAAGCCAGATATTATGATAATTGAAAGCATCAGTTCATTCTTTTGTTTCCTTTTTCCTGTTCTCTCTTCTCTCTCTCATTTTTTTTTTTTACTTAGAAATCTTTTGATTTGAAACAGAATCAGAAATAACCACATGCTCTAACACAGTTTCCCAAAAGAACGCTGTCAAAGGATCTGCAAAGGTCAGTCTCTATTGAGAAAATGATTTTCACACCAAAGACCCTTTCAAGTTTAAATTAAGGACCTACGAATTCATAAAAGCCGTATTTTCTCCAACATCTGAATAAAATCCGCCTCCTCACCAAGCAGATTGATGATGCCGTCATTGTAGCAGGCGTACAACTTGATGAGATCTTTGAAGAGAAGGAGAAAGCAGGCGTTTATCACGCCGTTGTTCAGATCTTTGGGGTGAACCTGTGAGCAAAAAGTGAAAATTTGCTTTTGATTTAGAGCCACAGACTTAAGTAAAAAAAAAAAAAAAGCAACTGGAATTTAGTGTTTAAAAGCCACAGTCAGATTTGCATCTTGCACCGTCTTTACAGAAACACATGTGAATTGCATAGAAGTACTTAATGACACAGCAGTATTACCAAAAATCAAAAAAAAAAAATCTAATGAAACCTTCTGGTTTTATTATTAGTTTAATAATGATTATAAAACATAGGGTGACATCCTGCGGATTTGTGTGTTTCCCACCTCGGTGTGTGTGTGTGTCTCAGCGAATTCGGTGAACATCGTCGCCCTGCTATCAAGCGTCTCTCACCTCGAAATCCAAAAGCGAGTCGATCTGGCTCTGCAGGATGGGCATTCCTTTCAACAGCTTCTCCACCGACATGGTCCTCATCGCTCCGTCGGCTCTGAGATTCAAGGAGCAGAGAAAATTACACTGCAGCTCTATGAAATGTTTACATTTGACGAGAAAACGTGAACTTTTCTCCGACGACATCTTCCGAAAGCTCTTCACGCATCTGCCGCACGTATTGTCCAGCTGCCTCGTTTCTATTCTGTTCAGGTTCGGTGCCTGTTTACGCAGCCAGAGTAAAACCTTATGTTACAGCACAGAAGAGCTGTAAAATACCCAAACATGTCCGAAAACCTTCTCTGCATTCATCTCTTCACTCTGGAGAAGCTCCAGCATTATCCGTCACGCCAAACGAGTATCACACATAGATCCCCTTGTGAGACGCGTCCTACCTCAATGGATTAGGGGGGGGAAAGGGAAGGAAGAGAATCTTTTAACTCTTAATAATAAACGACAAATGATGGAACCTCGGCAGCTACGATAAAACGCAACGGAGAATTAAGCAACCGTACCCTTTTTTAACTCGTCCAAAGTCGAAGGACATCTGTCTGTAGGCGAAGGCCTTCTCGTTGAGATAGCGGCTGTAGCGTCTGATGAACGTGGACATGTCGTAGCCTGAGGAGAACACATCCATATCATCACGTCTGCAGTGAGCCGTGTTCCCATTGTGCAAACAGATGAAGCTCTTTTTTTCTTTTTTTTCGGAGGATGTGACCTTACTCTGGTGACAATAAATGACGCTCTGTTTAGACATTACAGACATTTTTAGAGACAGTCATTACGTTGCAGAGAAGAGAAGTCGTGATTTTTTTTTTTTTTTCACCAGTGAACAGACTGGATTTCTGCTCTATGTGCATGTAGTAAAGCTGCTCCAAACTCATATCCATGTGGGAACTATAATTGAGAAATAGTGAAGCCTTTAACTTAACAGGAACAGGCAGCAAAAAAGAACAGAGGGAATGAATGTGAACCATTGAGGCCTCTCATTGTTCATTTAGAGGATAGCTACAGTACAGATATTTATATTTAAATTATTTAAGAGTGCTCTTTCTTAACCTAAATTGTGCTTGAATTAAACAGATTTGTCTTAGTGGTTGTATAATTTTCAAAGTAACAATTAAAGTCTTAACTTTCACAGCAAAAATATTTCAGTCACGTTTCCTCTTTATTTTTTCCACAATTTCACATGGACAGGAATTTATTGGTAATTGATTAAATGCACATTATTCCATACGGATCCTCCATATCAAAAGATAATTTATTTGAGCAAAGAATGGGGGAAAAAATTTCAGATGCGCCGGAAGAAACTTGGATACTAGTTTAGATACTAGAGTCGTATCTAAACAACCAAGAGTAGCTAAAAATGGCTGATGTGTGAATACAGAAATAAGGAAAAGATCATTTACTTCCACGGTGATTCAATAAGTCTGTTCCAGGATGCACCATGTTAGCATAACCTCTGTTTCTCGAATTACCATTCTTCACAAAAATGCGTTGCAAAATTACTCATCTCACGATAACCCAAGGTGACAGGGGAGAGAGCACGTTTTACTAGCGTGATAAGCTGCTCTTTTGGAATATTTTAGAGTTCCTGTCGGTGCTTCGTGTTCGTCGGTCTCTGTGGGAACATTTCTTAACATGGGAAGCATTAAAAAGGGCTTAAAATGCACACTTTGGCTCTGCAAACTCGGCAGTCAAGCAAGCAGAAACACATCTGTGACAGCAGGCTGTGAACCCAGTATTTATCACCGTGAGTGGTGTCCTAATTTCCATAGCAATCAGTTCCTCTGACTGCAGCAGAGACTACTTATGGATGTCAAGGTGTATTTTGCTACCTTAAGTTAAAAAAAAAAAAAAAACTGTTTTCAAACACTTATTTTTATGAATCAATATGAAAAAGGCTGAAATAAAAAAAAGAAAGAAAATGTAGCACATCCAAGTAAGGTATCCAGCTAAATGTTTTCACCTTGCTTAAAGGGACGTAAACAAATCTGCATGTTTAACGATCAAGACCCAGATTATTTCATTTGGGTTCGTTCTGTCTGAGCGTTGAAGCTGCTCCTTTATGGCCGTGTGTAACCTGGTAATTGTTTGGGTCAGACGCCACGCACCGTGGGAGCCGGTTTTGTCCAGAAAGTTGCTGAGGTTGAACAAGGTGTTCCGAGATGCCAGGAACTGGACGAATCTCTGCAGAAAAGGACAAACGTACAAAGTCACGTATTTACGGTCTTACTGAGTAAGCCTCTGCCTCTGTCGTGTCTTTAAAATCGCAGTGGGCACGTTTCAGAGGAGTCAAGCAGCACTCTGTCAGAATATAAAGTAAGTAGGCTTAATAAGTCCACTTATTTTGTTTCTGATATTTAAATAAAGATGAAGGTAAGCATTAATCTAAGTTGGACACATAATGGGTCAAAAACACTAGAAAGTCGTGCAAAAATAAACTCCGATGGTATTAAACCATAAAGAATATCCCAACTTCTTGTCTACCAGAAACAGACAAGAAGTTTAATAAAATTAAACTTCTTGGCAATTTAATGAAACTTTGATGGAAAGAAATAAAAATCTCTCAAATTACAAGCCATTTGTGACATGTAAGTTTGTTACATTACTATAATTACTAGTGACCCATGCCAACACAACGCAGTTGCCCGTGTTCCTGCCGCGATGTCAACAAGGTTTATGTCGTTATTGTAACGTTGCTGGAATATTCCCTATCCTGATCAGTATTCAGACAGAGATCAGTACATTTAACTCTGCTTTCCATTTAAAAAATGTGTAAGTATGCTTGAAAAGATGAAGGTTAAAAACTCCAACTATTGTCTAAAATATATCTGACCTGCAATGTGGAAAAAAATGTCAGCATAAAGACTGCCGAGGTCCAGAGGTGGTAGGAAAGTGAAAGGCACAGAGTCGCATTTAAATGCATCATACTCGTCTTGTAAAGACGACACCATGTGAAGGAGAGACGTCCCTGTCTGATCCCATGTATCGATATTTCACTGCATCCAAAGTTCCTGACGAACTCGACATCAAGACACATGGCCGCACTTTTCACAAACAATTTTTTTAACAGTCACTCCAGTTTTCCTGGTAGAGTTTATAAAACTGCGTGGTGGTTTGTCTGCATTATTTTGCTGGTGGAATCTGGGTTTATGACAGCAAACCGGACTGTCCTTTCTGTGAATTGTATGCGACTTTCTCCCTTCATCCTTACAATTACGTATCAACCCAAAGTGGACAATTCAGTGAGAGAAATTCAGTCTCAGGATGTTCAAAATAAAGAGGGCTTCTTTTTCTGTAAGCTAATACAGCACAGAAGGAACTGGAGCCAAACTGAAATAATGTTACAAGACATGAAAGCAAAGTGTGAAACTGTTAGCATTAGCTAGTATTAGCCCAACACTCTCAGATCATTTCAAAAAATGTGTCAGCAGCAGACGCTTCTCGCAAAGGATATGATGTATTGTTCTTTGTCTAAACAAAGATCTTATAATTAAAATCAATGGAAGGAATTTTCAGCTTGATTTTTATGTTAATTTTGGCTAAGTGTGCTCACAGAGCGTCGACTGAAACCTCTTTTATTGCACAAGCGGTGTTCTGTTTTGCATTTAGGGCCTCTCGGCCAGTCTAGGTTGGTTAGTGAGCTAAAATGGCAAAAACATATATATAGATACATCATGCTTTCTGTGTGCAGCAAATTCACACAGATTGGTCTAACCTCGTTGCCGTGCACCATGAGGTGGTGTGTGGTGATCAGGGCTTTGAAAACCACCACCCAGCTGGCGTTGCCCACCCTCTCCAGCAGCGTGTCTGCCATCTGGGGGACGTTCACGTTGGAATCCTGGGTGGCCTGGATCAGGTCTGAGGAGCAGAGCAAGGACAAACATGAGGTCGGCTGATAAATGTCGGCAGAGACTCGTACAGTGCCGGTGCTGAAGCTTTCGGTAATAATGCAAACAGATTGGCGCAAGGAGGAAGACAGATGACTAGAAAGCAGATGGGAATATGGAGAATAATTGTGGGGATATTAAATATCTACTTCTGTGTCGCTCACAGTCACACAGTGTGTGAAATTACACTGTTTAATGCCTACCAGTGTTGCTAAAAATCATTTAATTGTCCTGGTATTTAAATGATCAACTTCCTATTTGGGATCCAAGTTCAGGTTGTGAGCTGAGAGGTGGTTCTTGTCTCATCAAGCTTGCCGTTTTGTTACATTCAATAGAATGATCGCTTCACATTATGATGCTTTTGCTTACTGTGTGAGTCACACTGGCTGATGCTTTGTTTGGTTTCTGCAGCAGAGCTCTTCAGCTAGCTCAGGGAGCCAGAAAGGGAGAGTGGAATATTCCACAGCAGAAAGACGCACAAAAGACGAGACGACTGCAACGAGACTGAAACCCCTCAGCATTACAGATGATGGCAGATGCAGCACCAAGTTGATAAAATAACGCACCAAACATTTAGGACGTTTTAATATTAAAGCAACCTTATTTATTTATCTATTTTGGATTGTTGCATCCAAGGTAAAAACACGAGTACATTTTTTTGTCCTAAAGTTGTGGTATTTTTCACTCATTCCCAAATAGTCGTGACAGCTAACTGGTTTTCCTATAATCCACTTTACAGAGTATGACTTATCAAAATGCAAACAGTCGGGAAATTTAATGCAGTGCATAAATGGTACGCTCAAGCGACATTAACACTTCTCACCCAACCTCACAAAGCATTTTACTCTTGAAACAAACAGCTGTTTTCATCTAGCAACTAATTCCTCATAACTCTATGTTGTCTGTCTGTCACAAACTGCGTTTCCAATTACAACTGTGCGCAAACCATTGCCAATATTCCGCTAATGTTGGAAGAAAAAACACAATTTCGCAATTGCGATGATATATTCATTAAATAAAAAAAGGCAATCAAACTCACTTTTGAATAAGTTTGCCATTAAAAACACCTTCCCCGCCATTACCCACCAACTACTTCCTGTCGTCTTCTTCGTGGTTTGCGCCAGTAGCAACATCCGCTTGTTGATCATGGGACTAGTGCGATGCGGGAAAAAGTGTTACTATTTTTGATACGGCCCCCAAAACGCCTCATTCTAGCGGCAATCAAAAAACGAAAGCTTTTTTTTTTTTTTTTTTAATCTAGCATGTTTTTTAAATAATTAATTAATCAACATTTTTCAATTTCACTAACCACAACCAGACAAACAGGTAAGAGAATCACTTAAAATGAACATAGATGACAACAGGAAGGAGGCCTTAAAAACCAACATTTTCTGTCCAGGTCTAAAAATATCTCAGAACTAAAGTAAAAACAAATTCACAAATATTTATAGGTTTCCGTCACAAAGTCGTGTTAAAAGCAACATAAAAAAATTGAAGTGAACTAAAACAATGTTTTAGGTAAAACTACCATTGGATGGAAGAAAAGCTAACTGAATAGCTACACATAAAAACCGTTTTATTCCGAGGCCTTTACACTGAAACCTCATCAGTGTAAGACTACTGAGCAGGAGTTTTTAATACGGGCACCATGGCTCTGTGCTCAGGGTGTCCTTGCACCAGAGGGTGAATGCCCAGAAGTAGAAATGTGTTCTCAAGACTGAATTTTGTTTGTCCCGCCAACGGAAATGAGAAGCACCCTCCCCATGTTTTGCACATTTAAGGCACTGTAAAAACAACATGTGTGTGCATCTATGGCTAAAGTTCGAGGTTTAAAGTCTTTTGTATTTACGGCCATTTAAAGCTCTTTCTAATGGGCTATATTTGATTTTATGTAAAAGAAATCAACACACTTTTTCTTTCGGCAAATATTTCCCCGCCAGCCGCAAACACTGATTCCTGTTTAAAGCCGTTGTGTTTGCTTTTGCTTTGCGTTCTCATTTTTCAAGACAAATTGCCTTGTGCTTTTGGTTCCGACGTCCTCAATTCATCACTGCATGTCTCTCTTCTGCCGCGTCTGAATCGCTTTGCATTAGTTAGAAATATGAGCCGCGGTGGACAGTGTCATCGCCATGCTTGGCGTTGAATGAGTTTTACAATGTTTTCCATTGTTCCAGCTGACAGCTCATTTGGCAAAGCCCGTGTTTCCGGCCATTTAGCCAAGCTCAAGAGCTTAGCTCTCACGTACCGCCACTTTCCTATACGTATTGCTCTAATAGCGTGCTCTCTGAGACTCTGAAGGAAGACCGAAGTTCGTTTGACCTCTGACAAGTCGGACGGCTCCTTTTGCTTCCGCTGTCATGTTTCCATCATGCAGCAATAACAAGTGCACATTTCCTGTTCAGTAGTAAGACAGCAGGAGCACCGGCACACACGCACGCACACGCAGGAGTGTGAAGGATAATCCCTACAGGGCCGATGAGTCAGCAGCCTGCATCATCCTACGCTCTTCATGTCCCTGTCTCCTTCTGTCTGTCAGCCCGTCTCACTCACCGCCTGCTTTTCTCTCTGTTGCCTCCTGTTAAGAGTCGATGGCTGTGCAATAACTGCAGGGACAAAACGCAACACCTCTTGCATTAAATATTGGCTCGGACAGGTGTCCCAGGACCAAAAGAGACGCTACACAGCATCATTTTCGGGAGTGGAAAAAGGCTGAATCCAATGGAAACGGGTTGAACCGCAAACACAATTTTGAAAAAAATAGAACTATTTAGATATGCAAAAAGGATGAAGACTGAATGGAAGAGATATCAGCTTCCCCTACTGATCCCATGTACCCAAGCGTGCTTATTCACAATTACACATGTGCAGCAGTGTGAGTGAAATGGAAAGACAGAGAGAAGCTGCTGCAAACAAGATTGAGTGTAAGAATCCGTACAAATTATCAGCATGAATGACAATTAGCTTTCATGTGCATGCTTGAATCGGGATTTCATTTATTGCCACATTGCTCATAAAACAAATAACCTTTGCGATGACTATGCCAGTGTATTACCCAAAGGACTACTTTCTGTATGTACATGTGGAGCACACAGATGTGTGCAAGCGTACCAACGCAAGCTAACACCATGCCTTTAGCAAACCCACAACGCAATCCCCATTAAACCAGGTCAAGGTCTAGTAGTGCTGGTCAGTGTGTCAATGAGGTGTCTCCTGTTTCTGTTGTTTCACAATATGTGAACAATATCTACATATATCTGAACAGTGTGTGTTTGGGCAGTTGCTGGAGCAACCTGCAGTCACTTTTAACAACGACTGCAGGAGGAAAGGTGAAGCAGCTGGCGTACGCCGACTGCGAACTTCTTGAGCTCTTTACCCGGCTGACCTGCGCAGGGTCAGATAACTGCCACGCCACTGAATCTGGGTGCCTCCACGGCGCCTGCCGCACCCGGCAACACACATCAGGACTCCGGTTTCAACAAGCAGCCTGCAACGCATCGATAGCTGTAACTGATCTCACAGTCACAGTGTGTGAGTACAACTCAGGACGAATCCCCCGAAAGAAGCACTCACTGCAGAAACACTCAATCCCTCCCTTCCTATTCCACAGATACGTTTCTGAATGGAGCAAAATACCTACTAGAGGCATGCCAAGGTGGTCTCCTTGGCAACAACTCCCTCGAGCTTGGAGAGTGAGGTTAAATTCCTTTAAAATCATCCCGACAGTCTGTCGTCGTGACGTTTGCATCACCTGCCGTGACATGTCCTGGCTGTCTGGATTCACCTGACTACACATGAGAACCTATAGATATTCTCTCCATTTGACATCCACTCCACGTCCTTTGTATTACTCTTTCCATGTTCAAACAGACGACTCCTAAACATGACGACAGACGTGTTCAAAAGAGGATGCAACGCCCGCGGGACGACCGATGGAGCGCTGAGCGGCACATGAATGGAGGACTCGGACCCTGTGTTTATTTTTAAACTGCTCTCACCCTCAGGCAACATTTAAGAAGGAAAGAAAGAGAAAAAAATACCCAGAATGCACAGTAGTGAGCATAGCATAGCATGGCATCAACGTGTTGTGGCAGCCAAATGCAGAGGGTGCCAATGGGATGCGGACACTGTGGAGTCTGGATATGACATCTGAGGAATAAGCTGGCAGCCATTGGGACCTGCTGCTGTAGGGAAGACTGATATCAGAGCTCTACTGACTTCATATGGACACTCAGTCTACTGTTTGCTGTCCTGCAGTTTCTCTCCGTGTCAATAGTGCGTTAAAAAAAACCAAAAAAACCAATCTCATTTGTATACAGTCACAATGACATTCGTCCTGGACGTCGGTTCACCACAGATCACCGACATGCAATCAAATGAAAAGATATGAAGAAAAAGTCCGTATTGACACGACGACAACAAAACCGAACCTGGATTTCAGTGGGACTTTATGGTGGAAATTATGTTTCAATTTGCAGAGTCAATCTGTTAACTAGTAAATGAAAAGAAATGAAATCAGTTCCTTAAATGCAATGCGGTTGGGTGATTCTGAATCAATTTGCAAATGTCAAAAACTCATGAAGAGCTTGGAAAATTCAAACAGAGGGCCTGCAAGAAGAAGCAACAGTGCCGTCTGTCTGCATCACCGCGTAGCTCCTGAGATAACATATAATGACTAAATCGGGATTTTTCTATGATGAAACAATGAAGGGTTTTATATTAAATCAAGAAAATTATGGACAACCCCGAGCATCCTCTTTAAAACAGCATGTCTCTTCTGATTCGCGACAGGAGATCTTTCCTGTCCATATCCATCACCATCTACAATCACTCTTTGGATAATTTCTAATTAATGTGAGCTACAGCAACATTTCATTTTCCACTGGGATCAATAAAGTATTTTTGAATTTAATTTGAATTAAAGAGAACTGACTGAGCAGAAGCAGCGACAAAAATAAATAAATAAACAAAAGCAGTAAAATCCCCTCAAGAGCAGATTTTACAACTATTTTTGCCAAAAGTGTTTGATATGAAGTTAAAAATTCTATTACTCTACCTGGAACAGTACAGCAGCATTGATGTACTTCAAACTGTATAGCTTGGCTTATAAAGAATGTGTTATACATAATTTACCCTTTATGTCTTTGACATCTCTGTTTGGTTGCTTTGAAGGTTCTGCTGAAACTTCAGTAAGAATCAGTAAAATGTAAGTGTTCATTGGAACATGTAATGGATTTAGTTTTTGGTTTTGTATGTTAAAAATCCCCAAGCTGCTTGTGCTGCAGTTGTTCCTCAGCCTTCACTGCAGCATATTCTAATGAGCTAAAATAGGCATAACTTGGCATAATTCAAACCACAAAGTACCTCCAATGCGACTGTTGAACACGCATCAACAGGCACTCATTAATTAAATTGGCAGAGGGGAATTTTTGAAGCAAATTCTGGACAATACTCAACAAGAGGGAAAGTTAAAATGTCTGCTATGAAACTGGCTAACGGGGTGGGGGGTTACAAGATATAATGGTTTTAATATAATATAAGGTTGACCAGGAACAATTTTAAAACACATTACAGGATCCTTCACTACCTTTAACTCGTATGTTGTAGCATTAGATCCTTTGTAGAGAAAGGAAATTAGTAATGAGGGCCTTTATTTTGTTCACAAAATTTTAAAAATAAGCATTTTTAACCCTCTTTTGGCAATGGGAGCCACTTAGAATGAGATAAAGATGAAAGTTACAATGTATGAACTTGTCAAATCTTAACTGGAATATTCTACATTGATGTTTCTACACAAGAGCCCATGCATCAAATTCTGTGACATGTCTCTTTTCCTCCAGCACAACTCAGCAATGGAGTAATAATACAGCAAGAAACACGAGCTTCACTCTATTATTGATATGCGGTTGGCTGATATACAGTTAGCGAACAGCATCGCACAACCAATTACAGTACTGTGGAACAGCATTTGTCTCCTTTCAGATTTTGTTTTTACCTTTGTGTCACTGAAATCTTTTAGATAATCACACAAATTTATATATCAGTCAAAAATAGTCTGAGTAAATACAAAATATAAAGTTTTCATTTGATGAGTTAAGTGAAGGAAGCTAACTAATTTATCCCACCCCTTTGTTTTGGTTCATTTTCACTAGTGTACCATCAAAAGACGACAACAGCCTGTCCAGCAACGCAAAGTAGGGAAAAGATCGGAAAGATCGACTAATCAGGCCTCAAACCAAAGAGATTCAACAACATGTAGTGACAACATATAGTAACAAAGCTGCTTCTAAGGCTTTCGTGTCACCACAGTGAATCACAGTGAGAACTATTACCCACAAATGGAGGAACATGGAAAAATAAATAAATAAATAAATCTTTCAAGGAGTGGGCAAAAATTACATGGAGAGCACATCAGCAATTCATCGCAACAATTCAGAAGAACCCAGAACAACAACTGAAGTACTATAGGCTTCACTTACCACAGTTAATGTCATTGAACATGATTTAATGATAAGCAATAGAGTGGACAGAAAAGACTTCTATAGGAGAGTTCCAAGCCAAAAATCAGGTGGGCTAAAAGAAAACAAAGGCTAATCTACCGTTTTCTAAAACTCACGTTGACAATCACAAAAGACTTTCGGGGAAACATTTCTTGGACTGACTAGACAAAACTGTTTGAAGGTTGTTCTGGTGTAAAACAAACCCTACATTTCTGAAACATGACGTCACATCAGGAAGATGATGTGATGGTGTTGGGTTGAACAGCGGCTGCTGAAAGTGATTGGTGCTTGACATGTCGCCATTATAGTCTCCAATAATAGAAAAAAGTCGATTGTCACTTTTTTGAAAATAAGTCACCAAAGGGGTCTAAAAAGTCACTAAATATAGCAACAGGGTCGCTAAGTTGGCAACAGCGCTTTCCTTCTTACAGACCACAGTATCCACTCATCATTACGACCCTTAGGCTGTTGGCTCCGTCCACTTTGGTGAAATTTTTCAGAAATTGTTTAGGGTCGTTGTTAGGCTTCCATAAGGGGCCTTAGTTACCCTTTAAGCTAAAGCAGGACATTGATTCAAAGCAAACGTCAAATTCAAACCTGAATGGTTTAAAAGAATAAGGTTTTGGATTGGAATAGTCAAAGTCTGTATCCAATGGAGATGCTGTTCCATAGCCATTTGAAAATGCTTGACAGCAGTCGCTACTGCGCCGCAACCAGTCATTTGGTTTCAGGGACAATTACTTTTGCTTTTGTAGGGCTAGTTTGATTTGGATTACTTTTGGATGACTTTTTTTCTCACACTAAATGGGCATTAAATATGCAACGACTCCTAAGTTACAGTTTTTCCTCTTCGGACTCCAGAACATCACATGAAAAGATCAGAAACAGAATCTGAGAGGCAGCCTGAGAGAGGAGAGCACATCTATTTGCTGCTAAGATTTAAAGTGGCAGAGATAATAGTGTGGTAGCGTGGAAGATCTTCGGCTCGGCTCGTTAATCTGGACCCACACTGATGGCAGGGCACTCCACCTCCCACGCTGTGTTTGACATTACTCAGATACCCGCTGAGCGATCGAGTCTGCGGTACATGCTAAGCTTTATCAACAACAAACTTCAAAGTTCTGCTTTCCAGTGAAACTCTGTTGGCAAAAATCACTCCTCACTGGGAAAATAAGAAATAAGGAGGACCAAAGATAACGTAAAGAGGGTCTGGTAGAAGAAGGGGGGCAACCACATACTGTGAACACGAGTGTTTTTGCGCATTTTATCAATTTAAAATAGAAATTAGAGCTGCATTAAGCAATGGACGGTTCAGTAGACTCTCTCAGTTACTTATGTGCGTGTCCCATATTGGTGCAAAATGAAGCATTTGACTAGAATATGTTTGGCTTGATGAGTTATGCTCTGCAGACCAATGAATGATGAGAAGTGTCAAGGCAAAAAACAAGAACTGATGATCTACAGCATCCTTGGCTCAAGAATCAGTCCAGTGCGCCTGCCAACAGAACCCTTATACTGGACTTTATTGATGATTCCACTCCAGACGTTTTAGAAAGAAATTCATTTGGAAGTACATCGAAGCAGTCTGGGCTTATATAATACCAACACTAATTGGATGGAAATCCACAATTCAACAGGACATGGATATTGAACAAACCACAATGAAAAGCTAAACACTTTCCAGACCGAGCAGTTGGGGGTAGATAAGTTCAGCATGCTGTCCTTTCAAAGATAAAGTTTACCAAACAGTCATTATGTAGTAGTAGTCAGGGTTGGAGTGGCATCTAGAGATACAATTACTAAACTCTGATTAATTAAAACACAAAACTCAACTGGAACAACATCCTCTTCTGCCCAGAGGATGAAAGAAATGGATCTTAGTGTCAGGTAGCATTCATGCTAAAGGAAAACAGAAACTTATTAGTTATGGAGTAGACGTTTCTAGGTTTCATCTATTGGAAAAGAAAATGTGAAAAAAATGCTCAAGTCATTTTTGTTCAAGTGAATATTTGGTCCTTCTTACTATAAATAGCCATAAAATATCATTTAAGGATTATGCCCATTTTTTTTTTTTTTTTAATAATTGTAACTTTTAATATCTGTTAGTTATTTACAATTTACTGTATAGCTGTGTCCGAATTCAGGGTCTGCATCCTTCAAAGGACACGTCTACGTAGGACGGGTTCTTCACAGACCACGAATAAACGCCAACCGGAAGAGAAAATTTTACTTTTCTACACGGACTACATATAAGCAAATTATTCTGTTACAAATATAAACTCTCCACATCTCAGATAGGACACTACGGTTAAATAAACCTATTATGTTTGAAGGCTCAACTTTAATCAATCCAACCGATTTGCTCTGCTTTGAAATACTTTAGTAAACCAAACATTTTACAACTAGATTACCTATTACATGTCTGAATAATGTCGGTGTTTAACTTACACTCATTAGGGAAAGCTAGCGGGAGTTTTTATAACAATGGACCAGGGGTTAGGCATTCTCCTCTGGTATACCGAACCTGAAGCGCCCGGCCAGCTGACAGCTGACGAGGGGACATGTCAGAGCAATACTGCAATTATTGCTCAGTATTGATGAACCGAGCAGATATTTTAGACTTATACACTTGCCCAATGTATGCATTTGATACATTGGGCATTGTATCAAATGCCCAATGTTTTTAGGCATTTGATACAATGCCTAAAAACATTGTATCAAATCACATTATGTCATTTTAAAATGTAACATAGCAAAATAATTTGTAGCTTTCCACTGCTATTGATGCTCTTCCTGAATGCCAGGTCGGGACCCGCAATGAATTATGGGATATGGTGAGCTGTAAAGGATACACCAGACTCCTTCAGATCTGGAGAAAAGGAGGACACGTTTGAAGGCCGCATTTGAAGGAGTCTTTGAATTCGGACAGGCCTTGTCGCCACGCTATGACGTAATCGGCCTACAAATCTGTCCTTCAAAAGATGCAGACCCTGAATTCGGACATAGCTTATAACCAGGTTCCAAATACCACATTGAAAAACCCTAATGTGATATTTGTCAATCAAGTTGGGTGCTAGGCTATACTATGTTTTTTTTTTAAAGGTTTTATTCTCTAGTGGCCTTTATTTGATAGTGAATTGACATGAAAGTGAATAATGAGAGAAGGGGGAAGACATGTGGCAAAGGTCACCAGGCCGGAAATCGATCTTGTGACAGCGACATAGAGGATTAAGGCCTCCATGTGTGGGTTGTGCTTAACCCCTGTGCCACCACAGCGCCCCACTATGCTATGTTTTACTATCCTATGTTATACTGTATTATGCTATGCTATGCTGTCCTATACTAGGGTATTCTATTCTATATTTTGCTATACTACACAATACTTTACTGTACTACTGTATTTTAATCCCATTTTTTTATGTTTGCAGCCAATGAAATAACATTGTCAGTGGCAGATATGAAAGAATTTATAAGATGGGAACCATCTAGAAGTTAGATTTCTAGATTTGTGTGTCTACTACACACACCTAAACACACCTCATATAAAATGTTAAAGTTGGGATTGGGAAGAGACCTCTGAATCTCTTACTTGAATTTTGTCTTCACAGGGGTTGAAAACTTTTAAAAACTCAAATTAAACATAAACGCCTAGTTAAACTGCATCCTTCAAACTGCAGTTCAGATTTTTCTTTACATACAAAAATCAGTGTATCGTATTACCATTTTGAAAATATTGAGTGGTGGTGCTCGAAAACCTTAGCACTGAAAAGATCTTTATTATAAAATTTCTTTTGGACCCTCTGCTCTAAAGGATATGCATGTAATATATTATAAATTAGAAGAAAAATATATATAAGTCTCCCTTTTCAAAGGCAGTCATGATAAGAAAAAAGAAAACAAAGTCTTTCGCTCAATCTAGTTATATGATTGAGCATTTGCCACTGAACATTTTCAAACAGTGAATTTCTTCAGCAAATAAAAGCAAACAAACAAAAAAAAAACATAGATCAACAAACTTGAATCTTTAGAAAAAAAAATCAGCAAACCAGATGAGTCCAAAAGACCATCCTAAGAGCTTCCCAGCCTAATCATTATCCATGAGGCCTTCTGGCTCTGAAATCTGGTAACACATTGATTGTGACATATGCAGCGATAACAGCACCCTGTCTGCCAGAGGGGGCTCAGCATGCTGTTTATGTTCCTAATCGCTTGCCGTCCTGCTTACCCCACCCCGCCGCTCACCAACACACACCCAGCAGGTAACATGCGCTGCTTTCACCCTGAGCATGGCATTCGAGCATCAGTGCTGAAATAAAACCGCTAATTGGAGTTGCACTATTCAGAGCAGCAGGAGATAAGGTGATAATTACCAAAGGATCCAGACCCTTCATCTGCATCGTGATCTTTGCACGATGCGAATATGAAAAAGAGACTTTTTTCTCAAACAGATTTTCTAAATTGTGACCTTCACACTTGCCAAGAAGTCGTGACTGTTGGAACAGCAGTAGGATTTAGAGGTTTGGGAACGCAATGGGCAGATAAAATGATGGAGGCCATTAGGAGCAGCAGGAGTGGTAGGGCTTGTCTTTAGAAACAGAGCCATTTTCATTTGGCCAACATTCAAGTCTTGTTTCACTGATTCCTTCTGGTCTGCAGATAAAACTGCCCCAGCAGGCTTGGTTCTCACCTATGCTTCCAGTATTCCTCACAAGAGAAACAAATAGCATTTATCACACGTTCTGCTTATCACAGCATTCATTTAGCAGCTGCTGTTTCGAGAAAAAGGAAATTTTAAAAATGAAGCAGCATAGACACTTTTGCCTGTCATGAGAAAGACTTACATAAACAGATGTTTTATAAGGAATCAGGGCAACTGTTGTGCAAAAACAGATAACCAATACAAGAAGTGCACCTTAAACCCATATTTCTCTGTACAGATATTATGCAATTGCTCCAAAATGTCTAACAGTACTGTCTGACTCGCCTCTCACACAGCACTGCATCATAGAATTAACACTGAATGTGAATGATTTGGACAATTATACACCAACACCAAACCCATTTGGAGAAAAATATGCTTCCTAAACAAGACTAGCTATTTGCAAAGGTGAGCTACTACTACTGGATATTAAGCAAACTCTGGATGCATTTAGATTGCAGTCTTTGATCTGAATGGCGTGAAAATCATTCACCAATTCAGACCCTTGACTCACAGCTGCATCTTCTTCTTGGCAGCAGTCAATTCAGGCCCCTTCCTCAAGCAGGGCACTCAGTGCTCCCAGCCTGGGTCTCAGGATGCAAGCTAAGTGAAGTTGCGAATGTACATCCCAATATGCTGAGCAATACGTCCCACATTACAAGCCAATCTTTTCCCAGTTCAGGAAATGCGTCTGGTTTGTTGTCTCTGAGCTTCTTTAAAGATCAAAATATGTCTATAAGTCTTTGTAAATCTCTAGGAGGAGACCTGTTTACTATTAAATTATAGAATTGCAGAAATATTTCAAGTATAGAATAAAAATATCATTCAAGGACTTTGGTCATAACTTTTGTAAAAACAAACAGGTTAATAAGGACTGCAGCAAGATTATATAGGCCTTATAAGATGTCAGAGAGACATGTTAGCTTATATTGTTATGGTCAAATTGACTAATAAGATCAGTGTATCACGCTTTTTACAATGAGAAATGTAATTGTACTTTATTATGTCTAACTTTCTGAAGACTTTTGATTGAATTACCTACATTTAGTCTGTCTAAAGTTTTAAAATAGAAGCATGTCCTTAATGTTGCTTATACCAACAGGCACACATGTAGACTGTGATATCTTTAATCCAGAAGAACTGATCTTCTCAAGTTCTTACTCTTTAATATTTTTAACAACTTGTTGAGAGATGAGAGCAAATCAGACATACACTCACTCATCGTCTACTGTGCTTATGTAACATTAATCGACCACCTCAGGTTTTAGCCAAATAAGTAGTGGGAAAAGATACCAATGTCTATAACTCGTTTTTCATGGACAAATTAGATTTATTTGAAAGTGGGTTCTGTTGTGAAGTTATGACCAGTCAGTATTTTGTCTTTTGCCATTGGCTGAAAAAGCAATCTCCATTTCATCAAAATAAAGATGCCAGCAGTACAATTTACTGCAGATTAAATATCGACTGCTAGAAGCTCTTTGCAGCGCAACACTTCTATAAAGAGTAGTTAGTTAAAAATTTTAACTATGAATTTAGTTGGTCTGTGGTATTTTAGGCATGTTAAGAGCAAGCTTGAAAAAAAGATAATTTCACTGTCATCAGTTGTAGTAGTAAAAAGATTTTATGAGAGTGAATATGAAGAAAAGTAAATACATTGTTGAAGGCAAAGAACTAGCCAGAGGGTGGCCATGCTTTTACATGACTTATTTAAAAGACTAAAACTGATCTTATATTGTCTTCTATCACTGTGAGGATTTTTTAACTTTACTCCAACCTCACTGAAGTACAATGTCTGTCACTTTGCAGTGACTGTCTTTGGTAGTGGAGGTGCCCAACATTCATCATACCTCTTGTTATCTGTCCATCTGCAAGATCACCTCCTGTGTAAACCCTGTTCCTAACAACTAATCAGGCCACAAAATCTGCCAAAACAAAACAAACATTGATTTAAAAACAAAGGGTGGAAAAAAGCTGATAAAAGTTCACGTCACCAGTTGATTTGAAACTAGCATTGATGGATCAATTGGATCAATGTTGCAGATGATTATATTTATGCACATGAACACACACCAAATTTTGGTTATGTACACATTTTTCAATGTCTCTTTGTGCAGCACTTACAGTAAACAGATAAAGTAAGATATGTCAATTAAGATACTGGCGTTTTCTCTTATGACAAAGAGATGAGCTAATGATACAAACCATAATTAGTTGCAGCTTCACAAGGATTTGTTTAATGTAATTTTTTTCTTTAAAAAAGGTGAGCATACTTATTTCTGTCCTCTTAAAATAAATTTTGTCCAACGATAATCTGAAAAACCTCAATGACAGCAGCAATGTTAAAGAAAACTAGTACTGGCTTCTATGAGGGCATGACCACGTTTCTTCACAAAATGCTGAAACAAACTACTGCAAATAGACCAGTTTGCACTTAACTATTAGCTAAATCACCCGGTTTCATTGTTCACATTTATATTCTGAAATCAGTTACTGTAGGGACTGATTCCCTACAGTAACACAAACTCAGTTTGTTTGAGTTTTCCCAACTCCAACTTACAGACATTTCCTCAAATTTCATTTTATTTCCTTATTCCAAACATTGTGATATCTATATTTGTTGGCTGTTATGTACTAATTTATGAAGTGTTTTTTGTGCATTTATGTTCAATGTTTTAATATTGAGTAATTTGAACTTTGAAAGCTTCATTAAACTTTTCTGTCTCATTTTTGTTTAAAATCTTAAGTTGTATATAATCCTGAGTTACAGTGTCATGCCAAAGTATGACACCCAGTGAACCAGAAAAATCTGGTTTGTAGAAACATCAATTATACTGTAGAAGCAAGTGTTTTACGTTACTTTCAACATCTGAGAATATCAGCTCTGCTTTCATTAAATCCTTGCACTGCAGTTTTATCTGTATCTATGGGTAATTATCCTGCTGGAACAAGAACCTCCACCCTATTCTCAAAATTTCTAAGAGTCGTTCTTCCAGCAATGTCCTCTATTTACCTCTATCAGTTTCAGCTTCTCTGTCACTACTGGAGAAGCATGTCCTATGACATGATGCAGACACCACCATGTTTTATGATGAAGATTGTGATGTGCAGTGTTAGTTACCTGCTAAAGTGTTTTTCAGGTGGATCAAAATGTTAAATTTTGATCTTTTTGACGTTTTGTTTCTCGAGCCTCTACAAGATTTGTGGTCTGTTTTAAACAAGACTTCTGGCTTTATTTAAAAAAAATGTTTCTTCCCATCATCAATCCATGAATGCCAGATTCTTCCCTCCATGTTTAACAAATGACCTGATTTCTCTTTCTTTGATTAACTATTTTCTTTCCCTTGGCATATGTGAGTAAGTTTAGCATTGAGCCATGCTTTTCAGCTTTATGCCTGACTTGATTGCTGTGTGTAATGTTCCCTAACAATCATTTGAGAGCCTTACCTGACAGCTGGATTTGCACTGAGAGTAAATTTCACATGAGTGAATTCTACTTAAGTCTTGGGAGTCCAAAGTCAATCCTCAAGGGCCAATATCCTGCATGTTTTAGTTCAACACCCCGGTCACAGATACCTACTCAGTTATGTGTTGTCTGTGCCACACTAAAGCGACAAACGATGTCACTCCAAATAGCCAATTAATCTGCACTTGTTTCTAGCATGTGTGTGTACTTGTTTCTGGTTTTTGTAGTCTCATCAGAACCTCACTTGAAACAGTCCCATGTAAGGTCCATAGATGGTATGGGGACCAAATACCAGACCAAATTAGCATCATATTACTGGTTGGTGGTTAGCACTAGAAAATGTGTAAACACAATGAAACTTGGGGGCTAGGCTACATTGAATCAATGGAGGTCAGTGCAATGCAAGGGTAGCAGAACAAACCCATGTGAATCAGTGACTGTACTTTTGAATGAAATATTCCCTATACTATGGCAAAGATATAGGTGTAATGATAGATAGATAGATAGATAGATAGATAGATAGATAGATAGATAGATAGATAGATAGATAGATAGATAGATAGATAGATAGATAGATAGATAGATAGATAGATAGATAGATAGATAGATAGATAGATAGATAGATAGATAGACTTACATTCCAGGTGTTTTTTCTTTGGGGCTGTCTGCTCATGTGTGGTGGCCTTACACACGGCCCTGGAGACCTCGGAGCCCGTCAGAGTGTACTGAGCCGCGGCGATGCGATCCGTCAGCGTCTGCCCCGACATCTTCTAAATATCCGCTGAGTCCAATCTCCACGATCAGCGTCCAATATGGTCCTACCCCCCCCCCGTCCACTCACTCACACACACACACACACCCCACACACACGCTCTCACACACGCACCAAAAAGAGCGGGCAGCCCCAATAATCCTCGCTGCCCTCGAAAACGGCCGCACAGATTCCGGCGCTAGAGAGGAGCCGCTGGGACTCTTTCTGATTGCATAACAACTGGAAGTCCGTCCTGTTGGGTATTCACGCGTTTCCTTCCCCGGAGGCCGGTGTCCAACATTCGGCGACAAAAAAGAAAAAAAAAGAAAAAGAAAAGAAAAATCCAGTCCAAATCCACGAGGGGGGCGGTTTATTATTATTATTATTATTATTATTATTATTATTGCTATTTTATTTTGTTTCTGTGAATGCAGCCTACCGGAGGATGCTGGTCACTGCCTCCCCCTCCTCCCTGTCTTCCTTCCTCCTTCTGGATAATCCTCACCACCAGCAGCAGCAGCAGCAGCCGCGGTCCTACCGTCCCTGTGTATCAGCGGGTCATACAGGGAAGCATCATCATCATCACCACCATCATCATTCCGCCCACCATCCAAAGCGGCTCCGTCGCGGCCTGTGATACCGAAGTTATGCGCCACAGGCCGGCTGGTTTGGGTCGCGATTATTTTCAGCGAATTGACATGCTCTCATAATATATATTTTTTCTTCAAAATAATTTATTTAATAAATCATCCGCTCCCCCACCCTGCTCCGAGTCGAGTGACGCTGCGTTGCCAGCCGCGCTGCCTCCTTTGTTATCGCGAGACCTGGAGAAGGCGTGAAGACACGAGAGGGGCGAAGGGGGGGGGGGGCAGATTGAAGTAGGGGGAGGGTCGTCTGAACGACCGAGCGTGATGCTTTCTGTGAAGGTCATATGGAGCTCGAAGCTGCATGCAGCAAGACTTCATGCACCGTGTTCTCTGGTCCCGTCGGTTCTCCGTTTGTGCAAAAAAAAAAAAAAAAAACAACAAATAATGAATGTCGAGCAGAGCAGGAGGTGAAGAGGAGAGGCGGGTTCAGTCTCTGTCCATGGTGCTGATTTCTCCCGTTAGAGAGCGAGTGACGCCATAGATCTGATTTCTACATTTTATTATGTTGTCATCACAAACTTAAGGGAAGATTGGATTTAAAAAATAAAAAAAAGGCAAACACCTTGTGTTGTAGAAAGAAAAAAGTTATGTTTAAAAATGATATTATATATATGTATATATAGATGTAATGTCAGCTCAGTGTTCCTATACATGCAAAGAAATAGAATCTAGACCTACCAAAAGCTGGCTAAGTGACCCTGGTGTTCACGTTCCTTATCCCTGACCTTTTACCCCATAGGAAGTCTATGGGTTGTTGTCAAGAGGACGATGAGAGTGCCCATCCCTAAAAAGGCAGATGACCTGAGTACCTGGGTTTCGATTACACCTATGCAGTTGCTGATAGCCTCTGTGCTGTGGCGCATTAATGCAGTAATTCATGCAAGAGGAGGCCCAGCCTCGTATTGAGTGCACAGAAATGTAAATACTTTTCAATAGCCTCACATTTTTACTCAAAACACTCATTTTTTTTCATTTTTCTATAATGATTAAAACGGCAAAAAGATAGAAGCTTGAAGTGTTTTACTGAATGTCTGTAAAATGAAATGAAATGACTGGGAAGAAACTTTGCACTTTTACGCAACATATTTAACTTTTTTTTTTTTTTAGACGCAAATGTCTATTACTGTGTTGGGCCTGTTGTATAGAAGATATAAACTGTTGAATGTATACAAAATTTTGTGTAATGTGAAAAAATGTGGAAAAGTTCAAGGGGAATGAGTAACACACCCTTAATGACCAACACACTCATTAAGGGTAAACTAGACAGATTAAACATCGACTGATAAAAACAAGTAATGAATCCACTTTTTTAATGTCAAAGCACCATGTGGCTCTTTTAGACTCACAAAATATGAGCACAATTGTCTCTCAGAACAAGAAAACTCCCTTTTCATTTTTAATTCAAGTTTGATTTTTTTTAAAGTGTGCAATGGCGGCACTTGACAAAACGTAATGTTTCGATTGTTGACTGTGTGTTTTGACTATGTATTTTTGTTATGATGTAAAGCACTTTGAACTGCCTTGTTCTGTACAAATAAACCTGACTGAGAAAATATTAAATGTGGACAGTTCAGACACCGAGTTTAAATGCCCCAAACGTCACAGTTTCATTGTTTCTTATCTTAGCAAATCCATATTCTCATATATGAATTCCTTCAAAACTTTTTTCCTGGACGAGCTTTAAAAAGGTTTGAAAAGAGCAAGTCGTTTGTCTGGCTGTCATTAGAAACCCTTTTTTTTTTTTTTATTAAGTCACCTTACATGGAATGACAGAGCATTTTGAGCGTCCTCTAAACGACTCATGAAATGTTAAAACTCATCAAAAGCTGCTCCGTATATACACAAAATTAAAATTAAATACAGTAGCTCAAGAATCATAAATAGAAAAGCTGTACAGACGCCCCCCCTTTGCCCATATTGTTATCATTCGTGAATGTACAAGTTAAAGTTTGTTCACTAGTGTTCAGTAATGCGTTAATGCCCAGTTCCTCCCTCGCTGGGAGGGTCTCTCATGTCTTGATGAGACCCTCTAGAAAGTCTTTCTCCACCATCTCCTCGATGTTCTGTCGGGCTCGGCTCCAGAACACCTTCTGGCTCTCCAGCTTGTGGCCCTCCTTGCTGCCGGGGAAGGAGGAATCCACAGGATTGAGGGTGTAGACGGGCCCCGATCGGCAGCTCGCCTTGCTGTTGAAGACCTGGCTGAGCAGGTTGAAGAAGGGCAGCAGCTGCTCCATGCTGCGGATGACGTAGAGCGTCAGCATCAGGTGGCCCGGCTCCCACGGCAGGGTTTTAGTGGAACAGTCCTCCTCTGGGTTTTTCTGTGGTACGCAGAAAAACAATTTACATTTAGAACTGCATTGAAGTTGAAAGTTTTTTAAAATTATTTTAAATCAAGGAGGAGGAGACACCTTGGCTCGTTTTCTCAGCAGCTTCACCAGACGGACCACGTAGGGCTTGAACTCCCTCTGATGCGTCCCCTGGCGTCTCACCTCCAACCCTGAATCGTCTGAAGCCTCTGGGATGAAGGCCCAGCGGTACCTGCAATGAAGTGGTGCACAACTTCACAGGAGGATTCAACAGGACCACAGCTCTAACTTTAACCACGGTCTCTGCTGGTTTCACAGACTTAAAGACCATTTGAATGGAATTTCGGACCCATACTGCCTCAAAAATATATATAAACTTCGTCCATCCAATTTGCGTTTCTCCTTCATAGGCACATTAAAAAAAAGCTATCTAGCTATTTAGCAAGGAGTTAGTTAGGAGTGAGTTCCTGGTAGCCTCAGAAACCCTGCGAGAGAAAAAAACCCAAAACATATAGAATGCATTCAAATTAAATAGTCTTGCCAAGACTTGTGAATGATGTATTTAAAGGCCAACCTCCTTGTTTTAAATGAATGTAAGGTCTTCAATTTAGATGCATGAATTCAATGAAGCACGGACACATTGTTTAACATTTACAGGTGTATCTCAATAGATACGAATATCATCAAAATCGTAATTTTTTTCAGTAATTTAAAAAAATACATATTTAGTTGAAAATCTACTTCAAATGTTCCTTTTTTTTTGACATACTTGATGACTAAACTTCAGGGTGTTTTCACCTCTATAGTCCTGTAGAGTCAGGACTATAAATTGATTGGAGACCAAAAATGCAACATTTATTACATTTCCAGCCGGTGCGGTTCACTTTCACACCGCACTTTGTCAAACCGACCTTGACCTTTGAGAAACCTGTTCATCCCCTCGCCTGTGGTGGCGATGCACCAGGACAAAAATACAAAAACATCTGAAGAAGACACTGAGCGCAACTTGCTTTTTTTAAGAAATGCAAACAAAGATGCAGCGGCGTCACATTTAATCGCTAAAAGCCGACAATACTACATTTTTGGAAACCGTTTGTAAACAAAACCTTTTTTCAGAGATCGTTTCCTTCAGTGGTTCTTGATGCAGCGCCACCACAGGCAATAGGGGGAACAGGTTGTTCTAAGGGTTTGGTTCGTTTGACACAGAGCAGTGTGAAAGCGAACCACAGGAGCTGAGAATTTTAAAAATGTTGCAACTTTGGTCTCCAGTCCAACCGAATCTACCAGACTGTCATTAAAACAAATATAAAACAAATACTTGAATTTCCTCTCTGTGTGATCATAAAATTAATTGATACTCTGGTTGATTAGGGTGTATTGTCTCAATTTCTTGGCCCGTTCCTATAACATGCGAAGTTTACAGCACCGCGGGTTTTATCTGCACTGACATCTGGAACTGAGGGAGACTCTCAGGAGGCAACGCCAAGGCAAGATCCAGGAACTTGCAAGCAGAGAGGTAGAGGTTGAGCCAGCGCTGGCTGTTGTAGGACGTGGAGAAGCCGTTCCCTCCAGAATAGGTGGTCTCCAACCCGGCAACTGACGGTCCTGACGTCCTAGGAACGAAGCGAGTTGGTTTGTGGCTACTAAGCGCTAATTTTTAAACGTTTCATTGTTTAAAAAGTTCTGCTCTCCACTGTGCGAGTATACCTTGATATGTCCTCATCAGCGGTTAGCTCCTGCTCCATCAGCAGAAACACTTGGACCTGTAAAGACACATGGATGCCAAAGTTTGATTTGTGTAAGAGAAGCAAAGGGTGAAGTAGAACGGCAGAGAACGGTTCGTGAGCTCACCAGCTCAGTAATCATGGTGGGCCAGAGTGACGTGAGGTGTTGAGGCGACATGCGCAGCAGCAGCACTCTGAAGAACAGAAACACCTGAGCGTGGAGGATGGGCACCTGAGGCAGACGCAGGCTCTCCACCAGACGCTCTAAGACACACACAGACAACATGTGTCCACTTGATCAACTTGGCATGAGAAAGAATCTAATCCCAAAAGAGAATCTGATCCATCAGTAGTGTTGTACAAACATGTGAAAGTCAAAAAGACAATGTTGCAATTGCTGGGTTTCCGTTAAATAAGAAATGCAATTAAAATCACATGTAAATAAGGTTGTTCATGTCATAAGTCAATAAAAATCAACCCATTTGACAAATTTAAACCCTTCCAAGCTCCTTATACTGGGGATCAGCTACATATTTAAGTAGCGTTTCTGGGAAATTGTAGTCACCAATTTTTCAGAATCAAAAGTTTTGCTGAACTTTGTGATGCTGTGAGAGCCACACTGTCTGAAAAACACCCCAAAAACAAACCCTGTTTCTCCTACTACTTCCTGTTGTCTTTGTTGTTTTCACCAGTAGTAACATCAGTTCTAGTAAGAGGTTTGCTTGTGTTCACCTTGGATGTCCGGCAGGTACTTCTGGTACTGGTCCACCTCGCTGCTGTAGATGGTGAAGGCCAGGCGTTTGAGCAGCATGGCCCTCTGCTCCAGCTCAGCGTCTCTGTTGGTGAACAAACTCAGGGAGCTGCTCTGAGCCACCGCCACCCGGGCTGAAAACACAGGCAAACGTTTTTACTACAATTTCCAACTTGTAGCTCACAGGTGACAAACTCCAGTCCTCAAGGGCCGCTGTCCTGCAGTTTTTAATGTGCCACAGGTACAAAACACTGGAATGAAATGGCTTAATTACCTCCTCCTGGTGTAAATCAGTTCTCCAGAGCCTTGCTAATGATCTAATTATTTTATTCAAGTGTGGTGCAGCAGAGGCACATCTAAAAGTTGCAGGACACCGGCTCTCGAGGACTGGAGTTTGACACCCCTGCTCTAGATCAACAGTGTTTCAGTTTTCAGCTCAGAGGATCTCAGACTTCGTGTGAATAAAACTGAAAAATAAAACTAAAAAGGTTTTCTCTCTTGCATTATCAATTATTTCTGTTACCAGATATGACAGAAACAAATTTAAAAATAGTAAATGTGACACTTACTCATCAGGTCTCTAAATGTGGTCTTGTCATGAGTCATCAAGTGGTCAATGATGGCTCTCCAGCTAAAATAAATAAATAAAATCAGGGAAATTTAGGACATTTATGGCTGTAATTTTAGAAAACGTCTTAAACTTATAACAAGGTGTGCTGTGAATATACGCAAAGTTTTTACTCTGCGTGAACATCTTCAAATTAAATTTGTGTTTTAAATTTGTGTTTTAGGAATGTCATTTTATTGTGAGTGTTAGTCCATGTATAAATAGGTTCTGTGCTCACTGGCTGACACACGAAGCATCCATCTGGAAGAAGGTGTGGTCCATGAAGAGGTCGAAGGCCTCCTTTTTCCAGGCACGGCGGGTGTACTGGTAGCCGCTCAGGCTGCTCAGCAGCTGGATGCAGGCTCGGTAGCTGGGGGCGTTGTGAGCACTGTTGGAGGAAACATAAAAAAAACAAACAAACAAAAAAACAAAAAACACAGGTTTTAAGGTAGGTCGACACAGGACAGGCATTTCCTCTCAAGGAAGAGAAGTACTAACAGGGTTGCTACTAATCTTGTATTGTCACATAATTTATGTCCAGTTTGTAGTTTTATGTACAACTTTAATTCAAGAGAAAGTCCACTTTATAGGTGTAAAACTGGGAGAAATAAAGACAGGAAACCTGATCCACACCTGTGGTTGCGGAGGTAGGGAACTACGTAGTGCATGATGTTAACCAGCAGCGGGATGACTTTCTCCTTCTCGTCACTGTAGAACACCATGTCCAACAGATGAGCCAGCACCTGATGGAGACGTCAATATATCAAACCAGAAGTGAATGATGTTACAGAGCCGAAGTGGCCGAGAAGTGATATACGAGGCACAGAGCAAGAATCTCAACCGCAGCAGAGCAGCGTGTTTTTGATGCAGAGCCTTGCTTAAACTCATAAATGTGCAGCTCTTATATCAGTGATGCACAGGCAACTTGTTCTTAACTAAACCCACACTGAGCTAAAAACAGCCAGGATGCAAAAGAAAGGTCGTCAATGAGTCAAACTGTCCACATCCTCCAGAGCCAGAACCGAGCCGAAGCATTGATTTATTGGTTCATTAGGTATCCACTCCACTCCTCCAGACTGGAGGAGTGGAGTGGATACCTAATTTAAGGCCCTCATATGTCGTGTGTTAGCGTACTGCTCGTGTGGACAATAACAGGTTTCCGAAAACCACCGACTCGCCGGGGATCAGTCGGGTCACGGACGCTCGTGTTTACCTCGGCCAGCAGCGTGAGGGCGTGAACACTGTACACAGATGGAGTGAAGCTGGAGGCCTCCATCACTGTGAGCATTAAGTCTACAAAACACATACGGCAAATGTTAGCAGCGGCTAACAAAGCTGATGATACAAACAGCCGTGCTGAAGCAATCCAAGGCACTCTGAAAGTTTTGGTAACGGAGCACCTTCTACGTCTGCCTCCAGGTTGGTTCCGTCCACAACGATCTGAGGAGATGCCTTCACCTCCAGATTCCTCCTTAGCCACGTGGTTTGTTCCAAAGAGGAGCCGGCGATGGTGCCGATGGCTTCCACCACTTTGTGAGTCACATCCTGAGAAACAAATTTTCTTAATAAAACCTCCTCACCATAATCCCTGGTCTGGTGAGAAGACCAGGGATCTTGCTGTACTTTGCATTAGAACTTGGAGTGGGCAATACAGGATTAAAGTTTTGTTTAGATATATTTTGGTACTGTAACAGATGAATCTGTTCAGTAGTTCATGGGACTACAATATACTTGTTTCTTTACGTTTTTATGACAAAGTCTTTCCAATATTTCAACAAATCGCCAAACTAGAGGCTGCAGAAAGAGTTCTGGTTCTCTGTGTTTATCCTAGATACACATTTATTTTAGAGAGCTTTGTGAAATTATTAACTTGTCAACTTTATCATACCACCATAGACTACAGTCCCAACATGTATTAAACTGGGATTTTATGGTGCAGAATAATCAAGTTCTTAAAATAAATGCTACTGTAGTTTATAGATTGTGTTTGTATGGGGTGAATACAAATGCTTGCCACACTTTTCAGATTCTTATTAGTAAATATACTCTCTCTTCTTCAGGACTATTCAGGAGAGCTAAAGTAAATTTGTAGCAAGCTAACATTTAAATCCTCCAGTTTACCATAGCTTCTGCCTCTACTTTCACTCATAACAGGGGAAAACTACAATTACCTGCAGCTCTCGCTGGTCTTTCTTACTCTCCAGGTTGGGATTCTTCAAGATAAACTCATTCAGAACTCTGGTGAAAAGACAACAAACAAACAAAAAACAGATGGATGAACAATCTGTGGATTCATGCAGTCTGATTATTATTATTTTTCTTAAAAACGTAGACCTGAGGGGTATTATGACACTGTAAAGCAAGAGATTAGGTAGAGAAACCAACCCCAGTATGAGAAACTGCCCAGGAGCAGGCAGACCCAACTGGACCGAGTCCTTCAGCAGCGCCAGCAGAGACGGCCAGCTATCAACCAAACTGGAAACAGGAATCCTGGGACACCAGGACAAAAAATAGAAATCATTAACCAGATATTATTCAATACCAACAGCTCTGGTGTGATGTACTAACCTCTGTACATAGGCGTAGAAGAACTGCAGCATGCAGACTTCCAAAGAGATGTGCTTCTAAAAATGGGTGAAAAATGAAATTGGATCACTAAAAAACAGATTGTGCATTTATACAGAAAATGAACAAGAGTTAGCTGTTCATCTTCTAAAATGTTTTTATTATTTATAAGTCTCCCAATTATCATTAAGTAGTACCGGCCTTAACTTAGCCGTTAAAAAGACTTTTCTTGTCAGTCCTTTGAAATCTAAGGTGCTCATTGGTGTAATCCATAAACCTCAAAATTAGCAGGAACAAAAACAACAACAACAAAAAAAGAGTGAGTCAGAGTTTCACTTTTTGATACAACTTCCTGACATCAATCAACTTTTCAATGAAGATGAATTCGTTCATCATTTAAATTTGAGAGATTTTTTTATAAAAGCAGATGAAATTTTTTGCCGGCTTCAATATCAAGTATTGTAAACCGACCTTGTCTTTTGCGATGGCAGGTGGCTGCTTCAGGACCTCCTTCACTGTCTGCATAACAGTCTCGGTGCGCATGGCGCTGACCGACCGAACGAGCTCAACCAGCAGCAGCTGCTCCTCACTCGCTACGGGGATCACCTAAAAGATAAACATTATGAATATGCTATAACACCTTGAAAGGATTTAAAGAGCACCATCAAAATAAAACCTACTGGAGAACATGGCTTTCTAGACTCGTATCTCACTTCATATAAATATTTCCTCAATCTGCTCAACATTGTTGTACCGTTTTTCTCCCCGGTTACCTTATTTCTGATTGGCGTCTTGACTTGTTTTCTCTCGTTCCAAACATAAGCAATTGCAGCCATGAAATGAGCGCCGTGGTTCATGGAGATCGGACCCAGCAGTTCTAAGATCTGCTGACGGAGATTCTGTGAATGACATGCAAGGAGCCTAGATGAGATCCACAATTAAATATGACACAGATAGCATTATTCCAGTTTATTTCTTTTGAAATATATATACAGGGGTTGGACAATGAAACTGAAACACCTCTCATTTTAGTGTGGGAGGTTTCATGGCTAAATTGGACCAGCCTGGTGGCCAATCTTCATTAATTGCACATTGCACCAGTAAGAGCAGAGTGTGAAGGTCCAATTAGCAGGGTAAGAGCACAGTTTTGCTCAAACAATTGCAATGCACACAACGTTATGGGTGACATACCAGAGTTCAAAAGAGAACAAATTGTTGGTGCACGTCTTGCTGGCGCATCTGCGACCAAGACAGCAAGTCTTTGTGATGTATCAAGAGCCACGGTATCCAGGGTAATGTCAGCATACCACCAAGAAGGACGAACCACATCCAACAGGATTAACTGTGGACGCAAGAGGAAGCTGTCTGAAAGGGATGTACGGGTGCTAACCCGGATTGTATCCAAAAAACATAAAACCACGGCTGCCCAAATCACGGCAGAATTAAATGTGCACCTCAACTCTCCTGTTTCCACCAAAACTGTCCGTCAGGAGCTCCACAGGGTCAATATACACGGCCGGGCTGCTATAGCCAAACCTTTGGTCACTCGTGCCAATGCCAAACGTCGGTTTCAATGGTGCAAGGAGAGCAAATCTTGGGCTGTGGACAATGTGAAACGTATTGTTCTCTGATGAGTCCACCTTTACTGTTTTTCCCACATCCAGGAGAGTTACGGTGTGGAGAAGCCCCAAAGAAGCGTACCACCCAGACTGTTGCAAGGATGCATGCTGAAACATGGGGGTGGATCAGTGATGGTTTGGGCTGCCATATCATGGCATTCCCTTGGCCCCATACTTGTGCTAGATGGGCGCGTCACTGCCAAGGACTACCGAACCATTCTGGAGGATCATGTGCATTCAGTGGTTCAAACATTGTATCCTGAAGGTGGTGCCGTGTATCAGGATGACAATGCACCAATACACACTGCAAGACTGGTGAAAGATTGGTTTGATGAACACGAAAGTGAAGTTGAACATCTCCCATGGCCTGCACAGTCACCAGATCTAAATATTATTGAGCCACTTTGGGGTGTTTTGGAGGAGCGAGCCAGGAAACATTTTTCCTCCACCAGCATCACGTCGTGACCTGGCCACTATCCTGCAGGAAGAATGGCTTAAAATCCCTCTGACCACTGGGCAGGACTTGTATATGTCATTCCCAAGACGAATTGACGCTCTATTGGCCGCAAAAGGAGGTCCTACACCATATTAATAAGTTATTGTGGTCTAAAACCAGGTGTTTCAGTTTCATTGTCCAACCCCTGTATATATATAAAGAAATGGCATAAAACTGCAATAAAAAATGACAGATGTTAATGTTTTTCTTATTCTGCAAAATTGTTTATTTTACCAGGCAGAAATTCATGGATCTACATTTGCTGACAGACCTTGGTGGACCCCAGGTTGATGTTTGAGGTGGCGGCAGCTGAAGCGGCAGCTGGCTTGTCAGAGCTGTCGGCTTGGTGGAGCACACTCCACAGCAGCGTGACGGAGGACATGATGGTGTGGAGGATAGACAGGATGCCTGAACGTGCCTCGGCCAGGTGCTTCTGGTCAACACTCACTTGTAACTGAAGATCACAACCAGGTCAATGTTACAGAGTTGGTAGCACATTGGTTTTCAAAACTAAAAATATTACCTGTAAAAGTGTTCATACTCTTAACTTTGCCACATTTTTCAGGTTAGAACCTCAAATTTGCAAAATCACTTATTGAGACTTTATGTGATAGACAAACACAAAGTAGGGGGTTGAATACAAATTACTGCCACGCTTAAAATTAAATATGAAAAACATTTTGAAAACCAAGCGTTTTTGCCGTTCCACTTCAAAATTGTCGAATACTTCATCGAAATTAATCCCACAAAATAAACAAAGATTTATTTATATAGCTATAATGTGGAAATGTTGAAAGGGTGTAAATACTTTTTCAAGACCTTGTAATATGTCCTGACAAATCTTAGTGCCAGCAAAATCATAAAAAACAAGAACTTCATTCATTTTCTGCAGCAGAATCCTCAGGGCTTGGTGTGCAGCGCCCTCACCTGGTGGTACTGTGAAGTGGGGTCCAGCAGACAGTAATGGATAATGGAAGTGACTCCCTCCAGCACAGTCAGAATCAGGTCTGGAGGGATGCAGAGAGCCATCCACTGGGGTCTACAGGATAGTCAGACAACACACAGTTTGACTAAAACCAATCTGACCTGCATGGTCAAACATGCGTGGGTGAAACATAAGGCAGAATGATGTTCATTCTGTAGTAAAGACTGCCATCTGCTGGCCAAGTCATGCTATGTCATTTTATTTCAATATGTTTCCTGCATGTTCTTACCTGGTGTCAGTTATGCTGGTTTCATAGCGGTACTGCTGAAGGAGATTATCCAGGTTTCTGCATAGCTGCAGAGTCACTGAGGCCACCACCCTCCTTAGGACCCTTCCCATGTAAGGCAGGGTGGCTGTGATCAGCCCTATCCATTGGGGGTGCATCTTACAGGCATGGTGCTGGTGCAGGGCCCTGATGACTGCACACAGGAACATGCCCTGCGCTGTAATAGGCTGACCATGGAGGTACTGCAGTGATGTCATAGGCTGCTGAGGGTTAACATGCTCCACCTCCCCACCTAGGATCTCAAATCCTGCCACTCCTCCGCTTCCTGACCCTCCACCTGCTCCTCCTGCGGCAGGTCCTCCTTCTCCACCTTCGTCTGCCGGCATTAAGACCCTGTGCTCAAGTACAACTAGGCTCTGCAGCAGCCGGAGCAGCTGGGACTGAACGGCGCTGCAGCTGTCTATCTGGTCCTCCGACATGTTGATGACGCTGTCTTCCGAGAGACCTTCCTCCACCGTGGCCACGTTGACCCCTGCCGTCCGTTGGTCATGCCATTTCTGGGCACTGAATATGGAGGAAAGCAGGCAATGGAGGATGACTTTCTGAACTTTGCACTTGGAGAGGACGTCACTGATGAAGCTAGCAAAGCCCTTTGCCGAGCCAGCTGTGACTTTGGCTAGCTCGCTGAATAGCAGCGTCAAGACCTCCACACTGGTCAGCTGCATGGCCCGATTTCCTGCCAAGTCCTGAGGACCCAATGTCACGTGGGCAGAGTAATAGCTTCTCAGGAAGTAGAGACAGAGGGAGATGATGATCTCCAAGTACATGGCGCTGCGGAAAGAATGGGAGTGAGAGTCCTGGGGAATGGGGCAGTAGAAGTCTTTGCCCATAACAGAGACTCTGTGGCGAGCAAGTAGGTTTTGCAGCAAGGAGAGCTGTGGAGTGTAGGTGTTGTTGATGCTGGTGGTGGAGATGGCGCTTACAAAGCCTGAGGGAGCGGCTCTCACCATGGCTGCGATCGCCGACAGGGCATGCAGAGTCCTGGAGGAGTCGTAGAGCTGTAGGTAGAGCAGGACGTGCTGGTAGAGAGGATGGATGTTGAAACGAGGCAGAGCGGAGGACAATCTGCGCCCTGTGACGTTCGCCCCGGCACTGGTTCCGCAAGAGCCCCCGCTCGGTGAACCCATGTCACTCTCGATCTCCGACACCTCCCCTTCACCACAGCTGTACCAGTTCTCAAGGTCTAGACTGTCTCCAAAGAAAATACTGGGTGGATGCAGTTTCTCAGCTTGGTTAGTTTTTTTCTGCTTCTCTTCCTCTTTCCTCTTACTCTTCTTGATCTTGGGCTTTGCCCCTGGAGACTTGTCTACCAGCTTCTCCATGATCTTCCCTTTAAGGCTAAGCTGAGTGCTGCTGTGGCTGCGTTTGCGGGCCTGAGGGTCTTTCACCTGCAGGCTGTGGTCTGGAGTGGCTGCATCAGTGCTGTCTGGCAACATGACGATGGAGGGTGATGAACTGTGGCGGGCGATGCCCTCTTTGTGTAGCCCCTCCACTGCAGTAACAGAGAGGAACTCTAGCGTGCCTTCAGCCAACAACTCTGGCAAATTCTGGTGGTTGGAGCATTGAGGATAGGAGTCCAGGCGGATTCCGGTGGAGGTATCTGAAGAAGTGCTTTCGGTATCAGTTTGGGGCCAATTTTCAGGTGGAGATGAGGTTTCGTTTGATTCCTCATCGACTAAATTCAGAACCCTATCAATGAGGTCCTTCACTACAGAAGACACAGCTTCTTCTACAGAGTCGTCAGATGTTTCATCAGATGAACCAAGTGGTCGATCTGAGTCATTTCCGATGCAGCTGACTCCCTCTGGGTCTTCAAAGCTACCGTTTTCCAGTGTCGATGAACGAGAACCACTTGATTCTGAACTCTGTTGCTCCTCCTGCTGGTCCCTGGTCTGATACTCACCAGCTAAGTGCAAGTTTTCACTGCTCAGGCTAAGAATGGACAAGCTGTCACTTAGGGGGTTTACAGTCAGGCAAAATGGCTCCATGTCACCTATTGTCAGACCTCTGAAGTCCTCATGCCCAACCCCTTCGCTTCGAATCTGAAGAAAGTCTAAAGGCAGGAAAGGAAAACAGATGTTTCAGAAAAAGCTTGAAACCAACCAGAGAAGTTGAGTCATCAATATATCTGACAAAAGTAAACATCCACATCTCACTGTCTGAGAAGCCGGAGTCTCTAATGTAGATTGGTTCTGTTGGTTCCTGCTCAGGTGGTTCAGGAAATATCTGGGTCCAGTGGCGTTGGGCTTGCACCTTCTGAATAGAAACCCTGTGAGTTTTAGGATGGAGCAGAAGAAGAAGGAGTGGCTCAAGAACCCGTGCAATGTCATGTCTCTGAAGGACTTGATTTAACCAAGCCCGACCGACCGCACTGGTACATGGATCCCAATAACTTAAGCTGTCGAGCATGATGAAGAGAGACCTGCGGGTGGAAAGAAGTCAGAATCAGAGGGATGATTTGGAGAAAGTTTAATCAAAGAACGATTGGGAACTCTTAATAAATAACTCATCGAACTAACCTGTCAAATGTGCGACTAAACGGAGAAGACTTGGTGATGTTCAAGTCTCGCGTTAAATGCCACAGAACAGAAAACTTCACGTGGGCCGCCAAACGAATTCTCTGAAAAACAAAACAGGGATAATGAAATAATTTTCACTAATTTAATAAAATATAAAACTACATACATTTGCCCGTTTTTGACATCAGACATGTTCATTTAGCTGACCTTGTCTCTGTGCATGAGTTGCTGGCTTATGACGTCCTCACATGTGCTGGATGAAGGAACCAAGTTGTGTAGCTGATAGAAGAGCTCAACGCTGCGCTGGTGATGCTGAGGAGTTCCTTCACCCAGCTGGTTCCATAATATCACTGCAACGCTCTGAGCCAAAGAGAAGACACAGAAGTCAGAACCCTAAAGGATTGATACGAATCCCACTAACTGTAAAGCAACTTCTTCACTTTCTACCTTGAAGAAGTTTGTTTTATCCGCAATATACTTCAGGATTCCCTGAGTGAGTGGAGGCCTAATGACCACAGCCACTCGACCCTGGCTGGGGCTCATTGGCTGAGCGGGCTCCGTACCGCTGCTGGAAGCCAGACTCTCTGCTGCCACCACAGCAACTGACTGAGTCAGGCCTATTAGGTCCATAAGCAGGGAGATGGCAACACCCTGCAGGCTGAAGTCACCAGCTAGGCAGCAGGCATCCATCAGGGTCTGCAGCCACACTGGCAGCCGAACCTGCTCACTGTCTGTACAGATAAATGAAGCAAGGCATTTATTTATCTCGGATAGTTAAGTACAGAAGATAAAAACAGTTTCAATCTTTTCTTGGAACACAGATGTACCACATTGCTCCTCCTGTGCAGGCGAGGACTTGAGGTTGCCCTCTGCGATGTAGACTGGGAAACTGGAGCATTCTAAGAAGAGCTGACAGGCAGCAGTGAATGCAGCCACACAATCTTTCTGGACCACTCCAGCTCCTGAGCACGGCTCTGTATAATTACTGGCCTGGGAACCTGCGGAAACCAAGGGCTCCGAATGCAAGAGCTCACCTCTCTGACCCTCAGCTTTGTCCAGGTGCTCAGGAATGATATAAAAAGTGATCAGACAGGAGAGAAACTGCTGGAAGTGCTCCAGGCAACACTGCATGACTGGTTTGTCCAAAGGCTTGGACTGACACAAGCCTGACGGACGACTGCCTGCTCTAAGAGGCGGGTGGGGATGAGAGGCTCGCTCTGGATCCTCAGAACCATTTCTCGGTATTGAACAAAGTCTGTGAAGCCACTTTCTGCAGTGCGACTGCCAGTAGGGATTTCCCCATTGTCAAACACGTCCCCACTGTCGGTCATCTCTGGGACAGAGGGAGGAGTCTATCGACAAAAAAAGAAGAAAGTATGATCTCATGAGTAGTGTCAAAAAGTTTTAACTAATAATCAAAATTAGAATTGTAAGACAAAAAAATGTCCATGCTTTATTTTTTTAAAGCATGTTTCAATTTGAATGCAGGTCATTAAATTCTTTTGACAAACATAGACTTTTGCTGACATGATATTATGAGACACAGCAGTTTTGCCTTGTAAAGTTTGTATTGTTACCTTCCTATTAAATGCTATTGTAACGCTTTGACATCACATTCTTGAATTGATGATGCAAAAAGCTTGCTTCTGTTCATATCACAGAACAAAGTGAGTTTAATAAGTTTTTATCACTTTTATCATTGTCACAATAGTACAATATATCGTGATAAAATGTACTACTTTGAACAATAACTTCCACTTTTTTGGCACTGCTATCCTGGGGTTCCATAACAAAAATAAGCAGCGTTTACAGCGTTGGACTCAGATGAACCAAACATTCTCCATGGTCTCTTAAGGGTGGGATCGGGTTGTTATAGTTTTGACTGGATGTTTCCACTCTAAAGAACACAGGATTCAGTAAAGGTGTCTAAAGCTAGTTTAGTCGTCCAACTCCTCTGGGAGAAAATGAAAGGGCTCAGCTGCTGGGTATTCCTCTTCCATCTTTCTGCTCCAAGTCTTTAGGGACGTACCTCAACTCATCCATGTTTCTCTGGGAAGGGAACTTTGAACTGTCAGCTACGGCTCAGTGAGTCGCAAAACACTTACAACAACCAAGGAACCAGAAGGTCAATGATTAACCAAAGCAGAGTTTCTTTTTTTAGCTTCAAATGCTTGGCGTCAAGGGAGAGTTTAATGACCACCCAACCAAGTGTGTAACATGCAGCGAGAGGCCCTGATCAGGGACCAGGACACACCATCAGAGACTAAACTAATGGGGTTTTAAACTATAACTTGTGTCAGAACTAGGCCAAAGCAGACCAAATGCAATGCCAACGGCAAGACCTAGATTCTTCTTCCCTTTTTTATAGAGTATCAGAAAGAGAGAACTGATTGGACTTTAATTTAAAAGTCTACCTGTTTAACATCCACGTCTCTGCTTTTGTTCTGCGCCGCCAGGCCCGGCGGCTGCGGACTCGCGGGCAGGGCAAGCGGCGACACCAACGGAGGCTGCACCTTGCTGAGGATCTTGGAGCAGAGGCGAAGGCAGTGGGTGAGCTCCCCGAGGTCCAGCGCCTGGAGATGACAGGTCAGAGCTGCCACCATGCGCAACAGCAGCTGAGGGAGATGCTCCGTCTGGATTTCTATGTACGTCTCCTGGAAATACGGACAAATAATTAGACCAAGTCGTTTGTTCGACTTGGTGGGGTGCATCGGTTACCAACCGTTTCTAAAAAGATTTTTAAAAAATAATTCAAACGTATATTAATAATTTGAATTCAAGAATAAGTTTAAAGCATCTTTTTTTGCATGTTTTTGTTTTAACTGACACTGCCTTGCAAAAGCATTCAAGCCCATTGAACCTTTTCCAATGTTACTGCCACAAACATCAATGTATCATTTTGACTTTGTGTGACCAGCACAAAGTAAAACACAATTGTGAAGTATGTGGAAAAGAGCAAAGAAGATCCAAATTACAAAGGGTCATATTCATGTATTACAATGGCCTAGCTAACATTCAGACCTAAATCCATTTAAGAATCTGCAGCAAGACTATGTAACAAGGAAGTAGTCAAGCCACTTTGTGAAACTTGTATAGAAATGTGGTTCTATGAAGAATCAATAGGGAAAAAAAGTACATTATAATACAATCAAACCTTGTATTCGTTTCCTTTCACCGTACAATAATCCAATTATGGATTATTTTGTGTTGGCCTGGCAGATAAAATTGCAATAAAATACAATAAAGTTGGTTATAATGTGGAAAATGTGAAACTATTCAACAGGCTATAACACCTTTGCAAGGCGAAATAGGTAAAAATATAATTTAAATAAACACCATGAATAAAAATGAATGGACACCTACCTATTTCATACGAATCAATTCAAGTTATTTTTATTAAACAAGCCAAACATAAAAAAAAAAATGTTTTCAATAAATTTCAAATTAGAAAATAAGCATGAAATCATGTTATGAAATTAAAATATCAGAATTCTTAAAACATGTGAATTCTTACCAAAAAACAACAACAACATGATGTGTGCAGTAGCGTAAACTGCATGCATGCATAACACAAAGCATGTAGAGAGGAAAAAAAACAAAAAACAAGGGAAGTTTTTGTCGCATGTAATGATCATAATCCCTAAAGATCATGTTCTCCTTTTGGCATTACGAAGATGAAAGCAAAGTCAGTCACGAACACTTAAAGCAGAAAGAAGAAGAAGAAAAAAAAAAAAGGAACAAAGGTAGCCTGAGGGATGTTGGCAGGACATTGCTGAAATGTTACTGTAGCCTCAGTGAAGCAAGGTGAGGTGAAAAAGCAGGAAAGAGCTGTACTTTACCTGGCAGATTACCCTCATGCTTCTAGTAGGCTTCAAGGAGAAAGAGCAGAGAGTTTGAACAGAGAGGAGCAAGCAGAGCATCGGCTGCACGTCACCATTTGCAGAGACGCACACACTCATCCTTTCATAACGATTACCACACTACTGTATAGTTCACGCACACACACATACACACTCAGAGCATTTCAACAGGGTAACACTAGTGTAGGATTTCCAAACTATTCAATTTGGAAACAGCAGTATAAAAGCGTGCAGTCTTACTAATAAGATGCAAACAATATTCTGGCAAGGAGAATTTAAACCCTTCCCCCATGCAGGCTTTTCCAGACTGTGTGGAGGCTGCATACATAAAGCACATACAGTTATGGTCATAAGTTTACTTTCACTCGTTGTCAATAACATTGTCATTTTGGGCCTTTAATAATTTATTAGAACTAAACTTTTGAATTTTCCTGCAATGAAATATTGACTCAAATTCAATAATAATTGAGGGTACAAGTTTAATTTATTGTGGATTTTCTCTGACTTGTGCAGAGTGAAAATCACACATGCGTTATAAAAGCACAGAAAACATTGTCAATTTATTTTTATAAATGTATCATGGTTTAGGTTGGCCGCTCTAGAAGCCTAATATTACCAGAGATACCCTTTCCTATTCTTTGGAACATGCCAGGAAACCAATGTCAGGTTGGTTGTGTGAGGTTTTTATTTCCTATTTATTTATTTATTGTTTTTGGTCGTTGTGTTTTATTTTGGATATTTAAAACGTTGCCCGGTTACAGTGTGAAGTGTTCTTTACAAAATGTAAATGTATTGATCCTGCAGAGGGCGAATTTGCATTATTAGACCATTATCTATATATTACTTGACAATGGTCTCAAAACAGTAACATTATCATGTATGGCAAATAATTACTGGGACAAATTATCGGCCAGAAAAATTTGTTATCGTGAAAGGCCTAACGTCAGCATCATGCTGATGCACTGCACGAGTTGAACAGAAGAAGAGTGTTCGAATGTATAACCAGAGTTCTGCAGCGGAGCAAGTGGCTACGACTTCTTTAAACTTGTTCAAATAAACTATTAAAGGCCCAAATATATGACATTCAAGCCCCTGTTGAGTGTATTGAAAACTTCTGGCCAGAACTGTAAGCAGACCACACAAACTCTGATATGTGTCACATCCAAAAACTTGGGCAGGAAACAGAGTTGAATCCCAAATTCTGACAACATGGATGCCACATTGTACATGTTTGTGGAACATACTAAAACAGCAAACACACTGGATATATAGAGGTGGTGTGTGCCAAGCATGCGTGAGTCGGGCAGCTCAAGCAGGAGTCTATAATTACAAAGATTATAGAATAGAAAAGAGGGGGGGGGAATGTAAAGGAGATTAAATTAAACATGAAGGAACGAAGAGAAAGGAAGAATAGCACATAGTGTGTCACAGAAAGAAAGAAAAAAAACAATACTTTTGTACCACGTTGATGCCAGTATTCTAAAAACAGAATAAATTGTACTGAAAATGTTAGAAGGAAAAACCTGCAGAATGGCAGATAAGTTTTTAAAATGCACGATTTACTTTCTGGTCATCTGTTTCCAAAATTGTATTATAAAACATGGACACTTTGCCGATCAACCAAATCTTAATTTTAGACTCTACTGGCTGATGCTGCTCTGTGCTCGGATTTCCTTCAGTACACTAGGAAAAAGAACAGCTGAAATCAAAACGTTAACAAAAAAAAAAAAAAAAACCAGCAGCTAAGGATGTTTTAGGTGCATTAAACCTAGTTATCCACATACATGAGGCAAACCCTAAAGACTACTTTTTTAAAAAAACATTTGCCATTTACTTACAACTTCTCTTAAAATTTAAATTGCAATGGTTTTGCTACAGATTAATTAAATCTTAAAATCTGGCACCTCCAGATCTCACATATTCAAAAAAATCTTAAAATAAAAGAATAAAGTAGCAGGAATTGAGAGAGTAACAGTAAAAACCATCTGAAAAGAAAAATCTTCAAAAGAGGAAAAAAGAAAATACAAGATCAAAAGTGAGATGGAAAGACAGAATGAAAGAAAGGAAAATGACAGAACAGAGAAAGAGAGAGAGAAAAAAGGAAAAAAAAAAAAAAAGAAAGAAAGAGAAATCTCACCAAGGAAACAATGTCTAGTAGAAAATCTACCAACTGGCAGAACTCCACCAGAGACAGATCAGGAGACTCCAGACTCCAACCGTATCGTGCGACGCGTGTGCTGCGGTTCAATGTTCTCCTGAAACACACATGTATCAGCGACAGTTCAATGCTAGCAGATCAGAGGTGATTTTAAGATCAAATAATGTAAAAAAAAAACTAGGACAGAATAGATTCTTGGCCTCTAATGAAACAGGCTTACAGACAAACTGCTTAAAAAGTAATGACAGGAGGTTAAACTTTGCTAATCTGCTGTGCAAGTCTTTATCATTTAAGTATTTCAGTCTACAATGCATGTTGACACCAACCTGCAGCACTCCTCGAACCAGCGAGCGATGTAGTCCCACATGTAGTACGGCTCAAACGAGTTGAACAGGAGATTGGCTGTTTTGATAAGTTCTGCCGTCTTCTTATTTTCTCGCAGCTTACTAGAAGAGAGAAATGAATCAATTCTGTTATTCAGAATTGGTGTTTTATTTTTGAGTCAAGGTTTTAACTCAAGGCGAGTTAAAACCTTGTTTAAACTCACCTGCTGAGGTGTGTGTGATCTTTGCTGAACGGACTCTGGTTTTGAAGGTCCAACTCTGTCCGGCACTGTGTGTAAAGAGTCCGAAACACTTCGATCAGAACGTCCTCTAGAATGGCCGGCCCTGGAGCGAAAAATCAAAAATAAGCAGCCGGTATAAGTAAAACCTTTACATATACAATAAATGTCATTTTTAACCACACAATTAAAAGCCTGATGCGGTTGAGGCATTGACCGACAGGTTACCTAGTTCTGGTTTGTCCAGCAGACTGATCAGGATGCGAAACGGCTTGAGGTCGTGCATCAGGATGCTTTCCTCCTCCCCACCTCGAGCTTTGCCCTGCAGAATCCCAACCATTGCCTAAGAAAAATAAATAAATAAATAGAAACCAAATCAGTTCAAAATAGAGAATTTTAGGCTTTTGAAGATCAACTTTTTTTTGGGCTGCACAGTGGCACTGTTGGTATTACTGTTGCCTTGCAGAAAGTAGGTCCTGGGTTCGATTCCCGAAAGACTGGGGTCTTTCTGCATGGAGTTTGCATGTTCTCCCTGTGGGTTTTCTCCGGTTACTCCGTCTTCCCCCCACAGTCCAAAAACGTGACTGTCAGGTTACTTGGTCTCTCTAAATTCTCCCTAGTTGTGAGTGTGTGTGCATGGTTGTTTGTCCCATCTGTCTCTGTGTTGCCCTGCGAGAGACTGGCAACCTGTCCAGGGTGTACCCCGCCTCTCGCCCAAAACGTTCGCTGGAGATAGGCACCAGCACCCCTCCCCACCCCACTTGGGACAAGGGTGTACAGAAAATTAATGGAAAATGTAATTTTTGGAAAATCTGGATGTTTTCCCCACCAATAATTCAGAATTACTTTGAATTCAGATCAACTCTATGACTGGATATAAAGTCCAAGCTAAAATATACAACAAGTTACGGTCGTATGACAAGAGAGTCAAAAGATTACCATAATGAGAATAAAGTACAAAGTTAAAATGAGAAATGTTGAGCATATTGTGAAGATAAAATTGTATCTTTTGACACATCAGCATCAAATTATTAACAGTAGCAAGAAGAACTACAAAAATTGAGCTGGTCACGTCAGATCCCGATAACCAACCTTTTTTTGTCTGGTAAAACTGTGTCTTTTTTTCTGGCGATACAATGACTATATCCTCATAACTAAAGAAAAAATCTTGTTGCCTGGCCCTAATTTTTCATTGTACAACTCAGAGAAGAGATGATTGAAATGAAGGCTGCTTTTTGAAAATATTCTCTGTAATTTGTTTTTGGGTTTTCTTTTAGAAAAGAGAGAAAAAAACAGAGCTCAAGCCTGTTATTATGCAGCATATGTAAACGTTTTATTTCCAACTGTAAAATAAAATGTTAAGATTTGTATATATTGGGGCGTGCTGTGGTGTCACAGGGGGTTAGCATGCCCCACGTTTGGAGGCCTTGGTCCGCGACACGGACGTCGCGGGTTTGACTCCCGGTCCCGGCGACCTTTGCTGCATGTCTTCCCCCTCTCTGCACCCCCTTCCTGTCTGCCTACTTTCGGAAAATGCGAGCCACTAGCGCAGCAAAAACTCTTCGGATAAAAAAAAGAAAGAAAAAAAAAAAAAAAAAGATTTGTATATATTGACACAAGCCATATCTGAGGCATTGACCTTTTTTATTTATTTTGAAAACCAACTTCATGATTTCTCCCTTATGCGTTTTGATTTGTTTCCCCCTACATGTTTTACGCCTCATCTGCCTTTTAACTGAGTCCCTAAGCTGCCATCATTCTCCCTGTTGAGAGAGCTTCAATGACCATCTCTGAGCAGATGGCAGAGGTGGAAGGGAAAAAACCCCAAACACAAACACACGAAAGAAAAAACCCCTACACAACACTAAAAAAAAAAAGAAAAAAAAGGAGCTCCTGTTCAGTTTTTGCGCACCCTGTTCCAGTCCCTTGAGAACTTGAGCGTATCAAACAGCAGGAAAGATGCCGTGATTTGAAGCGCGGTGTAATGTCTTACACTACAACAAAGAGTCGCGCTTAAAGCTCAGCCTGCTGGGAATACAAGCAGCAAACCCAAACCTGAATCTAAAAGCAGACGTCTGACTGGAAGAGAAGTAAAAAGGGAAACTACAAAAGGTCTGGCACCCAAAAGCAGTGAAAGGTTAGGAACGTTCCGAACAGACAGGCACTTGGCCACCCTTAATAGACGTGCGTACTCTTTTAAACCGCGTTCTTTGGGGGTTATACAGGACACCTTGGTTGACCTGATTGGGCGTTCAGCTTTAAACCTCACCTGGATGAGCATGTCCTTGGAGAAACTGTTGAAGTAGTGGGAAGCATGGTCCTCTGGGTTGCTCTGCCGAGTGCTGCGGGGGCCTGACATCCCACCGTTGTTGTCAAAGCCTTTAAAAGTGACAAAGACAAACATTCAGAACTGAAAGGAATATCAAAATTGTACAAATTCTAGATTTTTGTGATGTAAAATTATGGGAATTTGACAAATTATAAACTTTTTTTTTCTGATATACTGTGACAAACTAATTTACCACAGGAAAAGTAAAATTAAAAAACTACAATAACATGGATGGTCCTTTAAGCTAATATATTGTGAAATGTTACTTGATTCACTTTCAGTATTCTGTCATCTTGACTTCACACCTGCAATCGATAATATAATCCAATATAACAATTAGAAGATAAACTGAAACATTGGAATAAATTGCAAAGTCAAGACGTGGGGTGTTTCAACAACCTCTTTTTCTTGAAGGGTGTGTATATTTTTCTAACAGTTATTCATCTTCTACATTTTTGTCCCCAAGAACAAGTTTACTTAAATCTATATAATGTGAAATATGTATCACATTTTGGAACATTTGTCTCATTAATCAACTACGTTACAGAGCCACGGTTTGTCAAGCAGTTTAAACTTAAAGAGCTGAAACTAAACTAATGGCGGGACTGGGTGTTGTTGTTTGTCAATAAAATATCATTATTCTAATAAACCTAACAATGTACAATAGAAATTACAAGCAAGCTTTTTAATCATCAGTACCAACAACTTTGAACAGATTTGTTTTAAACGATGGTATGATGATACATTCCCTAAAGATCGGGATTAACCTTTATTCATACTCACCATCGTGTTGCCCACAGGGAGCAAAAAATGAGAGAAGATGAATTAAAACATTGTATAATTGTACAGACCAATTATACTCTTACTGTTCAGAAGTTGGGCTGCACAAATTGTTGCAAATACTGTCATCTAAATATCACTTTGCATAATATTTTATCAAATAAAACTGATGACAGTCATTGCCGTTTTTACCGTGACTTTCTAATATTGTGCATTCCTTAGAAAGAAAGGATGAAAACCTTAGAATAAATATAGAAAAGTTTTTTGGGCATAAAAATGCCTAGAAAGCATTTTTATCAAACATGATTAGGAAAACAATACGAATGCAACTGTAATGACTTGTAACATCCAAAAGAGTATTTTGTCCTCATTACCAATGCAATATTATCCCGTTTTTTTCACCTATTTGTCACACATGTAAGAGTGTGTAACTTGTGTCCGTGTGTTTTTCTCACCCAGCAGCCAGGCGTAGAGTCTGCGGTTCAGAGACATATCTCTTCTCAGAACCACATGCAAAGCTGCTGAAAGGATCCGGATCATGTCAGGGCGGGTCGCCTGAAAACAAAACAAAAAAAAAAGCAACCCAGCAGAACATGTGGGAGAGTGTTTCTGAGTCCATGTACATATGTTCAGACAGCAGAAATAAGTGTTTTATGCTCTGATTGATTTTATATGTTCGCTCCTTCCTCCATTTTTCTGGTGGTTCAATTTCAACTGCCTGGTAAACTTGGTTCTTCAAACATTTTGATAACAGCAGCCTTTCACAGAGAAGTTGTTCAGATTTCTTTTATTGAATCTATGCAACAAAAAAAATTTAATTTTAGCTCCAACAAGGCAAGTCCCAAAGCTCTGTTAGCTGAAAACATGGCATACAACAACAACAAGATGGTACATAACCAAAGGATACACAGGTATTATCACTGTGTGGTGGATCTTTGACAGATTCTTATTTTCAAAGATGGTTTCTGGGTATATTTTTGTCAACTTGTCTGTTTTTTTCTTTTAATCACAACATACTTCCATCCTCAGGTCTGGACAGAAAATGAATAAAAATCAGCTAAAGTCCTAACAAAAAACCCTCTTCAAAAGAAGTTCAGAATATCAGAATAGCTATAGATCAACATCAAAGTTTACAAGAAAGCCAGAGAAATTAGGGTGGATAGAGAAGTTCCTGGGAGTGGGAATAAACCGGATTGATTATCTGCGGACCTGCATGTTGCTCTCCTCTCGTTCGTCCATCTTGTGCATCATTTGTGCAAACATTGTTGGTATTGTCACAAGAATACCAAAACCTTTTTTTCTTATTTGACAGTTTCTCCGGCAGAAAATTTGAGATCGTTCGAACTTCAGCAACTCCTGAATTATCCTGAACGAGACTAAAAATGTTTCGTAGCGGTTATATTTACCTGGCTCATATGGAAGGGGAAGCAGAAGAGGATGAGGTCCAGAGTGCTTCTCTGGACCAGAACGCTCGAGTCCTGCACCGACGTACTAACAGCCTCCACCTGGTGAGAGCAGGAACTCACTTTTACTTCATATGTAGAAAATATGACTTATCTGTTGTTAGTGGAAGGTCATGAAATGATTTCATCAAGCTGGATCATTTACCATAAGCTCAATGTCGCTGCCCATGACGTAGAGCTGGTCTTCCATGGAGAGCTTCCGATTGAGGTGCAGCAGAACAAAGGAGACCCCGGGGAGACGCACAGAGGGGCTGGTCAGGATGCTGCCCCACAAGGCACTGTAGAAGGCCGACTGCTCCACAGCTGCAGCCACTTTCTCTAACAGTGTGTTGGTTCTGTCGGAAACACATGCACACGCAGACATGTTTGTGTGGCTATCTTTGTGGGGACTTTCCATTCACTTCCATTCATTTCTACAGCCTAAACCTTACCCTTAACCTAACCCCAACCATTACATGCCTAATCTTAATCAAAACTCAATTTGCACCTTAGTCCTAAATCTAACCCCTGACCAGGCTGCGGACGCCACAAGAAGCAATTGGTCCCCACAACATAGTTTTGTGTCAAGAAAATCGTCCCCACAAGGTATTACAAGTAAACGCGCATGCACACATACACACGCACGCACACACCCACACAGACAATGACGCCAGCTCTAAACGGGAAATGATCCACAGAGGGAGACTTGGCAGTGAAATAGTTGTTCCACTCACCAAGTTTAAAACAATCTTTCTGCACAAGCTGGAGTAAAACGGGAATTGAAATAAACTAATTTAGAAGCAAATAATTCTAATATGTTCCCTAACTTCTAAATCGCTACCTTTTATACTTTGAACACTGCAGTGTGGCTAATATGCAGCCTTTTACCAAAAGGTTTCAAAAGGCTGGAGTGCTGTGAGACTAAGAGGACGGCACAAACTCAAGATCGAATTTGCCTTGAGACGAAAGTGAGATTGAGAGTGACTGAGGAAGTGTGAGGTTGCGCAATTCCAATACTGAAGAAGAAGACGAGCTTAGTGGTTGTAGTGCACAGGAGGAAGATCAATAAGTTTTCATGGTCACTGTATCGTTTTCTTTTTTTGAAGCAGCTTTGTTACAGGTGTTGTTCGGAAAAAGAGTTTTTGGTACGTATTTGTGTATATTACAGGTACGTATTTCATTAAAAGCAAAAAAAAAAAGTTTCTCTGTAAGTATGTAATTTTACCACATTATAGACAAGTGAAGGCCATTCATGTACAATTTTTTAATTCTTTACAATTTTTGTGGAACTAGCTTCTATTCAGGTGTGCTCAGTAGTCTGGAAATTCATTTCAAAGCACATTTTAAAAATATTATGAAAAAAATGTAAATGCCTCCTCTGTGTGGAAAGTAAAATGCTCTCAATCTTCTATTACAAGGCCAGAATTTAGGCAATCTCTTTTCAGTCACATAGTGCTACAGATGTGTGTAACAACTGAGGTCCATATAATTTGACCTCAGTTTTAATCTCAGTTTTACTTAAGGAATAATACTCACTGATGATTACTTAAGGAATAATAATATATAAACAATGTTTTGGAGAAAGGACATATGCTGTTACAAGAAAAGCTGAGCTGCTTGGTCCACAATGACATTCCTGGTACTGGAGCGCCCTCTAGTGTCTAGCCAGATTTCATTTTTAAAATAACAGGAAAAAAAAAGTCTAATGTCAAGACTTAAAGGGGCAGACATATGTGCATTTTCAAGACACGTAGAGCCATTTCATAGCACAATCAAGTAAGTATGTTACCTTCAATTGTTAGAAACATTCAGTGTATATCAACTATAACTTAAAAGAAATTTGACTTTCTGATTTAACAGTTTGAAATTGGGTCTCTGTCTTTTTAAATAGCTCCTGCTCTCTCAGAAACTCTGCCTTCAGGAAGTCATCACAATATCACTCCTCTATTAATCCTTTAACAACATTTTTACCAGTGTCTCAGTGAGAATTAGCTCCTATAATGAACTCAGCCAATGTGCAGCTCCATTTTGTGTTTACTAATTGGTGTTGGCTAGTCTGAAGGAGCTGAGTGGGAGAGTCATGGGGTAGAGGTGAGATGTGAGTCAGAAGCTTGGAAACTACAGCTCCAAGGAGAAGCTGCGCCTTGAAGGCGGCGCCAGGTCCACCCAGGCATCTTGTACAGCTGAATAGATGCTATGCTAGATTAAATGATTTCTCAAACATGTATCAAAAGAGTCAAATTAACACTGCAGGTATGTTTTGATGAGTTAATAACATTATGAGATGATGTAAACCTCAAAAAAGTTAATTTTATACAATATTAATATGATCAACATTCTTTTATTTCCACCCAGTGCGCCAAGAGATCCTCTCCAAATACTTTTCTCCTTGGTATGCGCTCATTCTTACTGTTGTTGCAGCACTTCTCTTTTCCTACCTGTCGTAATACTCTGAACCTTCCTCCAGACCAGGCAGGACGCCGGTCAGTAAGCCCTGCAGGCCTGGTTTAAGAGTCTTCCCCAGGGGCAGGTAGTAGGTTTCATAGAGCCCCAACAACACAGGCTTCACAGACATAGCAGCGTTGGAGAGTAGTGGGAAGAGTCCCGAGCTGCAGCGACAACAACCAGAACCAGAACAGAACTTACGTTAACTTCTGAAATATTTCGACAAAAAGTTACGAGTTACTTGAGGCTGGGATCAGGTTTACCTGTACAGAAAGAGGTCTTTGGCCAGCCTCTTGGGCCCAATGATCTTGAAAATAATCTCGTAGGTCTCCAAGGCCTTCCGGTGCACGCCGCTGGGCAGGGCCGGGTGGAGGCACTGGGCCAGCCGTTTGCCTATTGTCAGCTTCTTGGGGACAACCTGATATTTTGCATTGTTCTGCAAAACCTGGAAAGAGGCAAAACTGTGTTGGTCTGTGAAGTTGTTTAGAGAAAACGCAGTCAGGCTTGCTGAGGTCCTGTGCCACTCTGACCTTGTTGAGCTTGCCCAGTGCGGAGATGAGGTCAGCCCACTCGCTGGAGTACTCAAAGTTCTTGAGGGCTTTGTCCACTGCTGCCACATAGTTCCTGTACTTTGAGTCGCTGAGCAGCTCCACTTCCTCTGCATTCATTCTCCCGGCTGGTTTTTACGCTCATGCAACAACTCAAGCCATTCATAGAAACATCAACCCTGCAATGGAAGGACATTTTTGAAACAAATCAAAACGATTGGGAAACACTGCTTGCCCAATTCTTTGATGCTGGTGTAAGCCCCTCCCACCAAAAAACAGAAACTTCTCAGTTAGTACAGGAAGGGGTCATAAATATTTTAACCAACGTTTGATGCGAGCAACTCTTATCTCATTTCCTTTAGTCGATTTTTAAAGTCTGGAAATTAAACATTTACTTAGTCAGAATGTTGCTTCTATTCCTCCTACAACCTAATGTCTCTGGAGAACAGCTATTAAAATGATTTGGCTCCTCTGATTCAGACTTGTTTTCCTCTGTTCACCGGCTTTAGAAATTAAGAGCTTCAACATCAAATGAGCTCATGCTGCGATGCAGTGGAGGTTTGGGTTAACGTGGCTGATTAAAAGCAGCACCATCTCTAGACCATGGAGCTACACAGAAGACATGCTGTTAAACATGCCTGTCCTGCTTCTTTTTTTTTTTTTTTTTCATAAATTAAACTTTTAGTTTCCCATGGGTATTATAACATATAAAAGTAAAATAAAAATGTGCTGCAGACTATACAATAGTAGAAGTTTGCAAGTCAACATAAGGAAACTGTTGCAAGTCAGTAATTGAAACGTTTTTTCAATAACTTTTTAAATTACTGAAAAATCCAATCTTTCAGTAATTGATAATCATCAATTAGAGCACCAATTAGTGGGTAAGCAAGTTTGATTTTCTACTGGAATTTCTCTAAGCCACCTGGAGTCAAGATTTTATACAAGCCAGCATTAATATTTGATGAAATGTGCCATACAACATAGTGCTTGAACCCACTCTGCCATTCTCCATAGTTTGCAGCTTCTGCAATAATTCTGATTGAATATCAGACCACCTTCATTTAAAAACATTCGGTTTACAGGAACAAGTCTGATTCAGGTCAGGTCTATTTTTTCCACCCATTTAAAAAATAAAAGAAGGAGACAAAAAAAAAAGATCTAAACATTGACAAAATAATATACATTTTGTTAATATATTTTAAGGAAGTCATATTTTCACATTGGAATGTCTAATTGGCTAGAAAATCTTGCAGTAATTCAGTTTTTTAATTACTTTAACATGATTTACTTGTAGACATTGCAGTAACACTAAATTATTAGTATTAACTTCAGTTCGTGATGTGACATTTATGGTGTTGAAAGTTGTCCCTTTTATTATAGGTAGGTTTTGAATAAAACACAGCTGATTCAGTGCCTGATTCACTTTAAACAGTGCCAAATTTATCCTCAGACTCCTGCTCTTAGAGGCTAGAAGTGGATGACAGAGTGGCCCAGTGAATCAAGGTTTAACAATTTATGATGATAAACCAGGTTTATCGGCTGGTTCAGTTTCATTGTTGCCGCCTTTCCTTTGCAGTCCGGTCATGATCGAAATCGAATGCTTGGCCATATTAAAAACACAGCTTGGATATAAAGTATGGCTTCCCACAGTTGGATGTTCCAAAATTCAATGCTTTTAAAAAGCACAACAAAGAAAAAGAAAAAAGAAAAGAAACTTGCTGTTTCTGTTGCTTCATCACAAGAGGTACAAGGATCTGTCTGCCTGGTAGCAGGTGATGTGGCAATTATACAGGAGGCCATCTTGTAATGATCACTAAAGAAACTTATTAATAACAAATCTACAGAAGGTGCTCATGGAAACTTGTTTTTTGGAGGGTAGATTTTTATCATGACTAAATAACAATTTACAACATATCACAGCAAACTGATAAGCTGCTGTAAACCTTCCTGCCTCGCTGTAAGGATCCTTAAAGGCTTTTACCAGATCATGTCCTCCAGTCAGTTTTAATGGCTGGTTCAAGTTTCACCGTTTCCTGGACACGACTCGTCCACCTGAAAGCCCGCCTCGTGATTGGCTGCTTCGCGGTTTAACAGGTTTATGTGACGAAGTGGCTCACGCGCGTGGACAAATAACAGTCGCGAGAATGGAGACTTAAAAAACATTTAATAATATAAAACCCTGTCAAATATTAGCTTGTAACAGGTGGAAACTTTCAGTTTGTGTGTGACGCAAACATGAAGACTATCAACAATAACAACTTCAAATGAAAAACCATATATTTCATAAATATCTTTTCCATTTCTAAGGGTTTTTATTAAGAATGCTATATTAGAGTAGGAGTAACTGCCACATCCTGACTGGTCACGAGCTAGGTGAGCTAATATCACCGTGCGCAGGTTAATGTGATAAAAATAAATAATAGTCTAACAGAAAGCCTTACCGTTTCCGGACTGTCATTCAACCATGTATCCGAACCGATAAATGAAAACGGCTGACATCAGAAATGTGTCACAGCTAGCCGTTTAGCTACAGACTGTATAAAAGCTGGGCCCGTTCCGATGACAACCAGTTCACCCGGTCCAGGTCCTTGGAAGGAAATATTCTGTCGGCAGGAAATAAATGGCTCTATCTTACATGTTCCTCTCCGTCTCCGTACAATCCCGCTGTTTGTAAATAAACTGAGGCGAACGTAGCGCTGCCATCGCTACAGGCACAAAGCTAAACGACTGACAGCTCCCAGACTGCACTGCAGATCCGTCCGCCTGCTCCTCCGCCTATCCGCTCCTGCTGGAAAGTCACCGCACACGTTCAGAAACTACATCCGGTCCCTTCAATTTGTAAGATGTGAACCTTAAGGGATCACATCTGTCAGCTAAGAATAGAGGACTAAATAAACAGTCCCATGAAGGGATTAATAAACAAATGCATCATAAAAACTTAAATGCTCATTTATTCCGTTCGATGTAATTTATGTCATTTTGTAGAGACATTCAAAATAAAGCAGTTCTTCATAAACATGAATAATGATTTTAGAATGATAGATAAAAATTAATTACGTGGATTTATTTAAGATAATAATAATAATAATAATAATAATAATAATAATAATAATAATAATAATAATAATAATAATAATAATCTGGGGGAAATTATAGGTTTTCTTCTTTTTGAAGCTTCAGTTTAAAGTAAACTTTCCCAAATGTTTATAAAAAATGTGACACAATTTTTAAATTAATTTTTGGCTAGTGACATGTAGGCTTGATAGCAGTTTATAATTGTTTTCAGTTAGATCATATTATGACGTCTGTTTCTAACCGGATGTTGCGCTTCTGTTGATGTTTTTCGCTACTATGGGTGCGCACCATTTGTCAACCTGCGAGGCGATGCGTTGGAGAGGCGTGGTTGTATTTCAAAGGCAATCACAGCTCGAGTTCCGATGAGGCTTGTTTTGTCGGAATAAAAGTACTCTGAAAATAACCATTTAGTGGGTAAAGTACTTTTCATTCTTCTACATTTCTGTATAAAAATACGATGTTTGTATTGGTTGTAATCTTAAATGTCAGACAGCACAAAAGAAGAAAAAAAGAAAAAAAAAGATATTACTGTTTGATTACGTTTGGTTGTTTTTCTTATTGGATTTTGCTTGCTACATTTTTGAGTCGCTTCACCTATGACGCAATAAAATGTAAAAGTAGACTTGTATTTACTTCAAATAACCAGAATCAGTTCCACTTGCAAAAGTTAATGTCCAATTTGACCATATGTCTGGTAAAAATGCATGACTGTAATGTATTAATGCGCCCATAGAATATTGTGATTTCCAGCTTATCATTACTGTTCATTTACCTTCTCGGTAGTTTGTGACGTAGTAAAATGTCATCGTTCCGTCAGCTCCAGGAAAACTCCACCCACTCAGCTCCCTCAGCAACTCTGTCCGGATCGCCCGCCGGCAGACTGCCAACAAACAGCCCACTGTTGTCACGCTTTGACCAAGAGGATACAAAGTACGGTTTTCCGAGCTGTTACTGCGTGTTTATTAATTTTTCTCAGAATTTTCTGAATCAAAGCCGCTTTAATTAGGCATTGAATCTATGTATTTGTTACTGTTACCATTAATTTCTCCCTGGACCTTAATCTTCTGAATAGCTGAGGACATGTCGGTGAAAACACATGGACTCGGAGTCTTCTTAGAGCTGAGGAAAAGGCTTCAGAGTGGACTTCTCGTTGTTGGGTAAAGGAATAGTACATATCTTTTTAACATATTATCAGGAAGTGTCGGGGTTTATTAAGTTACCATGTTCTTTGCAGCTAGGCTAGCCGGCGTTAGCTAACCATGACAAAGAAATAGACCAGAAAGGACTCTGAGCGATATTGTAGATTATTTCAACCTTAAACCCACATGAAGACCTTATTTGGACGTGATAAATATTAAAGATAACACATAGTTCTTATTATCCAACCAGAAATACATCATACATCGACTTATAGAAGTGTCTGGTTGTTGGAGATGCTCTGCCATTAATCCAGAGTTTCACAGTTCAAGTTCAGCTCCTTATATGTTTTTATTTGGTGTAAACCTCTAATAATAAAGGTTTTTACACATGTGTGACTGCACTTTTACAATATGTGACTTCACACCAAATATGTGAAGAATTTCACCTTAAAGTCTGTCTTGGATTGATGTTCAACAAAAGCTGTTCAGTTACATTTTTAAAAACGTGTATGAAGACACCTACTGGACATATTGTAGTAACTTGATTTGCAATTATACTAGAAGTGGAATCTGCTTTCACCTGTTAGAAAATATCATAATCACATTATATTCCATATATATATATGCTTTAATGTAATTTGTGCCTCACATTAGTCAATCAACTAACCTGTCTTGTAAGGTTTTATCCACTTTGGCAATATCCAGATGTGTTTATGCTTTTTGTTTGATTGTGATACCATAGATTCAGTTGAATTCCAGCATCGACTTTGACTAGGTCATTCTAACCCCAAATATCGAAGCTTTTGCTCCACGACTGTTACCTTCCAACAGTCACCATCCTGTTGGAAGGCGAACCTCTGCCCCACTTTGAAAGAAGCATTTTGCTGCCACCACCGCGTTTCACCGTCGTTAAAATGTGTCTTTAGTGCGTGTGTCACTTACTGCATTTTGAATGTAGGTTAAAAAAAACCCAAAACATAACATACAGTGAAGTCTGTGTTTGAGTCAAAATATAGAAAAGTAAACAGTGCATAGATACTTTTCAAGGTACTTTACCTTAAAATTCACAATATCTTTGGTAGTACGTCATTGTAATCTCATTCTATTAGAAATACAATGACTGTTTGAAAGTGAAAACAGAAACCATATTGGACTTAATGCTAATTTTTTCACTAACAATGCTAGTTGAGAAAGTTCTAGTTCTCAACTTGCTGAATTTTTTTTTCTCAATTGTAGTTAAACTGTTTGAGAAATTGTGCTTGTAGTGCGCAAACATACCACTAGATGGTGCCGTTGGGATTAAAAGAGAAGCAAAGTGAACCGCTTGGTTTTGCCTCTTTCTCTGAATGTGTAGCTACAGTTTAATGCTCAGTAGTGAGATTATCTGTGGTTGTACAGTGTACGGAAAGATACAATGTATAACTACAGCATTAAAAATTAACTATGAATTTACTTATATTTAAATAACAAGGGTGCAGTGTTTGGTATTGAGAGATGAAGGCATGTCCTCTCGACTAGAAAGGTCATCAGCAGAGGGTAAACAATCTGGAATGTAATTGATCTGGACAAGATTTCCACTTGATCTTATGTGCAGAAATCTCTCTCAAAAATGAAGCACAGATGTTTTGAACAAATGTTGCATTCTTTTTCCTGCCTTCCTTGAGCTAATGCTTATTCAAATTTTGTACAGTTTACGTTTTTTCATGTGCTCGTAATGTGTGTGCACACTGCTTTTATTTACTCCAAGGAATCACAATCATTCCTTGGAGTAAGAAGGGACAGAGCTCCTCAGAGTCTTGTTGGGAGGACGCCTGATTTGTCAAGTCCAAGGTCAGATATTTATAGAAAGTGTCATTCAACATGATTATAAATCGTAGAAGCTCAGAATTCAGTGATGTGGTTGTCAACCGGCCTTCATTTATGGGGCACTTTTCAGACACGAGGGCAGCTAACTGAAAAGCCAACAGCAAAAGGGGGGAAAAAATGTACTGTACAAAAAAGTGTAGTTAATGAAGGTCAGGTTGGATTGAACTAATTAAAAGGGATTATGTTTAAGAGGAGAAGGAAACACAAGAGAGAAACATAGAAAATATAAGAAGCGTAGAGTGAAGATTATAAGTGTTAATACTGAGTTAATTAATGAAAATCTTAATTTAACTAATTAACTGCTCAACAATCGCAAAACAAAATGTCACAGATAATATAGTGAGACTGTGACTACAATGTCAAGGCTGACATATGTTAAAGTAGTAATAAATTATCTTAATTGATAATAACCCCCCTGCCCCCCCAAAAAAACATCAGTCACAGAACGACTGCAAAGATTATTTCACTCTGATCCATCCAGTAACATTTTATTTGTCTTCTTTGGATTTTAAAATGTTGAGAATAGCGAGAAACGAGCAGTCCAAACGGGTCCACTAATGATGATGATCCAAACATCGCCCCTCCCCCCACTCCAGGACAAATGTGGCCGCGGGTCCTGCAGACGTGGCCGTCTCCTCCGGAGGAGATTCCTCTCTCCTCGTCCGGACTCCCAGAGGAGATCTGAGCCTCGCTCTGCCAGCAGGGGTCGCCTTCGAGACAGGGTCCTGCATCCACACACCTGTGGGTGAACCGGGCGGAAAGGAGCTGCACTTCAGGCTGCGAATCACGATTGAGCGGAGCGAGCGAGGTACAGTTCAGGGCGGCTCCGGCATCGGCACTTCTTCCTGAACCAGTGGAGCAGATCGCTAACAGACCTGTAGCAATTAAAATACAAATCTTGAGTGAATTTCATTCTACGTGACATTATCTGAAGTGCTTAAACTCTAGTTTTTCTGTTGCCCTAACAAAGCAGGAGAAAGTTACAGCAACAGACCATCAGATTGATTACCCGTCTTGTAGAGGAGTCTCCCCCCCTCCTCCAACTACCTGCTATCTCATTGATTTTGTGCTCAGTAGCAGAATTTTAGCACCGTTCCAAGTTTTGTATATAAGTGCCCCATTTGTTTGCTTGCCGCGTCCGCAGAGGGACCTACCAGCATGATGGAGACTCTCAAGGCGAAAGAGACGTACAGCTTCCACTGCCAGGGCTGCACCACCCGGCTGCTGGAGGACAGGTGAGGGAGAAGACGGGACAGCGGAGATGGGGGATTTTCTTTTTCTTTTTCATTTTTATTAACAGCCTCCTCAGCAGGAAGAGGACCGGTTCTTTATGGATGATGCGGCCCGCCCTCAGAAGCGATAGTCTGGGAGAGCAAAATTGATGGATGGCTCCTGTGGTTAGCTGTCGGCCCGGCTGAGATGGAGTCATGGAGTGTGTGTGATGTAGACGGCAGCACCGCCAGTTAAAAACAAACAGTTTTTTTTTTTTTTTAGTAGTAGTGTGTCGACTTTTTGTTCCCGATAATGATCGTGATAAATTACAATGTTGTTTTGAGACCATTTTTCAATAATATATTGATAATGGCATAATAATGCGATATCAACCTGAAAAACCAAGAAATTTTGTAACTGGAAATGGAAAATGTTTCAAATATCCAAATTAAACACAACAGCAGAAAACGGTAAATGAAACAGGAAGAACCACCACTTATAATCAAAACTATCAATACAACGGATTATGATGTCTCTGTAAGCAAAATTGACCTTGAAAAAATGTGACTCATCAGAATGAAAATTGAGTTTATGTCCATTTATCATGCGATTAATTGCTTATTGTGACTAATTGCGCTGCTAACAACAGTCACCCCACTGTTGCCAATTTAGCTACTCAGAATCAGCAGCTCCGGCTTTTTAAAGATCGATGATCGGCCAGAAATCAACAATCGGTGTATTCCTAACTAGGATTCACCCATTTTCCCACTAACCGGTTTTCTCTTTCAAATCTTGAAACCAACATATTTGCCCAGTCATGTTTAAAAAAACAGCCCATGTTGGATGAAAAGTGAATGAACAGCTCTCTATCTGCAGTGGTTTTTCTGCTGGATGGTGAACTTTCACCCTCTTCTCAAGTCATTTGCAACATCTTGCAAAATCTTCCAGTACTGAAATGTTTTTGGATTAGAGGTCCACTGATAAATTGGCCCAATTTTCTTAATTTTGAGATATTTAAATGTGAAACCAATGTTATTTAGCAACTCTTCTGGCAAAAAAATTGTTATCCATCAAAATCAGAATTGACAAATCAGGCTTTTTAAAAATTGGTTATGAGTGGCCAAAAAACTGCAATCGGTGCACCTCTGTTTTTTTTTTTTTTGTTTGTTTTTTTTAACCTTTTGGGAGTTTACATGGACTCTGGTGTTGTTACTGCAGCCTGAGGTGAAAATGTCTGCCTTCTGTCTGTGTCTCTCAGCTGCTGAATACTAAAAATAATAGAAAAATATACATTTTGAGAGAGTCGTGCTTCCGATGGAGTGTGGGAAATATATCAGTTAAAAATCATGTGCTCACATACAGGTAGACTATCTCATATCCAGTTTGCTGTCTCAGAGCTAATTCACTAATATCCTGCCCTCCAAAAGAATTTTAATAGAAGACACGATGCAGTCAGATGTTTAGCTAACTTAATTTACTGATTATAAGGCCCTGCAAAAGTATTCACAAACATTTCCACATTTAGTCTCTGTACCACCACAAATTTGAAAGGATTTGTATCAAGCTTATGTGATCATAAGATCTGTGAAATAGATAGTAACCGAGTATTAAAACTTCATCGGTTTATTCTTTTAGAAACGGTTTTTTCAACTACCCAACTATATAATTACAGCCGCAAACCTTTTTGGGATAATCTCCACCAGGTTTCACATCTTGAAACCAACATTTTTGTCCAGTCATGTTTGAAAGAAAAAAAAAAATCCAGATCATTTGAACTGCGTGGTTGTCCTGCTGGATGTTTAACCTTCACCCCAAACTCAAGTTTTATGCCACATCTTGCAAGATCTTCCAGTATTGCTATGTGTTTGGGTAAGCTGTGCGCCAATAAATCAGTCCCTATTTTGACCAATTTTGGGAGTTTGGCGATCGGCCGATTCTTGCCTGTGAAACTGATTCTCAAAGGTGTGAAAATAAACCGCTGTCATGAAAGAGGGTTAGGCTCAGCTCATGTAACAATAGTCACCCCACCATTGCTAACTTTGCAATTTCACTGTTTTATCAACCATACAGACAAAAAAGAAAAAAAAAAGATTATCAGCCAAAATCAGAATCGGAGGCTGAGGCTTTTTAAAGATCAGCGATCGGCCAGAAAACGACATTTGGTGTCTCATCTTCCCCTTTCTCTAGTAATTAAAGAAAACGATCCCCACAGCATGATGTTGCCTCCGCTCTGTTTCACCGTGTGGATGGTGTGTTCAAGCTTGATTCAAATTCAGCCTCATCTGAACAGGTCATGTGTTTTTTTCTGTAACGTTCCTACTTTGTTGTAAACCTCAAACATTAATTCTTAGTATTAAGTTTCAGGCCTTCTGAAGGAGTCGTGATTTCCTTTTTAACTACGATAAAACCAGAATCAGCCCATTGGGTGTCTGACTCTCTCTCGGTTGTGTTTTTCTCGTTTCCTTTCCCCCCAGAGCGTTCTCACGAGTTCTCCCTCTCCCCAACGGCAACTGGAACGCCATCGTGGACGACTGGTGTTGCCACCCGGATCCGTTCGCCAACAAGAAGCTGCTGCCCCGAGCCGAGGACTGTCTGCTGGGGGACACCTTCGTCCTGCTGGCCCGTGACGCCGGCTGCGACCACACTCTCACACAGGAAGTGGGCTCTGTCGGCGCTGCTGACGGCCAAGATCCTAAGGTGAGATGGCTCCAGGTGGCATTGGACTTCTTTGTCCAATGACACCTGGCATTGGTGCCAGGTGTCATTGGACCTGGCACAAAATGTCCAGGTCTAACAAAATGGACCTGGCCATTGGCAACAAATGGCCAGAAAATGACAACAAAATGGAAAAGTTGGAGCGGTGCACGCCTGTCGTCTTCACAGGCACGATCTCCTCAGACTACTCCGGCAGTCTAGTCCAACTCCAGCTCCAGATGAAGATTGATCTCCTCTTTCTTCCATTAGTCATTCCCCGCACGACTCGCGCTCTGCGTGACTGCAGCTGGAAGGAGCTGGGAAGTAGTTTCAGTGTCTGATGCGTGTCGTCCTTTCTCTCGTTCGGAAAGCAGCAGCTCACTTGTGATTTTGTTTGTGTGCGCAGAAACCCTGTCACCGTGTGGCCCTTGTCTCCTGCGCGAGCTGTTCGACGGTGTTGGGAGAAGCCGTCGCGACAGGTCTGCACCACTCCTGCTGTTTTTTTTTTTTTTTAAATAAAAAGGCCTTTCGGCGGTGCGTCAGAGAGTTTTTTTTGTTTACGTCGCTGTATCTTCCAGGGACGTTGAAGCTGTACATCACCCAGGTGGTGGTGCAGCCCGCTGTGGGAGATGGAAGGCTTGACGCTTCACTGAACAGGCACGCTGCTGCTTTTTGTTTTTTATCTCCCTTCTTCACGGTGACACTTTAGAAACTCTGGTGAGGAAAATACAACGAAACGAAAGGTCTGTTACCTCAGGAAGACGAACAGACTTCCTACATAGTCTGGAAATGATGGAGTTTTATTGAAGCACCTTGAAGGTCTGGATTGATATGAAAACAGAAAATATTACTGAGATGTAGTCATTCACTGTTCCTTTCCTTCCTTCTTTCTTTCATTCTTTCCTTCCTTCTCTCCCTCCACCATTCAACTATTCCTTCCTTCCCTTCAATGTTTCTTACCTTCCATCCTGTCTTTCTTCCATCAGTCCTTCCTTCCTTTTTTCCTTCCCTTACTTCTATTTTTCTGTCCTTCACGCCTTTCTTTCTGTCCTTCCTTTCATTCCGTCTTTTCTTTCTTCCATCAATCCTTCCATTCTTTCATCCTTTTTCACTCCTTCATTCCTTGTATTTACCTTACCCTTATTTTCTTCCTTCCTTCTTTCTTTTCTTCCATCAACCCTTCCTTCATTTACTTACTTTCTTCCTACCTTCCTTCCTGTTGTTGACCTGCATTCCTACTTTCCCTCTTTCTTTTCCTCCTTCACCCCTCCTTTCTTCCCCTCTTTCTTTCATGTGCTCACATGACTGACAATATAAGATAGCAGGACTGATGGAAATGAATGAACTTGTGTGTGTGTGTTTTATTTAGATCTTCCTTCCTAGAGAAGACGTTTGCAGCCCGTCTGCTGGATCTGTCCAGCTCACTCAGCTCCTTCCACTTTTCTCTTCAGACGCCTGACGGGAAAGTCGTCTTACTGGTAAGACGGTGGACAGAATGAGGCATAATGTCAGTGGCAGTAGAATCGGTCAGTTCCACTATGCCATCAATCCGCTCAGCTCTGACCACATAACGGGGTTCAGTGTGCTGAGCAAGCAGACTTTTATCAGGGAATAAAACTAGAAAGGGACCCGCCGGAGCGTTGCCAGATTGTAATGTCTGTTCATTCAGTCTGACCTGCTTTACAAATGTGTTGCTGGCTGACAGCGAGTCATAAAAGCGCTCCGAGACTCAGGCGACCAATAGCACTATAATCAATCTGGTGTGAAATTGGATCAGAACGGAGCAGATCTTTTTACAATAAAAGGAATATGTTCTAGCTTTATGGGTTTCTCTGAATCCCAGAAAAAGTTTTGAGAGAGTTGCTACAACACACTATAATAAAGAGCCAAGTTATACGGTTATATCTTATCGTATTCTGTACATTTTCTTGAATTTATTCTGATTTCGTGAGTCAAAAGCTGTGTTCCTTCCTTCAGCTCTGGCTGCTGAACGCAGACTCCATCATGGCCTCGGTCCCAGAGACGTGCGTCAGGGAGGGGGGCTCCAGCGGCCCCCCCGCTCCTCTCAGTCCATCACTCAGAGCTGCCAGAGCCCTGAAGCTCCTCTACATCAGCTGCTCCAGCGCCAGCACCCAGCAGAGAGAGTAAGTGAGGATGCTTAACACGTCCTCAGGCCTCATTGAATCTTTGTTTTCCTCTTCTTAATCACGGCTCTTCGCCTCCTGGATCACCCGCTCCGTCTTTACCCATCACCAGATGACAGATCGCAGGTGAACAGATTTTATTTCCTGATGGAACACCCTTCGCTGTCGTTCCCTGTTCATTATAGCATCTATTACTTTTTGCAGAAGCGCTTGCCATCAAAACCTCCTGTTCTCTTTTTTTATTATTTGGCTCGAAATGGTTATCATTAAAAGCTGTTTTTATTCCCCCTATATTACAAAAAGACACAAAACTAATTCCAACAACCTTAGATGGGAGATTTACGCAAGGAGCAAGGTTGTCATAGTTAACTAAAACTAACAAAAAGTGAAATTAAGAAAACATTGTCATTACCTGACATGAATAAAAACGGCAGTTAATGGGGGAAAAAATATAACTATCTGAAACTATATCATATGTTTATAAAACTAACTAAGAGATACTGAAATTATAGCTATAATATCCTTCTTAATATAGTTTGTGTTTGTGAATCTATTAACTTAGAAAATTATCTGGTTTTTTTTTTTGTTTTTTTTTTGTTTTCAAAAGATTCTTGACACCAATGTTAAAAGTTATGCTTTCATCAATTACAAGTGGATCTGGGCATTACATCGGCATCAATAGATATATCGCGATAGACACGTGATCTATATCAATTTTCTGTAATTTCACAAAATTCCACAATCAAAATTCCACGCAGCATTCTGGGTAATGTAGGCAGAGGGAAAAATTAATACTCAGGCCTCTCACTGAGAACTAAGCTAGATGGGTGGCATCAACTAACTCACTCACTCTTCTGTTACCTAGCAACAACTTAAGTAAGCTGCACAGCAGCAGTTTCAAGTTTTGCCATCTTCCATCATAACTGCTTAAAAAAAAAAAAAAAAAAAACACTATGGGGCAAAAGCTGTGGATAAGAAAAGAAAATAACAGTTTGGTAGTATTTTACAAACAAAAGACTAATAATTACTAATATGGACTGATATGAAACACTTATATTGTGTTATAATATAACTACCTTATGTTGTTTATTAACTGTACCAGCTGTATCATTGTTTGTAGGAAGACACAATCTCAATAGAAGAACATTTTGAGGATAAACTATAGAGTAGAACAGCAGGCACTTTATTTCTGTGGGAAAACATTTTAGTTTTTTGTTGGGGTTTTTTTTTCCATTTTTTTTTTTCCCGAAGAGTTTTTGCGGCGCTAGTGGCTCATATTTTTGCGTGCTAATCCCCTGCGTCACCACAGCACGACCCACACCTTAGTTTTTGTTGCAGAGTTGTTGCAATTGTAACTTTATGTGGTCAAAAGCAGAGTCCAAATGCTCAAATGCCTGTGCAACTGTTGACAGTGTCATCTGCGTAAAAACGGACAGACGCGTTCGTGTCTGTCCGTTTATGTTATTTATAAATTTAGTGAATAGTGTGTGTCCTGAAACTGACCCCTGAGCTACCAACCACATCCAAAAGGCCAGAAAGGGATTCATTAACTTTAACACTCTGCTTTTGATTGTACAGATAAAAAATGAACGAGATGGAGAGTACAGTGTGTCAGGCCAAGATTAACCGTACGAGAGGCCTTCGAAAGGTCAGTGAAGAGGGAACACACAGCAATTCAATGTGTGTATTATGACATTAACCCCTTCAGACCAAAAACTTTTTACTCAGCTTATTTTTACTCCACTTAATCTTATAAATAAAGGTAAAAAGAGACATTTTTCCTATCTCATGTTTTAATATGGTTTTTTCATGTCCATTGTAATGGACATCTCTACTAAATGAGCGTAGAATGTCTTGAAACTTCTATGTTTTTCCCATAGAGTTTAATGCGATATCTAATTAGGCATGATCTCAACTTTTTAAACTGGATGACTGCTTTTTTATCTATCAGTGTGCATGTCTGAATAGAGAAAATTAGTGTTATAATGAGTTGGCAGCTACAGTAGACTTAGTAATGTTCCTTTTTTTTTTTTTTTTCTTGTTTATTTTTTAAACATCATCCATCAACTGATTAGATTAAATATTTTCCCCATATGTTCTGGGAATCTCTTCCTTTCACAGTCTGTGTGAGGCAGAGCAGCTCTGTAAGCACTGTGAACCTGGGGAACAAGATGTTGCCATATCTGCCGGTTGTTTCAGTTTACTAATTGACTTTTGATGCCCAAGGAAGGTAGCCAAATTCTGATCTTATGTTTAAAAAGATGACACATGATTAAAAAATATATATATAGAATATGGAAAAGGTAAGAAAACAATCCATAATGCTCAACATTTGAAAAAGTCAAACTCTGAGAATTGAAGCTGTCGTTGCCCAGCACTGAATGCAGTTAAAACTGCGAGGTTTGCTGCCTGCTCTCGTCCAGCCCTTTGTTGCGTCGGTTCATTTTTCAGAGCCTCCTGCGAGACTAATGTTGTGTGTTTGTGAGAATTAATAGTTGCGGGATCCACTCCAAATCCATTCTGGTTTGCTAATTTACAGTAAGACCATTTATAAGGGCGAGATGTTGCAAAGAAATGAGCACTGCTCAGTTTGTCTGACATTTTTGGGCGAAACATTTCTGCAGACTCAACCACAGACACTTAAGACAGACTACGGAGCAGCTGCTGCAGCTCTCACAGCAGTTTTTGTTTTTTATTAAAGCCAAGAATCACCTCATGGCAAAGATGAACCCAGCAGACTTTGGGGCTAATTTTATAAAATGGAGGTAATTAGGTAATTAGGTTGAGGTAATTTTTTAAAATGGAGTTTAAAAATCTGGATTTTTCTGTAAGAAATACAGTTGACAATGTTCAAAATGTTTGTTAGCTTTTCTGTCATAGGTCAGATGTAAATTTTTCCGCTAAAAGCAGAGATGACATCCCTCTGTGTGTGAGAAAGAGAGAAATCCCTGAAAACCACAGTTTTAATTTTAAACAATGCCATATTGCCAGTTAGCATCACAAATAAAAACAACAGTCTGTGTGTGTTGGAAGATACAGACAGCCACATTAACTCAAGAGACTTCCAAAAAGGTTGCTAACATTTACAAGTCTAGCAGAGATATAAATTAGGACGGACCCATTTGAAAATCTGGGCCAATATCTAGTTCCGATATCAATATTGAGAAAACCGATATTTACTGATATTGTATATATTTCCCTCCACATTTAACACTGTATAAAAGTTACAACGCCACCTATGTTGCTTTTCTGCTTCGGTTTACATTCCCATAATCCTGTGCTGGATCCCCATCCCCATCAGGCTGCTCATTTTCATGGGCAGCTTGAAACACAAGATGTCAGCAAGATGCTAAATTGCTAATATTAGCCCAGTTTTGCTCATTGGACCAATATTTTTAATGCTGTCAGCATAAGGGTACTTTGTGGACTTAAAAAGGTCGAAACTAAGAAAACCGAAACAGCAAAAGTACAAACTTCTCTCTGTTTTAGCAGTCAGACTGAACAGCTGTGTTCCTTCTGATTTCATTTTTGACCTGACCGATACCAAAAACGGCTAACATTGCAGCAGCAGTCTAAACACTGAGGAGTGGGGTTGTTGGTGCAAACTGGTGTTGTCTGGTTGTGGTGTGTGTCAGTTCAGACTGATTAGTGTTCAGGCACAGTGAATCATATGTGGAAAAACACTGTCCCATTAAAACTGACTTAATGAATCAGTCTGTTAACAAAATCATCCTTCAGTTTAGCTTGTTAATATTTCCTTTCGGCTCGACTGCGTCGCTCAGAAACATTTAATAAAGACAAACCCCCCCCCCACTGCTCTTTTTTTTTTTTAGTTTGATGAATATTGGGAGAGCTGTATTTAGTAATATGTAGCAATGTTTTATCATGAACTATTCAACCTTTTCATCTTTTAATTGAATGTAACGTTTGGAAATGCAATAATTAAAATTGTCATTTAAAAAAAAGCCTCTTATTTTGGGGATTCTTTCCCCTTGTATTCCAAGTACTACGGTGGAAAATGTCTAGTGACAACTCTATTACATTGCCATCACTGCTCCAGCATTTTGCTTGCCCTCCTCGGATGTGTAGATGAATTCTGAAAGATCAGATGAGTATTACCCCACCAGAAGTCGCTTCCACCCTCATTATTTTCGACTGAATCAGCACTTAACATCCCCCCCGGTCCCCTCCTCCGTCTCTCTCTCTCACCGTCCTCATCTTCCCTGCAGCCAGCAGGCGTGAAGACAGAACACGGAGGTTTTTGTTGTTTCCTCCATTTTGACAAGCCCACCGGCTGACTGACAGAACGGGTAATTACTTGGAGACAAAGGTTCGCTAAAAGAGAAAGCGGCCTTCTCAGGCAAAGCAGCGCTTTGAGTGATGTTGAGTGATGTGGTTTACTGTAAGAGTGGAGTGACGCATGGGGACGCGAACGTGCTGGATGCCGGGAGATGTACGGCTGTTGCAGTCAAACTTTGCCATTCGGGCTTTGCACCTTCGTGCTGCAGCTCCTCACAGAAAACGAAATGCTCATATTTGCAGTCTTGCAAGTAGCTGCTCAGCTGTCGATCGCCCAAGTGTGACGGTGTGTTAATGTGTTTTAAAAAAACATGGCATTGATTTGCAGAGGGTAACAATGACATATGTTTTCTCTCTCTCACCTGACTGTGAGTTGTTCATCTACCAAACTTACCCAAAGGTTTTCTTACTCGGAGTAAATCAGTAGGTGACAATTTTAAGATGTTGTCTGATTTTTTTGTTTTGTTTTGTTTTAAAAAGACTACAGCCACATGTAGGGATGAAATATCAATCGAATGAATTCCTCATTCAAATAATCGTCAACGAATTTAGTAATTGATTAATCGTTAACTGGAGTAAACAGACTTAAAAAAATGTCCAAGCTGAAAATTGGTAAGGGACTTTTATGGATTAAACAAAATCTATAATAAATTCAAACATGTTCACACGACGTTCACTGCAGTTGGCTTGGAATAATTCCACGCTAAAAATACAACGGGGATTTCATGTGATTTCTTGGCTTTCTCTTTTTAATACATTTCCAAAATACTCAAAAAAAAAAATCTACTTTGTCATAATTTTGTGCTGAATATTCTGATAAGGGTTTAATTTAATGCAATTTGGATTAAGACTGTAACATACAACATGTGGAAAAGTGACGCAGTGTGAATACTTTCTTATTGCATTGCATGTCGGACATGCGCAGGAGCTTTTCTTCAGCTCGAGTGTTCAGATATATAAAACCAGCGTAAGAACGTGGCGTTGATTGATGGCCACATCTCCGGATTATAACGACCCCTACATTACTCAAGACATCATCATTTCACCCCAAACTTTTCCTAAATGTCACCTCCTTCTCCCACTTCCCTGCAGGTATAACTACCTCTTCCATTTTCCCTCTACATAATTTACTAGCATCCTTCATCACTCACCTCTGACAGTTTAAATTAAATGTTATGCCTGGGGAGCTGAAGTCCCCCGGTGATGACGGCCTTCCTATTTGGAATACGGCCGGATGCGGTCGGCTGCAGCTGGGGGTTACAGTATGTCTTGTTTAAACTGCCAATAATTGGCTGGAGAATCAGTGAGCCGGGGCCTAAGTGGATTACTCTTGTCACCTATGGTAGAGGCTCGAGGAGGGCTGAGAGAAGTGCGTGTTGTCGTCTTCTTTTAGCGCCTTGCAAAAGTATTCATACCTCATAAGCTTCTTCACATTCTCTCACAATTGCATCCACAAATTTCTTGTATTTTTGGGAGCATTTTAGTTGATGTTCCTACACAAATTAGCTTGAATTAAAAAAAAAACAAAAAAACTTAAAACACAAAAAAATCTAATTAGTGAATAAACAGCAACATGGAAACCCAGGAAAACGGGCAGCGTTGGGATGAAGTTATGCCTAAGCCATAATCAAGCTAGTTCTATGGAGCAAAAATGTTATTATTTTTCTGAATTGGCATGTTTGTATTTTGCAAATATATTTTGTAATTCCAAATTTGCGCAATTGTATGGTCAATAGAAACGCAGTCAGTGTGTCTTGAGATGAGGATGAAAACGATATGGAACCAGAAATAAACATGGAGAAGCAACATTGAGCTTCTATGCACCACAAATCTAGAACAAACTTCCAGAAAACTGCAAAACAGCTGAAACACAGAGTTCCTTTAAATCAAGACTAATAACCAGCCTTTCTATAGGTGCTTTTTAGCCATAATTAATGAAACATTGACTGTTTCATTAATTATAATGAAACAGTTGACTTTCATTAACAGTCAATGTTAATGAAACATTGACTGTTTCATTAATTATGTTAAATATTAAACATATTAATTTCACATATGTGAATTGTATTGATGTTTGTGACAATGGCACTCGATGAAATGTAAAGTTAATGTTTGTTCTCAAATTGGTGACTCTGGGATGTTTATGTGACTTTTTCTTTTTGTGTTTTTATGATTTAAAGCACTTTGAACTGCCCTGCCGATGAAATGTGCTATACAGATTAAGCCGATTTATTGACATAAAGCTGGAGATTTGTCAAACATTTGCTCTCTTTATAAACAATACAATATGCTGAGATGTTTAATTTTCCCAAAAATGAAGCTAATGTCTGCCCAACAACTATGTTTCTTATGTTGAGCTGATTGTCTCGTTACACGCCTAAGATTAACTGATAATCTGCTGTGCGTGATCTCCAACAACATCAAACAGCCACTGTTTAATCATTTGTAATTATAAAATATTCCACTTCTTGAAAGCTGCAACATGAATGTATCTCATGAAAACTCAGTTGCTGTAAAAGTAGAAATCATCTACCAAGAAATAACAGTATATTATCTCATGCTACTCTATGCAAACACACTGTCTGCACTAGTGAAGGTTGAATCCTGTCGTTTTGGGGTCAGGGGTTAGGTTTTTACTCTGACTATCCAGTATAGTGCAAATTCTAATTGTGCCCTATTTTTCTCTGTGTAAACAGAACTAGCACACAGAATGAGACTACTGTGCTTGGTTGTGTAATGCTGATGCACTCAGTAAATCCCAGCTCCTCTGAATGTTTGTTGTTTTCAGGATTGTTACCAGTTGGGAGGTCAACTCCATCGGACACCCTGTGGTCCTGCCGCTGCAGGTGTGTGAGGAGCTGCTGCAGGTGATGGATGAAAGCAACTCCACGCTTCCTGCCTCCATGCGCCGCATGAGGTCCTACGAGGTGAGGCATCTACAGTATCTCGCGAAGCCTCCGATAATGACTGCAGCATGCGGCGGCTTTGCATTATCAAGGATTTCTTTTAATCTTCCCAAAGCTTTTGTAGAGAATCGGTGTTTTGAATCCAAAGAGACGCTCCGAGTCGTCTCATTGATCTTTAGCCTTCTGTAAGAAAAAAACTCTGTTTTTAGCTGACAGCAGTCACTTACTCACTCTGCTTCAACCTCCGGCAACTTGTTGTTTTCTGTACTCAGCGGTGCCTGACAATGTTTTCATGCTGCCTTAATTAATTTCATGATTCAGAATTTTCACTTTGCAGTTTTGCTTTGGGGATTAAGTGGAAGTTTTTACTTATTTCATCTTTTCTTCTATACGCTTGCAATCGTGCAAAATATGTGGAGTTACCCCGAGTTGCGAAGAAGACCCCTTTTGACTTGATAATAGTTGTTCAGTTTACTGACATCTCTGCTCTCAGAGCTGTTTTTAGCTTAGTAACGGGAGGGTAATTAACACTATTATCCTCAACTTCCTGCTCACAATGTGAGGAAAGTAACTCCTACGCTTTAAAGTTTCCTTTCTGCTGAATATAAAAGGTGGAATGGAGACTTGCGACTAGCGTCATAATGCAGTTATAAGATTGCAGTAACCTCAACAATCGGCGATTTTTAAAAAGCTTAACCTGCCGATTTCGATTTTGGCCAATACCGATTTCTTTTGTTGGAAAAGTTGCTAAGGTGGCAAAGTGGGGTGACTATTGTTAACTGCGCATGTGCAGTTGTGACCTGATGGGTTGATCTATATAAGATAAGATCAGTTTCACATGTAAGTATTGGCTGATTACCCAAAATTAAGGAAATCGGGATCGATTCATTTGTTCACCCCTTATTAAAACTTTCTAATTTTTCCATAGCGTTGTATTATATTATGTTGGAAAACATTCGCATTCAGAATTCTATGCCTTTTTTCAATAACAAGCCACACATTTCCTTCCATTTCCATATTCACAAAACATAATCAATATTTATTGTCATTGTTATGGTACTGAAATTACATTTGGGCATCATCTGACAAAGATGAAATGCATAAAATTTGAGCTATGCTTATATTTGTAAAGGAACTGATCAGTCTCCTTATATGTTAAAGCTTCCTAAATATGATTATCAACGATTCAGCCTGAAAAGAAACGATCGTCACCCATCGAAATCGTCAAACAGTATTCTGATACATCATGAACGCCGATATACAGCTGATGTCAATAAAGCAGTTGGACACAGATGCTAAACTTACCCAGATCCTGGTTCAGTTTGTCTGTAAAGTTCTCTGACGTAGAAAATACTCTTCTAGCTATTTTGGAGACATCGGAGGAAGCAATTTTGCAATTTCCATTATATTTTCTTTTCAGACATCATTGCCGCAGTCACCCCACGAATGAGACAAAGATTTGTTTAAAAAATAAATAAATAAATAAAAAATATATATATATAAATTCTTCTCACTATTCTGACATTTTGCTTGTTACTTCTTTGGAAGTACCAAACTGTTCTTCCTCAAAATTGCTGCCTCATCAGCTAACTCTGCATTTAGTGAGGGCTGGCTTGCACTCAAATTATAGCTCTCATCTTACACCTTGACATGTCTGCTTTCCAATTTTTAGATTCAGTGATGTCTTTTTTCAAATTTACAAAAATGAAAAAGTTTTTTTTTTTTTTTTTTTCAAAAGCAACACAAATCAGCAAATAGGGGAACTGATGTAGTGTCTGTGGGTGACCAGGACCCTGTCGCTGCCAAGTCTGCTACTTCTGATCTATGATGTTTAATTAGTCTAGAAAAGAAGAACCTTTGTTTTATAATTAATGTCATTTTCTGCTGTTAAGGTAGAACATTTGCCAATTCATTTTTTTATGACGGGTGGGGGGCGGGGGCTTCTCCTCCCTAAAACGATAGAAAAGCAGAGATGGAACGTGACACAGTGTTGACTGAGAAACAGTGAGAGGTGAACTGATCCAATTCAGCACTTCCTGATAGAAACTGTATGCTGTAATCTGGAAGTCAGATTGTGGCCTGAGATGAACTGGAAGTGCCTTGAGAGATGCTGTTAGCAAAGTGCTTCAAACTCCTGGGTGACAGAGGTGGAGGATGAGGCCGACAAGAAGATGAAGTAGCTGATGTCTGGATATGAAGAGGCCGAATAGTCGAAAAGCATTTTAAAGCTGTTTTTAATGTAATCCAATTAAAATAAGCTCCGTTTGTTTGTATGTCCAACATTTTAGAAACGTATTATTCTCTATACATCATCAACATAGTTACCAAGAAGGGAGCATTCATCTGAAATAATAGTTGTATTACAGTTGAAATAGAAATAGAAAGTTGAAATTGACTTATTATTTAAGAGTTGTGGTTGTAAGAAAGTGGCGTAGCATCATTTCTTTTCTGAAGCTGTGATGAGGTAGCAGATCAAAACACCAACAGGCTTCATGTATTTATTTTTGACTAAAAGCTGGCTCAAAAAGTACTATCAAGTTTGTTCCAGCATGGTGAAAAATGTCTAAATCGAGTGCTTTATGTTCAAAAGCCTATATTTCTGTCTGAGACTTTTGTTTTCCTTTTTTTTTTTTTTTTTTTTTGTTGAAGTGTTAATCAAAGTTGCTCTGAGTTGCCCTGCTGTATTGAGTCAACATTTAAACAACACTTTCTGAATTCTTGCTGACGGTTTTGTTTTATTACATAAGTATTTAAGAAGTTCTTTCCACTTTTACATAGTTTTCTTGGCAGCATTTGGGATCCTAGTCAATACTGGTAACTGCTTGAACTGGATTCCTCACCACTGAACAGATATATATATATATCTATATATATAAATCTAAAGATTTATGACCTCTTGCTTTTTGTGTGAAAATCAAAACAGGAACCTTTTAACTACTGCTTTGGCATCAGGACCCAATGTATCTAAAACTAGATACAAATTTGTGATTTGTCAAACATTTCTTTCTGTAAACAAAACAACTGGGACACTTAAATGTTTCATTTTTCAGATAAAATCTGCTCATGAGTTGTGCATGCTGTGTTGCCTTTTGAGCCGATTGTATAGTTACGTGCCTCATATTAAGCAATCCTGTAAAATAAGTGATTTCCAGCAACATCAAACTGCCAGTTTTCTTGGAAATCATAAAATATTCCACTGCTTGATTGGTTCTGCACAATGAATTGTGAATATATCATCACCAGGACTGTTAGGAGAGCAACATCCAACATTTAGCCACGGGAGCAAAAGTCACATTAGGTATAAATGACAACAAACTTAAGGGTCACTAAGATTAGGAAGCACGGATTAGAAAGAGGATAAAAAACAAAACGGGAATATATTGCACTTGATGTCATTGTAATATTTATCGATGTTATCGCCATCATAAGATTTTCTAATACCGTGCACCGCCTAGTATACATCACAATTAAACTTAAGAACTTAAAAAGTAGAAAGCATCTACTTAAAACCAGTACATTGTCTCAAGCTAACCTGTGCAAGCACTGTCTGTACTAGTGAAGGTTGACCTAGGATCATGTTGTTTAGGTTTTTCTTTTTAGTTGGCATGTTGCCATGTACAGGACTTGCTTGGTAAGATGTCTAGACTGAATCTTGACAGTCACTTTGCTGACCTCTACATTTACCTCTGAGATATGATGCAGCATCATCACCGGTGTTAAAAACAAAACTGCATTTCCATCGAACACGGCAGTAGCATCATGGCAACTTTCAAAATGCTGCCCGTATTCAAAGCAACACACACTGTAAATGTTAACCCAGATAACATGAGTAGCTGTGTTCCCATTACAAATGTGCGCAAAACTTTGTTGGTATTCCGATAATGTTGAAAAATCACAATTTTGCAATTGCGGTAAATTTATTCACGCGACAAGTCATTAAAAACGTTCCGCACCGTCGTCCTCTTACCCCTTCTGTGCCGTTTTCTTCATCTTCCGTTGGTAGTAACAGACAGTTGTTGATCACGTTACTTTTGTGATGCGAGAAGGTGTTTCCATCGCAGCTTTACAAAATACGCTAAATTTGATACAGCCCCCCCCCAAAAAAAAAAAAAAAACACCTCATCCTTGCGCAAAAACCTGCCGAAATTGCTGTTTGACGTAATCCCAATTTGCGCGGTTACATAGTCAATGAAAACGACTCTTAATAACTCGTAATCACGAATGTTGTGTGTGTCACATGACGTGTTACAAAAAAGACTTGGAAGCATTTCTACACTCCAAAATGAAAGGCCAAAGTTAGAAACCGCAACTGTATCATCGTCTATTTAGGGCTCACTGAGGCGCTATGACAACCAACCAGAGCCATGCCTAATGATGTTGGTACCACTTTCATCATGACTAGTCTAAGTGTCTGCTGTTTGAACTACGCCTCTCAAAAACTGCGTGTTCATTTAACAGAATGTAGCCGTTGTTCCCATCAGAAACATGTTTATGATCATTTAATCAGAATGTTTCAAATGAGTCCTGCAGCCTGAAAAAGAAAAATCCTTTTATATATGAATCTAATGTTACTTTAATATCCTTTTTTTGTTGCTGTTGTTGCAAATATTAAAAACTGTACATGCGTGGATGCACATCCACAGCAATTCTTCACCATTTTCTCTGAAAAGCTACAGAAGCCACCCACCACAGCCTGTCCTCTCGTCGTGGCGATGAATCGCTTTCTGCGGGGAGAAAAACGCTGACCTGTGCGAGTCGGTGCGTTTTTAGTTTTAATTTCCGTCCCAGTCGGTGTCGCAACCTGGCCTGCGGAACATCTGGGTTCCTGCTCTCGACTCGCCGCCGCCGGCGTAATGGGCTGCAAAGTAGATCCAGTTCAAGAGCGTCGCTCTTCTGGTCAGGGGAGAAAAGAAAGAGCGGTGCCCGTCTTCCTCCTCCACCCACACTCACTCCTCCATTAATCTCCTCATCACTCCCACAGAGACGTTAGAAAGCGGGTGATTTACATTAAAGAGATGAGCAGGTGCATCCACAGCTTCACTGATGCTTTTTTTTTTTTTTTTTTTTTTTTTTTTTTTTTTTTTTTTTTTTTTTTATATAAATGACCTCCCCCAACCCGCTGGCATCTAGAACAATTGTTCACGCGGCAACGTCTAACAGGAACTCATCAACCGTGGGCGTTTGACGCAGTCCTGCTTCACATCACTCTTTGGACCCAACACGTCCGTCCACATTTGAAGCGCCGGCCACCGCACCGCTTTGCGTGACTTCGTTTGCATTCCTGACGGGGAAAGTAGGAGCTGCTGAAGATGTTAATCTGTCACCTGATATCGCAGCTGTTCGCCACCTACTTTACGTCGGAGCGGTTTCTTGGCACGCGGGCCTCGTCGCTGCAGCAGATGGAGTGGTGAAACAGATGTTAATAATGATGGCTCAGTTCTTTCATGTTTCCGTGGAAACAATGCCAGTTTTTCCGGCATGCGCCGCCGTGCCACCTCAGTCAAACACAGCAAAGTCTATCTAGAGTCAATACAGCTGTATTCAAACTAGTGATGAACATTTGGGTCAATGGTAATATCATGCTGCCGTTATGGCTGATAAACAATATTTACCGATTATCTATTTTCCCCACCCATTCAACCTTAAAAAGATAAAACTCAGGGTTGTTGATCGTGTAAGAAATGACGACCCAGCTGAGAATTATGGCCCCAGTTAGGAATAAGCATAGCAATAAATTAAAGGCTCAGCCGAAGAAAGTAAGATGTAAAAAAATAAAATAAAAATACAGCGGAAAAAAATATCAATCAATCAAGTTTGTTTGCATGAAGGCAGGAAACCTGCAACTCAAAGTGCTTAACAACAAAAACAAAACACGCTACAGTCACCAACCGACAAGCCAGTAACAAATACTGCATTTTGTCAAGTGACATCATCAGAATCATCAAACTACGTCAAATATGTCGATCAGTGTTCCACTTTTTCATGCTTTATAGCCTTGATTTAAAGGAACTCAGTGTTTCAGCTGTTTTGCAGTTTTCTGGAAGGTTGTTCCAGATTTCTGGTGCATAGAAGCTAAAAGAGTTTAGAAAATGGCATACACTGTATGGCATAAAATTAAATTAATATTTGAATTTTAGATTTAATCCTTCTTTTTTTTTAAATTTAATTTCTTGTTTTTAATTTTGATATATCGTCACCTTCCTAAAGTAATGGCTTAAGTACTTTTTTGCCAAAAGATGACATAAAGGGGGGAAATTACCTTGGCTATTACTTTAGGAAGGTGACAAAATTCATTTTTGTTTTTTTCCACAGCATTATACATTCTTTAACATGTATCACTTTTTTTTTAATTGCTATAGATTTATTCTCCTGCCAATAACTTTCCAAATTTCTGTCCCCTTTATTCACCTCCTTCAACTACTTTCCATTGTTTTTGTCTTGCTGTTCTCATATGTATACATTTTTTAATGCACAGAAAATATTTGTTCAAAGTTTTTAGTTTTTTTTTTTTTTTTTTCTTTTTGGTAAATTTTTTTTGCACCAAAACCACTATATTTGTTTCTGCAGCTAATGTCAGTAGCTGATTAAAAGAAGTTTAGCTCATATTTTCAGCTCCGGGTGGTGCAGACACACCCATCGATACAACAGAGTAGCATCATGTAATTATATAGGCCAGCAGCCTTACTATCTGTTTGAAATTCCCCTTCCCCTGTTCCTTTAATCGGGTGCTGCTTGTCCTCGCCCGTCTCGGTCTGTTTCTTCGCATGGAAGGAAACGTTCTCCATGCCGCCTGCCAAGGTTGAAGTGTTTTGTTTGATAAGCACCTAAGCATCAAAGTCTGGGATCGCTCACCTCCCTTTACCAGCAGCCCTTTGTCACTGTCTCAACACCTTTAATAACCTCAGACGTTAAATAACCACCTCCCGTTTGGAAGACGGAGGCGTCAACCGAGGAGGTTTTGCACAGATGGAAAATTAAAGTAGCACAACTCGATGTCTTACCCCCAACATTTTACTGGTGTTTCATATTTGATGAAATCAAAGATCCAGAGCACCCTGAAGCATATAATGTTCAGTTCAATAGGCTGGCTTACAGTCAGAAGCCCTGAAAGAGCTCAAAGTTTGTATTTCACAGTTGTAAATGCATCTGAGAAGACTTTTTGTGCATCTTCTCATAAGACTCTCATTGATTAACAAGAAGGGGGCGGGAGAGACGGACTGCAGGCAGGAGAATTAGCTTTGTGTCTGCGATGCTTTAACCAGTCACCCGGCTCCTTATCTTTTCAGTTTGTGTTTATGGCAACAATAACTTTCGCTCCGAATCTGGCCCTCTGTCTCGTTTTCCACAAATTAATTTCATAATCCCATGACTACGTGAAATGTAGGAAATTTGCCACCTCAGAATGAAAAGCATTGTCCGACCGTTTCTCCGGATGTTTCGTCAGTGAGGTCAGTTGTGAAATCGGTCACAGTGTCTTGCAAAGTTGACATAATCAGGTGCTTGTGACTCTGAACACACCGTCCCCCGAATCGCACATGGTAGTGGCATTGTCATGATGTGGGAGAGAGCAGAGATGTGGGTCGGTTCTTGAGAAGATGAAGATGAAGATTTTTTCCCTCCTTGTATTTCAGAGGGAAAAAAGTTGGAGAGGCTAACGAAGATTTGAGGTTTGCTGTCCAGTCTCAGAGCTACAACTGGGTGTCTGCGCATCCTTAAGACGTCTTAAGGATGTATCTAAAATAAAAAATAAAAAATTAATTTGGCCTTTTAACACATTAATCACAAACCTACTTTTGTCGTGGCTAGATTATTTAATCTCGTATTGACGCCTACTACCACAATAAAACAACTGTTTTTATCTCAAGACATAAAAATAAAGAATTTTGTCTTCTCGGTAACTAATAGCAAATATCAAGCTCCTACCGGATTTATGAACTTTGCCACAATTTCAAGGTCTAGTCAGAACAGAACGCTGTTAGCCTAGCCTTCCCTCTGCTCTAGAAAGGAGCAATTAGCCTAGCCTAGCCTTCCATTTACTCGAGTAATCACCTGTTAGCCTAGCATAACCTAGCCTTCAATCTGCTCTAGTAATGGGTTGTTAGCCTAGCTAGACTAGCTTAGTCTATTGTAGTTTTTATTCATTTTTTTGTGGGACCTTTTTGTTAGGGAAAAGTTTGACATCTCCACTGTGTTCTGTGATTTGAGGAGGTTAAGGCAACTGGTTACAAGTTGCTGCTCTACCCTTGCTAGCTAGCTAGCCTTTTTTTTTTTTTTTTTTTTTTTTTTTTTGCATCTGTTATGGTTTAGGTGCAAATATATGGATATTTAGCTGGATGACACTGGTCTTTGCCACTGCCTCACTTCATAAAACAGTGTCTTTTGTTGCAGGTCTTCTCATTGAAGGATTATTATTTTTTTATTTATTGTCACAGCTTTCCCATTTTAAATCCAATTTTTCATCTTATAATAGATCAGCTCTCTCCTGTTGGTACCTCCCACCTACCTGCTGCCCAGACTCCCAGGCCTCTGGTCTCCCAGTCACCCCCCCGTCACCCCCCCCCTCTGTCCACTTCACCTCTAAGTTGCCATTTTGTATCATTTGTATGAATTACGGCGGACGCGCCCGAGCGGTGAGCAGACGCTGGCACGGGGACGGAGAAGACGGGGCCTTGAGTGTGGCAAATGCCCTCATCCATCATCCCAATATAGAGCCCTCAGTGGAGCGCAGCCATTGTCTGCAGCAGGCAAACACCAAGAAGGAGCAGATGGAGGGAGAGGACGACGCTGAGCCCGTTTATTTTTCTCGCCTTTGTTTATGTGGATGCGGTTCTTTGAAGTTGGCTAGATCGCTACCATCTGGTTTTTTATTCTTATTATTTCTGAAAACGAGTCAATTCAGATATTTGGTTGCTGTCCTATAAGTAGAGGAGAGAGATTCAGCACTGTTGAGCTTTAAGGGAGGTGCTCAGGAAGCATTTTATTTTTATTCTGCTTTCTGAGATCTAAAGAGATTTCTGTTTTGTGAACTTCTTCCTGCCTGAACTTGAACTTCTTCCATAGGTGGCGTACCTGAGACTATGAGATCTGAGACGGGGCAACTCTACCGAGTGTTTTTGAAGATGCCCCGCTGCAGCTGACAAAGGAACTTCTGAGCTTCAGTGCGTCTCCTTTTTTTTTTTTTTTTTTTTTTTTTATTCTGCACGGATTCAGCTCAGTGTGGAATGCAGAAGGTATGAGATATCCTGAGCATAGTGTGGTTTTCATGTTGAGACATGATGCTTCCAAAACTAACATCCTGGCAGTGGTAAAACTTGAAAGGCTTGAGTTTTCTGGGAATTCGTCATTTCACTGTAGTTAATATTTGTTTAACGTGTATGTACAATAATTGTTCTTTTTACCATTATAATAAACATAGCCTCTTTTTTTAAACCAAAAAAAAAAAAGTTTTCAATTTGCTAGAAAGGAATGCTGGCGTCTGTGTGGAACTTTGTTCTTTTATTAGGCTGTTAAAGTTTCTTGTCTGGGAGTTGATGGGTTTTTGTTTGTTTTGTTTTTTTTCCAACATGCATGTAGAAGTATATGATTAATGCTGAACACCTCTTCAGACATTATTTAAGTCAGGTCACATCTATTTGTATAGCACCTTTCAACAAGGCAGTTCAAAGTGCTTTACATGATAAAAACTTAATTCAGTAACCAATTGTGAAACAATGAACATTACATTTTCTCAACTCAAAATAATCAAAAAATAATCAAGGACATGTAGATCAAATATATTGATCAGTGCCACAGTTATTGTTAATCAAAGTCAACTATAAGCAGGTGGGTTTCCAGCCTTTGATCTAAAGAAACTCTGTGTTTTGGGCCTATGTCTCTTTAAGAAAGCCTCCGTTTCTTTACGAAACTCCGTCTTCAGGAAGACATCTCCTCTGTTAAAGTTTTTAAGGCGTTGCACTGAGAAGTAGCTCGTATAATGAACTCGGTGGATGAGAAGGTTCCATCAGGACCGCTCTGTGAGGCGGGAGCTCGGAAGCTGCAGCTCTTGAGGAGGAGTTTTGTCCTCGAAGGCGGAGCTAAGCCCCCCCAAGCGTTCTGTACGGCTGGATGGTTGCTACGGGAGGTTAAAGGATTTCTCAAGCATGTACAACAGAATCAGGAGCAACACTCCTGGTATGTTTTTGATGAGGGAATGACATAACACGATGTAAAGCTCAAAAAAGTTAATTTTATATAATACTGCACCTTCAAAGTCCTTTTACGAGATTTTCTGGATGCCAACCAAAATGTGACCAGTTGTTTAACGTTGCATTGGCTGCAAAAGAGTCGCGCCATCCGAGAAAAAGCTCCAGGTCTGTTAGACACGTGGCCGCATCTCCCACTGCCCATGAACACAGCATCCAGTGCGAACAGCTCTCCTCTGGAAAGCAGCACGGTGTAATATCTGCCCGCACGTCTATTTTTTACAAGCTCCTGGTAGGAGCGAGCGGGGAAATGTCTACTACTTTGACGGCGTGCCTGGATCTGCTGAATGCTGATGCAGCAAGTGACAATTACGCGTGAAAACACAAAGCGGTGGAAGCGACCACTGAGGCGGCAAAGCACAGAGTGAATTGGCTAATTAACTACATCTAACATCGAACCGTCAGGGGCTCCGCGTTTCCTCTCGGCCCTTTCTCCACAAGTGCAAATGAAGTGGGCTCTAAATAACCCATTTGTTTCAAGTCGGCCGAGCAGGAGGAGCAGCGCCACATTGCTGGCTGCTGGTGTGCTGAGCACGCCGGCAGACACAGTCACCCCGAAGGCTTCTCCAGTTGCAGGCTCTCTTTGTCTTCTTCCCTTTCATGATAGACACCAGAAGCGTCAAATTAAAAGTTTTTGGCCAGCACGCTGCCATCTGCCGACACCGTGCGGCTCATTAGCCTTTTCATACAGTACTCTAATGAAAAATTTCAGCCCGAGTAAAGGTCTACTACACATCCTCCTGAAGTAATTACTCCTTTATGCTTGGAAGAAATTTTTTTTTTTTTTTTTTTTTTGCTTGCCCTTCTTTTACACATTTGGCGGATCTGCAAAAGCAGCAGAGTGGTGATAGACTGCTGTGCAGCTTATTGCAAAAAAAAAAAAAAAAATGATAAGAGCAAAATACCATTTGGATAGATTTTCAAGGATTTTTTTTCCCCTTTGACTCTTACGTTTGACACAAATTTATCCATTCTGTTTTAAAGACAGCAGCACATACAGTTAACTGCTCAGCTTATTAATGGGACTCAAACTGAACTGACTGTGGAATCTAAAGATTGTGAACCACAAACAGAAAACTAGGAATGCTGTGGGTTTGTTTGACCAAAAACAACAGTGCAACTAGTTCAGTTGCCTGCAACGTCGATTTCTGAAGATGTTTTCATCCCACTCAAAGCTATCACCACTTTAATCAATAAGGCCAACAATGCACATTTACTTTTCCTCTGTTGATCAATAAATAATCATGTATTCCTAAAAACAAAACAAAAAAAGAGCTAAATGTCTTAGTGGTACTATTAAACTATTTTATGGATCTGATATGCTGCTGGTTGGTTGCAGGTCTCTTACATGTTGCCAAAAAGTTGTGAAATGAATTTCTAAATGATTTCTATCATTATTTTTATATTAGTACTGCAACATATTGTGATAAAATATCTTCAGTAGGAACTAATAAGTAGCGCCCATATGCGCTTTAACAAATGACATTAACAAATTTCCTGCCCACCAACATAGAGGTTGTGCAAAGTTGGTGCTAATGCTCTTCCTATGGCAGCCAGCTGAGGACATTTTACCATGTAAGCCAACTGTATTGTGTTGGCTCCCAGAAGCAGCAATAACGTTTCTTGTACCGACACGTCATTATGTGTCTGCTGTAGATTTCGGCCGTGTATGACAATGAAACGAAGAGACGCTGCATATGCCACGATCTGGAACCAGTGTTACAAAATGTATGTAATTGTTACACCAATGTCACAGCAAAGACTTTTTTTTTTTTTAAATGTATTTCTTGCTACATTATACTAACACTTTGTCTTCACAGATGAAGATGCGCAGTGTAGCTGACCTGTTTTGTGTTTTTAAAAATGCATCCTTATCGTACGCACAGGTTAGAAGACGATTCGCAAAATGTACTTTATGTTCAAACCTTTGGAAATTTGTGTGTGGCAAGACAGCAGTGACATTGGGTTGAAGAACCCTGATGTTTTTTGGGGGAGACCAGCGATAAATCTCCAACCAGAGGTGAACTATTTGTGCTTCGGGCGTTTCGTATGTTTGTATCTGAATTCGGTGATCGCCCAGTTAATCCGCCGTGTGATTGCGTGAAGTACTTGTCACAGTGCAGATCCAGGCTGATGACTTCAACCTTTTGTTTATGCACCAACCTACCTTCAAGCAACAGGCGCTTATAATACTCACCTTCACCATCTTTTTACAGAAACTGAGCAGTTAGTTTAGAGCGCTAAAGGATGCTAACTAGTCGAAGCCTTCAAGCTATGGAGAATCTTACAGTCAACATCCGTGTAAACCTAAAACGCCTGCAGCGAATTGCCAAACGAGTCAAACATCTATGTGTTTGAGTGTTGCATGACAAGAAGTGAGAGGGCCACCAAGGTCAGTAAGCTACGTACCCCGAGGAACTGCCAATGTCTGTGTAAAATGCATTGCATGCCATCCAGCCACTCCATCCTCTCAGTCCCAACCCAATCAGTGAACCAACCACCAAACCAGCAACGAGATTCTTGGAGCCCCGCAGCTGGAGGGGCTAATAACTTTGCTCTGGAAATTAAATAAGCTGTCAACAGCAAACATATTTCACAGGTTCCTAAGAGATTTTCTTACGGGAAGTGATACGGTTGGTCGACTGGAAAAGATTTCCATTGTTCCTTAATCTATTTCTGAGAGGCAAACTTTCTACCACTCCAGTGCTCAGACTGGAAACAAAATATTTGACTTGAGTTCTTGCTTTCACCTGTTTCCCCGTGTCACGTTCCCACCCAAACATTCATCTCCATCTGAGATGAATGTTTAAGGAAACCACACTCGACACCATAAATGTGGAATGATCAAGTCTATGAGCACACAGTGTAATTTTCAAATTGGATTTTCCAGCCCTTTGCCTTTACTAATGTATCTGATATTATTTTTGGATTAAGCGAGACAGCGGCGTGTGAGATTACAACGTGGCCAGCGTAGCAGGAGAGAGATCCTGCTGGGGGAGGTCAAGCCATAAAGCTTGTCTCATCTCAGGGAGGAAATGAGGCATTAGATTGAGTTCCTGTTTTAGTCACCCAATCCTAATGGGTCATCTATCCTGAGGATCCCGGAGTCATTTTGAGAAAGACGGATCACAAAATGTTTGCTCTTGCCTTTTCCTGGCAAATAGGAAAAAGACTTTCCGAAAGAGTCGAGGGCTTTCGCCCTCCAGCTTTTTAAAAAAGGGTTCAAAGGATTATAATCATGTCATAGTTAATGCCTCGTTTTGACTACGCCCTTTCATAGTCTGTTTTTTTTTTTATTTATTTATTGTAATGGCCTTTTAAATTTTAGAAATCAATCAACTCTATTATGCTTAAAAGGATTTTGAGTAATCTCATATTCAGGAAGTGCTTAGGATGAGAGTCGCCTCTGCTGAGTTTAAGGCCACGAATGATTTTACAGATGTTAAAAGGTAAGGACTCCATCCATCAGGTTAAATGGTAAATAGCACTTTATCTAGTCCAGAGGACCTGATAAGCTACACTACATTCAGTCATTCATACATTCACACATTCACACGCTGATGGGAGCTAGCTGCTACGTCGTAGCCGCAAGGGTCTTGTCCACCCCGGTTTGTTGGAGTGAAGGAAGACCTTAGCTACAAACCAAAGTTCTCAACTTATTAATTCCCCTACATTTCTATTCTCACCCGTAGTCATGCGATATCAGCAGGAGTTATGTTTTAGGACGGAATTTCATTATTTATTAATTTTTTTGTCCCAAGTGAAATGAACGTTGACGTTCCACTGAAAATTGACTTTGTTCTCATGTAAATAGCAGGTCTTATTTATCACCTCAATGAAATGCCGAGCAACTAAGACATGTCATTTGTTACACCAAGATTCTGTATCCAAAGCAGCGTCCATTTTGTCGTACTGAACTCCAGGGAACCTTCCGCTAAAATGGATGTCCAGTCAGAAGGAAAGTCCAATAAATCTATGGAAAGGACCTCTATTCGATCAGTGGATAGAATAAACAACCCACTACCAGAATTATTAAAGATGAACAAACCAAGTGTTATGGCCACTGTGATGTGTAAAGTTAATTTGATCAATTATCTCTTCATCAAGGCATCATTATATGGACGGGATGTGGAAGGCAGCAGGTAAGCATTGTGCCACGTCTGTCGAACTGTAGCTCTATTGGAGGTGTACCGAGTCTACAGTGGTTAGAATCGATCAGATTGGTTGAAGGAGGGAAGAACTGGGAATTGGCAACTGGATCAAGAGGCGATCCAGTTTATGGAGGCCACACCTTGGAGTGTACGGGACTTACAGGATCTGCTACTAACATTTTTGGTGGCTCAGACACTACAAGCAATATGGATGAATGGAGGAAAAAAAGTTACACAAAAGTGTTTCACTGTCAAGATGACCTGTAGTGTGTTTTGTTGCAACCTGAAGTGTGAAAACAAAATATGTGTATAGGTTTATGTCTGGTTGAACGATGTGTGGGCTCGGCTGATTTATTTATTTTTTTGTCTTTTTGAGGGGTGGGATTTTATTGTAATCCATAGGGGGGTCCAGAAGAAAATCTTTGTCAAAAATTCAAACTTTATTAGTTTTTCACTGTCATGTTTTACCTGATGCGTGTAATCTGGGTCGCCATTTTGTTCCATGAAGATTTAGACTCTGACCAAAGTCGGAACTGTGCTAATTCGTTCACAGCCCCGCTTCAACGGTTAGCGCTAATTAGCAGCAAACGTGTGAGGGTCAAATGCTAGTTGTTTTTTTTTTTTTTGTTGTTGTTGTTCTTGTTGGTTTTTTTGCTGTGCTCGAATAAGAAGCTGTCACTTAAACCCTGCTAATGTCGCTGGGCGTTTTTCGTTTTAAACCTCTTCAGTGCCAAATTAACGGTTCTAAACGGCCCATGGCGTCGCCGCGGCTTCCCGACTGCCCTCCTAAATTCCGAGTCACAACCGTCTCTCCCTCCGGCGTCCCCTTCCTTCCCCATTACTCTAACAACCACCCCTCCCCCTACACCCATGCTGCTGCCATCTTGGCATTCTAACAAGACCATTGGGCATATCCACAAGCCTTCAGGGGCTCATTAGTTTGTCCATTGGACTCAACGAGCTTCAGTGGCAACCGTGGAGCCGGCCCGCTTCAAGCCTTCAAGCGGAGGAAGGCCGCAGTCAGCCCTGCTTCCCGGGGAAGGATGTCACAGCTGCCTCAGCAAGTATGAGGCAAAAACAACTCAAAACAGAAATCTAGAAAGCACTTTTTCAGACTACTGTGTACAGCCTGTGACAGCGCAGTGACAGACGGAGGTGGGGGGGCGTGGGGGACGGACTGCTTACTGTCAGGAATCCGGTGTGTGAGAATGCAGCGGTGGGGAATGAAACTTGCCAAACGGATCAGCAATATTTCTGTTGTCCACATTCCAGGAGACGCTCGGGCTTTTTGATTCTCGGCAGCCACGTTAAAACCTCGTTTCTATCTTTGGACGGTGAGAGAGATTGAGTCGAAAGTTGCGGCGTGACAGGCGGGACAGGTTTGGAGCCGACAGCTGACAGCGGCGGACGGAAGCCCCGCTGCGGGAAAGAGAGCGGGGCGGAGGGGGCTGGCAGCCGGCCTCGGTGGTGTTAAGACCTTTTTGATGCTGCTGAAGCCGGAAACCGTCTCTGGCCTGAGGAAAGACGATTTGGCTGGCTGTTCTTCAGGGTCAAGACATTTGACCTCTAAAAGGGCAAAGAGCTCATATCAGCAGCTAGAATTTAAGTGTTCAATAAATAACATCTGTTTTTTTTTTTTTTTGGTTGTTTTTTTTTTCAAATATTTTAAGAAATGTGTTTCTCTCCAATAAAAGCTATACAGGTCTTCTATGCCCCGTTCTGCAGGGATTAAACAGCGATGGATGAACAGAATTCAATTGAATGCCTCGTGTGGATTTATGTTATTTTCTGTTCATTTGTTTTGCTTTAGCAAAAAATAATTCTTCAAAATCTGCACATGCAGTTCACTTTAAAACATATTTTGCTTGTTGTTTCATCAACCTTTTCATCAATACTCGTCAAATTTCAAGTCAACGACAGAGGGTTATTATTATTATTTTTTTAAATTGTCATTTCAATAATATATATATAAATTAAATCTCTGCTGTTCTAAAAGAAATACCCTTACCACTTCAACTTTTCACGTTTTCTCAAAATGTGCCGCCCTTTTGTGTTCGGCCTCCTTTAATCCGATGCCAATAAATAAAATGCAACTCAACCAAATTCATTTAGAAAGTTTAGACTCTTGTGTTTCCATGTAAACGTGAGGCCTTCTGTGAAGCCTTCCTGAGTGGTTTCCCTGGGTTGTTCCTGTTGGTGCATTATTCTATTTTTTTTTTTTTTATTTTATTCTTTTTATTTTATTCTTTCACATTCTGTCAGTTTCTTTCATTCCTTGCTCATCGGGTTTTTGTCATATTTCACAATTTATTCTCAAATCCCAATTTGGAACTATTGGGGGAGAAAAAAAAGCCATAAGAAGTCCTGAAGGCTGTGCTGTGTGATAAAGAAGAAAAAATACAAAGAGATGTGGAAATACACATAATGCAACGCTACACACTTCACTCTAATGCGTAGTGAAAATATATGCAGACACTGCAAGAAGATGATTACATAAGGCTGTTCAGGCAATCAAAACAGAGCCAGAGCAGGACGCAGGAACGTATGTCGTCTCATTGAGGTGCAAAACAATGCAGCGGACGCGCAAACCGAGCGAGTGGAAATGGAGTAAGGAAATGCATTCAGAGTGTTAATTTTCAATTTGGTTCCTGAGTGTTTGACAGTCAAACAGCTTGAGGCTGCAGCAGTTCCTGCATGAACGGTTTCTAGGGGAAGCTCCTCCTTCTGCCTCCACACACACACACACACACACAGCCAAACACAAACAAATCTGAAAAACAGATTTAGAAATTAGAAGAAAAAAAAAAAAAAAAGATGATGAATGAACATTATAAAACGTTTTTTAAAGAGATGTCTAAAGTCGGGCATAGATTATGTGAGAGTTGTAGCACTTTGCACAACACAAGTTACTAAACACGCTAATTCACAATGAAGGTACTTTAGTACCCCTCTGAGTACAGGTGCCGCCCCTCAACTGGGAGTAAACCATATTGACCTTATCAAAAAGCGCACAAATCCACAAATGGAGAAACTGTTTGCTGGATACCTCTTTGTTGATGGTCAGAGAGTCGGAAACTATCGTTACTATCAAAATGGCCGCACAGCTTTGAGGGTGTGCAGTTTGCGATAAATGTAAATTCCTTCCTGCATTGTAACATTTTGCTTAGTAAGACGCTGTCAGGTTAGAAGCAAAGCTTAACAGAATTTTTTTTTTTTTTTTTACATAATTATTGTGAACTATCTTAAAGTTTGCAACAGTAGAAAGTTTTTATAGTCACATTTTTTTGTGCATTTTAAACTTCTTCATGCACACTCTACTGGGGAATAGTTGTAACTGCAAGAAGCAGGTTTTTTTCTTTGTAGTTTGTAGTTTGCACACACAAAAAAAGAGGTTTTATATTTTAGTGTCTCTGGTCAATATTCTCTGTACTAATGTTGTCGTCCAGGAGTTATATAAAAAAAAAGAAACTATAATGTGGTTTTCATGTCTGAAACCAGTCAGAAATGATCCGTTCAGTTTTGCTGCACATGGCATCCCGTTCTTTTGAACAAAGTTTTATGAGTTCTGATTTGTTTGATCATTTCCAGCGTGTGACGTTTTAGCTCAGGTGCTTAAAATGTCACATTTGGACGAGGTTTGCAGGACGCTTCTGTTTTGCATGCTGAAGTTTTGAATAACCTTTGCGATTGTAGCGTTGTACTCTAATGTTTTTTTGCTGGGTTTTTTCTTTTGCTGTGGATTCAAAAAGAGCTTCTTCCTACAATGCAAAATCAAGAACATTTACTTTTAACATGAAATAAATGTTTTTTGAACTTTTGCTACAAAACTGGAATCTTCTTCGTGTTGATTCCACCAAGGAACCGGCATGTGGGCCAAAACATGATGAAAGGCAGATGTTGACGTTGCCTGTTTGAAATACCATCGTTATCATTTTTTCTACCTCATTACCAAACCTAAACCGGCTCGGTCTCAGCTGTTTTTGTTTAGCTTTTACACTCTCTTTTGAACGTTGGATTTCAAAATGTAGCGTTTTGGATTGTAACTAGAAGGTAGTGTTTTTTCTGTATGTTAAAGAATTTATTTTAATTAAAGAACTTGAACTGAACAGTAGCATGTTCTCTGTCAAAGTTTCCTCACACGTATGAGGTCAGAGGAAGAGCAATTAAAACCCGACAGATAACAGTTTCTCTGCGGCTGTTTGTGAGCTCCAGATCCGGCTTGTCAGAAGAATTTGTTCGAAAATGAAAGGAGAGGACTAAACCGTAGCAGGTTCTGACATCCAGAACGAGGCTAAAGCAACAGATGGATTTACTTTGAGTTCATCAGAAGACTAAACTTTTGAAACATGGTGCTGTGGAGCCGCTATTAGCAGTCAGGATCTTGTTGCGCAGCCGCCTTAGTTAGGAGAATTGAAAAGTTAACATCTCTCAAAATATCTGTTTCAGTGTATGTGACCACCGCTTTAAAAATGTTTACATCGTGCCACTTATTATCTTTTCTTCTCTATGTATATTCATCCGTTTTCTGTGCCTGGTTTGTTGAGTGTCTCTGAAGCCCCATAGGGTGAGAGGTCAGATCGATCCTGGGAAGACCGCTGGTACTTTGAGTCAGTATAAAAAGACAAATAACCAAACACTTGCATCTGGGGGTCTGTTAAATGATGCAAATTGCCCTAAATGGGGTATTTTTGGACACAGTTGCACCTGGAGAATTGCATGCAATGGGAGAGCGTGGCTATTTCTCTCCATTTCTGCGGGCCGCAGCTTTAGTCTCCATCAGAAGCAGTTTAAGGAGTCGGAGGATTCCACAGATCTGCAGAATAATGAGCCAGAGTGACCGATTTACCGTCCTGTCGTGATTAACGTGTTATCCACAAATACATATTCTCTTTTTTTTACAAATAAAACGCGTCTAACCCTAAAAGCCTACAGTTGCCGATGCAGAAGTGAAACTGTCACAATTCCAGGGTGTTTCTAGGTCCTTCCTTTGCCATTTACTTTCTTTGCTTGTTATATACAGGTTTTAGTTTTTGTGTTTGACTATTTGACCAGCGTTTCGGATCGTACCATTTCTCCTTCTTTCAGCCTCCCTCTTCCCCAGTAATTGCCCTCAGGTGTTCATCGTTCTCCTGAAACCTAAGTGATTAAATACAGGGGAGGAGGAGCGATCACTCTTCCTCCCCTAATTTAGTTTGCTGTTAGGGAGACGCGACTGGGCGAAAGTGAAAAGGAGGAATACAACAAGGATCCAGAGAAACTCACAGAGACCAGAGAGAGTGCAAGCCAGTGTGAGAGTGAGTGTCATGACCCAGCGGACCCAGTAGCTGAGAGAAATGATGATGATTTTAATGAGGAAAAATGCACAAATAATCCAAAAATACCAGGCAGCATAGGGTGAGCGGAAAGGCCAGGCTGGTAGCGACTGGCAAATCCCAAACTGGACAATACAGGACGAGACAGAATGGATCGTTTTTGACAAAGACACAGAAACACAGGCGACACTAGATACAGAGGGGGAACCGGGGAACGAGACACACATGGGAACAATCAAGACAGGACAACACGGAGACTCAAAAGACACAGAAACCTAAAATAAACACACAGGAAAAACTCAAATCCTCACAGAGAGCACTACCCAAAACACGAGGAAGAGGAGATTAAATAACTAAGTAGCTAAACAAAAAGAGAGATCACCAAAAATAAAATGGGAACCATTGCCTAAAAGAATCTAAGGAGTACAATACAAAAAAATAAAAGACAACAAATCATAGCAAAATGTGTTTAAAAGATTTCCATTTGCTGTAGAACGGTTTAGCTCAGTTTTAATTATTCTAAATTATTTGTATTTTTAAGGAGAAATAAGTAAATGCGGTGCAGGTTCATTAAAACCTGTGAATTGGTCCCTTTTTGTTTAGACAAGATCTGAAAGGAGACGCTAACATTAGCCTCGTTAGCAGCCAACAGTGAGCAAACTGTTGCATTCACACAGCGCTAACAAATAATTAGTATTTTGCCTGTTGCCCGGTTGCTATTTTCTGCCGAGAGTCTCAAAAGACGCCACAAAAGGACAGAAAAGTGTTAGAAGCTTCTTCGGCGCTAATTTTAAAACGAGACCATCGGATATAGACAGAGTGTGAAGCCGCGTCTTCTTTTCTGTTTATGAAAATTGTGACTTAACAGGAGTAGAAATCTTCTTTTGTAATAAACCGCCTTCTGTGCAAGCGACTCGGAGATGTTTCCAGAACAGAAGGCTGAATCGATGGGTCTCTGCTCGGCTTTATGACTCCACCTGTGACATCATCAGGTGGCCCAGATGTTCACTGCTGCCACAAACTCAGAAGTTTTTTTTTTTTTTTTTTTTCAAGCTTCCATTTAAAGTTTTCTATGTGGCTTTTCTATATACATATATATATAGGTCAGTTGTTATGTCAGAGGCACATTTTCTTATTTATGCACACATTCAGAAGAGTGACTCTTACTTACCCAAAGACTTACTTCCACACAGTCACATTGCTTTTTGAGACAAACCTTCGTCTGACAATAAGTGCGTATGTAATTTTAGTATAACTAAATTATGTATCATGAGATCTTAAGTGTCCAACATTGAGCTTGTGGTGAATTCACAAAGTACACGCAACCATCATGTAATTAGGTCATCCGGTTGCGTTTTAAGAAAGAAACCCCCCCCCCCCCAACTTCCGTTTAACACACATTCTGGTACTGGAATGTTAAACAGTTTATTGCCTTGGCAGAGTTGTGGCAAACAAATCGTTTTCATTCAGTGGAGATTTTATTTCCCATATGCTCAAAAAAAAACAAAAAAAAACAAAACTTTTTTGCCAACATGAGCGATACTTCAGCCAGGGAGGGAGGAAGACAATATGCTCGGCGCGAAATTGCAATATTGCTCAGATCATTTCTCGTCTGTTCGCCATCTTCTCTCTTTTTAAGCTGATTGTTGCCGTGGGTTACAGAGGCCGCCTGTTTGTGTAGCAGACCTAACCTTAAGAGCCCTGCAGCGACACATCCTTCATGCCTCCATGACCTTCGGCCACCCACCCCCCTCACTCACACACACACACACACACACACACAAAAACAAATAAAAAATCCTGGAACTGAGGCAAACGACAGGCAGACACACATTCTGCTGGCCAAGCAGGACGATCGCCACAGTTTCTGTGCACGCACCACTGCCAGCTTGTGTGTTACCCCGTCGCTTCCTGCCAAGCTGAGCCCTTTTGTCTCCTCCGACACATTTCCAGGAGTCTATCTTTAGATGGGACTCTTCGTGACTGCTCCCGCTCTCTGAATTGATGCAGAGCCGCGCGTGCTCACTATCTTCAGGCTTTAGAGTCCAAGAGTCTGTTGGAGTTTCTCCCAAATTAACCAGGTGTCCTAGGTGGCCCATTCCATAAGACAGAAGCTTTCCTTCACTCAACGGTTCCCTGTTGAGGCAGAACAAAGGCAGCTCTCTATCCCACGGAGGCAACAGGAGGAGGGAGGTGGGTTCAGACAAGTTGAAGGCCTCCACTTTACCCGCTGAAATATCCTCCCCTCTTTCGTTCTGTCCTGATCGAAACTTCAAAACGTCCCAAAATAACTGAGCAGAATGAAAACAGCTGGTGGTGATCATTTCAAGAGAAGTTTCAAAGCTGCAGTGTGTACTTTTACAAAAATATGTTGGGTTTTTTTTCCCACATTTATTAAAACTTTCACCACATTGTGATGATGTAATATGAGACAGATAATCTGTGAAAAAAAAATGGAGTTCCTCCACCTCCTCCCAGCTTTACTCTTGCAGTCTGGAAAAATTGTAAAAAGCAACCAATCAGAGCCAGGAGGACGGCCTTAGCGCAGTCAATCATCCAACAAGCTTATACCGGAAAAATAACTTACCGTTACAGGAAAGCTGTTTATCATCAATGGCTATGCTAACTAGCCGTAGCATTCTAGGCAACCAGCTGGAACGTAGTAGAGGGCGTGGAGGGGAGCTGGCAGAGCTAAGACTCTCCTCTTGACTCTGATTGGTTGTTTCTGACTGAATGGTGTATTTCTGTGGTTTGTACTGGGAGAAGGCAGAGGAGCTCAATTTTACATCAATTCTCTATTATGATGTCACAACACAATGATAATTTCAATATTTAAGCCTTTGTAAAAAAAAAAAAAAAAAATACAAGTTACATACTTAAGCTTTAATAATTTGTTGAAAATGGATGTTTTTACACCAGGGTTTTCACACATGTGAAAGTTTTTAAGGCCATTTTGAATGCAATTTAAGACCTGTAACTCAGTAGAAATGTACAAACGTCATCCTGCCAGCTGGTGATAAATCTGTACTTTCCCATGATAGAGGGAGGACAACCAAGCTAGGGCATAGAATATATCTGACCTTACAAATGAATGCTTGTCCTTGTAAGTGACTGTCCAATAAAACATCTGAAAATACAATTTAAACGATGCGATCGTTGACTGTTAGAAGCTAACAGGAGGTGTTAGTTTCAGCACCTCCCGTTTTAAGCTGTAGACTGTTGTTCCGCTTTTCCCCTCTTTTTTTCGGTACATATTTTAAAATTAACTCCCTTGTGACCAACTACCTTCGAAAGACGGAAATAGCGTTTATCTTTCTCTCCATTGGAACGGTTGTAACAACCGTACAGGACACAGACTTCAGGCATTTGGATGCTGGATCAACAGCAATAAATGGGCTGCATTTACTTCCGGCCCTCCATCTGCATTGGGTGACGTCGGTGCTGCGTCATCTGAAACCAGTCGCAACAAACGGATGTCTGAGCGCAGCCCAAACTTTTGCCTGACAGAAAAATCCCTCGAGGAAAAAAAAAAAAAAAAAAAGAAAGGTAAAATTCCTGTTAGACAAAATTTAAGATGCAATTTTTGCATTTAAGGCCAACTTACTTTTTCAAAAAAAATTACAGCCATTTTCAAGCCTTAATTTTGGATACATAAATTTAAGACTTTTTGAGGAAACGTGAACTCCCTGTACACACATTAAACAGAAAAACATGAAACAACGCTCACCTACTCATAGGCCATCCCTTGTTACACCTCGTGGATTTTGGAGGGTCTTTGCATTTTCTTGTGCCTCCTCAGCATTGGTCTCGGTATTCAGACTCGGTAACCAGAGTCCTGCCTCCATCGCATTTCATCCATCCGCCTCGCCTCCAGCTGCGGCGCAGTGTGTCGACTTTAATAGCTTCTGTAACAAAGTTAAGAAATGATTCACTTCAGGCCGCTCAGGGCCACATTTGTTGTAGTGTTCTCCGCTGTATGGAGAGAGGATGAATCATGGTCACGATATGCAGCATTTAATATCTTTTTTTTTTTTCTCCTCAGACGGGAGGGAGGCAGGGAGATGTGTTCGTCCCAGCTTTGATTGTTCCTCGGTGCAATTATCTGCAAAAGTTAATGAGGACGTTTTCATCAGCGGGGCGTCTTTGTAAGGGGAATGTTTTTGGTTGCATTGACGACAGCATAAGGAGAAGCTAACAAAGCAAAGGCAACTATTAAGAAGACAAAGCTTCGAAACGCTTCCTGTTTTGTAATTCCCTCTCAGTCTTAATACACTTTCAAAGCATCTCTCTCTGTCAAACTCATCTAACATTTTATAAGTGGCCCTGATGAAGGCCAGCTTTCCTCTTTGCAGGTTGGTTTCAAGTTTTTGTTTTTCTGTCATTTCATGTCAGAATGTGAGAGAGTGTGAGCCCATGTTTGGTAGAAAGCTTGCCGACGAACCTGTAATTACATTTTCCTCTGCCCCAGACACGAATTAAGATGTTGGTATTTCACCTAAAATCAGATTAGAGCTCTGGACTTCCAGAAATATCTGGTAAACATCTTCTTTGTTGTGATTTCGACCCGAAAATACAAACACAGGCTGCACACAACTCTGACAATCTGTGACTGACATCTCTCTGTGTTTATATGCAGACAGAGGGACAGATAAAACCTACGGCACTGAGATCTGGACCAAATCTGGCTCCAGATCACAACAGTCACACAAAGGTTTACGCACATGCAGCAGCTTCTGGTTGGGTCGGGTTGGGATCATGGTCTGAACCAATTCTGCCTAAAAAGTAGTAGTCTGTGTTTTGAATGTTCTGAAGGAGAACGTTTCACCCAGCTGTCCTCTCTCTCTGTTTATTGTTCTCTGCTGTGTCTTTACTCTTGATAACTTTTTTCGTCCTTCCTGTTGCTTCACTCTATCCACAAGAGGCAGAAACCGCTCATTTAGTGTGCTCTTCCACAATGTTCCTTCCCATTCAAAGGGAGTCCGCCATGAAAGATAGTTACGAGATTTCTGTTCACATAAACTCCTTTGACACAAATTGTTAAGTCAGAAAAAAAAGAGCAAAGTTAGAACATAGTTGTTGCCTTTAGTTTCGTTTGCTGTTCGAACAGGTTTGCGCTCGTGCCGTGAAGCTTTTGGAAAGCCAGCGGCGAACCAAACGTGCTGCGGTTCTGACAGTGAGTCGACCTCAGCAGCGTTTTATGAGTGAGCCGAAATCGAGCTAAATGTGCAGCTCCGGAGAAATAGAGCTCTCTGTTGTTTTCATCCAGCTAAATGATGCCTCTCGGGGATGTCAGGGCTTCAAACAGGGAATGTTATTATCACAGATTTTTTTTTCCCTCCGGTCTTTCAGATTCCCTGCGTGTTATCCAGTGATTTCTTTTATCAGTTCGATATTCAATATTTTTGAACTGACAGAGCAAATCTGGTATGTTCCATTAAAGCACTGCTTCCTAAAGATTTTCTTCTGGGCCCCCTATGGATTATTATAAAATCACCCCAAAAAAGAAAAAAAAAAAAAAAAAATCAACTTGGTACACACGTCATTCAACCAGACATAAACCTAAACACATATTTTGTTTTCAAACTCCACTGAAGTTTATTTCACACTCCAGGTAGCAACAAAACACGCTACAAACCATCTTTGCAGTGAAACACTTATTACAAGAGATCTGAGTGTGGTGATGGACCTGGACACATAAAGGCAGTTGCAAAGTCGGCCTTCTGTCACCTGAAGAACATTTCCAGGATTAAATGACTAATGCATGAAACTCATCCATGCATTTATCTCTTGTCGTATTGATTGCTGCGACAGTGATTTTCTTTCCATTACAAATGTGTGTAAAACTTTGTCAATATGTTTTATGTTTTTATGATATAACGCACTTTGAACTGCCTTGTTTGCAGGATAAACTTGACTTGTCTAACTGAAAACTGAGGGAATTGTGATGTGATTACACTGTTCGTGCATGCGCAGTCTGTGGACATGAACATTTTACGCCCCTCTTTGTAAAATTAGTGTCCCACTGCAGCCCTGCCTACCTTGTTCAGAGTTACTGCTGAGGAGAACAGGGTGTTAGAAAATCTCATAAAGGGAATACTGATGAAGTTTCATCCTGGTGCCGCTGCAGCTGTCCGGTTTCTGCTGCCAAGCATGCATGCTCCTTCGTCACTAAATACAACTTTAATATACAGCTACCTATATAATTATAAAATATAAGCAGTGGCGCAAAGAAATGGGGCATGTTCTAGACTAGATGCTACGCATAAGGGTGCTACGCTGGAGTGGGCGCCAAAACAATGCCACGAAGATTATTTCTGTTCAGCATTTTCTGCATTTTACAGCTGTTTGCACATGTGTGGCCGATGTGATCTCGAACAGTGGGGCACCTATAATGTGTCTGCGTACACCTTAGAAAGTACACACAAGAGGTGACGTGATTACAACACTAAAGTAGAAACTGCCGACAGTCGGTCAAAAAGGCCGCCACTTGTTTTTGCGTGACCTGAACGGACGTCGTTTTCTCCCAGAGCCTCATTTCTGGTTTAGTGGAGCCGCTGTTTTAGAGACTCTCCTCCAGAATCGTGGAAAGTTCAAACGAGGAAAAGAAGTCTGAGCAATTTAAAACCAGCGTCCCTGTTGTTGCTGTGTTTCTGGTCCGAAGATTGATCTCTCTGGGTGGTTGTTTGCTCAGCGCCTCTTTCTGTAATATTTGTTTTATTGGTGTGACGCAGAGCTTTGCACAAACTTGTCCGCCGTCGGACACCGCTGGAACTTTCTGAAGGGCTAACGATTGCAAAGTTCAACCCATAAAGGTGTCTCAATTGAACAGATAATCATGCAGACACTGTACCTGAAATTGATCTATTCAGATTCGTCGGGGAGAAGAACATGATGTTCTCTGACTCATAGAGGAATTTTCCATCCTCCTCATGGTAATCATGCCTTCCATATCTGCTTAGGAGTTGGAGTTAGCCAACTTTAAATTTCGAGAATCGATCACCAACAGAAGCCAGAGGTTCCTTCTCAACAAAATCCAAAATGGCTGCCAAGTGTTTAAAGGAAATGGATAGCTGCAGAAGTAAAACGTCAACAGTCAGCAATCGTACCACCATAAAGCCTCTGGGAATTAACCTTAAAGGGGCGGTGTCATGTACAACTCGTTTTTTTTTTAACACTGAATGGTTGCCATGGGAAATTCAAGAACGTCTAAAACATGCATGAAAGAATCAAAGCGACACACCGCGTATGTTTCTGATGCAGGAATAACATTAAAACAAACAAACAAAAACAAAAAGAGTCAAATTTATGTAAAACTACCCCTTTAAGTACCAGAGTTTATTTGAATCCTTGTAAGCTGTTTTGGTCAGTGGGTCAGTGTTTTTGCTTTTTACTGTAATAAAATGTATAGAAGTAATTATTTCTTCCCACTCCGACTCGTTGGCATTGGTTCATTTTAAGTAAAGAACGCAATATTCCCGAATGTTCGGTTCCACTGGACCCAGAGCTGAAAGAGTAGCGCACCTTAATGTTGTGCTTCTTTCTTGGCCTGTTGTGTGTGTGTGTGTGTGTGTGTGTGTGTGTGTGTGTGCGTGTTGTTGCCGTGTGTGTGTATGTTGTTGCCGTGTGTGTGTGTGCGTGTTCTTGTATTTTCTATAGATGACCATTATAGCCATTTTCAGCAACAAAAAGAGGCAATATGTGGAAAGTGAGAACATTTTCAATGGACGTATTTATTTTAAAAAGTCTAGACCCCAACTTCTTTAACGTAGTCATTTCCAGTCAGACGTTCCAACGTCTTGTTTTGACTCTGCTCAGCTTTCAGCAGCTGCTTTTACTCCAGCCTCCAAAAATGCCCTCAATGCAGAAATAAATAGACCATTAATTAACTTTGAATGTGGGCAGCAGAGACAAGCGGCTCTTCAAAAAGGCTGGTGTGACAGAAAGGTGCAATTCCTGCTTAAAGGGGAGCTGTCTCTGTCTTTAAATAGTATTTTGACACATAGATGTAATTAAGACCTTAGAAAACTGTGACAAATGGTGAAAGATGTCTCTGTTAAAGTTAAAACGTCAAACACATTTAACAGTTGGGAGGCAGCGCTAATATGACAGCCGAGCTAAATTATCCTCTGCTTGTAATGTAATTTGTAGCCCCAAAGCTTTTCCCCAGCTAGCGTTTTCTGCGCTGGAGAAAAAGCTGTGAATAGCAGAAACGACATGACGAGGAACATCAGGAAAAGAGCAGAACTGAGACAAAAGTTCAACTTGCAAAAGAGACAATCATGAGCCTGAATGATGGGAAAACAGCTGAGGAGGAAAGTGAGTTGGCAGAGCGATGGGAAGGCGAAGGGAGAAGTAATGATCACATGGGAAGCTAACAAAAGGGGGGAAATAACAAATACTAACCTAAGATAACACAGACAAATAAATGAATAAACACAATGGAATAAAATAAGCAACTAAAGAACAAAGAAATGATCAAAACTGAAACGTAAATGAAACCTAAAGTACGGACACCACAAGCACAAAATGCCATTTGTTCAGATGAAAACAGAATTTTTGTGTCTACAAGCGAAACACCATGTTTGGAGGAAAAACTATCACTTCACATTACGCTGAGCGTTCACAAGCATGGTGGTGGCAGTATGCTGGTGGGGGTTCTTCAACAGAAGCATAGAGTAAGAATGGGCAACGATAATAGTATCTATCCTTTTTTCGGAGTTTGAGATAAATACACCTATGAAGAGGTGGAAAAGTCAGTCGAAGGGTCGCATTGAGCACGACTGAGTCTGGAAACAAAAGGTTGAACACAGTTTATTATTTTAGGGTCACAAATTACGTCCCAGCCGTCTACTCAGAAGAGAAGAAGAAGCAAATCACTGCGAAGAAAGAAGAAAACGACTCCTTGGATCAGATTTGGTGTCGTTGTGGTTCTTGATCGACAAGTTTTTTAAAATAGTTATCCGTTCACACTGTGTTTACAAGCAAAACGTTGTTTTTCTTCTGCTTGTTTCTTTTTCTCTTTTTTTGTTTGTCGGCGCCACCCTTTGAGTTGGAGTATTATTGCCATCATCAGTCGGGATTGTCAAAAACATTTGCGACTGTGAACCCCGGTAAACAAGTACCAACGATAAACTTAATTTCCTCGGGTTTACAGTCAAAACAGAGGTGGCAGGTGTGAACGCTTTACTGGGATTACTTCAGTCAAATAGTGAGGTGTTGCTCCCTCGAGCCACATTGCTGAGGAGCATGAAAGGAGCTGGAGCGACAAAGGTCGTTGTGAGGTCACCGATGGATATAGCGTCCCCTTAGAGAAAACCTGGTTGCTTCATGGTGGACAAAAAAATAAACAGCAACACCGGGCTTGTCTCGTTTCTTTAATCTTCACAGTCCCCCCCCCACCCCCACCCCCCCAATCAAATCTTGAAACAGATATTTGTGCCCCACAGGTATAATTTTACAACTGCCGCCGCTTTGGTCCCCATCCAGGTATTTCAGTTTTCTACCAGTATATCTGAGATCAATGACTCTTCGACGGATCGCATGTCTGCAGGGCAAAAGAAATGATTTAAAAAAAAATAAATAAATAAAAAGAAAAATAGGGAGCGGAGTGCAGAGAGAAAGGCGTCATAAGAAACGGTCCGTTTTGTCATAGTTCCTGCATGCTGAAGGACGAGAAAGCTGTGACTTAACGACGTACCCTCGAGGCTACTGAGCTGACACTTATTTTGACTGCTCACTCATGGATGTCTAAACCACAGGACCAGTTGTCAGATCAAGTTCTCTGTCCGTGTTTACCTCAAACGCCGTCGAAGGGATTCGGGGGAGAGCGTGGCGAAATAATCCTTCTCAAGCAGCAGTTTCTGCTGCATCCTTCACTGAGCCGCGAGAACTCGAGGTTTCATCCTAAGACTGGATTTTTAACTCAAATAAAAAATCCAAAAAAAAATCAAAGAGGAGCAAGGAAAGCCTTAGCATTTGATTCTAACTCAGAAGTACGGAATATGTGAGCTGGTAGCGACTGACCAAGACTTTCCAAAAGCTAATTGATTTTATAATTTTTTTTTTTTTTTTGTCTTTGTTTATCCCTCTCATCTCCAAATGGCTTATGTACAGAAGGGTAACTGGAGAGATGTTAATTGCTCAAAGCACTGGCTTGACAAGGGTAACTGAGGTATTGTCCACTATTATCTGATATCTGCGTATGAAGCTCAGGTTGCACAGCACTTTAGGAGCGCCGAGTGTCATCTGTCACGGAGAAATGTCTAACCATGTTTCTGAGGCTTGTTTCATTACTCGCGAGTGCTGCTGCCAGAGTGCTTCGGTGGCATAAAGGCTCATCTCGTTTCGTGCAGAGAATAAAAAGCGACAGCCCGGAGTGCAAAAGGGCGGAACAACGATCTTGACAACCGAAGGCCGAGATTGTAACCGGAGAAATGCGAACGTGTGCATTTCCATCACCCTGGCTCCGAAGAGAGGTCTCCAGTGCAGCGTTTGCACTTACACATGCAACCTGAACGTGATCTCCAAATGTTTGATCCATTAGTGGTGTTTGCTCTGGAGGCTATAGAAGTACAGTCAATTCTCAATTGGCTCTCCTGTGTCTCAAATTCTTTGTTGGATTATTTGTTGTTGTTTAAAATAGTGTATTTTTGGACTTTTCGCCCGCATTAAAACACTCATTTACGTTACCCCGCCCTCCACCAGGGATGAGGAATCTTATTCCTCATCAGATTCCCACACCTTTCGACAACTACCACTTGGCATAAAGCTCACGACAACTTAGCTCCAAGGATCTGGGGAGCTGACTCAATTTTTGTGTTTGCTCAGTCTTCTCTCACACGGAGAATCTCATTGTGGCCGATGCTTATCACTGACTTAAAACGAATGGGAAGCAAAGCCCATTCACGGAGACACGGACAGTGATAAGCCTCAGATTGGAGTCGGCGTCGTGCCTGAAATGCAACTGTTGCAGAGTTTTATGACCTTTTAATAAACCTGAAGTACTGACCGAATGCCAAGTTGGAAATCACCAGGAGTGCTTAAAATAGCCCACAATCCACGGCAAGTATGTCCCCTGCCCGTCTCAGTCTGCGGGATGCCTCTGCTCATATCTCCTCTTACATGCTGTGCTAAGGATGTCAGAAAAATTAAACAGAGAAAACTTGTAACAAAAATGCTCAACGGCCATGAAAAAAACCCCAAACATAAGTTCATCTAAATTCCCGTCTATGTGGCGTTCCCTGAGGAGACGAACCCACAGTCCACCTCAACTCCTCTTATGCCAACAGATTAATAGCAGGAATCCCGTCGTCATGTTCAGCATGAACCTTGTTACACTGTTTTGTTTTTTTTTTGTTTGGGGTTTTGTTTCTGAAGCCCTGCCGGGCATTCTCATTTAGAGGGAAAAAAGAAAGAAAGGGAAAAAAAAAAAAAAGCTACCTGTTTTTGAAAGGATGTTTTACACCGCACGACCTTGCGAAGGCAGCGCAGGATGTGGAGATCCAGCTCCTCCTGGCCGCCTCTGCTCCCGGTGCAGGTCATTACTCACCGTGACACCCTCTGCTGATCTACGTCATATTACCGAGCATTTATTATCTCTCCCTGCTGACCGCGTGGCCTTGTAAAAAAAAAAAAAAAAAATTAATAATAATAAAAAATCAACCACCTGGGGAACTCCCAGGCTCTGCAGGATGAATCATGAAGATTGTGTGAGCGTCTCCTTCCCCCAAACCCCTGAAATCACAGACTGCCGGTCTCCTTCTGCAAAAGCTTCACAAGTTTTGTTTTCCCAACTCCGGTTTGACACGTCGGTTGATTTGTTATTGATCACCTCCTCTGAGGAACTTTGGAGAAATACGCAGGGTATGCAATAAAAACCAACCAAACAAACAAAACTCACTTTAGTTTTTATACCCTACAGCGTAAAGTTGCCAGATCTAACTATGATGAACAGAACTGAAGTACAGTACATCACACATTTCCCTCTCTTGTCATTGGATTTCCTCCTTACAGTGCAATATTGGAAATAAACTGCACTCAGGGACACGGACAGATGATTTCTGGTCTCAACCTGAGGCGGTTGCATTTATTTGCACCTCACTAAATCTGATTTATTGCTCTCCAAAAGGGCCTACGTAGATTTAAACCAGATAAATATGGCTGGAGATTCACACAAAATCAGACAAAATAATAATAATTAAGTTGATTGTATTAGCGTTTCCGTAGCAGCATACATATTTGCATTACTTTTTTCTTAAGGTCTGGTTTGAAGGGTAGCCATTTTGCAGTGATAATAGAAAAACATGATGTCGTTTATTTGGCTGAACTTATAGCTTAGCATTAGCAATGTAATGTTTGAAAGATCCAAAGGTGTTAAATGTGAATTTGTAATATTGTGAACATTTTCTGTACATTCAATTGAGATGCTATGTCATAGAAGTGGTGTAAGTTTATGAAATGAAGGTAAATGATGTGTGGTTTTTAACATCATGAATACAATTCTGATAATTTTGTAATGTATTTCCAATCAGACTCTCTCAGTCAGTACTTTGTAGAAATTACATCCACAGCTCTGTTAACTGCTTTGTATTTCTGGAGGCAAATGTTTTGATCCATCTGCCTTCTCAGAATAGCTCAAGCTCAGTCAGATTGCACGGCGAGCATCTGCGAACACTGTGCCATCGTCTCTCCTGGACTTTGACTGGGCCAATGTGAACATATGCTTTGATCTGGACCATTCGGCTGTAGTTTTTGTGGTATGTTTAGGGTTTTCCTCATCGGTCATCAAGGATGCAGCTTTTTTTCACTAATGGTATTGATAATGTGTGTTTTTAGGGAGGACTAAATACTTAAAAAGCATCCACTTTGCACTTGGCAACGCCAATTTGAAGAGACAGGCAATATATTATGAGACACAATCAAAAATAATCACTTAAAAATAAGTACTATAACGCCATTCTGAAAGAATACAGAGTTGCTACAAACTCCACAGCAACGAGAAACTGTAACAAAGTTTCCTCTTTGTAAAAGGAGAGTCAAATCCGGTGTTTGAGTCATAAATTTGCTACCTTATTACAAATTATCACTGCATGCTGCTTACACGTGTGGTGTAAGCATGTTGCTGTGCTGACACAAAACTGAAGTAGTAACAATTCACAGTCAGAAAAGGATTCCCACTTCACAAATGTGTAATAAAACAATCCTGTTAGACCTGAGGAAAAAAAGAAAATAAAGGAAACTAAAGTCACAGTGATGACGAGCTGACAAACGTTACAGAGCTGTCCACAAAGAGTTATTCTTGAATGGAGAAACAGTAAACGGTAACCCAATCTGTGTTCACAGGCATCGCAAACAGAGCCACAGCGGCAACCCGGAGCTGTGTGGACGTGATTTACCAGCCGATGCGAACGACACCGACAGCGTGACCGAGCAGCGGAGCAACATGTTTCCGTGAACTCTGGATCGAAGGTGTTATCTGGGCTCCATCACTTTCCCATACTTACAAATCCAAACAGATGGCAGCACTTAATCTGCTCATTTAAATGTAATTTTCTTACTTACTGACCTGATTGTTGTTCCGTAAACGTCCAGCTCCGGTGACATCAAACCTCTGCTTTCATGTGTCGGGTAGGAAGGACCGTAGCTATCGCCCAAATGTAGACCCGCAACTCTGAGGAAACCGCCACTCGTATTTACTGGGACTGCTCTTGTGCTCAAATGTTTTGGAAAGATATATTTTTGTTTATAAAAATAAAATTGGAAATGAACTCTAAAACTATATTAGGTCTCTATTTTCTATTTGAACACCCCAAAATAACAAAGTCTTGACATTAACTTGAAATTGAAGGGGCAAAATTTATTTTCCAGGCACATCGTATAATTTTATAGCACAATCAAGTAACTACATTACCTTCAGTTGTTATAAAAATGTGAAATACATCAAATATGAGTAAAAAGATTGATGTTGTCATCTAATGCTTTGAAATTGGGTCTGTGTCTCTTTAAAACCTTCTGCTCTTTCTCAAACTCCACCGCCAGGAAATCATCACAACATGGCTCCTCTCTCAACGCTTTCACTAACTTTGCACTGAAAAGTAGCTTGTATAATGAACTTGGCAGATGCGCTGCTCCACCAGGTGTTTGCTAATTGCTGCTGGCTAGTCTGAAGGAGCTCAGTGAGGGAGTTGCAGTGGAAGAACTGCTGTTTGGAAACGGCAGCTCTGAGGAGGAGCTGCGTGTGGAAGGCGGGGCTAGATCCACCAAGGTGTTTTGCTCAGCTGAATGGTTGCCACGGGAGACTGAACGATTTCTCAAACATCCATAAAATGAATCAAGGAAACATTATTTTTTTTATGAGGTAATAACATTGTAACATGAAGTAAAGCTCAAAAATTAGATTTTTACATGAACATGCCCTTTAATCAGTAAAATTTCATATCCATAACTGTACATTTTCCAAGCTAACCCCCACATTTAATGCTTTTTTGCCTACGTATCTCATTTAAAGTACTGTACTAATGCACACACCTTAGAGACTCACTTTGTACTGAATATATAATCTAATCTGCCAAAACTTGGGTTTAATTTCCCCTTTTTTCTGTTTGTAATCCCGTTTCTCTTGCAACGTTCCTATCTTTGCGTCTTTGTAATTTGCTGTAAATGTTTTGAGTAAGTGAAAAAGTTTTTAAAAAGGATCATATAACGTCTCTTTCGAATTTTCTAAATAAAAAAAAGAAAAGAGCAAGTCTCACTAACTGCTTCCAGGAACTCACCGTGAACAGCTGCACTCTGGCTGTACGTTTCTGCACAGGAAGATCTATCTGGGCTGGTTTTTAACAGCGGTGTAGGGGCTGCCTTCGAGTAACAAGACATGGCAACAAGCTGCCAAGAGTTTCAAGTTTGAGCTCAGAGAAAAATCTTTCACGAGGCGAATGAGACTGGGCCAATTGATCAGGCGAGCTATTGAGCGCCGAGGAATCAATGTGAGAATCACCCATGTGTGCCTGATAGATTGTTCGTGGCTGAGGCATGCAGAGTGAAGACCGTTAAATCGTGAGATGCAGGCACAGATCTGTCACGGAGAGGGACACACAGATTCATAACGAAAAGGTGGCAAACTGATAGATGACACTTTGATTTTTAAAGGTTTATTTTGTTTTATATCAACAGAGTGGAGTTTACAGTAAAAAAAAAAGAACAAAAAAAAAATGCGAGTTTAAGTTAAAGAAACTGAGTTTCGAAAACATTTTCCGAAACACTCCAGCGTTAAATGGTCACACAAGAAATACGGATGTCAACTAAGTAGAATTTCAGAAAATCCTTTCTTCCCTCTGTTGAACTGCCTGACATCTCTGCACCTCTGCAATTCCCCTGCTGCTTTCCCTGGAGCCTGTGCGGCAGATGCCACGGCGCAGAGGCCGGGCTCCTGCCAGCTCAGATCCGTCTTCGTGTCGGCGGCCGCTCGTTCATTCAGCGCGGCGTGGACGCCCTGACTCCCGTCGAGCCATGACGCGCTCGTGTGTCATAAATAATAAATCCACATTACGGAAAGCGATGACGCTTCTCATAGGCAATCATAGACGGCCCAAAATGTAGGGGGAACCCTGAGGAGAGTTCGGTTTGGGGCCGGACCTCCAGCTAAGCCCATCACCTTACCTAGAATTACTGGAGGGTTGTGCCACAAATTCAACACATTTCAGATCACTATACATTTTCATTGCAAATGTGCCATGGAGTATCAACTTAGTATCACATTTGTTCACGTGAGAAGACGTTAAAAATCATGCCAGGCCATGATTCTCCAATTACTTCCTGTTGTCTTCTTCTTTGTGGTTTGCGCCAGTAGCAACATCCGATTGCTAATCATTTGCAAAATAAACCGATATTAATATGGCTAAAAAAGCACTTCACCTTAGCACTAAAACTTTTTTATCAAAGGCAGATTTTTTTTCAAATAAGCAGATTTCCATTAAGCAAATTTAGTTTGTCAATGTCAAATTGCACAACTAATATCATAGTGATATTTTGTATTGCTATGATAACACTTGAAATACTTCTTGGAAGTAATATTTTTTAAGTTATACTATTTCAAGTACCTTACAATAAATAAACTTTGACGGGTTTTCTCCATCTTTTGTGCCACTCAGGAGGAGAGACAGAGACTCTCCCTACATTTCCATTGATCGTATAATTGCAATAAAACATTAGAACACTTTGATTTGCTAAATGGGAATGTGTCAATTTCAACAAAAAAACAAAAAGGTTTTATGCTAAAAAGTAGAGCTAGGATAAAGTGGGGTTTTTTTGTCCTATCAAAATTACTGCATTGTGCTAAACTGCTGTGGAAATACTTTTTTTTGCATCACACAAGTCATTTGATCTACAACAAGATGTTACTACTGGTGGAAGAGAAGAAGAAGACAACAGGAAGTAGTAAGAGGAAGATGATGCAGAGTGTTTTTTAATCACTTATTGCATGAACTAAACGTATTCACGTGCGATTTCAGTTATTTTTATTTGATGGAAACACAATTGCGAAATTGTGGGGCTTTTGTTTTTTTTGTTTTTTTTTACATTAGCGAAATATCGACAAAGTTTTGTGCACATTTGTAACAGAAATGCAGCTACCGGTAGTTATTGAGTGAAAACATTTCTAGGACTGATCTTGTGTGGATGAAAGTGTTTTGAAACCGACAACCAATTTTAGGACAAAAAAAAAAAAAAACTTTCCCAGGCGCGCATGGACTGAGTTTCCCGAAGACCGGTATTCAGGATGTACATTTAGTGTTCTTAAGGGTTCCTTACTGACCTTGGGGAATCTATCGGGAGAAATTGGGGAGACTTACGGCTCAGGCGGTTTCCAGCCGAATGACAAAGAGTCAAAGCCCGGCGTGCACATGAAGATCTCACACGGCTGCCGTTTTTCCCATGAGAGCCGGTAGACTCTGTCGCCACACAAGACTTCCATTTACATAGCGCGAGTTTTTTCAAAGGGAAAGGTCAGCCGCCGGGGCAGCTCGCCAGGTGTTTGTGGAGCAGCAGACCAGTGCGGTGTGGTGAATGTAATTACGGCACTCTGGCAATCCGATAACCTGGCAGTCTGTCTCTCAACACGGTGAAAGTACACTGGCATATTAAATGTGGCTCTGCAAACACGGTCGTGAGTAAGAGAACAGCCCTACCTTCATCCCCACGGCGTTGGCCACAAGCTACAGGAGGGAGGGATTTTAATGACTGTGCTTTAAAGTGACCACATTTAATACTTTAAGCTCTCATTTTGGAGGTGTTAAAACAATGCCAGTTCTCTGTCTTGGTGAAGTTCCAATTGGGTCCACCCAGGGTGAGCGAATGACTGTCACCGCAATGATTTCCACCCTCCTGGTTTTATTACTCATCTATCTCAATCGCCTCAGAAAAGCTTATGGCCTGACAATAACAAGGAAAGATTTTTTTTTTTTGTCTTTTTTTGCTCTCTTCCTGAAGGCAGAACTTCTCCTCCGGCTGGTATGCCACTTGTCTGAAAGGACGGCTGAAGTCAGAGCGAGGAGAGAAGAGAGAGAGAGCGAGAGACTCGGGGTCTCGTGGGAGTGCTAAAGCCACAGATTACATGACAGATAGTAACATAATTGGCTGCGGCCCCGTTCCGTGAGACGGATGTGATTCGCGTCTCGCTGGGGCTAAGAGACTCGAGCAGGTTTCAGTTAGCCGCATGGAGAAAATGGGCGGAGGAGGGTCTTCAGAAGCAGTGGTGGCTGATGTTTGAGACAGTGACGCAGAAATGCAAAGGGAAGTGGATTTGTAAGAAAGAAAGACTGACCATTGCATCACACGTAGCAGAAACCTCTAAAGATGTGCTAGTTGAAGCTCTTAGACGAAGGCAAAGGGACTCTGGAAAATGTGTTTATTTTAAAGATTTATAGAACAATTATCTGAACTTATCTTTGTCCTTTAACGTAGAGAAATAGTGGCCACACAATGAAGTTAAGAAATGTAAATGCTACTTTATGCAGATGTTAAGATTTATTGTGTAAAAAGACATTTTTACTATGCTGCACTTTCTTTCTAAGTAATATTACCATGAAGTATCGCTGCTCTTGCTTGCGTAAAATTTCTGGATCCTCTATGCACTGTGAGTAAATTCACTGAATAAATCACAAGCACCAAAAATTCACCAGGCAGACATGCACAATTACAGTTTCAAAAGTTTTACATTGAAATTAAAACTGATTTGGAATACTGTTTATTTTTCCAGATTAAATTTTTTGTAATTATGTTCTCTGCGTGAATTATTCCCATTTGGGTATTTCAAACATCAACATTTCCTCATAACTTTATATTTTAGTGTTTCTGACGATGTAATTTTTGATGTGATTAGTTACTGACTGCAGCTTTTTTATTAAATGCTTTTATACTCGAGTGGTTTCTTGGACAACAACTTTTTACTTTTACTTGACTAAAAATATGTGGAAGTAGAGCTATTCGTTATTACTTGAGTACAATTTTTGCGTACTCTGTCCACCTCTGAATAACAAGTACGGAGGTTTGCAGCAACATGTTGTGAGTGTTTTGCTGCAGGAGGGACTGGTGCGCTTCATAAAATTGACAATATGACTGGTTAAAAACTATTGACGGAACATCTCAAGAAATCACTCAGGGATGTTAAAAATTTGGACATAAGTGGATCTTCCAAATGGACAATAACTTGAAACATACCGCCAAATAAGTTGTAAGGTAATGTGGTAATAATAAAGTCAGTGCGCTTGAGAGTCCATTTCAATGCCTTGTTCTTAACCCTACAGCATTTTTATTTTTCTCTGTATTTATTCTGGCATTTAGCAAATATAAATAATTTTAGAGACCGTAACTGAGCTAAAATAGGAAGGGTCTATTCCTATTAAGCATCAGAAAGTGAGCATTATGAGCCTGTTTTAAGATTACATTTCAATATGATATTATCACTCGCTACATTTAGTTTAAAACTTTAAAACTATTTTACATCATCAAGCTGTTAAAATACTGTAGGCTGTTGGTAATTACAGAACCTATTTGCTACCTTTTGGCCTCAAGAGGCATATGTGTGAAAACCTGAGGGGCTAGCCTTTGTCTATGTGATGTTGCTCACAGACTCATGCTTGGATGCAAATAATCTGATTACGAGTCAGATTTACATAGCCAGCACATTTTAACTACATGTTGAAACAATTTTCATGTCAAGGTTTTTACCTCTAGAGGAGATATTTTTTTCTGATAGCTTAAGAGGGTAGTGGTGTCTGGTAAGATTTAAGGTCATGATGTTTTTATTATTTGGTGTCCTTTTAGGGTGACGTCGGAGAAAGTTCCCTACTGATTCGAATTGGGTTTTTTTTCTCTAGGGTGTATGGAGCATAGAGTAACTTAGCAGCGCCCCTCCCCTGCCTGTTGCTGCTGAAAGAAGTGTAATGTAAACTTAAATGAATGTGCCCGTTTGGTGATATGTGAATAACACATACAGGTGTCACAGGGTGGAAGGTGAAAGACTGGTTACTAAGGTAACTGCTGACTGCTGACCACAGTAAACAAGCTAAAAGTGTCGAGACTTTTTTGCAGCTGACTGCAGGCTCAGCTAGAGCAGATAGCTTGACTAATCAACCAGCTTGTTATTCGTGTGTTACTCCATATAAGAATAATATTAACTATACTAACTAATATAATGATATCCTCAGTCGCCTGTCTACCCATGTCTCATGTTGTTTGTTTGTTGTACAGTGACAGTAGAGGCTGATTCTGACTTAAATTTAACACATTTAAGTCGATGTGAAAATTCAACTCACAGTGGGCAAAAATTTTAGAGCTACATTAATGACATTTGCATTTGAATATACATTTACTTAAACACATTTTAACATATTATTTGTTGTCATTTGTAAAATGGAAGTATTTGAATAAATTCAAGTGTCTTTTTCATTATGCTTTAATTTTTGTGCTCATGTTTCATGACCCACTTCTTTGAATTGTAAATTACATAAATACAATTGACCTGTTTGAATACAAACACTTCCTGCTGTTCTCCTTTGGAAAACCATTATATTATATATTTTTGTACAATTTTAAATATATGTGTTGACAGCATGTACTACATGCTGTCAACATGTAGTTGGCATCAACAATGCGGGGCTAATGGTTATTGTACTTCTTCCATTGTCCTGATTTTAGAATCTAAAAACAAGATAATGGAAGTATTTTTTATTTTATTTTTTTATCAATCCTCCTATGTATAAATGATATTAATCTGCCTGGTTTTTGATGACAGAAATTTCCTGCAGACCCCCATCCAAAGATATTATTAGCTATTATGAATGTTAAGACAAGAGGCAACAAATGGAGCGAGTCCAGCGTGTCCCGGTGGGTGTCCTTCTGCGTTCCCACCCGAACCTACGCCGGTCCCGCTCATGTCTAGAAACCTCCAGCCTTTATTAGTCGCTGACCTCAACAGCTGAGGAGCTGACCGAGACCCTCCTCCTCCTCCCCGGACCTCGGCTGACATCGTGACTCAACTATAGTTCGGCTATTTAGACATCCAAGCTGTTTGGGGACTTGTGCTAAGAGGAGCAGAAGGAGTCGGCTGATGGAGCCGGAAGAACAGAGAGCTCTCCCTGCGCTCATTTATTTTGCTTCCCCCCACCTCCAACACTTCTTCCACCACTCAGTCACTCAGCCATTAATTCTCTCACCTCTTTTCTCTCTCTCTGTAATTATACCTGCTCTGCCAAGCGTGGCTCGAGGCGTGGCCGGGTGAAAATCACTTGTTAATATGACTGTGCGGTCGGAGCAGGTGATGAAGAGAAGGCCTCCTCGCTGGCTGTCTCTGCGGAAACATGCGGCTGGGGCGGGAGCAGCCACGCAGCCTCGCTTTGGGGAATAATAACGTGAGCAAAGTGAGGGGGGGCCATACATTTTCATTATGCGCCCGCGACAATTAAAAATCCGTAATAAGGCGAAGCGGCATGTAACTGTAACCCCTCCTTTTGTCTTGGGATTGTTGAACAGCTCAGATTAAACAGGCAGAGCTGAACGTCGGCACGAGGAAAAGGTAGAGACCAATGACCGCCTTTTGTCGGAAAGACGACGGAGCGTTGCCACCATTTCGGTCAGCAAGCCTTTCTCTTTTTTAATGTCGGGAACAGGACAACAGTTACAGCCCAAGGTATATGCACGCTAAGCTGCTGGGTAGCACCACTGAAACAGCTTATTATTTCAAAACTTAAAATGTCTAGCTTGATTCAACAGTTAGCTTTATTTCCGGTTTATTTGAGGTTTATGAACAGACAGTACCGACCAATCACACTGTGGATGTCATTAAGCAATTTGGAATTGACTGTGTGGCAGTGGTATGTTTATTTTAGTGCAAGAGAACTATTCTTCCCCTCTAAGCCAAATAAGATTTAAGTCCATTTTTTTTAAAGTGAAAAAGTTCTAATTTTGATTTTTTTTTTAAAAAGGTAAAACTTATTAGTTTGCTTGTTATAATTTAGTGTCACATGTTAATTCTTTTCCTTCTCCCTCATCTTCTTGTTTCATACCAGAAATAACTTGATTATCTAGAGGATGTTTGGTGTTTGACAACCGGCAATTTTGAATATTTCTCTGTATTTTGCTTTAAAGAAATGTTATGAGTTCAATAAATCTAATCTACCTGCAGTTGATCACAGCTGTGATATTCTTTGACATTTTATATTTTATAAGAGTCACTGGGCCTCAAATAATAATCAGAATCAAAATAAATAAGAACATAACATAATTTTTAAAAACTCTGATAATGTACAATTTAATTAAGTGACCTGTTACATTTAAGAATATTCATCTCCTCAAGTCATGAAATTGTTTAGCTTAAATGAAAATTGCAATTCACTGCTAGTTTTTTGCTATTAAGGATAAGTGAATCACGTTCCACGTCATAATAAGTTAAACTGTTGCAAAAAAAAAAGTACAAACCACCAAGTTTGGACAATTTAAAGAAAGTTTCAGCATTACACAGGCTGGTGGGCTTAACTAGTCATGGGGCCCTCAAATCAAACCATTCCTTGGGGCCTCAAATATTCTTTGGCCGCCTCTGTCTGTACAAATTGGAAAAATTGGGTACAGAGAAAAAAAAACAAAGTTTACACTGCATCCCAGCAAACGACGTCAGACTGTGCTGGCGGCACACAGATGCTGCCAACAGAGTAGGGAGATCTGGCACATCCCGCGCCGCTGCAGGCGCTGTGTGGCCGCAGTTGCAAGGGACGCTGTACCTTTCTGACAGGAGAGAAACCGGGAGAAGGGGAAAAGGATGGCAATTATTATTTCCGTGCCCTCACCGGAAAAGGCAGAGGAAAGTTCACAGTCCTTCCTGCGCAGATATACAACAAACATCATTAATTTGGACTGCTCAGACAGCAGCATGCATGGCCTGGCCTTCAAAGGAATACCACGCATTAATTATTAATCCCCACTACGCTGGACAGCATGAAAAGAACAGCCTCCGACAGTTGGTTGGAAGCACTAATAGGAGACACCTCCACTCTTCCTCCTAAAACAAAGCGACGTGAAACAGCCAAGCCGCTTGAGCTCATTTTATTACAACCACAGTGGGGGCCCCAGGAGAACCTGGACTTCGGTTTTGTGTTCATTTGCATGACCCACAGAACACCACACACTTTCTTTGTAACCGAGCACTTTGAAATTACACGCTGGCATTCAACGACTAAACCCAAGTTATCTGTGGAACGCGCAATTTTGCAGCAGCTTGGTTGTTATGTACATTATCTCGAAGGGATAGCAATTTAAAAAAAAAAATTTTCCCCCCCTTTCTTTTCATCAGATTCTCCCAGCAGGGAGCAAATTGAACAGGAGATAACAGCTGGCTACTCTCATCACCTATGCACATCCAGGTAGCAGCTCATTTACATTCCTCCAGAGGAGAGTGGGTCCTCTGTTCGGTCTGTTAACGCGCTGGAGCTTCGACTTGCTCGTTGATGAAGATCACACCTAAAACTGTTACCGTGGAGATGAGAGTGTCACACACTTTTCACTCGTTGCTGAACTTGTTGACAGCTTGGTGGAAGGGGGGTGCCGAGATTTGGCACTAGGCTTGTGATTCGTCCCTCAGGAATGAACTGCACCCACCCCTCCACGTTTACCCCACCACCAACCAAAATCCTCCTTCAAAGCCTCACATTCTTTTTAAGGGCTTCCGTTTAAAGGCCTTCGCTTAACACATGTACCAGCAATACAGAGGCTTTTTAAAAAAAATTTATTTAGCTAAATATCCTTACAGGGAAAAAAAATAAAAATAAACAGAGCAATCACATAAATCTACAAAATCCATATACTATGCTATGTATACTATAATCAATTCAGAAAAAGGCATAGTCTGCACTGCATATGACATCTTTACATCCCAGAAAAAAGGACAAACTCAAGCAGTATAACATCTCTCTCCCGCAAGAGTCCCACCGTCCAGGACGCAACTGACAGGTGGTGTTTCACTTAAAAATTGCAGCACTGCATTCAGTTGTCCTTATAGGCAAGTAAAAAGACAATTTACAGGGGGTTTCCTCAAAACAAAAAAATTGCCTTGATTCATCATCCATGCAACGCAACACAGAGGAAAAAAAAAACAAAAAAACGCCGTTGGCATGACGGCCGCCAAACACTTTGTGCTGGACATGCGTTAGAGGTTGATCGAAAGCGTTGATGGATGCAGCATCTGAATGGCGTCGTTGTGCTGTGTTTTGGGGGTTGCTGGGGGGCGAAGGAAGGAAGGAAGACTTTCATGCAAAAGTTGAACAGCATTGAGTCATTTAATTGCCGAGTCCATAACAATGCTCCCCCACCCCCTCCCACCCTCCCACCGTTTCGCCCACCCTCACACGTCCGAGTTGATGCTCAGGTTGGCCAAGCGCGGGTCAGAGTTTATCTCGTACCGGTAGTGGTACCCCTCCATGTGATCCCTGCAGGCGTCCCGGATGTTGTACATCCATCGCTTGATGCCCTTTCTGTTCAAGTAGAGCACTAGCAGGAATATGACCCCGATGAGGGCCAGCACCAGACCCAGGAAGACGTACGACGTCTCCAGGACCCTCTCCATGTCGCTCGAGCACGTCAGCTGGGACTGCTGCACCTGCAGAAGGGGACGGTGCCTCAGGGCCTCGGGGTCGGCGCAGGTCAGCTCTTGTGCGTCCACCACCACCTCCTGGGTGGAGTTTTTCTTCAGCCACGCCAACAGGTCGCTGATGAAGCAGTTGCAGCGCCAGGGGTTCCCTGCTAGCTGGATGCGAAGGTCGAGGCGGAGGCCGAAGTCCGCCGTTGTGGTGGCAGGCAGATCCTTCAGCTCGTTGTCCCTCAGGTCGAGGTCACGCAGCGCCGGCAGAGGCCCGTTCTCATCCACGCTCTGGAACATGATGAGGGAGCTGTTGCGGAGGTTCAGGGTGGCCAGGCCGGGGAGACCCTTGAACATACCATCCGGCAGAAAGAGCAGGTCATTGTCGGACAGGTCCAGGGAGGTGAGGTTGGGAAGGTTTGCATGGACAAAGAAATCAAGGGTGGTGTAATTGTTAAGAGACCTGCTGAGGTTGAGGACCTGCAGTTTACCATCATTGGGGAAAGCGCTCTCGCTGAAATTCTGGATTGCGTTATTACTCAAGTCTAGCCGCGCAAGGCTCGGCAAGTTTTTGAACGCGCCTGCAAGCACACCCTCCATGTTATTGCCACTCAGATACATTTCTGTCAGGTTTTCCAGACGGGTCGGGAAAGAGGACTCGCTTATGTGAGCGATTCTGTTTCCCGTGACGAACAGGGATTTGGTGTTGGCCGGTAAGGAAGGCGGAATCTCGACCAAGTCCTGGTTTTGGCATTTCACAGTTTCTGAGGAGCACAGGCATTTGTCCGGACAGCAGCGGCAGGACGAGGCGAGCGCGAGGAGCAGCAGCAGCAGGCGCGTCATACCGGACTTGTGAGGTCTCCCCGGGCACATTTTTGGGAGGCGCACAAACCAGTAAACGCAGGAGGGAGGGGGGAAAAAAACTGCTTTTCAACAAGTCGCCGCTTGTCTGGAACAAAGTTTTTCGTCAGAGTTTTCCTCCTTAATCCGATTAAAAACAGTTTCCTGTAACACCTCCATGTAATCGGCCGCGTGGACTGGGAGGTGGGGGTTACAAAAACTCGCGTATTAGAAGAGGCTACATTTTCAAGAAACTTCCGCGCACCTTTTCGACAGTTTTCACAAACGTCGGCTTTTTCTTTTCTTTTTCTTTCTCTCCGTCTTTAAAGCTGCGCGAGGATCCTTCGGGTCTGGGGAGGCGGGAGAAATGGAGTCAAACGTAGAACGAAAGACGGTCCTGAACGTCGCTCTGTGGCGGCGGGTTTCCAGACAAAGCCGCCTGTTCTCCCAGACAAAGGTGCAGCGTTACCTCTCGCCGTCTCTCTCCCTTTCTCTCCCAAGAAAGCACTTCCAGCTTTCTGACCGCCCAGCAGCAGGAGGGAGCGCTACATCACAAGGAGGGAGCTACCATTACTCGCCGACAGGAGGGGTGGAGAAAGAACGGGGCTCCAATCAAACTCCAACACCCCGAACCTCGTACTTTCTAACAAGTCTTCCTCGTGTGACCCCGACACGCTTCCAACTTCCGGGGAAAAGCACTCAGGTTTAAAGGGACAGAAATGGTTTGTGGAGCTTGACAGAAAACCCCAATAAATAAACCCGAAAAGGACCAAGAAGCCAGAGGGCTGTTATATATATATATATATATATATATATATATATATATATATATATATATATATATATATATATATATATATATATATATATATATATAATACAGTTATATTAATGTAATTTATTTATTACTGCGTCATGTACTTTTTGAAGGATTTTAGAAACATCCACTTGAAGACTTTGAAGGCTGGTTGACCAAATGAAAACGAAAAGTGACTCTATGCAGGTTTCACCATTTATCAGAACACATAAACTCGAACCAGTACAGCATACATAAAAAAGTAAATGTTGAAAAGCTGCAAAACATTCTCTGATATTATGTTTACATCTATATATATATGTGTGTATATATGTACATATATATATAACAGTGGATGGATTTGTGCTTGACTATTGATGGAGAGCCCGCTCCTCAATATATCAAATTTGGAAGCCCCCTGATGGCGATCCACTGTGTGTAACCCTATAGCTTTTTACCTCTGTCTGGCCCCGCTCATATTCTTAGCCCTGGGTCATTGGGACAACCATCTGAGTAATTCCATCACACCTGGATTGTGGCTGAAACCGATACCCGCAACGTCTGCCGGGCCTGACATTATGTTTTCCAGGAAGACGCGTAAACTTATGACACTCGACATGCACCTGCTCACACTGAGGTCAGCGTGCTCGAAAGATTTTTCTTCTTAGGAAATAAAAAAAACATGTCATGCAAAGTAGATGTTTTCAGGTGTCGTGTTTTGTAAGGGCTAAATCGATTCAAAATTAAGCAAGGCAATACGTTGTTCCACAGACAACTGGCAGTTTATTAATGCAGCGTTAGCATCAGTCACACTTCATTGAGGTGACAAGAACAAAATAAAACATGAAAACAACTATGAGCAGCAGTGAGAAGTGAGAAAAGCTATTGAATGGACAAAAGAGGACCAGAATCAGATGTTGGTAGTAGTAGTAGCAGTCATACTGCAGAAAGTTTTGAAGAAATATTAGATTTTCTCTGATTTTTTTAAAGAACACGAAGCCATTTCCTTACATGTTTGCCATTGTAAACATCCACTTTTCACTTTCAGCTGATGAACTGAGCAGGTAAAAGAGGGCAAACGTAAATACAAGCCGCTCGTCCCAGAGTTTTACTTGTCTTAAAACCATTTAGTGAGCATTTCCTTCCCACTTTTACTTTGTTTTGGCCTGTGTCACCGAAAATGCGAGCGGGATATTTAGTGGTTTGTGTTTGGAAAGTGACAAAATGTGAACGAGCTCAAGCGGTGTGATTACTTTTGCAAAGTGCAGTGCAATGTTGTTGTTAGTCACTATGGACAAACCAACAGTACATGAAAAACAGCTTCGGAAAAAGCAAATTAATGCCTGATGATGCAGCATAGCAACAATTGTTTCCTGCTTCAGGTTTATTGTATCTTAGTGACACTTAGCATTTCCTTACTTTAGGAATACAAGAAACGACTAATTGGAGATCTTCTATAAATATGTGATGTTTATAGTCACACAATTAAAAGCAAAAAATTCTTTTGAATTTGTTTAAAATTTGTTTGATTAAGGTTAAGGAGTTTTTGATAGTCTTAAGCCACAATAATCCAAGTGAACACAAATTGACTCTTAATACAGTTTCTGAGTTTGTCGCTTTAAATTTAATTACTCAATTTGCTGAAATAAATTACTCATGTGGGACATCATATTTATGAGTCAAAGACATACACTGCATTTTTCATTAAATAAATTCAGCTTTAAATGAGAATTCTAATGCCATACTCAAGCATTTTCAAGGAAAAGTCAAGGCCTTTAACCAGAAAAACACTAAGTATGGAAGACACTGGAAACAATCTTATTTGGGTAAACTGAAAGTAAATTGATAATAATGAAACATAATGGTTCAATGTAACTGTATTCATTATAGCTATCTTTTTCAGAAAATAATTCCTATTCTTCTTAAAAGTATAGAAGTGTATTATCTATAATTTTAGGTCTTATCAATGCGTAAGATCATGAAAAACAGAAACTGCGCATGACATCATCTGGCAACAGCGTCCTTCACTCGCTTGACGTACCCCCAAAATGGACCAATTGGAGATGAGCATGTTTCCATTTTGACCAATGGGAAGTCTCGTTATTGAGTGCGTGTTGTTACCTAACCTGCAGAATTTTAGCCCTGTCAAAACTGGGCACAATTTCAAAAGCTGCTAAAGTTTCTTATTTGCAATTATGACACCCTGGATTTGCGTCACTAAAGTTACTTTATCCGTATCCTCTTTTTTCTTCATCTAACGGGAGGTAAGAGAAAAAACCGGAATTTTTATCTATATTCTTTCCTCTATCGCAGTAGCATTATCAAGCTAGCTAGCAATGTTCCCCTAAAGAAAGCTAACGCAACAGTGTTTATTAGATACTTAAACAAACGAGAACAGTAAAGACCATTTTATGTGTTATTATTATTATTTCTTTTTGCTGAACGCTTCTTTGCTTCTATATTTTAAATTGGACAATATTCTGAAACGATTTGAGAAGCTAACAGCTAACCGTTAGCTTGTGTGATAGCTAGTTGCAAGGTAGATTAACGGCGAACATTTCCTCTGTAACATTCAATAAACTTTTATTCAGTTGCATTTCTTTTACGTGCACACAGTATTGGAATATTTTCGAAACTTAAACAACCTTAAAGTTGACGTTAGCCGGCTAATTTAGCCTGTTGCATAATGCTGAAGTTGTGCATTCGTAACTTGGCATCATACGTGTACACACAGCAGATCTAAGCTTTTAAAGTTGATAATTAGGTCAAAGTTGTTATTACCCGAGTCATTTTGACATCCCGACTATGTTGTAGCAACTAACCCACCCTGTTTTGGTGCACCAAATGCATCACTAGAATGACTTTATGGTGTTAAAGGAGCCAAGAATTTGAAGCAGTATTTATGAAAACGTTGTCTCCACACACATAAAGTGCAAGTTTTTGTTGTCTTTTTTTAAAACAGTGCCTTTATTCTTCTCTCCAGGTGCATTCTACAATTATGGAGTTTTAAAACCAGGAGCGTGAATTTTGGGGGGGAAAGGTGGCTTTTCCCCTCAAGTTGGATGGTTGGGTTGCAGGACGTGGAGGTCAGGGGTTTTTGAAATTGTTGCCTTTTTTTTTTTTTGTAAATGGTTGGATAGAAAAACTATTTTTGCAAATTTTTTGAGATGTACATTTTTGTATGAAGCGCATGTTAAGTTTTGTATTTATTGAATTCATCATGCCGGTGTATGCCGCAAACAGCCTAGTGTGTGTTCGATCCTTGGTCGAAATGGTGGACTGAAGGGAGCTACGGAAAAGGCTCTTGGGGTCGCTAGGGTGCGGTGGAACCTCAACACAAGCACAATTCTAGCACTCCTAACCACCTCGACCGTTTTCACAAACTTTCCTTTCCTCCGAGAGCTTCTTTTTGTTCTGCAAAAATTGAGTCTCAGTGTTTATTGGTTTGTTACGACGTGTCTTGTTTACAATTGTGGGTGGTGGGCTGTCAGAAAAACTCTGTGACAGAAGCACAAGAGAGGATACATTTTTTTTTGAAGAGGTCAGGATGAGTCTGGCACCTCTGGACTGCACCCCGAAATGCCGGTCCCAGCAACACGCAGACCAGGTGGTGGCGGCGCTAACCAGTGGCTCCGAAGGAAAGCTTCGGGCGTTCCTGGCTTCACACTGCCACAATGCAACCAGCCTGCGCGACGCGTTCGGTCGCACGGCCCTTCACCTGGCGGCCTCTCTGGGAAAGAAGGCTCTGCTGGAGTGGCTGCTGGACGCCAAAGGGGCCGATCTGATGTTGAAGGATAAAGAGTCCGGCTGGAATGCGCTGCACCGCAGTGCCTTCTACGGACACATCCACTGTCTCATATCATTGGTCAAGGTACGTTGTTCATGGATTATGATCTCTTCTGAATCTTGGAGATTTTCCACAAACTGATCTCCTCAAAATTTTTTCCACACTTTGCATTGCTGTAAACATAAATTTCAATGTATTTTATGACTACTTTGTTCATTCTCAAGTGAAAGTAAAATAATGCAGCGTTCTTGCTTCTTTTTTCTTAAACTTTGCCTCAGAGCAGGACAAGAAATCTCTATAGCTGAACCTGCAGTAGGTCAAACTAAATTCATGTGTTACAAAGGCCTCGTCAAAGTCCAGATCTGAGTTCAATTTGAAATGTGTGACAGTCTGATGGAGGTTGAGCCATTTTGCACAGAAAAACAGAAATGTACGTTTCCAAGTCTGTAAATTTGTTGACCTATCCCAAAAGAGTTATAGCAAAAGGCGATTCTAAAAAGCATTTTTAAGCAGGTGGAGAAAAAGCGAATGAAAAAAACTTTATTTGTAAAGAACAAAACTAAATTTAAGTTATTTTTTCCTCTTATTTCTGTGACTCTTGGTGTTGAACATTAAATCCTAATAAAATCGGTGATAAATTGACAAAATAAATAAAACATTATGAAATAAACTGAAAGTGAAAGAAGCAAAGAAACAATAAACAGAAAAATGTTGTAACACAGAAGTTGGTTGGACTAATTTCTTCCAAAGTGAATATTTTTAAATTCATTTATCTTCTCTTTAATTATTGTTATTTTTTGATGATGTGTAGCATGGTGGACTTTTGTCCACCCTGGACAAGGAGGGTCTCTCTGTCCTGGACCTGACGACGAAAGACAGACCAGCACATGTTGTCTTCAAAAACACCGGTAAGAACATCAGAGACATTCTGCATCGTCCACTTTTGGACATTAAACTATATTTCTCGTGTAAATTAACATATATATTATTTAGCTACATAAAAGAAAAACACCAAAAGTCTTCTAATAGTTAAATAAAACTTCACGTAGAGAGAATGTTATGACCGTTCTTGTAATGATCTTTCCTTCACTGCAGACCCAACAGAAGTGTACATGTGGGGAAGCAATACGAATTTTAGTCTGGGCCACGGGAACCAGGACAGCCGACATCACCCTGAGCTGGTGGATGTGTTTGCCAGGACCGGCGTTTACATCAAGCAGGTAAGAAAACGCCTCACTCCTTTGGAGAGATGGACTCATCATTTCCTGCTCACTGCACCCAACATGACTTCAATTGCACCTTGTTTATCAAGAGATTGCCGGCATATGTTACATCAATGTTCTTTAAAATAATTGCACTTGTGCTTTGGAGATAAGTTGCAATTGAGGCTTAGCAGATAACCACTCCCCTCCCTGGAGCCCAGCATTACACAACCTTCTCCTTAGGGTTCGTCAGCATGTTTTTTTCCCTTATGGCTGACTCATGCTAACCCTTGCTTTTGAATTTGCAACCCTTGGGAATATAGGCTATTCTTTGAAAGTTTTAACACTTTTTTTTTTCTATAGATTGCTAGCAAGCCACTGATATGGATACTAAATGAGTAAATGTTTTGTTTTTTCCAAATGTGTTAACTGTCTCCTGTGATCTGGTCTCAGTTTATGATGTAGTAGATTCGTACAGGAACTGTTTAGATATTTGAGGTTTGAGTTTGCAGAATCTATTCCCTTTATGCCTAAAAGATAGAAATCTGATATTTGAGTTTTTTTACATTTTAAGCTAAAACCTTCTCCTTAGGAAACTCTCTTTGCAGATTTACAAAAGATTTAGATTTTTTTACTGAGTGTTTCCAGTAAATCTTTTGGCACTGTTGATTACACAATTTGTCAAACCAACTGAAGATGTTAAACTTGTGAGGGTGGAGGGTTAACACTTGAACCACCAAGTTCAAGGGTTAACCACAGCCACATCTAGTCAAACAGAGCATGATCACCAGCGTTTTATCAGTGTGGATGAAATCTATTGCCGTTTGATGTCATTTACAATTGTAGGTGCAGATTTGGTTCTTCTTGGGAGGAAATTAAATGGAAAACATTTAATCATTTGCTTCATTTTCAGCGATCTGTTCGGAAAATTAATTTCACAGTGCAATTAACTGCTAATAAGTTGTAGATTTATGTGCAAAAGTACCACTCAACAAATTCCACATTAGTAAGACAGGTACTAAATAAGCTATAAAGTTTTTTTTGTTTGTTTGTTTTTGCTTCACAACTTGTGACAGTGTTTCCAGGTAAGTAGTTTTTCGCTCACAAATATCAAAAATGTTTTGTGTTAAGTAAATAATTAAGCTTTAGCTATTTTAATGTCCTTTTATTGACAGAAGAAACTTTCTCTCCATGTTTCTTCCCGCAAAACGGTTTTCTAACATTCCCCATGGGTCGGGTAGATCCGATATCATGGCCACACAATGACCTGGCGATGCAGAGTGTAGGCTTTGTCTTCCTAATCTAATCCAGCAGGTGCTAGAGGTTAAATATTAATTCCACAAATGACATGCTTTTAATTAAATGAGCTACGCCGCTGTGCACGCGCGTGTGCCAACGTCCACATCAATGAGATTCTTCAGGAAACATCCCTGCGCTCTATTGAAGGCTTGAGGGGCCCAATGTATTAGTAATGATGTTTGCTTTTCCACTTGTGCCCTGGCCTTTTATTGGCATAGTGTTTTTAATGTCGCTACATGAGAGCTTGGCTGGATGTCGCGGAGGGAGACGCATCAAAGCCTCCAACTATGAGGTGAAAGTTTGAAGTGTTGCCCAGTTACAACAAGCCTGCTCAGAGTATTGCTTTGTAAAACTACGAGAAACAATGAAAAATCCTAATTATGTATTTTCCTCCTGTAGGTGGTCGTGTGCAAGTTCCACTCTGTGTTCCTGTCTCAGAAAGGCCAGGTGTTTACCTGTGGACATGGACAAGGTGGAAGACTGGGTCATGGAGATGAACAGACCTATCTGGTGAGGTTTGACTCATCACTCAGCACTTCGTCACATACCTTTCTCAATAAGTACTAAAAAACAGCTATTCTCTTCGGTCGTTACTCATCCTATGAGCACAGGAAGGTGTAGATGTTGATTGTTATCAAATTTGTGTTTTACTTGTTTTGGGTTTTTAAGTTTCCTTTACATTGAGGGACAACATAAGAGAAGTTTCGGTGCGTCCGCACATTCTTAAAAGCGTAACTTAATATGTCTAAAATTAAGGCTTTAAAATGTCTTAAATTAATGTTAAGAAAGTGACGTTGTCGTAAGGTCATCACAGACCTTGAATTTTGTCTTGACAAGACAATTTAATCGTATAGTCTATGTATTTATTTTTTTCTCATGGGACTTTTCTGTCACACCCAGACATCTACATTTTGTCTGACGCAGGACTATTGAGGCTACCAGTAAACTCACTGCTAACATACCCTAGCTAGCTAATTAGCTCTCTCTTTTGCTTTTGTTGTAAGAGCAAATTTATCACCATTTGATTGGACGAAGTTCTTACATTTCTGTGGAGACACAGGTCTTATATTCTTTGCTCATAGTGGTCTTAAAAAGTCTTAAATCTGAGCAGGTGAAACCTGCAGAAACCCCGATTTACGCCGAGTATTTGAAGCAGAACACAGCTTTGTACTAAGAAATTATTTAATAAGTCAAACTGTAACCATCAGTGACTTGGCAAAAAAGAGACACAGTTCTGATGTGAGGCTGCAGTTATTAGTAAGACTTATTAAAAGTGATGATATTCTATTACATCCAAACATATTCTTATTCATTTACCTTAATTTCATTTTATTTGGATGTTTATGTAAAAATCCAATGAAATGAAATGAGAATATTATTGAAAAGCCCATTTATTTAAGAGACATTCACTGAGTGACTTGCTTAAAGGTTATTTTCAAAACCTTCGTCGAAAACTTGACAGAGGTTGTCCCAGCCTTGTTTGTCCATTCCCTCAATAGATGGCAGCGTGACCCCAGCTGACCTCACAGCTTTTGTCTGGGCCTTTTTTGTCTGAAGTGTTGCTGCTGTCACGTCAGAGAACAATGTTTCATCAATGGTGCCTCTCTGGAAAGTGGAGAGAGCTGCCGGACTTAGATGCAGCCTTTTTTAAGGTGTAAAAGTTTAAAGTGGGAGTTGTGTAATAAATCAATATCCCGGCTCAGGGTAACTCTACAGAGCTCAAATTTTCCTTTTATGATTGAAGAAAGCGGTTGTTGAGAGAACACCACAAGAAGTCATTTTTCCTCTCTTTGACACAAGCCATGTAAGTGGCTTGGTCAGAGTTAATAGGAGGATTGTTGGAACTAAATGGAGGGCAATCCTGGAAGAAAAGCTGTTAGACACAATAAAGGACTTGAGAGTGTGGCAAAGCTTCACATACCAATAGAAGAACAACTCTAAAGATGTAACCGAACATGCAGTACATGTAGTTTATATCAATAGTTGTATGTTAGACCGGTCTGCTCATAGACCGATCTAAGACTCCCGTATTTTCAACAATTAATAACTTTTCATTGTTGACAAGTTATTGCATCCAATTGGAGCTTCAGCTACTTTGTAAAAAAAAAAAAAAAAAAAACACAAAAACCCCCCAAAAAAGGACTTAAATTTCAGTCTCTACATATGCAAAGATGGTGGAAACAGACCCAAAAAGATCTGTAGTTATAATTTGAATGACTCCAAAGTTTTTGTTCAGGGACTGGATGGGAATACATGCCACACTTTTCAGATACTTGTAAAATAAATACCATGAACTATTTTTCTCTAAGTTCATTTTTAGTCATTGATTTACGTTGGTCCATCACGCCAAATTCTTATAAAATACCTGCAGCTTGCTGTTGTAGTGTGACAAAATGTGGACAATTTAAAGGTGCACACATACTTATGAAGGCACTCTGTTTGCAAATACATATTGACTTTTTTTCTGTTTTGTGATTTAGTTTTTAAAATGTTTCTCCTTTCTGTTTGAAGGTCCCTCGCATGGTGGAGGGTCTGATGTCCCACCATTGCTCCCAGGTGGCAGCAGCTAAAGACCACACAGTGGTGCTGACAGAGGAAGGCTATGTTTACACGTTTGGTCTCAACACCTTCCACCAGCTGGGCCTGACTCCTCCCCCTGCCTCTGCACATGCTCCTAAACAGGTAGGGAGGGGGAGTAATTGACCTTTCTGAATAACATAACCCCCAAAAATGGGTCATGGCTTTCTTCATTTTTTAGTTTTTTGTTTTTTTTTGTTTCACATCATACATGTGCTGTTTTTTTCTTTTTCTTTCTTTTTTTTAATGTTATTATTATTACTATCAGGTGTTCTCCAAAATGCTGAAAGGCAGGGCGGTGATCGGAGTCGCTGCAGGGAGGTTCCACACGGTGCTGTGGACCAGAGAGGCAGTGTATACAGTGGGACTGAACGGAGGGCAGCTGGGTAAGACTCGGCACGGAAATCAACAAAACCACTGAAACTATTTTCAGATGCAAAATTTGACTGAACTGTCTGGTTCAACTGGGATGAAAGCCTCAAAATGTGGCCACACAAGAGTAAAAATTAATCGAGACTGAAATATTATGCAGCAAAAAAAAACCAAACTTAACATAGAGCCTTGAATAATCCTTTTTTTTGTGTACTTCATAAAATAACTGATGAAAAACATTAAGTATGACATATTAAGTTAAAATGCATAAATGTGATCAATTTGGTAAATTTCCGATGGAGTTTTGCACCGCTCTGTGGCTGATCTCTAGGTTACCTGCTCGACCCAAACGGGGAGAAGTGCGTGACGACGCCCCGCCAGGTGTCGGCTCTGCACCACAAGGATGTCGGCATCGCCATGGCAGCGGCTAGCGACGGAGCAACTGTGGTCGTGACTGGGAAAGGGGACGTTTATCTGCTGGCTGACTACCAGTGCAAGAAAATGGCTTCCAAGTAAGACAAACAGGAGTACTTGTAGATATCTCAGCTTGTAACAAAGAAAAAGTAACTGTGATGGATTTTTTCTTTCTTTTCAGGCAGCTAAACATCAAAAAAGTCTTGATCAGCGGCGGCAGTCTGGACCATCGGGTACATCCACAGATCTTGAACGACAGCGGCGGAGAAAAGATCGCCATCTTGGCATTGGATGAAGCAGGGAGAGTAAGTCAGCGCTTCTTGCACACATATAAGCTCCTTATATAACTCCAGAAGCCTGAAGCTACAGATTTTAAATGCCGGATCCTGTTTTTCTATATTTTTATCACCGCCTCACTTCCCCTACAGTTATCCAACCCGTTCTATACAGTTTAACAGGGGAATCTCTAAAAACAGCCGTACCTTTATGGTACAGTCCAGGTGTCAGCGGTGACTAAGAGTTGTGTAACTCTCCTGTCTCCGTCAGGTGTTTTGCTGGCGTTCATCTGGCAGCGCGGTGAGACAGTGCAGGTGGGCGTATCCGCGTCAGGTTTTCATGTCCGACATCGCCCTCAGCAACAGCGGCATGATGTTTGTGACTCCCGACGGGGAAGGCTTTAGCGGCGTATGGGCCGGGGAGTATAAAAAGTACGGAGAGAAAAAAGGTGAGGAATGACTCCCCTCCGTTCTCCCACTTAATTACATGTTATAATCCACTAATGAAGTGTTGTGGTTTATTTAAATACGACGCTTAATCTGCTCAAGGTGTCTGTTTCTTTTTATATTTTTGTCAGAGATTTTATGTTTCTGACCTTCTCATTAGATTTTTTTTGTTGTTTTTGTTTTGATTTCTTCACTTTTTACCTCATTAAGTTTCGCTGACCTGTCGATTTTTTGTTGTTGTTTTTTTTGTTTTGTTTTTTTCCCCAGAGGTCAGCGTCGAGGTTTCTGGGCCGTCAGATGCTGGCACCGTGTACGAGCGAATCCGCCTGGAGAAGCTGCCTTTCGTCCACAGAGCCGTCAGCATCACAATGGACTCCAAAGGACGAAACTTTGGGGTTCTTCAAGCTGACCCCAGAACCAGGTATGAGATCAACCATTTGGAGCACGAGTTCACAAAAATCTGTCAAACTACTCATCCAAACAAAGTGAAGTAGTAGGGGGGAGAATTTTTCATTTCTTTCAGATTTTTACTGAACTTTTACACAGAAGTGCAGATTCAGTAATGTCTTGCTACTTGGGGAAATAAAAGGTAGTTTGTAAGTTTTTGCAGGTGCAATTTAAACAGCCAACAGAGTGACTTTTTAAAATGTTGATTTAATGGACGTGGTGAGTGAGGAGTCCAAATATGATGTTGGCTTCTGTGCCTAGATGCAGCTGTTCTAAGAGTCACTTTCTATTTCATCAGAATGTAGAATTAATAGTAATTTTTCTTCATGCTGGCTGATTATGAATTTGTCACAGTGTTGACAGTTATAACTCATTAACTCATGTTTGTTTAAAAATATTTTTGGTTCATTATTTTTGCGCCTGTTCAAACATCTTCACCAGTTGTAAACAAGTCCTCTTATTGAAACCTTATTGATACCTTTTTCTTTATTTTATTACTGATTCCTGGATTCTTTAAATGCAATTGTGTAATAATATTCCACAAAGGAAATGAGGAATATTATTTCCTATCTAAAAGCTGGGCCAATTTATTTATTTAAACTAATTAAAGTTTTTATTTCAGTGTGTGAAAAATGCTGAATGTATGTAAGTGAATTCTAATTATCCACATTGTTCCATTATGTAGGTTTAATCGGATTTCATACATGTCTGGATATGAATTAGATCCATTTGTTTAGAAAAGTGCTTTTTAACTGGATTGAAATTGAAAATGGATTTCAGTTTCAGCGGAAAGTCTGAGCTTTAGAGGATTGGAGCTAAAAAAGAAAAACAAGAAAAACATGTGTCCTTGATTTGTTGTTGAGAAACAGAAGCGGGATGAGAAATCTCATCTCTACCAATAGGAAGGTCGTGTTTTTACTGGTTACTGCGCCATCTAGGGGTGGAAACAGTGACGTCTTCTTGAGATGTTTGTAAAAGGAATAAATGTTTACAAAAGTGCAGCGTCACATAAGAAAAACATGCAGTAAGAATTGTGAAAATCTCACTAGTGTCTTTCTGTTTTGAGTCCATACCAAATATAATGAGCAGGACAGGAAACAAAACATCAATGCCAAATGTATTTATTTATATAGCACATTTCCAATAGCTGGAACATTTGCACAAAGTGCTTCAGAAAGTAAATGAAGTCAATTTGATTAACAGTAAGTGAAGCATGGATCAATATATTTGATGTATGTTTTCTTGATGATTTCAGTGATGGGATTTGAGAAAATGTGTTGTTTTGTAATTGATGTCTGCATTGTGTTTTTGTGACATAAAACACTTTGAACTGCCTTGCTGCTGAAATGCAATACAAATAAATTTGATTTGATTTTAATAACTAGCTAACTTTTGCTGCAATCAAGTCAAATCTTCGAGATCTGCATTGTTCAATAAAATTGCAACAATAAACTTGCAGTATGTAATTGTTCTGAAGGCCTCAGTACCCTATTGTCATGTTTCTAACACTTTATTCCTATGATTGTTGTTCAAAATGGCTTAATTCCAATCTCTCCAATGTCCAATAAATCTAAAAGTGTGTATTCTTTTGTTTTCCTTCTCTGCGTCTTCCAGTTTGTTTGAGGTGCCCAGTATCTCTCCGTCTTCCTTCTCCCAGCACTTCCAGAGTCTTCTGGAGGAGGCGGACGAAACGGACAGCATCCACGACGTGACGCTTCAGGCCGGCGAGCGCAACTTCCCCGCTCACAAGTACATTCTGTCCATGAGGTCCGAGTTCTTCCGGAAGCTGTTCATGTCCGAGCGCTGCGGCGTCAACGAGGAGCTCGACAAGGAGGTGAGACGGGGCGAAGACGCCGTCGGGTGTGACTTGTTCGTTCTGGAGAAGATTGCGGCGGACACGCTGGAGTACGCGCTGCACTTCATCTACACGGACTCTTGCGAGCTTCTGGTGCATGGGGCTCGACCCAGAGACTCGGGGATGTCAACAGGCCAAAACCAGGTTAGCAGAGAGCTATGTTTCTTTAATTTTTTTCTTTCTTTCTTTTAGGGGCAAGTTGGGGTTTTTTTTTAGGTTAGTGTGAGAATCGAGCAGCAATTAAAGCCTAATCCAATATTATGTTTCTTGAGATCTATCCCTGAATCAGTAAGATCACAGAAGAAAACTATATTTTTGCTTATGAAGGCTATTATGAGCATGTTGATGGGAGAGGAGCTTCCTTTTTAATACATTTGTGTCAAGACTATATTTCTCTGGTAAGTTTAAGATTCAGAATAACAAACTTTTTACAGGAAAGTTTGTTAGTGTCGAAATACATGAGGACTGAAATATTATACCTAATGAGGACATTGTTGTTCAATTATATACATTTAATCTGTATACATATATTTTTTTACAGTTTTCTTATCTTATTGAAACCAACATAGAAATATAAAATAACCAAAGTTTTTTTGTATTCTGTGTACATTCTTAAAGTCCTTAGTTCATGTATATAAATTTAAGGTTTTAAAATATCTTAAATTAATTTAAAAAAAGTAAGTTCACTTCAAATACGTTAATCACAGGTTTTAAATGTTGTGGTGACCATCCTTTTTTTTTTTTCAATGAAAAAAAGACTTAATTGAATACATGAGATTCTCTAAAGAATCTCATGTATTCAGTGAAGTCTTTTTTCTTTTCCCCGCTGGACTTTTCTGTCACTCAAATGTTTAAATCGCTTCTTTATTGCTTTCTGTGACTTAAGGTGGTAAAGGCTACTAGTAACTAGCTGCTAATATATTCTTGCTAACTAATGAGGGTATAGTTATATGTCTTTACCAGCAATATCTAGTATTGCTAGCCTTGCTAATATTGCTAGCAATGCAATATTATACCCTTGCTAGTTAGCATCGTACATTAGCAGTTATATCAGCAGGCACCATTAGTTCTGGTTCCTGCAGTAGAAAAACTGTCCAGCTAGCTCTTTTTTTGTGTCCATCATGCTCTAAGTGCAAATTGATCACCTCTTGGTTGAATGACGTTCCTCTTTGCCATTGGCTCACTTCTGTTCCCACCCCCTTTGATGCTACATTCATTCTGGTTGTTTCTTTTGCATATTTCTGTCACGATACAGGTCTTAAATTCCACCCACAGTGGTCTTAAAAAATATTTAATTTGAGTTGCTGAAACCTGAAGAAATCCTGCCAAGCTTAATATATATTTTTTTTTCTTCTCCTGTCTATCCCCGGGATTCACCTGAACAAACCGTTTCCTCTGATTGTGCCAGGCTTATTTCATTTAGACTGTGTTCCTCTGTCTCTGCTGGCCAGGACTCGGAGCACGAGAGGCTTATCAGCAGTCTGCAGGACCTGGGGCTGAGAGGTTGCTCAGCCCTCGAAGTGTACCAGTCCCTTTCCCCTTCAACCAAAGGCGACGGCGACAAGGCGAAGAACAAGGGCTCCAAGTCGAGCAAAAAGGGGAAAGGAGGCAAAAGTGACAAGACCAGGGCCAGCGGAGGAGGGGCCAGCCCGGTGAAAACCTTGCAGGCTGTGGCTAAAAAGCTGGGCCTTGGGAGCCTGTCGGCACGGTGAGCAGATGTTCTATCACAAAGGCAGAATTTATTTAATGTCATCTGATACATATATATTTTTATTCCCATCCCTTCAGGCTAGATGGTGTGAAGTATGAGAATGGAAAGATTAACGTCGTACAGAAGAAAACTGGCAGCAAGCCCAAATTTCTCCAGAAAAAGTGGTTCGTATAAGAGTTCATTTTAGTTGTGATAAAAGTAAAAAAATAAAAAATAAAAAAAAAGGATGGTAAACAATTAAGTATATTCTCGTATGTTGTATTGTTTGGCAGCTCCTATCTTTGTGATGTCACTCTAAAATCTGATGATGGAAAAGAGTTTCCGTGTCACAAAAGTGTCCTCTGTGCAAGACTAGGTAAGGAACTAAGAATGATTGCTGATTGGTCATTTTCCCTTACAAATTATACACTGCGTTTTATTTTACATACCTGAATAAACACCATTCAGTTTGTCGTGTGTGTAGAATATTGTAAGTTGTATTATTTTGTAGCAGCATCTGTATCGAGCGCCTTACAAAGAACTCCCACTCTTTAATTTGCTTTATTGGGATATCATATGATAAGTAAACACAGAATAGTGAAATGAAAGGATGATTGCAAGTTCTTTTCACATAAAACCACAAATACGACTGTAGGCCAAACTTCAGATTAGTGTCTTTTTTTTTTTTTTAATTCTTCCATTATAAATATGCACTACTTGGTGCTTTTTCATAAAGTTACTGCAAAACTTAGTTAAAGTTGTCATTGTAACACGTCTGTTCAGACATTTTCAACAATTTCTGAACTTTTTTTGCAAATATTTTTATTCTCATCCGACATGTTTCTGCTTTGTTTTTGTTGTTTTTTTCGATCAGAATACTTCAACAGCATGCTTGGAAACCCCTGGATTGAGGTTTGAGATTTGAGCAAAAATAAAGTGTTTCTGTATTCTCTACACGCTGAGCATTTTCTTTAGCAGTTTGGCTGATGACGCTGCTGTGCTCCGTCGTTCAGGCAACGTCGTGTTCAGCTCTGGAGATGCCCACCAGCTCAGAGATCCTCCAGGTCATTCTGGAGTACATTTACACAGACGAGTCTCCCACCATTAAAGGTGCAGAGTCACATTTTTATTTTTTATTTTTTCTCTAACGGTTGCCATATTAGGGTTGGTCATAATGGCTTTTATTGTTGCTTGATCTGGTTCTTATCTCAACAGACTCTCCCAACGTGGAGTTTGTGTGCAAAGTGCTGGTTGTGGCTGACCAGCTGCTGATCACGCGGCTGAAGGAGATGTGTGAGGTCATCATCACTGAGAACCGTAGGTTCTTTGTCTTCCTCCGTTTCCCATCCACAAGAGGTGCTCTGCTATTCTAACCTGCGGGTGTCTTTAAGGGGGGTTTTTTTATGTTAAAAGAGGAAATTCATTTGTCTTCCATTAGAAATTTTAAATTGGTTTAAGATTAATTCATGATGATACAGGTTTTTTTTGTTTGTTTTGTTTTATTTTTCCACAGAGGGTATTTGGCTAATTTGCATATAAGCTGTTCAATCCAGGCAGTTTTTAATGCTTGAAATTAGTAGCTGGAAAGCCATTTCAGAATCAGAATGTGGAGAAATCCCTTGGTTCTTTATTAGATTTTTAATTAATTTCATGTGTTTATTTAACAAAGATAAAAAGGCAAAGTGAGGAAGCAGTGCATGAACAGACTTTTGATTTGAATAGACTCCCTTTTGATCGTCGAATAGCTTGGTTTACAGAGGAGTTCATGGTGGATTCAGTTGCAGCAGGACGCTCGGGTCATCAGCCTTCAGCCACCAGGATTCAGGAGTTTCTTCCGAATTAATGCTTTTGATTTTTGTGGGAACTTTACCATCCAACATTCTGATTTAGGGTTTTAAACACTAATATTTGGTTGTTTTAAAGAGTGTCCTTTTCTAAATTTCTCACTGCCTAATGTTTTGCAGAAATTGACCCTGATGTGACATTTCAACCCTTCTTGCCTGCCTTACTTTGACCTTCCAGGCTTGGGGGTGGGGGGGTCACTTGCAAAAGACCATTTCTAATGTCTTTCTTCCCAGGCAACGTTGCAGACCAACATATTCTTTCACATGAATGTTACAAACCTGGGGTTTCAAACTGTTTGAGAGCTGTAAACTTTATTTTAGATTATCCTCCTTTTTTTATACATAGAAAAAAACAACAACTTCCTTGGCTTTATAGGCAAGTTTGCTGGTTTACCATTTCCTCATGTCACACTCCCCATGCCCCACATTTTGGAAATTTCTTTATTTTCATACTGCTTATTCATTTTTTTATTTTTACTTTTTTGCCCCAGTATTTACAAATAAGTTCTGAGTTGCAAATTCTTGTTGACTAACGGGACACTTACTTGTTGACTCATCTGTAACTTGTAGCTTTAGACACTTTAGACATAGTGTGACAGATGTAGTGAGTGAACGCTGTTGGAACAATACATAAACAGTTGTTGCATTGATGCATATCCCCCCGCCGCCCCCTTCCCCTCAGTGACCCTGAAGAACGCGGCGGTGCTGCTGGAATTTGCCACCATGTACAACGCAGAGCAGCTGAAACTGTCCTGCCTGCAGTTCATCGTCCTCAACATTGGCGCTCTGCTGGAGTCGAAGTGAGAATCTGAGTCAATGCGACAGCTTAGCTTAGCTAATTCATACCACCTTATCAAGTTTAGTATTTTTAATGGGACAGAAAATAAAGCTCAGAGCTATAGAATCTTGTTATTGTAGCATTTATAACTTAATTATGTTGGTATTTGATTGAACTTTTGGGTAGATTTGGTAAAACCTGTCTCTATTTATATCCTAATGGGTGTGATATGAGTTAGAAAATAAAAGTGTGTGTGTTTATTAACTCCTTTATTTGGTCGTGTTGTCCTCAGGGCTCTGGATATCCTCAGTGAGGAAGTCCTCGTTGAGCTTTCTGCAGCTTACAGACGGGCGGTGAGTTTCATACCAGCGCTCCATCAGGCTTGTGACTAGACAGATGATCGTTTGGACCGGGTTCTGGGAAGCTTCGAGGCCGAATCAATGCCTTGGGCTTTTTAACCCTTTTTCCTCTCTTTCATTAGCATCTTTTCCAGTTTCTCTCCTCTGATCCACACAAGAGAGAAAGAGATTTATTTTAATGTTAATCTGAAAGAAAACAAAAAAACACAACCGCCTCATTCATTACTTTAAACGGCCGTTGGGTGTGTTTTTGTCTGTGGAACTGCTTGTTTTCAGATCCCTGCAATGCAAAGGCGAGTTATCACGCCGTATCCCGGAGCGCCAGACCTCAGTGCGTATGAGGAGGAGGACTTGGACTCGGCATTCAGCCCCAAATCAGAGGGAGAACTGGATCAGTCTTGCAGGTACACCAAGTAATAAACACACTAGTTAATAAACTTTTTTTTTTTTTATTGCAATGAATGCATATGTAGCTTTATTCAGAAATCGCAGTAGTTTTATGCAGTTTTGCAGTTTTATCTGTGCCATAAAACACAAACGGTTCCAGTCAGAATCTTACATGCATTCATCATGGGAATGAATGCTGAGGTTGGGATTGTAATGATTGATTTTGAACAATTCTTTTTCAGGGCATACTGATTCTACTGAAAGATTATTATTATTAGTATTATTTGTTTTTGTGTCAACAATTGGCGGCAGAAATGTAATTGTTGTTACATTTCTGCATAGAAATGTAACAACAATTGCTCATAGATTGTGAGCATAGAAGCTCACAATTAATTGCATAGATTGTGAGCTTCAATCAATGTAAATTGAAGCTCACAATTTGCATAGAGCTTCAAATGTATATACTCCCCTCCTGAATTTATGCAAATGTTTATTACACATTGACCTCTACTCCTCTGTAGGCACCAATAAGCTTATTGCAGAATATATGATCACTATTTTGGCAGAATTTTATTGATTTATGTTTTTTAGGCGCTTTAAAAAAAAAATTCACAAATGTTTAATCAATTTGAGGTTATGACTGTTCTAAAAGCTTAATATTTCTCTGCTTTATTCATTTTAAAACACAGATTTAATGTAATTACAATGACAGTTAAAAAAAACAAACAAATAAAAGTCAGATTTTAAGACTGAACTACAATAATTATTGAGGCACCTTTTTTAAAATAAACTAAACTATTTGGATATTGAAGACAATAGGAAAACACTTTCAAGTGTCAGTGTTTTATAAAATAAAATGGTTTTAAATATAGTTAAATATTTAATTTCTAAACATTTTCAGATACAATGAATTCATCATGAAACCAACATTTCTTTTCTTTGTGTAGATTAGTCCAATCATTATCTTGTCTGTCAAGATAAAATGAACCGTTCTACTTTAAAGCCAGTGTGGAAAATGGTTCCAAAACCCCTAATTAATTGGTCATTAAAGTGAATTAAAAGCACAAATGTATCACTCTATATTTAAAAGCCTGTAAAATGATAAGTTTTTATATGTGCGAAACACACACTCCAAAACAGTATTCTGATCATATTTATTCATCTTCCGTTCTCAGAGAAGTCCTGTTGAAGAAGGCAAAGGTGAAGGCAAAAAAGAAACCAAGGAGACGCTCTGACAGTTCAGGAGGCTACACACTGTCTGAAATCATTCAGAGCCCTCCTGCTGCAGGTACACACACACGCACACACACACACACACGTTTGTACTTGTATTTTGTACGTTTTGCAGCAGATTGTTTTGGTAAGCTGCCTTTCTTCTTCTTTTTGTCCAGCGGTGTCTCCTGTTCTGGTTAAGACGGGGAAGGCCAACTCCACCGAGTCTCTGCAGGAAGTCCTCACGTCTGACTCAGAGGGCAGCTACATGGCAGTCGGCAGCCCAAGAGACATGCAGTCTCCTGTCTTTCATGACAAACCTGAGGTTATTTTACATCTTCATTTTGTTAAACTATTATAGTAGAATAAATTAATATTAATTCTTAGAGGTTAATACTTTCATTTCTGTTCATAGTTCATCATAAGCTTTAAAGCCCTTCTGACAGATCCTTTAACTTGTATGAATAATCTTGAGTATGAATTTCTAAAGCTACTGTTAAATCAAATCGTTTTCCTGGTTATTTCTGCAGGATGAGCGAGCGTTCAGTCAGAGACTAAAGACTTCACCCAGCACTCCAACCTCCCTGAGATCCAGCCTTCCTGTTCTCCCTCCAACTCCCCCGACTTCCATCCCCAAAAACCTCCCCAAGGTTATTGCGTGGTAAGAAATATTTTCTCCATGATTCACGCATTTTATCACTTTTTAATCGAGACTTGGTAGAACTATATCTCAAGGCAACTGAAGTGTAGACACGTGCCACTGCTTCCTTGATGCCAACGAATCTGTTTCTACAACCTGCAGTCCCGCTCACGCACCCCCAGTGTTGGATCTGAGAACCATCATGGATATGGAGGCCAGTTCTCTGCAGACTCTTGGTGCAACTCCAAAAAGCCCTGGAGTGTAAGGAGATGTACTGACTGGGTCAGGGCTGGAACGTTTAATTGTGACAAATTGATTATTGGAATAACCATCAACTTTTTTTTTTAGTAATCCATTAATCATTAACTGGAGAATGCAAAGTCAAAAGAAGTCCATGCGCTTGTTTTTTTTCCTCCTGTAGGATGTCCTAATTCAGCTGAAAGAATAATCTTGAACAATAATTCAGCAAAAACTCCACAAAAAACATGTATATTTTGAATTTAAAATAATAATAATAAAAAAACTTTGTAAATCTTTTCTACCAAGAACTCCTCAAGTAGCAGATTTTACTTAAAATGGTTCAAATTCTATTTAAAAAAAAATCTAATATTTTTGCTTTTCATTTATTAATCGGTAAATCCAAAAATAATCAACGAATCACTCTATTGGTGTTACGTTGAGCAGAAATGGTTGAGCTTTTCCCATGTTAATGTTAGAAGTATCTGTTTAGCTGCAGATGTATCCTTTGCTGTAAATAATCAAGTGTACACTAGATGAATGCTATGTTGTTGCATTTTAGGCAATAAAATATTACATCTTTTAAGGCATTTCTAATTTTGTATTAAAAAACGTTGCAAATTCCAAATTGTGCCAATTCTTTTAGTTGATTAATCGATGACTAAAATCATTTAGTTGCAGCACTAAAGCACATGCATTTACACAACTAGACATGGTGTTTTTAAGATTAATAAAGGCATTTGTGCTACGTTACGTTTAGATTTCGTTCTCCTAATTCAGGTGTGTGTGTTTCTCTGTGTGCATGCAGGGCGACCTCCAGCGTCAAACACGCTGCTGTTTCCTCCAAACTGTCCCAGAAGCAGAGGAAGATGTTGGCCATGGCCAGTCGAGAGGCCAGTGTGGATTCACCTCCGTCTAAATCGGTACCCATAGCGACGCCCTCCAAGAGCAGCGAGAAGGCATGGTGAGCCAACTGATTTAAAAAAAATAAATAAATAAAAACTTTTTAAATTGTGCTTTTTATCATTGATGTTTGTGGGAGTCTTTTTCTCAACTCAAAGCTTTTTTATCTTTGTCAATATTCCAGTGTTTTCTATTGCATTTCTGCAGGGCCACAGCTGTCCAGTCCCCTCCTTCTTCATGTTCATTTCGGGCTCTCGTGGAGGAGGAAGAGAACCGTTCAGCCAGAGTGGGTCAGCCGGGACCCCAGCGGGTCCAGAATGCCCCGGGGACCCCCGCCAGCGCCACGCCCGCTGCCCGGAGGGTCACGTTCAAAAACAACGAGAGCGGCGAGCCAGAGAAGCCCACTGGGTGAGCAGAGTGCTTTCACATTACTGCGCATGTCACCATGGCAACAAATTTTTACCTCAATAAATTCAGTTCTTTTTAAAGAACATTTAACACTGGCACAGGAAGATATTTTAAATATCCAAAGTAAAACTAAAATCAGCAAATAAAGCAAATTAACCCCCGCCTCCCCACAAGACACCACAAATAAAATCTATTATGAAGTCTGTGCAAATAAAATATTAATCATCAAAATAGAAATTATTGAGCTCAATTGAATTCATCATGTGACTTAATGGCTTATTGATAGTCCTGCACATTATCTCATTTAACTGCATAGGCCTGTCGTGCTAATACAGGGACAATACATTATCCCTGAAGTTATCGCGATTAACGATAATATTGTTTTTGTGACCATTTTCAAGTAATATGGCGCCAATGTCATAATAATGCAAGATCACGTTCTCAAAGATCATCACACTTTAATTCTAATAAACATTCAACACTGGAACAGAAAAACCATTCTAAATATCAAAAAATAAACGCAACAGAAAAAACAAAGTAAATAATGAAGTCTCTGTGAACTAAATAATAGTTGAGGCCAAAGCACCAGACATCCAGCTTTTGGTAAAAAGAGAGAAAAAACAATCAGTCATGCAAATGTAAATTGAGTTTGTTTTATTTTACCATGAGATTAATTGACTTATTGCTTATTGTGACAGGTCTACAAGTGTTTTTTTTTTTTTTTTGTTTTTTTTATCTGACACACTGGTTGGTATTAAAATTAGCAGAACTTCTTGTTTTTTCTGCTGATTTCCACTTGAAGGCACTGTTGAGGTATTTATCACGCTGTCATCACAGTCTGCGGTTTTTATTTTGATTTCACTGCATTTCTATTTTCTATTATTGCTCCTGGTGGAGTAAATGTCCTTAAATTGATCTATTCCAATTGCGGATTCAACATAGAAGCATCATGTTAACATGAATGGAGTTTTTATATTTATTTGAGAGCAGGGAAACCAGTTTCCAGACTAATTTTCGTAAGAAGAGGTGAAAAAAAATTAATAAATACAACAAAATGCCGTCTTATGGTACTGGTGGAGTCGTTGACGTGAAGTGCTGGGGTTCCTGGAGGTTCTCTGCTTGGGAGGCCTGGAGTGAGGCAGGATAGTCCAATCTGGGTGAGCCGAACGGCTCCGAGTGACCCGATGCAGCTGGGTTGACCTGCCCGCGGAGACAGAGTCACCCTAACCTTTACAGTCTCTCTTAACAGCTGGATAAACACAGTACACACACACACGCGCGCGCGCCATCCTGATCCGGGGAAATGTTGTGCTTTGCTGTTTATACGCCATCTGACCCCCAAAAGAAGTACGCTTATCGTTATCATTTGTTTACTGGATTTGAAATCTGCTGCTTTAAGCCATTTTCATCCTGGATTGTAACAAAAAAAAAAAGAAATAAGTAAACATATTTCTGGGTGTTAAACAGCTGCAGCACTCAGTCAGGTGGAGGCGGTGATGTAAATCAGAATCGATAGGGGTAGTCCTCGCATCACCACGGCTCGCGCAGAGCAGAGAGCGGGTTTAGCGTCGAGTCAGGAAGCCCTGGATAATCTCAGCCGTGCTTTTCCAGACCCACCGTCCGATTTAATAGAGATGCCTCTAATCTTTGATTTGACAGACCGTCAGACATTTTTTCCGTCTTATGTCTTCACGAGGAAACTCCTGGTCGTATCATTACACTGGCCTGGCTGCAGTATTCAATAACTGAATGCTTCTGACCACATTTATAGTGCTTTGCATAAGCACTCATACCTCTTGTGTTTTTTTTGCGACATTACTGCCAGGAAATTCAGTTTATTTCATTGGGATTTCTTTGTGGCGTACAATCATGAAGTTGAAGGAGAACGATCCCAAAAATGTGAAAAGTTTGTCATGTGTTTGCATAAATTCCTGAGTGAGTCAATAATTCTTCATATCAATTTGACAACAAATTCGATTCATTATGTTTGGGATTATTTTTGCTGAAAGATGAATCCCTGCAAATAATTTTATCTTCACTTTTAGCAGGTCGTCTGCTCCAAAGCTCTTCAAAGTTGACAGGAAATTTGAATGCATCACTAAGTGTTACTGGAAGACATTATTAACAAAACCTCAACATCAACTATTAAGTCTCAAAACAGGCAAACGTAAATAAAGTACAAGAAAATTACAGTTTTTGCGCAGATTGACTGAAAGAGTGAAATTAGTCGAGGTGTTGCCAGGCAACACCAACTGTCAAAATCCATTCCTCGACCTTATCCAGACATTTTGGCACATGAATGGACGCCTGAACTAAAGCAAAGTTGGAACAAAATGTGAGCGTGATCGTCATCCAGAAAATCTGTATAATGTCTGGTATGAACTGAAGTCAAAGTTATCAGGACGTCCGTCGCAGCTCGGTGTGCGGCGCTCTAACCCATCCTGTGCGTCTCCTCTCACTCCCTCCTCCACCTCAGGCCGTGGGTGCTGGGCACCGTGGGCAGCCCCCCCACCTCCGCCCTGGTGACCTTCGCCTCCATCGTGGAGGAGGAGAAGCAACAAGAAGCGGCGCTGATCCGCAGCCGAGAGAAGCCGCTGGCGCTCATCCAGGTAGACGACAAACAAACGCACTCCTTCGCTCCCGTTTTGATTCTAAACTAGGACTACATGGTGGTGGAATGTCTGCTCCTTTTGTCTGCAATCTGTTCCCGTCTGGCAGATTTATCTGTTTAACATCTCCGTCTTGCGTTGCCGTCCGTGCCAGACTTCTGCCACTGCTTTCACTAGACACTTTTTAAAATCCTTCTTTCTTTCCTCCCGTGTGGCTTTCTGGTTTCCATTATCTTAAACGCTCCTTCGCCGCCATTCGACTTTCACCGTCAGCGTTTCCTGTTTTCACCCACAAGTGAAATGTGCTTTTGCTGAACACATTATCCCATCTCATAATCTGTGGGATGTTTCGCTCCCCTCTTCCTGCAGATTGAAGAGCGAGCAATTCAGGACCTGCTGCTCCACTACAAGGCGCGGGACAACCCAGACGAGCTGATAGCGGTGGAGACGACGTCCAGAGGCCCCATGGCGGCCCCGACCTGGCACAAGCACTAACGCCGGGCGAGCCCAACATCAGCGTACCGTCAGAGCGAAGAGTTTGAATCCGGAACCCTCCCACTGTGTGTTTCTGCTCCGCGTCTCGTTTATTTCAACGTGAGAGAGCGACAGCTTCGCGTGTCCCAAAACGCTCCCAAAGCAAAACGACTTTTAGAGCTCGTAGTTCTCAGCGAAACAGTAATGTGCCGCAAATGAATTTCCTTCATAAATCTCCTGTCGCGTGAAGTTGCCAAAGAATCGGGAGTTTAAGCTGCAAAGTGGGTCCAAACTAAACAGAGGGCTTGCGTGTGTCTGAGAAGTGGAAGTCCTCGGTTTAATTGTGAAAATTTAAAGAGTGCCAAACAGCAGCTGGTAGAGCTTCAGCTTTAATTAGTGGGATGTGTTGAAGAGATGCACCGGTCGGCGTTCTCAATACCGATTTCTTTCTTCTTCTTTTTTCTCTGTTGAGGTTTGATTTGCTGATTTAGATTAGTATCCGTCAACTAAAAAGCATAGGCCATACAGAAATGTGCTGTAGGTTTGTTGGTAGATGTAATGTAGTAGTTGAGAAAATCCAACGAAAAATGAAGGAATCGCAAGTTTACTCTTTTCCGCATCAAAGCACAAGTCCTTCACTTTTACCTGAGTTTTCACAAACTCTGAAACTGCATCAGCATTTCACGCATTTAAGGAATCAGAAAAATTCTGAATCGTCTTCTTTCTTTTTTTTTTTTCATGCATATTTCACCAGCTGTCTAAGGAGAGGTTGGCCTTGTGATCTTGTCAAATTGATGGATGTGTCATTTTTTCTTTTTCTTTTTGATGACACATTTGCTCAGCTGTACTGTCGCCCAGTAAACTATTGGTTACAAGATCATCTATAAATGGCTACTAGTGTAAATACATGATTTCACATAGTTTCATGTGAATGCGACACAAAGTGAGAAGGCATTTTGTTGTGAAGCTGGTTTAAAACTGTGATTTAGAGACAGCAGCGTGCGGATTTAAATCTTTAGTTCAGTAAATTGCATTTTTTTTTTTTTTTCTGGAAGCCGTTGTGAGTTTGGTACTTGAGCTTTAGAGCACATAACCTCTTTACCTACCAAAAGTTTTTGTTTTTGTGTTTGTCTAAGACGTACGGATGTGAAAGCAAAACTGGCATGCAATAAAATAAAATAAAAACTCATCTGTTCAATGAACTTCACCGTGTATTTTTATCTTGGGTTTAAGTGATTCCGATTAAAGCTGACTTCCATTCTCTCAATTTCCCATCAAAACATCCAATCGGTGTTCTTTTTCGTCGGAAATAAAAAAAAAAACAAAAAAACATTTATCTCACCTCCCCATCACATCTCATCACGCTGCAGCGGCCCTGAATGAGAGCGGGACCATTATGAAGTCTCGGTCTGTGATTAACTGTGATGACCCTGATCTCGGCAGAGAGGATGGTGATTGAGGGATTTTATTGGCCGTAATTGAACACGGAACGTCGCGTCCGAAGTCGGAGAGAGACGACTCATGGGGAAAAATGTTAATGACAGATTAGGATGCATTAGCCGGGGCAGAGATGACACATTAGTTAGAGGGGAAAACATCTCCCTTTTGACCTCGCGCTAATGCGATGTGCCGGGCGATTTATACTTTTTCAAGTGGACTGCTCATTGCGTTTGTGCTCGGAATAAAAATGTCGGTGTACAAAATGTCCGGAAATTGGTTTGTTGGGCAATAAGGAGCGCTCCTTTAATGCGCAGGGCTACTGTCAGTCCTCAGATTTTTTTTAAAAAATTTAATACGTGCGTCTCGGCTTTTGTCACAACCCGTTGGATTAATGTTTAAAATATTGCACGTTGGTAATATAATCGGATTTCAAATTTAGCTAAAATGGTAAAATAAACCATAAAAAAACATGCAAAATATATATTTTCTTTAATTTTCAGGGACAATTCTTTTATTTATTTATATATATATATATATTCCTTTTTCTTTCATTTCCATCAATTCTAAGAGCAAAATTCATGTTCAGTTCTAGTTGAATTCTAAAATCCTCGCTACAAATTATTGGCAAAATAAGCAGATGAGCAGCTTTTTGCAATAGAGCAGAGAACTGTGTGAATAGCTTAGCAAAGCTGTTAGAAATATTTCTGCACATTGGACACTTTTAATCACCACTGCACTCTCCACATTATTTTTCAGTGTTTTCAACAGAGCCATCTTTGGTAATAAGGGGCATACGTTTGTGTTACGACCCGCCGCAAATCTGATTCATTGTCAGTTGATGAACTGGAGGTTTTAGCCTGTCGGACACAAACTTGACTGGAGGAGATTGGTTGGAAAGGTTTTCAGTTTAATAAGATTATGATGTTCATGAAACGCAGCCATCTTTTTTTTTTTTTTTCTCTCCCAAATCCATCCAAAGATTTTCAGCTTAATTCACTACAAAAAACCCACCAAATCATACCAAGTAATTTTGGTCCATCTTCTAGTGCAAATATCTCAGGCAAAACTAACTTACAGGTAACTTTTCAGTAAGATATAGGAGATGGAAAAAGTACAACATAAAAGTAAAATAATCGGCCAGGAATCTGGTATTTATACTGGAGATTATTTCACTCTTAGCTGGTACTTTTGCCAATACTGTTAAGAAATCATTGACTTAAAATAAGCTACCATATCTTGCTGAAATGTTACTTGCTATTTAGTTTTTAGCAAAAAATGATATGGACTATTATTTTTGGAAAGTGACTACATGCTTGCAGATGGGACGACGTTATTAAATTATCTAAATTAATCAGACTAGTTTTGGTTGAGGAGAATGAACCTTTCTTGGCGCACACAGAGCGTCTGCATAGTGTAGCAAGATTTTGATATATAGTAGTGCCGCTCTAGCAAGTGGTTGAACATTTATTCTTTACTTTGGATCGCTTATTCAAATTGAGTTATAAAAAAAATGTTTTGTTTTATTCAGTTTCCTAAGTTAACTTTGCATTTCAGCTGCTTTGTTCAGGTACTGAAGCCATCAGCTCTTTAAAAATCAATTTTTGTTGCATCTTTTGTTGCCGTTGGCAACGTTTAGAAATATTCAAGCAAATTATCCATTACTGTTAGCTGAAGAAACTTGAGAGATTATTATTTTTGCCTCAAAGCTGCGCAGTTTGTTATTGTATTCTTTACTGCAGCATGTCTTTGTGCTGCTTTTCAATGTCAGATCTGACTTCATATAGATGTGCTGTATCCAGGTTGCTCCTCCGTTCCATCTCTTCAGAATATTTGTCCAATCCTTGGTTCCATTCTTTTCCAATTGAGCCGTATGAGTATTTGAGAACCCCGGTGGGAATCGCTGCTGTAGATTTCATTAGTGAGAAGCCCTCTGAGATCAATCCGGCATTATGCAGCATTTGAGAAAGCCGAGCCCCTCCCTTTTAAGAGCGGGACGAGGATAAGCTTCCCTTCCAGGCACATGGGAAAGTCGTAGGGCTGTCCTCCAGATGGTGAGGATGAGTCCAGGATTAATTTGTTTATGGAGAAAAAGTGACGCTCCAGACGCCCCGCGGAACAGCTGCCACATTTCCAACCTGCTCTGACTGGAGAGCGCCGCGATACAGCCAATTCATCAAGGCTCAGTCGTTTTTTATTCAGCCATCACTTATCAGGTAGCCTGTCAGCACCAGACAGACAGTTGAATAGACCTGAAGTCGAGCTTTGAGAAGCTGCAACCTGTTCGGGGGGGAAAATCTAATGAATCACTTATGATGAGACGGAAATGGCCTAATAGCTGGATATTTAGAACTAAAGCTCAGGCCTAATTTAGAGACGTGTGTTGAAATTAGCAGAAAGTGGATGGATTTCTCTAAAATGTGTCGAGGAAATGTTCAATTTGTTCCAGCTGTATTTATGGAGACGGAATTCTTTCTAATATTATTGATATAGAAGCTGGATTCATGTTGTATTGAAAACTTTAACGGATAAGAAATGAAATAAACTCGACTAAACAGCAATATATCAAATCAATCAAATGTACATATTTGAATGAAAGTCAACATAATTTCCACACCATTTTCACAAATGCTTAGAAATAAGATTTAATAAAGGAATCAGTGTGACATTTTATGACGGTCTGGATGCTTCAGGGTGTTTTACTATTTCATTTTTTGTTTACATAATATTCACAAAAAAACCCACTCTTGTTATTAGCTATGCACAATATTATCAGTATCGGCCGATATTAGCTGTAAAATTTTACATCGAACATCGGCCATTCCGCCAAAATAACTCGCCAATATAATAGGCGCTGTTTTTATGTGACAAACCAGTGACAATGCCCGCAGCACAGCACAACGTCAGATTTGCCTTCATTGTCTTAGAGAGAGCAGATGTTATGAATAAATTTGACAAAAATAACTCAAGTTGAAAGTGTTACATCATTTCCAGCCTTCTTTGTAGCATTTGCATTTGGTAGCAGGCTAACTTGACGAGGACGACGCAGTGATCTAATCCCCCGGTAGAGAAAGCCATACAGTTTCAGTAAGTAGGTATAGGAAAAAAATATCGATATTGGTATCGGTTATCCGCCAAGTGGGTTTTAGTACGTCACCATATCGGATATCGACCAAAAATCCAATATCACGCACTCTACTTGTAATATATGACTTTCTTGAGCGCACCTGAAAGCTTTATATGTTTTTACTACCTTAGAGTGAGAGAAGAAAGACCTTTGGCTGGGAGTCGTGGTGATTTATATAGGAACTATTGAACGCCTGATGTCATGGAGTTAAAAAGAGAGGTGCAGGATGTGAAAAGCCGCATATAGTTGTATTAATGTACAAAGCGCCCTAATACTGTGACGTGATCAATTACCAGAAGTGGTTTCGGTGTCTTGACTCAAACTTTCCTTCAAAAGTTGAGTCAAGATTCACTAAAGAAACGTCCACGGCAGCCGCTCTGTTCCCTTTAGGGGACATAAACAATGCTAACGCTGGATAAGCATGTTCCAATGTAGTAATTCTAAGTACCGCTGTTGAGGCAAAGCGGTGTTTATCCGCCGTAGTTACGGTTACATCATGTTAAATCATGCGAGTCTCTGGCCGCATATTTAGGGTTGCTGTCCCCCTTGAAGGCGATCCTCTAACAGGTTTACGTCATGCACAACTGCACTTTGTTTTTAAGCTCTCCATCCATCTTCCTGTCGACTCCGACCAGCTTCCCTGTCCCCGCTGAAGTAAACCATTCAGCAACATGATTCCTCCACCACTTTATTCCATGTGAAATGTTAGTTTTTTCCTTCATATTACTCCTTTGCACGTAATTTAAAAAGGAAAAAAAAAAAAAAGTCATTTATGGTTCTGCGTGAGCAGAAGTCAAGACAAGTCTATTAGTATAGTGCAAGGCAAAACATAATACAGCCACCAATTATGAAATGAGCAGCAAACAATACATTTTTACAGAATCAGCAACCAGATATACATCAAATATGTTGAACAATCTTCCAGTTCCCAGGACTCAAAGGCAGCTCTGAACAGGCGGGCTTTGATTTAAAGGACCTCTGTTTCAGCATCTTAGCTTTCAGAGAGGTTGAGAACTTCGATGGTCTGCAGCTACCAGGCAAACCACTGCCCCTGCCCCAATTTGACAACCGACTGGAAAGAAATGAGGACTTCTGCAAATAAATCGGAGATCATAATCTTCCAGATTCTCTCAAAGCCAACTTCTCCAAACGGAGACCAGAAAGAAATACAAAGAAATACGGGATGACGTTGACAGACGATGACAATTAAAATACTCCACGTGGCAGGTGAGCACTCCTTTGGCGATTTATCTCCATAACTTAAGTTCCTTTAATGGAGGCTATAAACCCACTTGTTCAGAGTTGCCTTTGATAAGCAGTGAGCGGAACACTGACTGACATATTTGACGTGTATTTGCTAGATGACGGCATTTGACAAAATGTAATATTTATTTCTTGTTTGATCATTGGTCAATGGATTATGTTTTATGATTTCAAGCAATTTGTTCAGCCTTGTTGCTGAAAGTTGCGACACAAATAAACTTGACAAATTAGCAAACTGATCCGATTCCTTGCTTTTCATTATGTCTTAGTGAACCTGTGATCTACGAGTTTATTGGATTTGGAACATAAATTTGCTACAGCCATGCGGCCACAAAGATTAGAAATCCATCCATCCATTTTCTTTCACCCTTGTCCCTCAAGGGGTCGAGAGTTGCTGGTGCCAATCTCCAGCTACGTTCCGGGCGAGAGGCGGGGTACACCCTGGACAGGTCGCCAGTCTGTCGCAGGGCAACACAGAAACAAACAGGACAAACAACCATATGCACACCCACTCACACCTAGGGAGAATTTAGAGAGACCAATTAACCTGACAGTCATGTTTTTGGACTGTGGGAGGAAGCCGGAGAACCCGGAGAGAACCCACGCATGCACAGGGAGAACATGCAAACTTCGTGCAGAAAGACCCCGGGCCGGGAATCAAACCCAGAACCTTCTTGCTGCAAGGCAACAGTGCTACCAACTGCACCACTGTGCAGCCCCAAAGATTAGAAAAACACATTTAAAAAAAATTGGGTTCAGGTGTGGCTGTTTGTTGCAGGACACCTTCCAGTCCGGCTTCAGCTTGGCTGGCAGAAACAGGTTGGGGTTAGGGACAGAAACGCTGCCACGGTGATTCCAGAGGCGAACGGTGCTGCAGAAAAACCTTCAACGTCTGTCGCATCTATTAGTCGCTCAAGTGCTTTAGCAGCACCATTTGAGCGCTTTACTGTCCTCCGGTTCTGAAGCCTGTGGGATTGCGGAGACGCTATAATGAGGAAGATTAGGTGAGACGGGCCTCGCTATCTTCTTGTGAAACTTGGGCCTCTTCTGTAACTCGCAGCTTCGACCTGCCAACATGGTTTGAAACCAAACCCTGCGCTCACACGCCATCCCTCCTCAAAGAAGTAGACGGCTCCTCCGCGGTGCAGATGACCTCTGCTGCTTCACCTGGAAGGCCTCCCCAGGCGGAACAGTCACATCAAAAAGGAGTTCGACCGAAACCAGACAGAAATTTTGTTGTTGTTCGCTGTGCCTTTACGATTCGGAACCAAAAACAATTGGGTTTCTCCCCAAATAGTACGGTCGGACTACTGGGAGCTTTCTGGAATACTAGTTAGACGGAAAAGGGATAAACGTTTATAAACTATTTATTTATTCAACCTTGAAGCTTCTCCGTCATTTTTGGCTTCTTTTATTTTGCTGAGTTTCCATTACATTTCTAACACAAAAGCAAATTGTAAAAACCCAAATTGACGGTTGCTGATCAGTAATTGCAACATTTCTGTTTACGCCTGTGGGAATCTCTTCAGAATTCCTTTTTGGAAAAACGGCTTCAGCCTTTTCGATTGCTTGATTCAGTAAGGAGGGATCACAGCTAGCCAAGGCCAAGCTGGCTGGAGTTTTTTTTCCACATTATCCCTCACATAATCTGTACAGTACACTCTGCTATCATCAGAACCCCAGGCAGCCAAACTATGAGCCTTTCTACCAGAGGCAGTAAAAGCGCTACGTAGCTCTGGAGCTCGACGTCGACCCTGCTGTTTCACATGAACGAAGCCATCCATCCTTAAAATATATCTTGTGTTTCAATGAACCAAACGATTAGCTCCCAACTCCCATTTCTTTCGTAAATATCTTCTTTGGATAACAAGCGATGGAATGTTCTGCAGATGATTATCTGGAAAGCCACCACGACAAATTCTCAAACGTTCAGGTCCAGGCTCGCCTTTGGGTTCTTTATCTCATCTTTCCTGAAGGCTGATGAAAACGTCGAGCATTGTTCCCATTTGCACCTCTGTCTAGACGCCCTCGCGCAGATAAGCGGCAGTGCTTGTGAAGCAAACAAGCACTGGTTTGTCTTTTTTCCCCTTTCGACACAAAAAAAATTACATTTTGATTCCTATATAAGGGTGACGGTGACCTGTCTGAACCTAATGGGGACATTTTTAAAACCAACACAAGACAATGGTACAAATGATAAGGAGCAGATTTCTACATGTTGGTATATAAAAAAAACTGCAGGACAAGGAGTTTTGAAAACTTTACTTTTCTGTTTTGGGATGAGTGGATTTAAATGTGTAAACTATTTCAAAAACCCTACATTTTAATGTATTTAAATTGGAGTTTTATGTGACTGATCTCGAGTGCTTAAAGAGGCTTTTTTTTTTTTTTAGCTTAACATGAGGTCAGAATGTTATTCCCTCAACAAAAACACGCCTGGAGTCTTGCCTTGATTAATTCATGCATGTCTGAGAAATCCCTGTGGCAACCATTCAACTGTCCCCTGAACCGCCCTCCCTTGGCTCCTTCAGACTAGCCAGCAGCAATTAGCAAACGTCCAGTGGAGCTCATTATACGAGTTACTTCTCAGTGCAACCCTGACAAAAACGTTAACGCTGAAGGGTTAATAGATGTTACGATGACTTCCCGAAGGAGGAGTTTCAGAAAGAGCTGGAGTTTTTAAAGGCCCAATTTCAAGTCATTGAGTCAGGAAGTAAACTTTCTTTTCAATCATATTTGACATATGTAGCATTTATATAGCACTAACAACTAAAGGTGTAAATACTTACTTGACTGTGCTGTAAAATGGCACTATGTGCCAAGAAAATACATAATACTGTCCCTTTAATTGTAGGGCAGAAGGTACATAAAACATAATTTGCAACTTTTCAGAAAGATCTATGAAAAACGTGCATTTGTTTTACTCTGATACGCTAAATACAATCCAGCGCAACCCACTGCCTTCCGAAACCACCTGATTTTGAGACACAGGTTTGCTGGAGGACGTGAGTGAACAAAGAGTATCGAATAGAGCAGGGAACATGCGGCGGAGAGGTCGAGGGATAAAGCTGTGGCGAAGATTAAAGCGGAGGTAAGTATAAATCTCAAACTTTGGACGTCTCATCTCTCTGGCTGTTTACTCTCGCATCCAAAACTGGAAGGAGTTTGGCTGCAAAGACATGGCATCCACCGAAACCGATAGGATCTAACAGAAGCAGCCAGCAAGCCGATGGCAATCCTGGAAGAGCTGAACGGATCCATGAGTATCGTGGGAGAAGGTGTTGACAGAAGAGCTAATGCCTGTGCACTCCACAAATCTGCCCTTAATGGAAAGGTTGTGAGAACAAAGCTATCAGATGTCCCGTTCGCAGTTTGTTGTTACAAGGAAAATCATGTGGAAGAGCATGTTTTAATCAGACGAGAACAGCAAACAGAAACTTTATGGTCAATAACTGTAACTCATACAGGAAGATAAACAATGTTGGGAGGCCGAGAGACTATTTTCTCCTTTTCTCCCTACCGGGCTCAGCTGTCCAGACAATGTTTCATGAACTCCAGGGAGAAACTTTGTGCGACTGTAAAAGATTGCTTTTCGAGGAGTTGAATACGTCCTTCTGCAAAGGGCAACAAAAGTGGGATTTGGTTTTGGAAAGTTGTCTTTGTTTTTAGTCCTTCCTTTTCTTGTCGAAAAACGCAAAGTCATTTGTTTGGGAAAGACATGAGCAGAGAGGGAGAGAGAGAAAGAGTGGAAGTGGGAATCCTATTTGATTTCCAGACATCATCATCGTCGTCGTCGTCGACTCATTCCCGTCTGCAATATGTGAAGACCTCCATTTCATGATGAGTAATAAGGTGCCAAGTCGTATTTACATAAAACATCTCATCAGTGATGCTGTGCGTGTGTGTGTTTGTTTGTAATACCTTGTGGGGACCATTTTCATGACACATATTACGTTGTGGGGACCCACTACTCCTTGTGGGGACCGGAGCCTGGTCCCCACAAGGGCAAACACTGTTTTTGGCTCAGTGGCTGGATTTTGAGTTTTGGTTGGGGTTAGGGTTAGGATAAGGGTAAGGTTTAGGCTGTAGAAATGATTGGACATCAATGGAAAGTCCCCACATAGATAGCCATGCAAACGTGTGTTTGTGTGTGTGTGTGTACCTGCTGTTCGTCTCTAACGGTGACTTTTGTTTTGGCTCTGAACTGACGGTGTGGCTGTGGGAGCCGGTCCAATCCGTAAGCAGCCGAGCCTCCGCACCTGGGAAACGCATCGATGAGTCTGCTTCGGGTCCACTGTAACTAGTTCCACGTACATTTCCAGATGTGGGATTCGGTTTCAGGGAGCTGTTTCCGTCCGTCGCGAGCCAAGTTAAAGCTTAGCAAAATAAAACAAAAGATTACAGGTCTTCATGAGAGGAAGACTCTTTCACCGTGTCGATCTGCTTGGCGACGGAACTGAGAAAAAAACGACTGTCGCCTGAGCAAAACATGTCTGGCAACACAAGTAAGATCAAAGATTTCAAAATGCAACAATTCATCTAAAAGAAATCAAGAAGAAACGAGAAAGTTAATGGCATTTTCACTTGGGTTGCAAAACCGTCTCTGATAGAGCAATGACGACTTTAAAAGGAGGTCACAAAGAAAGAAGTGGGAATCATTGAATCATTGTTGAAATTTTCTTTCGACAATTAGAAAGAAGAGTGGCCAAAATAGGGTTTTTTGGTTGTAAATTCAAATGATAAACCTAATAATGACACAAAAGCCTGTCTCGCATTTACCAAAAAAATAAAACGTGCCGATGATTCCTGAGATTTTCTACCGATTGATGAATTGAAAGCGTAACTTTTTGGAAAGTGTCTGTTCTGTTATGTTTGGAGTAAAACTGTCAAAGCATTTTAGGGAAATAATGTATGAACAGTCAAACATGGAGGTAATAATCTGTTGGTTTGGGTCTGCTTTGCTGCTTTGAGACTTGGATGAGTTACAGCAATGAGGTAAAACCAGGAATTATGTTCTCTAGAATATAAAACAGTGAAAGTGGTTTGGCTGACCATCAGTTTGGGACGTTAAGCGCGCCCTCAACTTTGATTGTCGACTTGGTTTTACAGCAAGTCCACATCTGATTCGAAGGTGGGAGTTGTGAAGGTTTCATAGTGGCCTAGTCAAAGCTTGGGCCATGTCAAGACCAGGAATATTCACAAGGGTCAGTTATGCCAGAATGAATTGATGAAACCCTTTAACAAACTGTTTAAATATTAGTAAATATCTGTCACTGTGTTCAATACGTATTTCTTAAAATTAAATAATTTTTAATATTTTTCCACATTCATCTGTCCCTTATGGATTTCTCAATAGATTTTTTTTTCAAAATCACAGCTTTTGTGTTGCTGATTTAGAAATAATTTTAAGAAATTTTGCAATATCTGCGCTTACATATGACGTCAAATGTGACTTTTTGTCACTCGCCTTACTGATCACGGACTTTAACTTGACATCAAGCAAGGCTGAGGCAACGGTGTCATAGACAAAGAAATGAGTACTGCCACCTGCAGGTGGGAGTTAGCAGACACCTCAATCCAGTTTTTTTCGTCACTTTTGCGAAAAATTAGCAATGAACTCAGTTAGTGCAAAAAAAGTTTGGAGTACTATTGATTATTGCGGAATTACGAAAAGCTGAAGGGACTGATGTGTATAATTTAAAATGAGGAGTGTAGAGGTCCATAAGAAAAAGCCGTGGATTTGGTCCCTGACCTTGAGTTTCACACATGCGCGTGAAATAGTCCATGCATGCTTTTCAAAACCTTTCAAAGTGGCTAAAATTAAAAAATGATTCCTCAAAGAACGAGGCAAAATTCATCCCCAGTTATGGTAAAGAATCATTCAGTTTAAGGACGTTTTCACTCTGCCGATGGTGGAGCTTGGTTTGGATAGCTTTCGCTAATCAGAAAATACTTATTGGCACTTAAGGACTGCACAAATTACTAGCTGCATGCCTTTATTTCTGCAAAGCTGTCTGAAGGTCTCACACCCTTTTTATTGGGTTAAAGTCTTGACTTCAAAAGGCCTTTAAAACCATCGTCCTTTTCAGCAGTTTGGTCAGATTTGCTGCTTTTTCTGGGATTATTTTCCTCCTGGTGAGATCTGACAAGAAGATGGCCTCACTTTTCACTTTGTTATGTGGAGGGGTTCTCAAAAAGCAAATGGTGGCGATTTAAGCCACTCCTGCCTCACGTCTGACTGTTTGTTAATGTTGTGTTAACTCAGTGTTTGAAATGAAATAGTTAGATTGAAGCTGTCACTGGAACTGATGGTTCTTGTGTCCTTCAAATGCAGCTGGGATTTTCCCCTGCTGGTTGACGACGGAAAAACACAATTTCATAATTACGTTGTTCTTATTACATAAGAACCGCAATTAAAGTCACATGTGAACGTATTTGTACACAGAAGTAATTAAAAAAGACATTCCGTGCCATCATCCTCCAACTACTTCCTGTCGACTTCTTCTTCGTGGTTTGCGCCAGTGGCAACATCCTGTTGTTGATCCTGTGACTCAATGTGAGGCGAAAAAGTGTCTCCATTGCAGTTTTGCGAAATGAACCAATTTTGGTACGACCAACAAAAAGCAAAACAAAACAAAAACACCTCATCGCAATGCAAGAACTTTTTAAATCAGAAAACGAGTCGTATTTTGTTTTTTCAAAATTACCTTGTTTCCATTTAGCTGTCTTCTTTTCAAAATATCAAATTTTGCTATCGTCTGGCCAATGTACTGAGTCGAGCACAAACACTTTTCATCAAAAACATGTTTATTCAAAATTGGAGTGTTTCCACTGCACAAATTTATTTTCATTCAATTTGCGCAATCTTACAGGTCAATGAGTTTGCTACCCCATCTAAAGGTTGAATGGAAAATAAAAAAAGAGTACAAAAATAGTTTTAACAAAAAAATTAAATACACCCTAATTTGTGTTTCAGAACTTTGAATCAACTGATACCTGCTCTGTTTTCATTTTTCTTTTTCAGCTATTCCACTGTAGGTTTGAGGGCATTTTTACGATCTTCATCTGTCTTTATTTGTCGTTTCGATGCGCTGAAGAGTTCACGGTGATCACCATGTTCGTCAGGGACTTGAGCTGTTAGTGCTGCCATCTGATTTAAACGATTTGGTTGTGAATACTCTTTCTCCGAGCAGATTAACAGACTTCAAAGCGTTTGAAAATGGCCTTACACCTGCCTGGCGTGTTGGGCAGCACCTAAGAGTTGTTCCTTCCCACCATCGCCGCATGCTTGCTTTGGAGGATGGACGTCCTCTAGGTCATTGGTTCACAGACACATTTCTGCAATTCTGCTACATCTTGTGGTGAATTGCGATGGGTTGAACTGGCTTAACGGTTGGTTATGTGAACTAAATTCAGACCCTGTTCAATTCTGTGTAACTGCACATGAATTGAACGTATTTCCAAAGTGAAACGAATTGAACGGAACAATGACTTCCCACAGGTCACTGCTGATGTCTGTATGTAGTCGACTGCATTTACACTTATTTGGGATCTTTTAATCAAATTTACTTGAACAGAAGCTGCTACTTCCCCCACATGGCTTTCCATTTTGGCTTAATAAATACTGGCATAGAAGATTCTATCATCTGGTTTTTTTTGGGGTTTTTTTTTGCTCTTGGGGTAAATATCGTTTTAGGAGCCGGTAAACCACATCAACTTTAATATGCCGTGACTGGCATGAAAATGATGTATTTATGGTTTTTTTCTATCCGGTGCATGTGACTGTAAATCTGTCATTTTGGCTCTTACAGAAACTCTTGGGTTGCATTTCATCAATTCGAGACCAAAACAAGCCAACAGGGGGCGACATAAGGACACGACATGAACTGCACAAGAGGCAACAGGCGGTTGGGAGATTAGAAAAGGCTCTAATATTTAGAGTCGTGATTATTATTATTATTATTTGTCAATATTTTACCAGTTCGAAAAACTTTAAAAAAAAAAAAAAAGAAACCAATGATGACCCTGGAAATCACAGGTGATATCCGACTTTGAAAGTGAATTTTATTGAATTTTTTTTTTTTTTTTTTGCATCGGCGCCACTGTAACGCGCGCCTCCATATGAACGCGCGGTTCGCCGTGCCAATAAAACGCATTGAAGGGCCGCAGCTGCTCGTCAGGTTGTTACAATGAGGAGCCGCGGGGCCCACGGAGGGGCGGGTTGAGGCGCTGCTGCTGATATCCTCAGGACTTTCAGACCCGGCTCCTCCAGAGCGCTGCCCGCGCGTCAACTGGTGACGGCGAGAAAATACAAAAAAAAAAAAAGTTAAACCGAACAAAGTTCACAGGAGAGCAGGCTGCAGCAGCCGGAGCGCACACGAACTGCATTAAAGGGATCATTTCCTGGCTTGTGCGGAGAGAGACATTAAAAATGATGCATGAGCCGTGCGTAAAAAATCCAAAAGATTCCTCTTAGGGGCTGACCGTCGAACGGAAGGTGCCAAATACAAAAAAAAAAAAGCGCGACGCGGAGAGAAGCTTTATTATTTATGCAAATTCGTGAAATCATAGGCGGGCCTTCGGGCTATGGAGTCACAGCCGGAAAGGCGAAGCCCCCCCAGTTGGATCATCCCCGACCTTCAAAGACTGTGAAGCGCGGCGCGCGGACGCAGTGACTGCCACACCGGGGCAAATGATCTGAAAGCAGAAGGTCGCGTCTTTCTTCCTTTCTGTCTTTGTTTCTTTCTTCTCCTGACCGGCTGCTGTTCTCCCAGCGGTTCTTCCGTCTCGACTGGATCACTACTGAAAACTTGCCGCAGCAGCAGCCATCACCATCAACAGTTGGTTCCTGGTATATATTTATTTATATGTAGATTTATTTTTTTCCCCATATAGTCATAGATGTTTACACTCACTCACGAAACAGTCCGAGTTGCCCCGATGCAGTTTCTATTTCCAGCATCTTTATTTGCACGTTTTATCGCCTAAAGACTTTAAAAAAAAAATTTATTATTTTTTTTTTTTACCAATTCTTGAGAAAACTTTTTCATTTTTGCTTTTTTTTTCCTCTCCACCTCTCCCCTCTCTCTCTCTACCAAATCGTTGAGGATTTTTCGTTTTTTTCCTCCAGCCTCCACACCCTCCACCATGTCCGAGGATGGCGGCGGCAGCCGCCGCTGCTCCAGCCCCGGCGGCGGGGCGCGCGGCGCGGACCCCAGCAGCAGCAGCAGCAGCAGCAGCAGCAGCAGCAGCGTCCTCGGCTGGGAGCAAGTGCAGCGGCTGGACGCCATCCTCACGGAGACCATCCCGATCCACGGCCGCGGGAACTTCCCCACGCTGGAGATGCAGCCGCGGCAGATCGTCAAGGTGGTGCGCAGCCGGATGGAGGAGAAGCGGATCCACGTGCGGGACGTCCGGCTGAACGGCTCCGCGGCCAGCCACGTCCTGCACGAGGACAGCGGGCTGGGCTACAAGGACCTGGACCTCATATTCTGCGCGGACATGAAGGGCGAGAGCGAGTTCCAGACTGTGAAGGACATCGTGTTGGATTGCCTCCTGGATTTTTTACCCGACTGTGTGAACAAAGAGAAAATAACCCCGTTGACTCTGAAGGTACCACTCGCCGCTTTGTCTTGCTGCCTACTTTTAGAAGATGCTGCACACTGGCAATAAGAGCATGTTTAGGTTTTACAAAAAAAAAAAAAAAAGAACTGCTGAGGCAAAGAAAGCTGTTCTGCAATTGTTTTTATTTGGGTCAATGCCATCATTAAAGGCTTAAGGAGGAGTTGATTGGCTGCCTCAAACATTTTTGCCTTTATCTATGTGCTGGCTCATACAGATCTGAAAGAGGAACCTTGCTTAAGACAAAAAAAAAAAAAAAGAGAGAGAAAAGACAGAAAGAAGGCAAAAACAAGCTCACACCGGTTGCCCTATGTCACGAAAACAATCTGTGCAAGTTGGTTTTTAGGAGGTAGAGTTTCTTATCTCAGTGTTGGTTTGCATCAAACTGCAAAAAAATTGCGTATAAGATATTAGGATCAATTTCACAGAGGCTTTAAAGTGCAGTTAGTGGTTTTAAGTGATAGTAAAACAAAGGGGGTTAAGAGGATAGAGATAAACCAATTTAGAAGGGATCTCCCTCTTAGCCTTTCTAGACTGTAATGTCTTTGAAAGGTTTTTAATTCAATAAGAAAAAAATATGTCATAGTTACACGTCTAACATTAAAACACTCCTTACTGTTATGTAATTAAAACTCAAACGTGTTTGTCTTGTCGATTGCTCATAATGTATTAATGTCACCTCTCTCAACCACAGGAAGCCTACGTGCAAAAAATGGTGAAGGTGAACAACGACTCGGACCGCTGGAGCCTCATCTCTCTCTCCAACAACCGGGGGAAGAACGTGGAGCTGAAGTTCGTGGACTCCCTCCGGCGGCAGTTTGAGTTCAGCGTGGACTCCTTCCAGATCAAACTGGACTCCTTGCTCCTGTTCTACGAGTGCTCTGAAAACCCCATGTCCGAGACCTTCCACCCCACCATCGTGGGCGAGAGCGTCTACGGCGACTTCGGCGAGGCCCTGGACCACCTGCGCCACAAGATCATCTGCACCAGGAACCCAGAGGAGATCCGAGGCGGGGGCCTCCTCAAGTACTGTCACCTGCTGGTGAGGGGCTTCCGGCCAGCGTCGGAGTCCGAGATGAAGTCTCTGCAGCGCTACATGTGCTCTCGCTTCTTCATTGACTTCCCCGACATTGGAGAGCAGCAGCGCAAGCTGGAGTCCTACCTTCAGAACCACTTTGTAGGGCTGGAGGACCGCAAGTACGACTACCTGATGACCCTCCACGGAGTGGTCAACGAGAGCACCGTGTGCCTGATGGGACACGAGAGGAGGCAGACCCTCGGGCTCATAGCCATGCTGGCGGTGCGAGTCCTCGCAGAGCAGAACGTCATCCCGAACGTGGCTAATGTGACGTGTTACTACCAGCCTGCTCCTTATGTGGCAGATGGTAACTTCAGTAACTACTACATAGCGCAGGTGCAGCCGGTGTTTGCCTGCCAGCAGCCTGCGTACTCCACATGGCTGCCCTGTAACTGAGTCGACCCGAAGGGAAAGGAGGAGGGCAAGAGTCTGATTTCTTTAAACAGGAGTGAGCGCAACCATCATGGCCTCAGATCTGTCCGGCGTGTTCCACGGCTGACACAAGAGAGTCCGCCGTTTTAAATGTTTTGCATCAAAGCTTCTGTTTTAGTTCATACATAAAGTATGAATGACACATCCAGAACAGCTGCCGCATTTCCAGCGTGAATATTACACATTTGTTTTCAAACGCCGACCTCGCCTCGTCCCACTGAGGCCAAACGTGGTCGTGGGGAAGGGGACTGGGAGAGAGGAGGTGTTTGTAAGCAGCTAATTTTGGGTGTATTGAAAGCGACGGCTGAATGCAAATTTGTGCCTAGCCTCGACGCGAGCAGCAGAACTGTCACGGAGACTGATCGAATCTGTCACAAACCAATTAGGCTGCCGATCGAACGGCTGCATCGCCGTCCTCGAGCTGACTGCTAACTCCAGCAAAGCTTTTATGGGTGGTCTGCTCAGTGCAAGTTAATATTCACACACACGCACACACCTTCAGGATGAAATCAGAGGTGTGTGTGCGTGTGTGTGAAAGGCTCCTGAACAAGTACTTGGCATCCCTGAACTGAAGCCAGCTGCCTCTTGAATGGTCAACTATGTCCACCTTGCACCTTTGCAACCAAAGAATTTTTTTGGACCACTTCTGACATTGCAAGCCAATTTTGACCTGGGAAAACTGAACACAAATATGAAGCTATTGTCATACCAGTTTGTATATGTAAACATATGTATTAGTTTCTAAGTGCCTCTTGCCTCTGAGCGGACAAGGAAAGCAGTGAGCAGGCAACGTGACCCCACTCTGGTAACACCCCCATATGCTTCTGAATGTATTTGTGATGTCACGTACAGTCAGTGTTGAAATGAAAATAAAAAGGGGGCACCATGCTTTGGTGCTGGAATTTTCATTAAAGTAGCAGCCAAGTGTGTGATCGCAAGGTTTTTTTTTTTTTTGCGATGTTTACATTCTTCAGACTCAAAAGAATCTGAAGAATTCAGATTCTGTCCGAATCGGTGAACTGTCCAAGTAATGTTGCGGCGGTTGGGAGAAAGGTCAGGTCATCAGCAACGACAACCGAGCAACTCCCAACTGGTATCTTATCTGTATGTTGTACAGCGGTGCTTCTCTTTCCCCCTCTCATCCGAGAAAAAGCAGATCAAAAACAAGAGAGGAGAGGGTCCGAGGGAGATCCTGCTGTGTGTGGTCGCCGGGCTTCATCCTATAATAGCAGGATATTTACAGAGACACCTCAGATCAAGAGATTCTGTTTGCTGTAACACCCTCGCAGGGAATTCCTCAGCTGCTGCCGAAGAGCTTGAAATCTCAGCCAGGGTTCGGGGAAAGGGGGGGGGTCCACCGGGTTCAGTGTTCAGTGCCAAACACTTTTAGCCGCACCCCTAAAGTTTAACAATGTGCTCATGGGAGCGCTGAGCCGATTGACGACGGAGGGGTAGAACCGGAGGAGAGACAGGAAGAAAAGAAGGAGAGGAGTGATCAGTCTGGAGAGATGGGTGCAGCTGGTGATGGGGTTTTATCTCTTTAGGGCTAGCGCGCTTTGCCGTAGTGAACGTGTCACACTCACGCTTATATTTCAACTTGTAGCAGCTTGCAACCTTTAAGGCAAAAACAAAAATGGTCTATTTTCAGTACTTGCTCTGTTTCAATGAATGTTAATTAAGAAAAAGAGAAAGAGAGAGAGAGAGAGAACGAAATGAGTGTGGAGACAGAAATCCACATACCAGCCACAGGAGATTTCAAGTTGCAACCTGTGTTTCTTAGGTTGCCTTATTTGGTGTTCATCAGTGTTCTTTTTGGTGTTCATTTTTTGTCCATTTTGACAAAACCTGTATACATCTCTATGTATATATTTATTTTTTAGAGATATGTCTTTAAGGAGAGAGTGGGGAGAGATAGACAATTGTTCACTTCACCTTAAAACATAAACTGCACTGCAGCTTTTGGAAATGGCAGGTAGAATGTGAAAACTGTTAGGGTTAGCCATGGAGCCGCAGGTTTCCCCCACCAACGCGTCACTTTTACGTTGACTCTGAAAACACACTTCGGTTTTCAGCGCCCATGTTGGTAGATTGTAAAGGTGATGTTCGTCGATCTGCACTTAATGAAATCCTGACAGCTAATTAGCCAGCTAGCTCCAGTCTGCCTGTCACCTCTTGTGTTAGAGATCGTGGGTCTCGAGTTTCTGTTTCGGATTTTCCGCAGATTTTTACAAAAACCACACATTCGGAAAAAAAAAAAATCTTGTCTTGTATGTATATTTTTTATGATTGTACTTCTTATAAATGTATCAGACACTGCAGATGTGGCGGTGCTTTTGAATCTGTGATCGGGCTTCAAAAGGATATGTTCTCGATAGATGGTTCTTTTTTTTTTTTTTGTTATGTTGTGTTCAGTTGGTTAAAAAAAAAACAGAAAAAAAACTAAAGATGTTTTATTCAATAAAAAAGAAATAATATGAAACCCAGGTTCCTAACGGCTTCCATGACTCATCTGTTTGAATCTAAATCCGTCCGCCAACGCGCAATGATGATGCTCAGGTGGTTTCTCTCGAATCCACATTGTGGCCCTCTGGGTCCAAAAGGCCCAGCCAGAACACAGTCCAGAACTGGCCATGCTGAAAGCCAGAAAAAGCTGTTGTTCAATGTGGAGGGATTTAGATGGACCCCAAAAAAAAAAAAAAAAAAGTGGAGCTCATCAAATTCTCTTTTAACAGCCACTCCACCAACAGCAAATCAGCGGTCTGAGCTACGATCAGCACTCAGGCCCGCCGCGTGGCCCGGTCCAACTGCCTCCTGGATCCCTGGCTGGCTGAAATAAAACTGTCAGTCACTCAAGTCACATAACAACCTGTCCTAGATCCAAACGGCTCTGGAGGAGAAAACGCACAACGAGAACGGGACTCAGAGTGTGACACCATTCTAAATATAGAAGATGTGATAATGATATTACTCCACATAAGCTGTATTTGAAGCTTATTACCTGAGTCATTAGAGGAGCGACTGGCCAATCCAAGGTTGGCGGCCATGCGAGGCAGTTGTGTATGACTTTTTCCTATTGGCCCTTTCTTTTCCCAACAAAGAAATGCCAAAAGACCACGTTCATGTGTTTCAAGTTTGCCTGTAACAGGCATTGGCAAATTGAAATGGAGTGTGTTTAACGTGACTCCTCTGAAGTCCCAACATATTACGATCAAGTCTGGACACACTTTGGTACTGAAGAAAGACTGTAGCTTTTATCTTTTATCTTCACATGGTTTCAGAGTTTCTCTTGGAGTGAGCCTCTTGACCGCCAGTGGAGCCAGGTGGGATGGGTTTAGCGATCGACAACTGCTGCCAGTTCACGCCGGTTTGGATGTGTTGTTTTACAGAAGAAAGCTGGGAAGCCATCCTTTTCCAAAACCACACAGGCTTGAAAAGGAGAACTGTTTGGAAACAGACACTTATAGCCCTTTAAAGAAGAAAATACATTTTTGCTGAACATTTGCTCATCATGACCCATCTTTAAAACAATGACTATTATTATTTCTGAATTTTTTATTGTACTGTAAAGGGTGGGGGGGGGGGGAGATGAAACAAAAGGATACTCTGTGAAAAGTTGAAAAAAGGCCTTTTGACTTCATTACATTGATTAACTAGAACTTTTAGGAGTCACTTGTGAGAAAAACACCAGAGAAAGTTCATAGACTCCACTTTCTTCTCAACAGTACTGAACATTTCTAAAACTTTCTCAAAGCTCTGAAGTGAAGTGCAACTCTTGGAATATGCTAAATTTAGCATACGTGTAAATTAGCTGGTGTCAAAGGCCAAACGTAAAGTCTAGACCATCTAGAAAAGAACGCCAATCTCAAAAGCTAATAATTCATCTGAAGACTGTTAAGCCATTGACATATTTACACCGAGTGGTATTTTACCCAGTAGACCTTTTATTGTATGGGAAACAAAGGTTGGAAGAGGTCAGTCACCAAAAATCTTCCTGTGAAAAATCTACTGAGAACAGAATGTGTAGTGTTTCTAGTCAAAGTATCTGTAAAATAAAAATAAAGTGTCAAAATCTTTATTTTTGATACTGTTTTACTTAGAGTGTAAAATTGTTTTACACTCCAAGTAAAATTGTGTTTACTTAGTGTGTCATAACTTTATCACAGCCATTTACACAGCTTTGCGGCAGTGCGCCACCTCCAACATTCATTCACTGCTTAAATTAATAATATCTTTGTAGTCTCTCAATACAAACATAGACCTGTTTACAAGGTTAGTTTGGATCAATGAAAGTACGATACTGTGACATTATTGTCAGAAATACTTCCCTCAGCTTTATCAGAAACACTTACAATTTCACTAGAGACTAATACTAGGTTATCGCTGTTTTCTCAAGCTAACAATTCCTAATTGAAATGCTAATGGTCACTGACGCATAAAGCTGCATCAATCCACCTATCCTTTTTGACACACGACATTGACTGTGGAAATTTTGAGGCAGGACATGTTGCATACATTCATTTTGGTCTAGCTAACGGCTAGAGAGAGAGAGAGACTAACAGCTAATATGTCCGATGAGCAGTTAGCTTCAGCCTTGAAGTCCAGCTAAGGTGAATTTAGACTAAATGAAGACACAGAGAAAAATAAGCACGTCACATAAAAAATACATGCTTAGATTCCTCCAAATTATTGCCGAAACAGCTCTGATTATGTTGCGACTGTGAAACAGCTGATGGTTGAAAGACGTAGTTCCCAGAGTATGACTCTGCTGTGTTTACACCCTGTTGCCTTTACGCTTGACTGTTGGGCTAAGAGGGGGTAACGGGGGCTTGTGAAGGCTACTCATACTTGTTTTATCACCAAAGGCTTGGTATAATCCAAATCTGGAATTACATTAGCCAAATGAAAACCTTCATCTCGTCACAGCTGTCATAGTTAACTGTTTATTGATGAATATCCCGGCCTTAGTTTGAATCTGATTGATTCTGCGAGTCTTAGTTTTAATTTTCACCATGACAGCACTTAATCCTCTCTAAATATATTGTCCTATTTGTGGAGTCCCCTAAAAAAACACACTGATGTGAAGGCGCCAATAAGCCTAAATCTCTGCTCCTTAATTTTAAGATGCAACGTAAAATGGAGAGGCCCTCTTAATTTCAGAGGAGGTTTTGATTTAAAGTTGTGAAAGAGTCTCACCGCAGCTGCTAGCTGGCACAGGGAGAGCGCTACTGTAAATCTCACCAGAGTCTGTTAGGGAACGTCTTCCTAATTACCTGTTTACCTTCACTTGAAAGCATAACCGCATTTCTGCCACTCATCCTGCAGTTCCCCGTTCCCCCTTGTTGTCTGGAAGCTCCTCTGTTCTCTAATGGCTTTTCCACGGCAGAGATCGGAGAGTGCCTGGCTTCACAGGATTTCTCTCCTGTTTTCCAGGCTCTCTCTTTTTCTTTTTTTTTCTGTGAAGAATTTTTTCCAGATGAAAGATTTTATGGAATAAAGGGGAGCTGTTAAGAGGGCGCCTTCACCAAAGTATGTCCCAGTCAGACTTCAGCACAGCCTGGTGGCGAGGAATGATGAACATAGTCAGGCCAACTCACTGCTTTGGTTTTCTGTGTGGCTTGGTCTTTGAAAACCTAGTAATAGAAACATTTTTACATGATCATTTTTTAAAACTTTTGTTAAATATTTGGGTTACCACTGAGCAGACTGCACCAGAATACTGTCAACAAACCTTCCAGTGTCCCTTTACGCCACGATAAATCATGAAAATAAAAACATATGGCCTTAATGTTTTTTACTCCAGCATTGAACTTTCAAAACTCTGGTCTGTGATTAGCCGAACTGAATGTGTGATGACTTATGGCAGACATTAAAAACACTCTAGCATTGAACATACTACAATAAAAAAAGTTTTAAAAATCCAACTAAAAAATAAAAAAAAAACTTGAAACTTTAATACCGATTTCCAGTATAAAAGGTGTGAAATAATAATATGATTAAAATGTTTGTAAAATAAAGCAGCAATAGATTTTGCCATATTAATTTTAAGGTTGCACCTGTTTTGTGTTTTTCTGCATTTAACAACTTTTGGGGAAAGATTACTAAAACAAAATGAAAAATGGGAAAGTCAGTCAAGAACACAGTCCAGGAGTGATTTGTCTGGAGATTTATTGACTCTTGTAAAGTTATACCTCAGCTGACAGTATCAGTGTGGAGAGTTGTGAATCTGACACAGCTGGTTGGATTTGAATCCGTCACGAATTCTTTAGAAGATTAGAAGTAGAGCAGGGAAGATCCAGTAGAAATTAGGTGAAAGAGAAAAATGTATTATGGGAATGTCAAACAAAGATTAGACAATGATTAAAAAACAAAAATTTCTAAAATATATGTGCACCTGGTTTTTATTAACTAACTGAGGACATTCCTTGATATGGTCACCAATCGTTGGACCAATGGTCCAATGCAATAACCTTAATGCATTTGCATTTAAACATTGCAAATGCATTGTTTAAATGCAAATGCATTAAGGTTATTATTTAGTTTAGCATGAGGGTCAAGCTTGGTTTGATTGTGGTTGGACATTTTCAATGGGGTTAGGCTACTGAAAATGAATGAAAAATGAATGAAAGTCAATTTCTTGTGAAGAAAGAAAGGCATCTTACACGTGTGTGTGTGTGTGTGTGTGTGTCCTTGTATTTGATACATTATAAGAACCACTCTGCTAACACATACCACATTGTGGGGACTGACTTCTTCTTGTGGGACCAAAGCCTGGTTCTAATATCCTGTTTAGGGTCAGAAGAGACAGTTAGACTTATTCAATCGTCACTGCACTAAAAGTTGGGGACACATCTCATTTGGCAACAAAATGTCATTTCTTGGCAACAGATTACATAGAAAAAATAGTGAGAAACTATAAGTGTGACTATTTAAAACACACCAATGGAGATATGTTCATATACAATTATTACTCATGCAGGCAAAAAGAAAAAGCTAGAATAAATACACAAATAAGAATATATTGCTAAATACATATAAGAGACAATGATAAAAGCAATATTGTTGTTAATTCGGTTTTGATTAAGGTTAGAGTTAAGAATATACTAGGATGGTTAGGGTTAGAGAACATGTCTGAGTCAGGCAAAAATGCATTTACTAAAATAAATGGATGTCAATATAAAGTCCTAATATGGGTAGAAACAGAAATGTATGTGCGGGTGCGGTTGTGTGCGCGCAAGAGAGAGAGAGTGTGTGTATATCCAGAGGGTGAAAAGGTGAGCCTCTCTGAGATTAGGGTCAACTAGGTTAGCGGGTTTATCTTATTTAAGACCCAAGACAGAAGAGCGTCCTGTCTCAGTTGGCAACAGAACCTCCTATCTCATTAAACCATATCAGGGAGAAGCGTTTTTGCACACCTGCCACAGCCATGAGAACCTGTCTATGACATTTCTAATAACCAGAAATTATGACTAGTTAATTGAATACAATGCAAAATTATGCAGACTTTATAAAAAGGGAATTATTTGCCTACTTCTTGTTGAACAATAGCTTAAGGTAAGCAAAACTGAATGGACAGCAGCTGGCAAGTCTTAGCATAATTGCATTCTAAAAAAAAAATTATCTCTGGACTTTGACTTGGCCATTCTAATGTATGAATATGCTTTGATCTTAATGATTTCTTTAAAGATCTTGTTTTTATGTTTAGGGTCATTTCTGCCTTCTTTTATTGCCTAACAGGTTTACCTTCACCACAGCCCTACATCTAACTGAGCTCCATCTAAATCTCCATGAACACTGACCAGCTTTTGTGCAGAAGAAAATAATTACCACACAATGACGCTGCCAGTGTTTTACAATTGGGGATGGTGTGTTTATGGTGATGTATTAGTCAGGCCAAACATTTTAATATTAGTCTCATCCTGGAAAAACAAAATCTTACCAAATAATTTTATTCTAGTTTCTTGACAAAATATCTCAGTACACTTGAAATGAGACAAAACTGACTTACAAGTAACTTTACAGCAAGACATACAAGCTTGCTTTAAGTCAATAATTCTTTAATATTGATGAAAAGGTACTAGTTCCATCTGCTAATAATCCACTGGCAGATTATTTCACTTGTAATAAGACATTTCTCCCATGTTATAAGTGGAAAAATCTGCCAATGGAACAAGTCTCTAACCTTGTGTTAGTCATTTCCATAAATCTGACTTGCCTAAGATGTTCTTTAGTCTTCATGATACTAATTATTGTTGTTTTCAAAGGCAAGACACAGTAAATGTATTGGTGTAGCCTAATTCCTATGGTAACACAACATGTTTTAAAGGGAAACAAAGGAACAATGATATTTAGTGTTTTACACCAAATACGTCCAAACCTAAGGATATTCATTAAAAAATTTAAAGTATTACATAAAAAAGACTATTAAATTGGCAAATGTGAGTAAATAAAAAGCTAGAAATAAAATGATAAAGCAATTGTTGGCATTTAGTACTGTAAAATTAGCCATACTACCTGAGCTAAAACAATATCTGAGGTCTTCGTAGAACAGCTGCATTTATACTAAAATGAAATTGTAATTGTAAGTAGTAAACATAGATGATTGCCTTTAGTATTTTTTATGTATACCAGAGTAAATAGTTGGATTTGGCTAAAACACAAAAATTTTATTTGAAAACTTCAAAATGTTATTTTAAAACATTTTCAAATTTGTGTAATTTCCATGCACTGCATTACTATACTCATTATTTTTAGAGGTGCAGCTCTTTGTTCAAACATCATGTAGTATTCTAATACACGACATCAAAATTTGTGGTTAATGTGATAAAAATTCAGAGAGTATGATAACTTATGCAAAGCCCCATTAAAGAATGTATGGAAAATATTTTCGGGGAAGTTGCGGAACCTGCTACAGGAAAATATGTGGGTGTTCTTCAGGCGTATGAAATTTCCCTGAAAAGACATGGATTATAAACTTCCTAACTCATAGGACATTTCGGTGTTGTGTTCTCAGTAGAGCTGCATACTGTTAAGACTGACCTGTTGTTCCTCTGTTGATGTCCAGGGCAACATGGCAGCAGCATAAAGCACTCGCTAACGCTAACACCCGTATCAGGAGACTACACTGTTGTTCTGCAAGGACAGTGGTGCATTAACGTGTGCACATACCTGCTAGAAAAGCTTCAATAAGTAACTGGATCAAACTATTGCTTCTAAAAACTGGAATTATTTTCATGTATTAGATGACAATTCAGCCAAATGTGATTTTTTTTACATCCTCACTTGCAAATGCTATTCCTATCTTGTCTTTAAAAAAAAAAATCAAACTGATGCTGACAGGTCCTTGACGGAGATTTATGACGTACGAGGCTCCAGCGTCACCTGGCAACTTCTCACTGGCTTTTGGTTTCATCAGCAACAAGAGCTGCAATTGTTGCGCAGTTGCCTGAAAGAAGCTTATGTACACAATGATAAGTAGCCAACATCCTACCGTATGCAACAATGAAATGTCAGGCTGCAAAACTCAGAGTAAGTTTGCTGTGCACAACGGACTGACACGGGACAAAAACAGAGTTGCCTGCACACACTCTCATTAGGAGGCAATTTAGCATCCAAATTACCTATCATTAACTTTTATGGACTGTGAAGCTGGAGTACCCAGAAAAAAACCCATACATGCACACAGAGAACATTCAACCTCCAATGTGATCTTAGCACTTTTTATTTAAACAACAGAACTACTACGATTACAGCCGCTGTTACAATAGTCAGTAGTAAATGTAGATGGTTTAAAATCTGAAATAGGTATTTATATTGTGGAATCCTGATTTAAAATGATAGATTGAGAACAGTGTGGCTGTCAGCTAAAGAAAGGCAGACAATACTAAAAAAAACAACAATAGATGCTTATAGTGTTGCGATTTAAACAAACAGCATCAGTTAAGTGTTTTATATTTGTTTTATGCCTTGTTTTAGTCATGTAACAATGCTGATAAACTGATATTAACTTGCCAGTGATGTCTGAAACAGAAATTTTAACATATTTTCTTAGAGTTTCAAAAACGGAACTGCTCTGAGTCATTTATAACCCTTTAAAAACTTTCATAACTCAAATGTATTCCCACTAATTATGACATAAAGTCAGTTATCGCTGCATTAATCACCTTAAGATTAGACTAGTGCATCCTGTAGCATCAGCCAGTTTCTTTGAAGGCTTGGTAGCTGTATGTATTTTTTTAAAAAGGTTTTATTGGCCTTTGTTTAATAATTAATTGTCAGGGAAGTTGGTAATGAGAGACTGGAAAGTCATGCGGCAAAGGTCCCCAGGCTGGGAATCGAACCAGCGACTAGGACTAAAGCCTCCACTACATGGGTTGTGCTTAACCCCTGCGCCATCACAGCACGCCCCAGCTGAATGTACTTTTGAACTCTTCCCGCCTCCCCCATTTTATAAATGCTAATGCTGAGATTTTTGTGTCTTTTAATGTCTCCCATTTGGAAATTGTGGAATTTCTGGACAGCGCTTTGGTCCGTTCTGTCATTTTAAATGCGCTTTGTAAGCAGGATTGATCTGATTCGTTTTGATTCCATAAATGAATTCTATTACACTCAAACAGAAGAAAGACATAGACTCGGCCATAGTGTATGGAATGATTTCATGCAAAGCTTTGATTTAAATCGAAAGAGTCAATCTTTGTCACGCTATGATATCACATTGATCTTGTGATCACTTTTTTTTTTTTCTTTGGAAACAATTCCTGTGGCATTTTCCTTACCGACACCCTGTCAGCGAGGAAAATCACACCAACTTGCTGTCATGTAACATCCTGTACGTTGCTGTGGCTCTTTGACCTCAGTTTCAAAACTACTTTCCTCTAAAAACAAATGACATCCTTGGCTCCGGAGCAGCCCGCTGTTGCTTTAAATGCACCAGCTGCTTTATATAAAAGCACATTCTTCTCACCACTAATAATAGCTTTAAAGCTATATACTTACACACTCGACTACAAACTCCCAAATAGTAAGGTAAAACACGCCATACACTCAACGAACCATGTTTGAACTATATTTCTTGACAGTCGTGTGTGTGTGTGTGTTTATGTGTAAAAGCAATGACTTTATGGCAATTGGCCTTATCAATGCAGCTATTTTAGTAGATTTACTGGTACAGCATCACAACTGAATGGTATTCCATCAATTTTAAATGTCTCTAAACCAGTCTCACAAGGAAACCATATAAAGTAAATATCCTTTTCCAAATGAAACCCCTTTCAGACTCCTCTAGGTAACAGGACCCAGATGGTACGTCTGACATAAAAGCCAGGTAATTTTGGGAATTATACACTTCTCGTTTGAATTGAAGCTCCGTGATACCAACCTGTGTCTCCCAAACAGCATGATCCTTGTAAACCTCCGTCAACACAAAATTTATTACCGTCCAATTACATTTAGTCTGTGGTGCAAAAGTCTTATTGGGCGGTGGAGAAGTGCAGAGGAGGACTCCTGAGCAGGAGATCCTGTTCGCCTTAAGGGGTTGAGTCAATCAGGCTGGCTGAGACTGAGGGCAAGTTTGATTGTTACTGTTGTGAAGGAGATGTTCATGTTCAGACTGCCACAAAGGTGATTACGTTCTGGTACAAAGGAAAGGCAGAGACAGAAAGATTGAACATGCTTTCATCTAGATAGGAGGCCTTCAATGATGAGAGTACTGGGTGGTTTATAGGCACCCAGGTGTCTGTGTTGGTTTGCTTAAGTAGGAGGAAAACATTTGTAATTTGGAGCGCAAAGGTTAAAAAGGCAAATCGAAGGTGGAACCATGGCCATGTTGTATCCTGGACAAAAGAAAAGAGCCATTCTGGACCTAAATTGCAACTCATCTCCGTTGTCCGGATTCTTTCCCACCAAGTAAAGCTCATCAGTGCATCTGCACACGGTTTTCGACCCAATGTTTCATTTTAACCGTCCTGTACTGTTCTACCAGCATAACGCCAGCATTTATCTTTTTTGCATCCACCCATATACACTCTGTTGCAGGGGTGTCCAACTCCAGGACTCTGGAGTCGTTGTCCTGCGGGTTTTAAATGTGTCCTTGATACAATACAGTTGATTTAAATGGCTAAATTACCTCTTCAACATATCTTAAAGCCTGGCAATGACCCAATCTTCGATTCAGGTGTGTTGACATCTGAAACATGTAGGACACTGGCCATTGAGGCCCTACTTTTGCACACCACTGCTCTATTGCCAACATTTTTGTCTTTCTTAACATATTTTTATTCAAGGTGTAGTAGAATGATCTGCATACTCCGTCAAAGGGGTAAAAGCTTTCTGAAAAGGCCTAAGACGAGGTTCGGTGTTGTGGGATTACGTGACTTTTTCACCATTCTGTCACGAGTGAGATGCTGGTGCTGGAAGCGATGGTGTGGCTTTTGAAGTATTTTGTCTCATTCATTCCAAAGATTTGCAGAAAGCCGATGACTTCTGTGCTCTGTGCACTTCAGCAGCTGCTCCGCGCTTTCATGTGGCCTACCACTTCATGGCCTGGTTGACGTCATGGCCTTCATCCCCTTCATCATTGTCGCATTGCCACTGACAGCTGACGGCTACTGTAGAAACGATTGGGCCGCCTAATTGAACGGTTCGGATGGGTGAGTGAACACCTTTGGCCACATGCTGCGTGCATCTCCACCTGTATTAGTAACTGCTTGTGAGTATCTTATGGGAAGACCAGAATTGTTAACTTTTGCTTCAACAAGACAAAGTTCTAAGTGAAAGAAAGGATATTGTCAATATTTCAAGTTATGAAAAATTGACACTGTTTACCTGAGATTAATTCAGTGCCACCAAACTGCAACGTTAACTCCAATTGTAAGTCTTCTTTTTGATTGTGCAGCCATCATTTCAAAACAGAGCCAAGCACCCACATGTCCTTGGAGGAAATATTGCCTGCACCAAGCAATCTAGATGTTTTTCAAGTGTTTGCCTTAAATATCCAATTCTGCTCTGAGAAATCAAGTGCATACAAGCTGAGCCGTTATACCTGAGCTCCAGTTCCAGCTGGGTTTCTTCTTCCTTTTTGTTCAGCCTCAACCAGACAGTCACATTGGTGTGTGAGACTGAGGTGATGGGCGGGGCAGAGGGGCAGAAGGGGCTCTTGTGTTACTCTGAAGAGCTCCCTTCCCGGTTCACCAGGGTCAGTCACAGGATGTGCTGCTAGTAAATGTTCAAGAACACAACTACATTAACTAAGCACAATTACGAATGACACAGAAACACAACATTAAGAAAATGGAGGCGTGGGAAATCTGAGACATCTCTGATTGGATGGCACCACTGTATTATTCTGACATTGGCTCCCTCTTTGTTTAGATAGACAGACAGACAGAGAGTCACGGTGCTATGTTTTGCCCCAAATTGTGAAAAAGGACAACGCCTTGCTTCGCAGAACGCACTGACTGAAATATCCCTGAATAGCGGTCGCTATGTTCTTCTTCTTTCCTATCATGGCGGATCGTAAACAACTTCAAGATACAGAGCGCCACTTGCTGCACGTGTGTGCAGCAGCATCAACTCGCATCCATTGAATTCTGTTTCTCATCATGAAGATAAGGTAGCTGTGTTTGCATCATCGGTAGCATTCAACACGCTAAAGTCAGATTAACCTGTGGTTTTAAAACCACAAGTGGAATCATCCAATCAGAGATGTCTTAGGTTTTCCCTGACTCTTTCGTTTGGTTAATGTCGTTGTTTTTTCTTAATTTAGTTAATGTCAATTTGTAGGTCTGTTTAATGAATTGCTGACGCGATTTGCACTTCAGGGCCACCGTAGATCCTTTGGAACACAGAAACAAATAATTTATAATAATTTATAATAATTGTAATTATTATAATAATAATTACACTATTCGGAAAGTGTAATTATTTTTGTTTATTTGCTTTTTTTTTGTTGTTGTTTTTTTTATCCCAGTCAAGGGAATCTGACACATCAATACATGGTGCTTGTGCTGTACTTTAAAATACACAGTATTGCTCGTTTTACCGTTCCAATTCAGAAAGAAAAGGTTACTCTGGATGTGAGTTATTAAACTTTTTCTCATAACTCCAAGGTCCATTATATGAACCATAATGTATACATCATAATAATTACCGGCACATGGGGAAAATGTGTCTATTTGTGTGACTTTTATTTCACATACATACATTCCCCCAGCTTCTTTGTCCATTCCTCAGAAAACACAGTAATTCATTGTTTGACAGCTGTTTTCTTTTCTGTGAGCTTGTCCCGCTTGGATCCTTGGGTGTAATTCCACACACAGGGCCAGCTGGAGATTTTCCTGGAGAGAGAGAGAGAAAGACAGAGAGACAAAAAAGTAAGTCCTAGTGAGGCTAGAACTGACACATTTGCCAATAAACCACCACTGTAGCTGAATCAACATGTGTCTCCTCCAGTCCGGATCCACCTGTCTCATGTCCAAAACACATAAAGCCAAACTCCAGTGGACTCATATTTGACTTGGACTTTTAATTCAATTACACCTTGACGGATTTGCTTGGCTTATGGATATCTTCATAAACACCTGCTCCTTTCTTTCTCTTCACAAATGATAGATTATGTTTGCTCATGTTATCCAAAAGTACTTTACATATTCAATGGACTCACACGATGGGCCAAACTTTTGTTTTGATTCTAAGATCTTTAATAAAGTTATTAAATTAGCATCAACAGATGGGCGTTAGAGGTGGGCGCATTGATCCACAATATCGACAATATCGATACCAAGCCAGTATCGGTATCAGATCAATACTTACGAGGTAAGATTGGTCATTTTGAAACTGCATTTCTTTTTTGCGTGGAAGTTTCACAACTCTAACTTAAAAATAATTTTGTTTTGATTTGCTCTCAAACCAGAATTGTTTTTGGGGTTTTTTTAAAAGAAAAATTACACAATTCCAGAACAGATGAGAAACAAAATCCTTGATTTATTTTAAATCAATTTATCTTTCATTTAAAATGGACAACGCACATTAAGCAACATGTAAACAATGCATCATGTGATTGTGCCAGATTTGTGGCAGAATTTTATCGTTGGGTAACTTCATAGAAAAGAACAAAGACTAACATTAAATCGCACAATTAATAAATTAGTGGAGTTGTCTTGTAAAGTTCTAAAAATCCAATGAATATATATAAAATAAATTAATTAATCAATTGATTAACTATCTATCTGGAAAGGGCTTAACTTGTATTTCAAATGTTTTGGAACAGCAGAGAAATACAGTGAAAGTCAAATGGAGAAAACATGTAACTGTGGTAAACCGGGCCAAACTTATCCAAAGATCACACTGGTAAATCATCAAAGAGTTTCCAAAACAATTTGGAACAAACTCATAGGAACTGCAACTGTCACGTTTCTAAATCCAAATGAAACATCTCGACCGGACTTTTAGAATCTGAACATGATCAGATTCTGAGACGGTTTGGTTCACATGTGGTTCCTTAAGTCCCCAAAAATATGTTTGCTTATATGTGTCAACACATGATGTGTCTGAAGCGCACTTATGTAAAGTGTCTACATGCATATGTAGTGTGCTTATGATATGTGCATAAATGTTAAGTGATTTGTTACAAAGTATCAAGTGGTAACACTTGTTCTGAGCATGTTGTTCCATCTGGCCTCGTTGAGCCTGTGTGCATCATGTCAGAAACTATTCCAGAATACTGACTGGAATAGTGACCATACTGGTCAGTATTCTGATCGAATACTGACTGGAAGTCCAACAGCATGCGTCGCTTCGCCGTTAGCTTAATCGGTGAGCGCAGTAAAGTCTTGACCGGTGTCAGAGTCGAGACTCTTGGCCGTGGTTCCATCCTGGCTGCTCAGAAGACACAGAATGAAAAAATGTTCTGGATTTGCTTGATTTTATGCTCAGCACAGAGAGAAGGACGTTTTCTCCTGTGTGTGTGTTTTTTTTTTTTTTAAGGGAAATTTTACAACTCCTATTCTGATAAAAGTCTGGTGAACGTAAACACACGTCACGACTGGATTAATTCATTTTGTGAGCATGTGGACCATACATTCAGATTATTTCATCTAAATAAATTTCAATCCAATCATGGACTTTTGCACATGTAAGTATACCTGCTGCTGTCGCTCACCTGGTTCAAGGTTCACATGTAGAGCTCACTTTCTGCATACTCTCTTTGAAACAAGCTATTTGAGTTTCCACTTTATCTTCTTAAACAAGTAAATCCATTTTCTCATGACTTCTTATATAAATAAAGACTTTGTGTGGACGTCAATGATGCTGTCTGCATATTGTCTCTTTTTTTAGACAATCTTCAGTAAAACAAGAGACGGTTTTGTGTGAAAACTTCCTTAAACAGACTCATTTAGTCTAACAAGCAATGTTAGAAGACGCTTAAATCCCATTTCTTTACAAATCGGCTGCTTGAATTTTAGTAAACTGTTTCAGTCACATTTAGATTTATTAATGCATTCACTTGCTGCCATGTGGCTGACTGACGAATCCGAGTTTGAACTTTTGACCTCTGTTATCCTACACAGGTCATCCAAATGCTCCCATTCCAGTGGGACTGAAGAGGTGAACTCAGTCCGTACACTCTGAACCAACACTTAACCAGGAGCGTGTTGAGCAGAGCCCCTCGTGTTCACAGGTGTCTCTGGAGAACCATAATTCCAGCTTTGTTAATGTCATAAAACTGCAGAACATGGCAACGCGGCTCTAATCACAGGGCTTCTGTTGAACGAGTAATTTGCACCTGTTCCTGCTCCGTGTTGCCTCACACACAAATCAAGCTTACACAATGAACATTGTTAAGACCTTCGCATTTCACTTATTTGCCATCTGAAAAAGAAAAAGAAAAAAAAAACAAAAACCCAGCACACACAGCCGAAGACTGCCAAGGTCTCCTAGCAACTTCTGCCCGAGTGCCAGACTGTTAACGATTCCTGAACAGAACCCGTTTTACAGCCGTTTTCCCTTTTCATTTCCTGTCTGGATGACCTGGAGCTCTCCAGAGGGTGACTTGTAGCACACTTCCAACTGAGTTTTGGACACCGACCCCGACCTTATTTTGCAGACAGGATGTTTTAGCGGACCACCTGGAGGGTCACTGGGAGGGAAGCATGACGGCCGATTTTCCCCAGATGGTGCAACGGAGCGTTTGTAAACAGAATACCGTGACATTATAAAGCCTGTCAGCTTTATAATAAATCGCTGAATTTTATGGTTCTCCTGCAGCTGAGTGATTATACGACTCTTTGTCTGTGCAGCAAATGCATTTTACGTTTTAAGCTTTGCTGAATTGTCAAACTGCTGTTTATGTTCTCATGCTTTTTTCATTTATATTGGTGTGTTGGAAAAACACAAGACCCACCAAAAGACTGGTTAGAACATTTGGTAACACTTTATTTGACAGGGTGTGCAGAACACTGACATGACACTGTTATAAACATGACATAACACGTTATGAAGACGAAGGAGTCTTTATAAATCTCTATGACTGTTACCATGAAGCGTCATTGAGTAAAAAAATGACACTTTTAATGCAAAGTTGCTTGAAAAGTCGCCTTGACGGTCCATTAAAAGTGCCAACTTTGCATTATTTTGTGAATGATGACATTTAAATAATGCAAAGTTGGCACTTTTAAAGAACTGTCAAGGCAACTTTTAAAGCAACTTTCCATTAAAAGTGTCATCTGTCACGACAACAGTCATAAAGATTCATAAAGACTCCTTCGTCTTCATGTGTTGTGTCATGTTTATGACAGTGTCATGTCACCCCGTCAAATAAGATTTATGACTGAAGATTTATTTGAGGATAAACTCATTATCTGGAAGTTAGATTTCAAGTGGTCACATAATTATTGTCTGTATTAATAAGGAAGTAGGTCAAACCATTAGTTTCACTCTCATTTTCAAGCATCCTTTATCCAGAGGTGAGGGAATCTTCATCAGTACAGATACTGTGTTTGTACAGACAGACTGGGTCATCGCAGCAGTATTTGAGAAGTGGCTTGTTGTCATAGTGATGTAATGGTGCGGTATCACATAGTGTGTGAGCTGATTCCATTGAAGTTCTTATAAGGGGCAGTATTATGTAAAATCTACTTTTTTGAGCTTTACATCATGTTATAATGCCATTCCCTCAAAAACATACCTGGAGCGTAAAAATTGCATGTTTGAGAAATCTCCTTTCTCAAACATGTAGCTTGGAAACTACTGGCGCAGTTTCCAAGCCTCCGATCTTCCTCACAGAGCAGGCCTCCCCCGTTCAGCTCCTTCAGACTAGCCAGCAGCAATTAGCAAACGTCTGGTGGAACTGCATATCAGCTGAGCTCACTGTACGAGCTGCTTCACAGCGCAACACTGGTACAAACGATGTTAAAGGGTTAACAGAGGAGCCATGTTGTCAAAACTTCCTAGAGGAAAGAGCAGGCGCATTTAAAGAAACAGAGACCCAATTTTCAAGGCGTTCAATTTTACAAAGTAAAATTCCTTTTGAGTCATATTTTTATATACGTGCATGTAAAGCATTTCTATAACAACTGAATGTAACGCAGTTGCTTAATTGTGCTACAAAATGGCACCATGTGGCTGGAACATACATAATACTGACCCTTTAAATTCATAGCAACTTTAGCTTCTGATCAAATTATGTAACCTGCAAATGTCAAATGCTTATGAAAAGTGGTGCCAGGACAATATTAGTAAAACCAGAGACACTAAGACGTTATAATATTTCTCCTGCATCAAACAGCCAATGGCATTAACTGTCTGATGCAGGAGTAGCGGAGTCCTCTTAACACTGTAGATGTAAATTAAGAAAGCGAAATGACATCTTTCCTCCGAAATGTGTCTCCTAAGCCTGCAAGTGCAGCAGTGACGAAGACTTTAAAAGTTACGGGCTGCCAGGAGCTTCGTTTTAATGTTTTATTGGCACAGAGTGCCAATTTTCAACATACCTCTATCGTCAAGTGTTCATTAAAGCTAAAATTACACCAGTTACAGGCTTATAAACTGCTCCATCGGAGCAGCTCGGCGGCCTGAGGACCGGTGTTCTGTTTCCCCCAGGGGGACAAACTTCCCTGCCCGCCGTCGCTCCGGAGCGACGCTCGGGTCCGGAATTGCCGAGCCAAAGCTGCACTTAACCTGGGATGAAGACGGCGGTAATCACCAGGTTCTCCGTTCTCATACTTGCACGAGCAAAATCTCTTCCACGCTGCCCACGGCTGCCCCGGCGCATGTAAACATAACCCTGCTGAGGATGTGCAGCTCCACTGATGAGCGTGGAAATATCAAATATCATAACTGAACTGGAATGAGGAGCCACTGACTGGTTTACATGGACAAGACACAGAGGAAGTTCGCCCTTATTTCAGATCGTACTTGAAGGAATGGAAGAATTTCCCTTGTAAATCAAGAACTTTGACCTATATGTTGATATATATTAGACTATTTAACACATTATTTCAGATAAATTCTGTTCATTTCTGATTATTTAAATAGTCTAAAATCAAAACATTAAATATTTTTGGGATAGTTTACACAAAATGTGTTCACTGACATGCTGTTTATTGGGTTTTAATTTGATAAGAACAAAAATATTTTATTCCGTCAGCTGGACATTATTGGGAAAGAATGTAAAAAGTTTTGAGAAAAGTATTCACACCCCTCAAATTGCTTCGCCGTGTCGTCACATCACAGCCCCAAACTTTAGAGCGTTTCTTGTGATTTCGATTCACGTTTTTGCTCATTTTCTTTTTTTTTTTTTACAAAGTTTCTCAAACTTGTATAGAGGGTGTCGATGAATACACTGTTTGTCTAAGTTCATGGTCCAGTTGAAGGATGAATCTCTCTCCCATCACCGCCACAGCATGACACCGCCACCACCGTGCCTCACAGTGGGAACAGCATGCTCAGGCTAATGCTCCATGTTCTTTTTTTTTTGTTTTGTTTTGGGGTTTTTTTTCCATCACTCTTATTTCTTTTCCCAAAATATCTACATTTGTGGAACTTGCATTTCCACAGGACTGATCGCTCGCACGGTTCGCAGCAAAACAAAATTCTTGTGGCTTTCGACAACAGATTTCTTTCAGTGAAAGATCAGATTTGTAAAGGTTTAAAACTGACAGCCCTCCCCGTCAACAGATTGACCCACTTGAGGTCTGTTTTTGTCTGTATTTAGCGTCGATATTCCACCAAAAATAACATTTCTCACATTCATACTTTGCCGTATCTTGGTGAGCTTAAAATACCCTCTGCTATTTCACACATAGTTTCTTTTTTTTTTTTTTTGGAGTTAAAGAGCAGTAGGGTTTATAAATCATCGAATAGAAAAAAATAAATAAATAAAAAAATTGAAGGGGACTGTCTGGTCCCACCTTTATGGTTTCTCTGCTCCTAATCTGTTCTCCTGCAGTGGAAACCGTGAATCTTTAACCTCAGGCTCGTGGCGTTGCATCATCACAGAGCTAAACGTGCCAGTTCTGCTTCATCTTTCCACAGGGAGCTTCGGACGCATTTTTGAGATTCCACCAGACTCCGTCTACCTGTTTTCCCTCCCGCCCCAATCCCGTACACTAAACAGCTTCCTGGCTCCAGCTACATAACACATAAAGGATATAAAATTTTTATCGTGAGGTATATTTCCCAGAGTCCCTTCATGCCTTAAATCACTGCTAACAGGATGTCTGTGTTCCAGCATGTTAGTTTTTTTTTTTTTTTTCCTTTTCGGTCTCATGTACGCTTGCCTTCCAGTTTTTGCAGCATTTCAAGCTGTCTGGAGACGACACTTCTCCCAGAATTTTTTATTTTGTTGAAACTCTCTGAGCTCTGAGCAGCTTGTTTTGCCAGAGGGATAAGTCCTCTCTCCTCTTGTGCCTCAAGAGGTCATTGGAGTTTCAGTCCGGGGTCAAGTCCCGGTCCGGTTCACGCTGAGACCCACATGTGACCATGGCCTTGTTGTTTCAGGGATCCAGCGGCGCCGGTTCCTTCGAGTGCTGACAAGTCCGGCGGAAAGATCTGGAAAGATTTTTTTTTTTTAAAAATATATATTTTTTTTTAAATCCAGGGGGTGGGAATGAGAAGCGGGAGAAGGGGAGAGACGGCGATGACCGAATGCAGACGAGAGACACGGGAGAAGAAGAGAAACCAGAGAAAGAGGGAAAGATCCAGTTGGTGTCCACATCTTGGTCGTCGAGCCAGACTTTAAACAAGCGTTGTACGGTTGTATAACGCTTGTTTTTTCTGGGGTTCACATTTATTCTGGTGTTGTACGTTTCTGCCATGTGAGTCAGTGGACGGCTCTGCCAGTAAACGCAGCAATAATGCATGGATGATCTGCTGGCTGACAGGCCCAGGATGTAAGCCATGACTCTGAGGTGACCCCAGCAATGCTCAACAGCAACAACAACAACAAAAAAAGAAAATTAACAGCTGCAAATTACTTCCAAACTGCAACCACGCCATGACCCGAACACAACAGCAGCAGCGCCTCCCAAAAGTAAAAATATCCCATGAAACTGTTTATGTGAAGATTTTGACTTTTATTGAGCTTTTTTGTGACGGAGCAACTTACAGCAGCACAAAATGACAGGTTATATTAGTTTTAAAATTTTGCAAATAAAAATCAATCAAACGTGTGGTGTGCATTCTGTATTTAAATACATACATTTACATAAAAACCCAGGTCAATCTATTTAAGTGCCTATTTTCTCACTATGCATTTAAATCTCCAAAAATTAGAAGGTATAAAACGAATGTTGAATATTTTCGTTTCAGAAAGTGAAACTTGTACGTAACATGGATTCATTTTACATAAATCAAAAATATGTCAAGCCTTTATTTCTTGAAAATTAAGTCAAAATTTACAATCTCAGAAAATTGGAATTATGGGGGGGGGGGAAAAAAAAAGGGAAATATTCAAAATAGTGTCATGCAAAATCAGCTAATTATCTCAAAACACCTTCAAAGGTTTCCTGAGCCTCTAAATAATCTCAAATGGTCACTGCTAAAGCAGAGGGTTCTTCACAGCGTGCTTTATCACGGAAAGTTGTGTGGGAGGAAAAAGTGCAGTAGAAAGAGTTGGGAAAACGGCAGTTTTGAGGGGATTTTCAAGCAAATTCAAGGCTTCTGGGAGCGGAGTGAGAGGAGAGTCGAGAGCTGCTGTGCACCAGGTCAGACGCCATCCAGAGGCGTCTGACCTGGGCTGGAGGAGAATTCGACCTCAGATGTCCAAAGTCCATTTTTGATGACAGTAAAGTTTGCATTTCATTTGGAAATCAAGAGAACAGAGGCCACTCTGCTCCGAGTCCAGAATGAGATTTCCAGTCAGCCATGATGTAGTTTCACGTCATCCGGTTCTGGTCTGCTGTATTTTCTGAAGTCACTTCCTGCTTCATTCTGCACTCGGGCGTCGTGGAGATGCTGATTCCATTTTCCAGCCGGTCTTGGCGCCGGCCCACACCGCCGAAAGGTAACGAGAGCTCGTTCAACGACCGTGGTGTTCCTCTTTTTTTTATTGACCATGCTAAAAAGAGAAAACTTTAAATTTTTAAAAATGAGCTAATTTGTCACACGCAATCAAATTAAGTTCATCCGAGTAAATATATAAAGTTTATTAAGTTGTTGTGTTAAATAAAGGAAAGCTTACATCAGCTACATGTAACAAATTAACTGAAAAAGTGACAAAAACACTTAAGATTTTCCACAATGTTACCTGTTCCTGTAAAACAAACGTTTTGTGAATTCCTTAAACTGTTTATTGGAGAAAACTATGGCATCATGAACAACACAGCAGACAGGATACCATTAAAGCCATGAAAAAGTTTAAAACAAGGTTTAAAAAAAAAAATAAAAATAATAATAATCCAAGTTTTAAACAGCTCACTGATCCACTCTTTGGTCTGAAACAACTGGAAACTTTCAAATCTGGCCATGGTGACTGGGAAAACCATCCGTTGTGCACACTACATATCTGGCCTTTATGGAACAGTGGTTGAAAACTAACAAAGCATATTGTCCTGAACACATCATCCTTGTTGTGGTGTTGGCTGAGCGAAGCTGCAGGATTGGTTTTCTGCGGCACGAAACAGCAAAGAGGGTCAGAGCTGATGGAAAGACGGCTGAAGCTAAATACCTGTTAGCGCTACGATAAATCGGTCTGGCTTGAAACCTAAATCCAGCCGAGACTCGGCGGCAAGACGTCACCGTTGGTTTCTCCAGTCAATTTTGACTGAGTTTGGAGCTTTTGCAGAGAAAATTGGGAGACGAAAATGATGCATCTGCCGGAGACGTACCCCAAATGACTTGCAGCTGTGGGAAAAGGCGGCAGTGATAAACAAGCATCCACTCTCTGGGCTGCATACATTGGCACGACACACTTTTCAGATCTTTTTTTGGGTTTTTTTGAGGAAAACTTTGAAAACCGATACATCTCTTTCCTTTTAAAGAGGCTGTATTGTGCAGAGTTGGCGGTTTTGAGCTTTACATCATGTTCTAATGTCATTCCCTCATCAAAAAGTTAGCTGGATAGTGGCTTTGATTCTTCTTTGTATGTTTGAGAAATAATTTAATCTCCCATGGCAACCATCCAGCTGTGCAAAACGGAGAGCCGGCTTTGACAATGCAGCTCATCCTCAGAGACAGTTTCCAAGCTTATCCCCCACTGAGCTCCTTCAGACTAGCCAGCTAATTGTTTGGAACAATTAGCAAACAATTGGTGTAATTGACCATCCACTACGTACAGATGAACTAGCTCATTATATGAGCTACTTCTCAGACCAACGCTGGTAAGAACATTGTTGTAGGGTTAATAGAGGAGCCATGTTATGATGACTTCCTGAAGGCGAAGTTTCAGAAAGAGCGGGAGTTTTTAAAGCAACAAAGGCCGAATTTCAAGTTGTTAAATTACAAAGTCAAATTTCTTTTAAGTAATTTCTGACATATTTAGCATTTTTATGACAACTGGAGGTAACAGCTGCTTGACTGTGCAATAAAACGACACAGTGTAAATTAATAGCACTTTCCCTTTAACCTCCCAAATACACACTCTGTTGTTTTGCTCTGTCACATTAAATCCCAATAAAATACACTGAAGTTCGTAGTGGCAACTTGACAAAACGTAAAAAAAATTTGAGGGGCGTAAATACTTTCGCAAGGTTTGCTAGCTGACCTGCCGGGGGGCTTTAGCTGCGCCTCACCTCTACAGTCAAACTCAGCCGTTCTTCAGAATCCAGAGACTACAGCCTGACATGTCTTTCAAAGCGGCTGCTCTGGCCTCCGGTTCTGCTCCGACCACACTGGAGAGCGAACAGGCGTCAGCTGACTGCAAGATTGTGCAAAATAACAACCAGGGGACACATAAAACTGACAGAGGAGTAGCTGAGATAATATATCCATCTCCCCCTGACATGCGTGACCACACGTGCCGCTCACCTCCTCGTGATATAGAGCTATAATTGTAGACATTTTGCCGCACCACAGAGCTTTTGTCTGAAAGCCCACTAGCTGCAGCTTCTCCTCAGCTGAAACAATAATGGGATCAAGCCTTTCTTTTTTTTCCCTTTCCCCCCCCCTCTCCACGCTGGTTTATTATTCTCTTTTATTCCGTCCTTCTCAAATCCGTCTTCTTTCTTTGCTTCTTTTACAACTCATTTGTGTGCCAGACTTGCAGAAATTGAATTCTGCTTCTCATTAGCCTCGACCACAACAACCCCGAACCGTGAATGATCCAGCATGTCCCTTCCTACAACAGGAAACACCATCAGCCACTATTGTGCCAACCAACACAGAGACTTTGGCCGAGATGATTAAAAGCCATCCACGCCGATCAAGTTCAGATGAACATGGAGGCCGCGTCAATGTTCGACCCAGAGAGGCGCAACGAGGCGGGAATCGACGAACGCAGTGGAAAACGCAACGTCTCCATCGACGTGCGAGTCGAACAGCATCTGAAAAGTGAAAGCAGGACACACACAAAAAAAATGAAGAAAGCAGAAGATAAAAAAAACGTAGGAAAATAGGAACAATTGAGATTTCACTCTAGGTTCATTGTCTGCAGTGTTTCACAGAACCACACGAACATCCTGGTTCACTCGACTGTTACACGGTTTCGCCAGAACTGGACCAAAGTGTTGCCGACGCAGCGGGTCGCCAACACTGTGCATGAGAAACCGACCAGACCGATGTGATTCTATATGCCTTTGACGACAAAGATCTCTGCGGCGAGAGACAATCGGAGCAACAGGTTTACCTTCCCTGGAGATGTGGAAGGAAATGATAAGAAAAACAGAGTAATCTGTGTCGCTTCTGTCAGGTAAGAAAAAGAAAAAAGAAGGTGAGCTGGAAAGTCTCAAAAGACAGAGCTGATCATTTTCCAGTTTTCTTTTTCATCAAAATTCAGACATGAGGACTGTCCTGTCTGGAACATGAACTGATGCTTTATATAGTGGAGTGAGTCAGTTAAAGGTTGAACATATCAACCTTTTTCAATGTGCATAATGTGCATAATGTGCACATAATGTGCCTAATGTAATCTATTACAGTAGGCACATTAATGGCATTAAATGTTTTGACCCAGCAGCCTCTCTCCTCCAGAGGGGTCACAGCAGCGTGATATACGGGTCTTGTACTGCGGTCAGCCATGTAGAGTCTCAAACGCGATAGAAAAGATGAGCAGAGAGAGTCAGTCTGGTTGCTGAGCAGCAAATTTCACTTAAAAAAAACCCCACCACAGTGGACTTTGAATAAAACCAAAAAAACATGTACTTGTTGCAGCGATGAGTTGTCCTTCGACTGAAGCGCAAACAGTTCAAAGTTAACGTTTTTAAATTGACGTTTGAAACAAAATTACCTTCCTGGATATGAATACCTGGAAAGCCAAGGATCTTCAGACATGTTGTTTATGAGCCAATGGAACCTTTACTGAAACCACGTGAATATTTATATTTCAAGCTTACAAACTTGAGCACAGTGATTAATCACACCCCTGGAGGGAGATTAATAACGACAGAGATCCAACAAATCCGTCGTACTTCAACTTGAAATGAATGAAATTTCACGACTTGGCGGACTACTATATTCTGCAAGTTACATTTAACATACATGACAGTACATTACCAGCACATTTACAAAAAAAAAAGGGTTTATTAAAAGAAACATTTTTAATTTGAGGATCAGAGATAAAAAAAAAAAAAACTTGTTAGAAATAAGCATATTCAACGTTGTCACATTTCTTGTATTTTTACTTTTAAGAAAATAATAAAATATAATACTCTACCAAGATGTAATGAAGGATCTTGATTCAGTAGATTATTATTATCTTCATATGTAAAAATATATATAAGTATGTTTGTATGAATGACTGATGTTTAATCGCTTATGCTGCAGCGAAGAGAAGACCATGAAAGTTTCATTCTTCTTCAAACTACTACTTTTCACTTAAAACTTTTGTTTATGTCAACATGTGACGTGTACATTTGCAAAAATAAACGCATTGACGTCTCGTTAACTTTAATAAAAACGGTGATTTCCAAGATGGCTTTCTTTCACTTTACAGAGTTTCTTCTCTGTAATCAGGGCTGAAGGTCAGACGTGACTCAACATGGAGGAGTTCCTTCTCCCCTCCACCCCCTCTTGACATTTGGGATGCGGCTTCCCCTCTACAGTCATCATGCGCCTATCGAAGCGAATCCCACATTGCTTCGTCATGCGCAAACTGCTGTGGGAAGTGGGGAGTGCGACTCGTCGGGTGAAAGCGCTTCGACTTTTACGCCGCGTCGATGCCGTCCGGAGCCGGATTGTGCAGCAGCTGCGACCTGATGGCTTGTGCCTGCTACACTTAGCACGTTTTGTGGATGAGATATCGAGAATGATAAGAAGAAGAAGAAGAAGAAGAAAAAAAAGTCCAAGAAAACAGAACAGACCCCAAGCGGAGACAGTTGAGCGTTTCCTGACAATTTTTGCTAAATAAAATCCATCATCATCATTTCTAATCTATGTGCTGCACAATTTGCAAACCTCACTCAGTGGTTGGTTGGTGTCATTGGCTAATTCTGACTGTCAAGAAAATGTACTGCTGTAAACAAAAAAAGTCTCTTAATTTACGGTAAAATGCCAGCAGCTTTTATTCTATTGCATAAATGTGGTTCTAAATACGGTAAAATCCGCATTCATACAATAAAGTTCTGTGGTTGTACGAATACGAAACATTTCTGGCAACCAGGGTTGCCCGTATTTTACCGTAAATGCTTTTTTTTTTTTCACGGTGTGCTGAAGGTGTGTTATCAAAAAACACACCTCCGTGTTTTTCTTCGGGTTCCTGAAAAGCACAGTGTAGCATGTTTAACCAGCAGAGGCCTGTCTGAACGCTGCAGCTCCAGAAAGCTTCCGAGCGTCAGGTGGGATTTTCAGAACCAGAACATTTGCTGCTAATGTGAACTAAAAGAAAGCAAACAAACAAAAAACACTTGACGCCAGCAAAGAACTATTCTAATCTAGATTACATCTTAATGAGGTTGGGTGTCAGTGGGTCCATCCATGACTCGGGTGTCAGTGCAGAGGAGCGCGATGCTGCCGGTGTGAGCATGCCCAGATGTGCTTGAGCAAACTTGAACGCGCAGATGCCCTGATTCCTGCTTATTTCAGGCATTTGTTCCAGTGACGAATTAAAACAGGGCAGAAGGAAGGTCAAAGGTCAGAATTCCCCAAAATGTGTCGTTTCAAAAGTTTGAGTCGGTAATAAACTCCCTCTCTCTCACTTTGAATGTAAACCTTTTACGCGCTGAATCACACGGGCTTGTTTTGGACGCTGGTTTTGGGGGCCACAATTCTCCCATCCTCCATATTCATACAACGAGTCATTCAGCCATTACCTCTCGTCCCCCTGCACCTCTGGCTGCACTCGGTAAATTTGCGCACCATTAAAACAAACACTCATTTCTTCCATAACGTAGCCGCATTTAATCTTTGCACCACTTCATCGGCGTGACAGACAGAGGACAGAATTTCCACTCATTAAGTCGTCCCGCCCCCCTGTGAACACGCGGAAGACGCGGCAGCGTAAACACTCACGTTCTAAACGGACAGAAGACAGAAACACAGACTTCTCGAGCGTCCGCTGCCTAAAAGCAAGACGGACGAGGCTGGTTGGTTGGTCGCTCTGCGCCGGTTGCGCTTCAGTAGATGAAAATGATTGGACATCTGACGGAAATCTTTTGATACGCTTTTGTTACATTCTTGGTACATCTTGAAACCATATGTCTTTAGAGACTCCCCCTCCTTGCTCCTCCCCCCCCCCCTTTTTTTTTTTTAGATACTTTGATTCCAAAGCATCAAACTTTGATGTTTTTTTTTTATTTTCTTTTTTATTAAGAGTTGGAATAAATCATCCAAGACTTGTGAGGGGCTGATGATGACGACGTTGAGGATGAAGGAGAAAAGGCTGAGTGTGATATGGAAGTTGTGACACCATAACTAAAGTATGACCTTGAATGGAAAAGGGGAGCTGCTCCCCCCTTTCTGCAGGCTGTCCTTAATAAGAGATGAAGACAGTGGTGATAACTGTGATGCCAGGATGCAGATAGACGGCTGAACATTCACATTTGAGCCAAAATGACTTTAGTTTTGGCTCAATTGTGAGCCAAAACTTTTTTGAGATTATTAAATCTCAAAAACTAAAAAACAGACTCATAAACATCTCAGACGGTGGTGTGGATTAAACCTTAGATTAAACTGGTTTAGTAAAACAGACAAGAAAGAAAAAAAAACATGTTTCACCTTTTCATTCCTTCACATTTGGCATTGTAGGATACACAGTTTGATCAGCAAGGAATCCAGGCCATGGCTTTATTATTATTATTTTTTTTTTTTTTGAAAGTGTTCCTTAGTAGCAGAGTCACAATGTTAACATGTCATACATACTTGGGTCAAGTGAAGTCAATTTAGCTATGAAGTCCATTTAAAAACAACAAGATGTGACTGGAGCAGTACTGTGTGACTTGTTGGATATCAATTAAAGCAAAAGAACGACATCACAAACAAAATCAATTTGGATAGTTTCAAAAGTCAGGGAGTGGTAATAGTTTTTTAACAACGTTTTCAAAAATATCAAATGTACGGGATGAAAGGTGCACGGTTTCAGAGAAATCGCTGCAAAAGCACATTCTTATACATTTAAGGGAACAACAAGAAGATTTGCTGGATCACTAATAGATAGATTGATCACTGATCTGCGGCTCATAGGTCCAGGGTGCCACTTAAAGATTTAAAAATGAGCACCACACGTACGCACTACTGCTGCCAATAAAGTAGCAGCTACTGCTACTTAAAACTTTCAGCAATGTCCGGCAAGCTACATCGTTTAATTCATGCTACACCATGCACACTCTCTGTCTGCTGTGAGGAAGATTTGCCAACTTCCACTGAGGCAAGATGACCTACCTTCTAATAATAGCAACTAATATCTTGACCGCTTATAAACACTCATAGTGCATTGAATTCTAACCCCCGGGTGATCCTTAAATTACAAAAAACAAACAAACAAACCACCACAGGTCAAATGTTTTCATTTCCATATGCACTAAATTGTAAATCCAGAAAAATAACAACTATTCTTTAAAAACATGACAAGACTCTAACCATGGAACATAATAACAAAATGGGAAACATTAGCTCATCCTTAATGTGACAAAGCATGAAATTGATTAAATAACTAAATCAATAAAATAAGAGTCAAACAAATGTCTATAATTTGAGTCATTCTCTTTTCTCCCTCGTCTTTGGCCTAATCTTTCTGTACTTGTTAAGCTGCCTCTCCCTAGTGTGCTGTTTGCACTGTTGTCATTAAAGATCAATGCATTACCAATTCGTTCGCATGATAAAGCAACATGCTCTGGTGTCTTGTTTTATAAGGTAACAGATTTATTCCAGATGGTCTGATTGTTCTCACAAGAACTGAAACTACAGTTTCCCTTCTCAGATAATGAAACAAGCCAGAGTTGCACAGAGTTGTGCAAGAAATAAAAACAAAAACGGGCTAGAATATAGTATTTCAGTTGCTATCATAAGTTTGTTTATCTGTTGAGAGGGTACACTGACCTCTGGATTTAAAATGCTGCAAAAATCATGAGGAAAGCATTTAATATTCATATTGACAAGGGAAAAGCACTATCGATGGTTCTCACAAGAAGACAAACTACTTGCTATTGGACGAAAAACTGGAACACAACTGTTTGTGAAAGCAGCCCAGTAAATAGAGAACTGTGGGAATAAAGGAGAGAATGGATGTCAAGGGCATTGACTGGCAATCTGGACAATCTGTCGACACAACACTTCACTTCGAAAATAAGGCGATTAGACCTTAAAAATCCATCCATAAACCAGAATAACAGATGACACTGTAATAGTAGAGATGTTTTTGTTTTTTTTTAATGTAAAGACAAAATCATGTTTTAAACTGTCTGTCTTTAAACTATCTACTGGCACTTAGTGAGAACTGTTAGCATTGTTTGGATAACAAAAATAATTCTCTGTATGTAAATTAAGAATGAAACCTTAAGGTAACCCCACCTTATTTTCTTTTATTTTTATCTTTTTTTTTTTTTTTTTTACAAAAGCTGTTCACCATTGCGTGTTGCGTGTTGCTTTCTCTCACCCTTTCACAGCCAGAAAATAGTTTCCTTTTACATGGCTTCTTAATCACTACACATTGGTAACAAAAAAAACAAAACAAAAAAAAACTTAAATGGAGATGTTTCATCACAATGATAAACTACGGAAACCAAAACTTTATCATCACATAAAGCTGGAACTTTTATTAGCCTTAAAAAGATCCAGGCAAAGCTGATGAAGCTAATTAGAGTGAGACGATTTCTCACTATTAAGTACTCTACTTTAAAAGTGATAGGCAAAATCTGATACATAAATTAGTGCAGATGAAGCAGAGGGGCGTTGGTGCGTGTTCCGTCTTGTTGAAAGGTTTACATTCCCACCATTCATGACCTGGTCAGATATGCAGATGGACTCATTTGGCTCTCAGAATGACAATGCACACACCACTAGGGTAAAAATGTATACGACACGATGAAGCAACAGGTCTTCATGTATTGTTTTGTAATGTATAGTACAGGATTGTATCACCGTGTTGCAAAAAAACGAGTGTTTTATGGGGATGAAACCTGCCTACTGACGACAATCTCTTGAATATCTGCAGTATGTAGAAGCCTTTTCAACATTCATTGATTTATTCACTAATTATTTTCGTTTCTCGTTGTCTCTCTAACTAATTGTCTGATCAGTCTTTCTCTGTTGGTCCAGACTTAGGACAAAAAACAGGGACTCAGCATTCAATAGGTGATCAAAATTAAGGAGTAGTTAAATGTGCTGCTTTATTCTATTAATCCATTTTATTGCATAAAGAAACTGCACATTTTTAATGGTTGTTACGTCTTTATATGGATAACTGATACCATATGAGGAGGTGGGTAACTACAGTCCTCCAGGTCCAATGTCCTAAACCTTCTAGAAGTGACCCTGGTCCAACACACAGTTGAACTACCTCTTTGTGTTTCTCAGGTGTGTAGAAGCAAAGACTCAAAGGTTGCAGGATGTCTGCCCTTGAAGACTGGAGTTGCCCACCCTTGGTCTACATGTATAATTTTAATTGTTCATCTGATGTCAGGAGTTCTGGTCAAGAAGGAAAACCTGAAAAGTTTCTATGAAGGGATTCCAGGTTGGAATGCTGATGTAGTCCCTTGTTGGGATTCTCCACTTTCACTGGAGTCTGATTTCCACTCAACATGTAAAAACCAAACAACCTGTCTACAACTCTGTAAGGATCAGGTCTTATTTACCGTTTTATTTCTTGGACAGAAGACACATGGCCCGACTTGTATCAGAGATTCAGCAATCACAAAGGACTACAGTAAACTTTTCCATAATCTTAAAGACGAGGATGACAGTGTTGCTTCGCCTCACCTGTGGTGAAGAAAACCACCTCAGATTATCAGCCTCCCACGAGTCTGACAATCTCAACAGCCTTCAGCATTTCAATTGACTCTCTGCCACACCAAAAGACAAGTTTTTACTACTTTCACAATTTTTCCCAAGGTAGTAGATTCCCCTGAGTCGTCAGATTTTGTCTCCTCCAATGACGGACATATTGTCCGCATTATGGAAGATCCCAGAGAGCTCCTTTCACCTTTCATTAATATCCTCAGTTGCGGGTCTGCATTTCTCTGTCCAAACTAAGCACAGCGTTGGAAAGGCCCAGGGTTTCCCATCTACAGCTGTCAAATGGTTTGCCAGAGCGCTCTTGAGGCCAACCAAAAACAAACCCTTCTTTATGGCCTTCCTGCGTTAGCCCCAACACAAGCCGTAAGCAGTGGTCGCTGTGTCCTAAGTCAGATCTCCGAACAAACCCCATCAAAGGCTCCTTCACTGACCCGCCAAAATCATGCGACGAAACTGCGGAGCAACACCCCTGAAAACTAACCCGACAACCGAACCTACACAGTACGGCCTGAACCGAGGTGGAAAAGGCATCAGAGTTGTTTGTTGCGACGGGTCAGCATCAGCTTCTTCTCCATAAGCTGACCGAGGATTTGATGGGTGAAGTGTGAATCCATTAACAGCTTAGCAGACTGCCTGTCTGGGCTCTAAGGAGAAGATGTTAAGAGTCTGACTGTGGACTGTACCTGATAGACAAATCTGACTCTGGTGCACCAAGCGTGCAAAACCCTGCCAGATGAATAATTTTCAAACCAGAGCGCAAAGAGAGTGCATTCTCCGTCAAGGCCAACACTACTTTTTATTGACGTGACAGACAGAAGAGCCAGTGAGCACGACACGTTTCGTTCCCTTTTTGAGAAATCATCTTTCCGAAGAGGTTCATATAACCTGGCTTGAGTAATCTTGCTAATAAAAAAGGAATTCTTATAAATGTCAGTAATATTAAACAGTGCAGTGATACAGTATTTGACCCCAGGCAGATTTATTTATAGTATAGTTTTTGAAACTAAAATGTTTAAAATCCATCCATCCCTCCACTTTCTTACACCCTGTCCCCCAGCGGGGTCAGGAGAGACGCCGGCGCCTGTCTCCAGCGAACGTTTCGGTCGAGAGGTGGGATACACCCTGAACAGGTCGCCAGTCCATCGCAGATGTTTCAAATCATCAAATTATTTGAAATAAAAGTCTTAGATAACCAGGGGAAATATAAAAGTTATTATTATTAAGCAAAAAACAACAACCCAAAACCAACCCAGTCAAGTATGAAACACTGATAACCCCTTCAGTTAAAGAATAAAACGACCGCAATCAACTACAACCTTTTGTTGACTTGCACTAACCAGATGTAGCTGCCAATATTTTAAGGAAAGCAGAATCAAGACCTAACTTTAACTAAATCTGCCCTGAACCATGAAGTTGGCTTAAATATGATCATAACACAAGAATAAGAAAGGACCTGGACCGACATGGAATCTGTGAGAGAGTTTCACCACTGATGGCAAAAATTAACACAAAGACTTGTCTTACATTTTCAGACTAACGTTTTATTGACCTCTAAGACTTATTTTTTAAAAACGCTTGAGATTGACAAGTAAAAGGTTTACAATTCTGGAAGTGAAATTACATCTAACATCATGGGCAGCTCTAGACGGGGGTCAACTGGGGCCAGTGGCCCTGTGGAACTGGTCCTGGTCTCTGTTATGGCCCCTGTACTGAAGAAATAGACTGCAAAAACAACAACAGAAAAAAAACATTCCCAAATTTTTGGTCTAGTTCATAATGTAAATATCTTAGCACTCTAGAAATTATACAAAACTAACTAATAAGTAATTTTAAGCAAGATGTAAGAGCTTATTTTAAGTAAATAATTAATATTAATGAAAAAAATGCTTGCTCCATTGGCAAATGTTTCCACTTAAAACACGGGAGATTATTTCAGTTGTTATAAGGGAAATAATCTGCTGGTGGAGTAGTTTTTCATCAATATTAAGGAATTATTGACTTTAAGCAAGCTCCTAAATGTTACCTTTAAGTTAGTTTTGTCCCATTTCAAGTACAAGGTATTTTCTCTTGAAATTCAACCAAAATTACTTGGTGAAAATGTGTGTTTTTGCAGTGTAAAATTAAATTGAACGCCATGAGCTGGCACAGAAACCATAGCTGATTGGCCCGTAGGACCAGTTCTGTTATTTACTTTCACAGTTTTATATTACCAGTGAATTAAAAATTAAGATGTTGCACTTTTAGCTTCAGTTAAATTTAAAATACGGTAATAGAAAAAAAAAATGCTTGTTTGATCCCAAAGGGGAAATGAATGGCCATTCAAACCAGTTAACAGGTTTAAATTGCGACTGTTTTAATTAATTGGTTTGGCTTCCTAAACAAGCCATAATTTTGAAGCTGCTGTTTGTGTTTTATCGGGTTACGTTTGTCTGGTGTTAAAATGTCTTAATTAAATTTTTCAGTAGAGTTCTGAAACAGAATTAATTTGTATGGAGCAATGCGCTTTGTTTTTGGTTATTTTTTTTATTTTTTATTTTTACCACATCGAATGTCAGTACGACAGAGGGGAAAATGACATTTTAAGAATCAGCTAATGAATAAACGTTTTAAAAATTGACATAACGAGAACTCGGCCAACCGGAGAGCCGTCTCATCTTTAAGCAGAAATAGGAAACGTTCAATTCCACACGATCTCATGCCTGAGTTATACAATCGTTTTGCGCACATTTCTTCCGTCGACTCATCCCAGAAAATATTAAAACCCTTCAAGGAATGGAACAAGCCAACAGGAAGATTTTTTTTTTTTTTTTTTTTTTCCAGAATTCCCCAAACTCACAAGAATATGCGTTGTTTCTGTGTGTTCGGTCTGGTTGACACACAAAGTGTGGTAAAGGGATCAGTGATGAGTCAGTGCTGAACTTTAATGACCTGCATGTAATTTGGAACAGTTGAACCACTTTTGACATTCTGATTCATTGGTGCCTGGTGATCGAAGGAGCAGAAAGAGACAACTTATTACGTCTGAATGAACACATGCTGTCCTGCACAGGAAAAGGGATGGCAGCACACGGCGCTCTGAAGGAAATGTGGGGAGAGAGGACTGGCTTCTGGAAAAACGGTGAAAGTGAATTTGAATTACGACATGTGACACGGATGGACTCGCTCGCGCTGGTCGCAATCAGCGGTGGCAAAGTATTTGCGAACCCGTGAGATTCTATGCCTTATGGTAGGTATTCTGTAGCTACATTCACACACCGAGAAAATGAGATCGAAATCTGAATTGTTTCTTTTTTTTTCTTCTTTTTTTTGCCCATGTGTGACCCACGTTTTGACTTTTTCACTGCAGTCGGAGGGGCCCAGTGCCAATCTTTTCTCCACAAAATAAAAATATAAATAAAACAATTCTGATTCGTGCCACTCCCATACACTAAATCCAGTACGTATCTGGCTGTTTTCAATGCATCCGCAGTCTGAAAGGTACTTTAGTGATTTGGTCAGCTCCAGTTGCACCTGACAGGTGGGTGTGACAGCCTTAAAGGTAGCTCCCACACTGTGCCCCAGGTCTCTTATTTCTGTCTCTCTCTCTGCTTTTGAGGCAGCTTGGCAACGGTTGAACCAAAGTGGATAGTTCCCAAACAAACCTCTGGGAGTTTCCAGGAAACTCTAAACTTTTGTCTGTAACCCTTGGAAACCAGTTCATAAGCCTATAAAACTGCTTCTTATCGCTTTCCTGAAACGGTTTTCTCCATCATCCACGGATAAAGCTCGAAAAGGCTCCCAAAGCTTTACCCGTAAAAGAGGTGCGAGTCTAAATCCTGACCCAAAAGAAGCAAGTTGCGGTAAATCCGGATGTAAACAATGGCTTAAAATTACAACTCTGAACATCTGAAAGAAGTCGGTGTCAGTGGAGCGAATCACATCACCGTCCCACCAGTCTTAGCTGTGACTGCACATCCCAAACAACTCTTAAAGGGCCACTGCTTTCTCTACAGTGGCTTCTGTCGATTTTTTTTTCTTCTTTTTTTTTTTTTACAATACTGTCGGCTCTTAACTTTAAAGCTGATCCATAAAGAAGAGGCTTTCGTAAACAGTGATGTCAACGTTCTTCACCTGCGCATGCGGGTCGCATTGGAGATGCAAACCGTTCAAGCCTGATTACGGTTGCATTAATAAGTAGCACAAATGACAATGACAATAACAACAAATCTGATTCCAGTAAAATATCAGAATTGAGGATCAAGACCTGCAACATTCAGGTTTTGGTTTGCAAAATAATTTGAGTTTGATGATTGTGGAATGACAAAACCCGACAAGTTTTAGCATTTTGGGAGCCACCTAATAAACCAGGGAAGGCATATGTCGGCACATTGGAAACATTTTGCCTAAACTACTTTTTATCCCGATTAGGGTTCATACACAAAGGACATGTCACTTTACAAATGGATAGATTTATGTCTGAATAACAAGGAATGGATGAAACGAAAAGGTTTTCTACGACATGAGAAGCAATCCTTCAGAGCTCCCTCTGTACAGAAGAGGATTAGGGCCACTGAACAAAAAAAAAAAAAAACAGTTCTGACTTTTTAATCTCAGAATTCTGAGATTAAAGTCAGAATTCAAGTCAGAACTCAAACATCATCACCAACAAACCACAAACATGTAAAGAAAAGCCACTGAACTGGAGTGACCCGGACTCTGTCCGCCTGAACGTGTGAAATCTCATACCGCGTGTGTTTCTAATTCCATCCTCTTGCTAATCAGGCGTCACTGTTCGGCCGCTCGAGGCCGGCCGGCGTCAGCGCGTGCAGCTCGCTCGGTATGTCGCGCGGCCTCGCAGCGGGCTTCGTCGCTCTCCAAGACCTGTCGGCTGGACGGCCCGAACAGACGCCGCGCGCAGCCGCAAACACGACGAGGCCCAAAGCTGGCCGCCTGACGTCAGCCTCTGCTTCGTCTCTCCCTGCTGCCTGGAGACATTGGTCACGTGAATCCGCTCGCACGTGCGCAAACACTGACGCGAAAGCGCGCGTGCACATTTACAACACTGGTTTCTTTTTGCATGAAAACGTCGCTCTTCTCTTTGTGATTTGATCGTGTGATGGAGCTCGTTGCCATAGAAACCAGCAGGCCCCTATTGTAGTTTAGGAGCTGAAGTGGAATTTAAAGCCATAATCATTAAAGAGTTCATGAATTGACATGCTGTAAACATGATGACGTTCAGTATTAGTTAAAGCTTCCGAACTGGAGTTTTGCTTAAGGACAAGGTTATTTATAGAGCACATTTATAGAGGCAGTAAAAGTCTTCAAACAACAAATACATCATAGAGTCATCAGTTCTGAAACGAGCACAAAACATCACATTTAGTCAAATATCATTAATATCATCCAGCAAGTTTGCATCAAATATGTTGACCGATGTTTTGTTCCTTTGATAAGTAACAAAACAGCTATGGAATTATTAAAAAGACTTAACAAATCCAAGATTTACACTACTACCACTAATAAATTTACTGATACTATTACGACTATTTGTAATAATAATAATAATAATAATAATAATAATACATTTTCTTTCATATTTGAAACAAATAACAAAAAAGAACAGCCACAATTTGGATAATTAAAATCAGGAATAACATTTATTGAGACAGAGTTCAGAGTTTGGGACTGAACACCACTGTGGGTATATCTGAAAGGTGTGGAGGATCGCCAGAAAATGAACAACTAATATTTCCACATTGGGTAAAAGTTTGTGAATAGGTTTTTTTGTGTAAACTATTCAGGAGCTCGGATCAAAAATCTAAAGGACAGACAGATCAAATTAGATTTTTGGTGTAATGAATACAAGTATGTATTTTTAGTGTTGTGCTGCAAAAATATGAGATTTTCCGGTGTTCATTTTTTCTTCAGCCAAACAAAAAAAGAAGAGGAAGGAATTACATAATCAGGTTTGACAGACACTGTCTCATGTCTCCAGCATAAAAGAAGACAGAAGATTTTTTTTTGTTGTTGTTGAAAAGACACCGGAGGTGAAGGAAATTATAAAAGAACAGGGCCCCAGGAATCATCCCTAGGAAAAATATCACCTGTAACCATCAGGGACATTTATAAGCTGGAGAAAAAGGTTACTTTTAATCAGCACACATTTTTTTTGCCTCACATTTTGAAAATGGTTGACGACTGACTGAACTGGAGGGTCAAAGTATCACACGATGAGCGATGGGACAAGATTGTGACATATCATAAAAGTACCATACCTGGTGACAAAGCAGCAGAACACTGTGATTTCAGCACACACATTATTCTCAGAATATTAGTACAAAAGAGACTCTGATCATTTATTTTGCACAGGCCAGTAACAAAATGTCTTGGTACGAACCCAATGCAACATTCCAGAAGGCCATCAGCTGTCCAGCGTGCAGACGGGCGAGTTATGGTTTGAGAATATTTTTCACTGTTGCAGGGCACGGCCGGCTGATTTTGATTTTTTTTTCTAGGCTGTTTCGTTGCGTCTGCGAGCAGCGTTTACGAAGTTCCGTTTTGAGAAACGCTGTAACTCTAATAACCGGTTTCCCCCTTTTCAGCGTCACACCACAAGTCGTTAAATACGCCTGCATGACCTTTGTTTATTTGCATTCGATTGCAAGATGCTTTGAAGCCGTTTAGTGCCGTATGTCTTGTAAATAAACACAACGGCTTCCAGGCTCACTTGGAGCTCTAATCATTTTGAGACTTAGTTAGATGTTGGATTATGTTTTTCTTCTTTTCTTTTCTTTTCTTCCCCCCCCCTCCAGAATTGCTTAGTTACTTTCAGGAAATCCTCCTTCTCCTGTTTTTTTGGTGTTTATGCAATACAGCTGACAGGTTTTGAAAGCAAAACAGTGATATGCAAAGCTACTTGCACACTATCAGTCAAATCTCGCTCACTGAGAAACGTTTCTTTACGGGTTCTCAAAGAAGCATGGCAACCAGATGAGCGGTCTGTCCGGCTGCCATTTGTTTCCGTGCACGATGACGGGCAGCATCTCTCGCTCTCTCCGTGAACCTGGACTTTCTTCCTGTGGTTAGTCTGTATACCAGATACCATGAGAAGAAGAGTGCACGACCCAATGCTCTTCTCATCAACAAAACTCTGGTCGATAAAAACCATAATTCCAAAAGAAAAAAAAACAAAAAAAACCCGCAAAGGAAATAAAACAGAAATAGGTAGCGTCCGAGACAAGCCAGAAACATTTTGCTGCAATTGATCTGTGCCAAATAAAATGCTGTAAAGGACATGTTAATGTTCCTCCCATCCCCTCGATTCAAAAATAAAACAAGATGCTAGAGGATGCAGCGAGGAAAAAGAAAACCGTCCCCAGATGTTTTTTTTATGAAGTGTAAAAGATCGGCTGTATCATGTGACTATTTTGGTGCTCATGTTTAGGCCAAGGATGGTGAAGGTTTTCTGTCATCCTCGCTGGACTCCGATACAGATGTCAGCTGTGCAAACAAAATAAGGACATGCTTATTAAGGTGCGGATTCCATGTTGTTAGCGGCATACAGAACTGCTCAGACTACCAGCATCCTGACAATGTAACTATACAGGACATGTCATTTTCATCTGGCAGCATATTCTCCTTTTCTTTCAGGGTTCTGTGTTTGTATAATTTTGGACGTGATAAAGCCCGAGTCCTTGGCTGCTTCTTTGAACTCACCACGGCAGCGAGAGAAAAGTGAGCGCGACTCCATATTTCTTCCTGACCTGTAACGTTGACATCTTGGATGTTGCGGGAAAACAGGGAGCCCCACTGGTTTCCTGTCTCAAACCCCTTCAAGTGTCCCTCATCCTCTCTTCACGGTGGAGAAAATGGCGCGATGTACCGGACGTCATGTGATGTTCAGAATGACTGGCATTTTATTTTAGATTTTTTTTTTTTTTTTTTTTATCCCAGAGGTCTTTTGCAGGTCACAAGAGGTCTGCAGAGTTTTAACAACGTTTTTCTGCTGTACGCAGGGCAGCGCAGGAAAGAAGCTAAATCCTACGGGAGAAATTAAAATTTAGACGCGAGGATGTGAGGACAGCTGGTGAAAAGCCGCTTTGACTCTGAGCGCTGCCAAGAAAAACAAAGCAACACACAACAGTGTCCCATGTGCTAGAAGCAGAATCAGATGTTGTTGATGAAGCCCGCATGGGAAACGATCAGCTGACCAAAGTTTCGTTTTCTATTGTGCCAAGTGAATAAGGACAACAGAAACTCTCATGTATAGTTGATTTTCGAACCATTAGTCTTTTTCATTCTTTAAAAAAATGTGTATTCTGGATAGTCACTATCTTCATGTTTTGGGGGGAGGTTGAGTCTTTGACCCTTGGCGTCTGGAAACACCCTCCTTGTGAGTTGGGAGCAGGTAAAGTGCGGTATTCCACTTTTCTGGCATCTGGAGACATGGAACATGACCTTGCTGGAGTTGAATTAGCTATAATTGGACGTACCTCCAACCCAGTTCCTGGAAAGGGGGTTGACTCACAAAGCTGGTGTTGCCCTGGAGGCAGATCTCCCCAATGAGTGAGAGGGAAGCTTTCATACACCCTCTTGTTCCAAGAGGGAAGATTCATACTGTTCCAGTCTGTCATCCTCGCTGGACTCTGAGGATGTGTACCGGTAAAATGAACAGCAATTCAGATGATCCTGGCTTCATGAAGTCTCTGAAAGATGTCTGAATTTGTTCTGGTTTTCTTTATTGTTTGATTTTTGTTCAAGACGTAGGATGTCCATAAGGGGCGTCGTGTTTCAGTACAAAGTGGTCCAATGTTTAATATGCTACCAAAGGTCAATAATTTATCAATTGTATCATCTGGCCTCCAATGTTATGTCTCAGATAGTTGAGGTTACGGGGGAGTTGTAAAGTGACCAAAAGATCAAGTGAACTTTTAGTTTTCCTTAACCCAAACATCTCAGAGCACCCCAGGTCTCAACCTTAGGTGAGTATCCCTTCAATGTTGGGTTCAGCTCATGGAATTTAAATAAACCCCTCTGAGATCTATCATTGTGGATGCAGGATCCCAGACTTGTGGCCTGAAGGACATTGGTTCCTGTTGGTGGTTACCAATGATAATGAAAGCTGAAGTTTTGAAGTTGGCCTTAAAGATGTGGCAGAAGTTCAAAGGTAAAGGAAAAAGATTTTCTGTTGAGTATGAAGACATCAAACGTCTTAGCCTCGCTTGAAAAGTTAATTGCAAGAGGAGCGTTTGTTGAACTTTAGCAACTAAGCACAGTCCCTAAGCAACTTGCACAGTTGCTTAGGGACTCATGGGAGAATGGTTGTTCCATCCACATGTGTTTTGTGGATTTGGAAAAGGCCTACAACCCTGCGATTTTTGCAGGGTTGAAAATATCAACCTCATCTCGGCTTTTTGCTGCCGATGTGGCTCTTCTGGAATCTTCAAACCAGAACCTCCACCGTGCATCGGTTCATAAGAGAGTCAGAAGCAGCTGGGACGAGAAACAGTTCTACTGGATCTGGAAAAATATGGACGGTTCCTTTCATTTGGGGTTGAGTGTTGCTGTCATGCAGAGGAGTTCCAGTATCTTGGTTTTTCGTTCATGGCACTGGGGACAAATTCGAGATGGATAGTCAGATTCAGGGCCCCATCTGTCTGAAGCAGCTCCTGTTTTAAAGAAACCGAACTTGACACTGACTCCATTAGCAACTTCCTTTCATGTCCAAGCTGCCTTTTCTCAGTAAATTACTTGAAAAAGCTGTAGAAACTGAGCTCAGGTCCTGTTTGTGTCAGTTCCAGATCTCTTTTTAAAACAAGACTTCACTTGTGAACAGCTTTAGTGAAAATTCACAGTGGCTGCTGATGACAGAAAATGTTCTGTCTTCTTCCGGTCAGATCTTAGCACCGCTTTTGATACTGCAAACCATATAATTTTGTTAGATATGCTGAAGGTTCTGGCTTGTATTCCTGGCTAAGCATCGGACTCTGACAGGACATTCTGCATCAAGACACACAAGTTCTCCTCAGACTCTGAACTCCACAAATCTCAACTCTGAGCCTGTTATTATTCTTGCTAGCATTATTCAGCCTCTTTCTCATATTTCCACTGTATTGCTCTCTTTACCAGTCTCAAGAGATCAATCTCACATCTCCAAGCCTGACTTCTCACTGAATCTAGCAAATACACACATACGACCCCGATCCTGCGCTCACTTCACTGTCTCTCAGTGGATCTTAGAATTTGATTCCAAGTTCTTGTACTCACCCACATGACTTTCATGGCCAGGCTCCTGATTATCCTACTCAGATTTTAACAAAAATACTCTGCTGCTCATGGCGTCTGATCTCAAATCCAGAATCTTCCGGTTGTTCCACTTACACGGTTAAAATCTAAGGAGGACAGGTTCTGTTAGTCAGTGGATCCAAGGCCGATAGCTGATCCATGTTGCTTATTGGTTTTTAGAAATCAATTGAAAATTGTCAGCAGAACAAGCACTTTTTTGTGAATATTAAGGAATTATTGACTTAAAATATGCTCCTCTGTCTTCCTAAAAAGCTACTTGTAAGTTAGTTTTGCCTCACTTCAAGTGTACTAAAATGTTTACACTATAAACTAGAGTCGCACGGCTTGTAATGGCTTCATAATCACTGGGAAGAGTAGTTGTCCTGCAATCAGAAGATTGAGAGTTATTTACAGATTATTTTACATAATCTGCAAAATAATGTGTTTGCAGATTCACTTAACCACACTGGGTGAGACCGTGAAAGCCCGACTTGCCTACTGATCTGTGTCGCGGTGCATCAGTGTGTGTGAATGCAAGTAGCCTTCGTGGCTGGGAACGAGCAGCGTATGAGAAGTTTAACAGACCTGCTGAAGAGGCCAGTAATGTGGGCCTGATTCTGTTCGGCAGAGCCAACCTGCATAAAATTACACCGCAGTGTTTTTATGCTAATGTAGATAATGGGACGCAACTATGTTTTTAATTTAAACAGCTCCAGTATGACAGGTCTGAATCCAGCTGAATCAAAGTGAGGAGAAGCTAAAAGGTCATTGCCAGTAAATATCTCGCCTCCACCAAGATAGGTTTTTCCGCTAGCCGCAGCCATTACACATTGGGTTTTTGGGAAACATTAAAAAGTTAAATTATGTTTACCTGGACAGATGGACGACGTGTGCTTCCACAGTCATTTATTTGACCATAATAATGTTTTAGAACCAGTTCTTATTCACAGACTTTTGCAACATCTGCTTTGGCCAGGTCCATAAACTGTGGAAAGTTTCAAATGGAAAGGTCAGTTTTACGGACCGAAACCTACCACTCTTAAAAAAAAAAAAAAAAGTAAATATATATTTATCCATCTATGTTCATTGCAGGGTCACATGTGCCAGTTTCCAGCTCTCTTTGGGCAAAATGTGAGGTTCACCCTGGACAGGCCACCTGTCCATCATAGGGGTTGGTAAAGACACACAGGACCAAGCAAAGTATCCAAACAAATTTAGAAATACCAGTTAACAGAAGGAACCCTGGAGGAAAACCCCAGACCAGGATTCAAACCCAAGACCGTTTGAATGTAAGGCAACAGTGCTCAAAAGCCGAACTCCTGAATACATACACTTCTATAACAGCGTCCAATTTAATCCAAGCATGACAGCGGTGTGAAGGTTATGAAACCTGGCAGGTTTTTGGAGTCAGAAGTCAACTGTGTCCTTGTGGCAACACGACGAGCTGATTGACATCAACTTCTGGTGAAAATGTTCATCCTTTCATCCGCCTTCCATTTCTCATCTTAATAAATCTTGATTAATATTGGTGGCTTCCCTATTTTTCCTACACACATCATCTATTTATTTATTTGCTTTCATCAAACTTCAATCATTTAGCTGCTGGTTTTATATTACAACAATGAAACTATGTTGGGTCGGGACGTGCGATGGTTCTCGTCTTGGTGCGGTGATATTGTCCGTCATTTTTTTAGTGCAGCTGTCTCGTTCATTGAAATTTGGCTGCACTGCGTCGTCTCTTGTGTTACTGTGTAATGTGTTTGCATGTCCTGCCGTCGCTGTACCTCTGCCCGCAACCAGTTTCACTTCGGGGACATTAAAGTACATCTTTATTATTGTGTTTTATCTCATCATTTCTGAACAGACTCAACTCTGTCACCCCAACTCATAATTGTCTAAAATTGTAGGAGAACTAATGCGTTTTGGTCTTGTGTTTGTGTGTGTGTGTGTGGCAGGAAAAGCAGTTTACCAGTGAAACATTGGCAGGTCTCACAGGGAGCTCTGTAAATGGGCACAGTGACATGACATAACACCGACAGTAAGAAATGCACATTAACGCCTGCTAAGCTCAACAATTTGACAATAGGACAGTTTTAAAGCTTTAATGGAGGTTGGGATTTTTTTTTTTCTCCCCATGGCGTTCGCAGCGCTGCAGCTGCTGCCTTTCTAAATATGCCGGTCATGCTGCATATTCTGCATAGGCTGTAAAAGATTACTGAGAGTCTGAGTTTGCTCGACGCTTTAGTCATTTGCTCAACGGGGTCTGAGCACTCCAAGAAGTGTATGTATTTGAAAAAGCCTGTTGACTGAAGCTGTTGACAGATTTTAGACATTTAAGTACATAGATAGGTTCTTCCATGATTACGTAACGGTTGTAAACAGTGTGCTAAGTTTTTATTTGGCACACAAGAAACCCCCACCAAAAAACTAGAGCTGTAAAACGGTGTTTACGCCCTTAAAGCATCTTTTTTTTTTTTTTGTTACATTTAAATGTTTCAGAGCATCATGCAAGGACACTTGAGTAAACACACAAAAAAGCTGTTTTTAAAATTATGATTTGATTTAGTAGGGGAAAAAAAACCCATCCAAGCCAGCCTGGCCCTAAGTGGAAAACTAATTACCCCGAAGCCTAATAACTGGCAGTTCCACCCTTGGCACTGACAATTACTGTCAAGCATTTTCAGTAACTGGCAGTGAGTTTTACACATCGAAGTGGAGCAGTGTTTTATTTATTTATTTATTTTTATTTTCAACAGGATTGGTTCACTTAAATCACCTTGGAGGGTTTTAGATCTCAGCAGGAACACGGCGAGATGCCAGCATCGAGTCGTCCGGGAACCGAAGCGCCTCCGGACCGTCACACTGCCACTGCCATGTTTGACCGTCGGTGTGGTTTTGTTCTTCTGGACTCTTTGGCTTTAGGGTAACGAGGCAACAACCGTTTGGTATTTGCCAAATTAGCCAGAAGTGTCCAAATCCAATAAAGTGTCTTCGCAGAAGTTTTGATAAAACCCTGACCTTCTTTTTTCACATTATAACAGCAGACTTAAATAGTCTCTTTCAAAAAAAACCCCACAAAGATTCAGACACATTTTAGCCATTTCCATGTTGTTTTTGTTTATTTAGAAAAAGAATCGATGGGGCAAATGGACATAAGTAGAAGTCAGTCTCCCTCTATTATCACATCTTCTGATTTGTATTGGGGGAAGCAGGTTTTGTGGATGTAGGGATTGCTGTACAGCTTGTGACTGATCCATAATATCGATGATGACAATACCAAGTTGATATTAGTATCAGATTGTTTCTATTGTGATAGGATCAACACTTTAGCTCAGTTTCAGTGTTGAAATGTTTTTTTTAAATTGCTGTTTCTCATTTCTACCATAAAAACGATCTTGCGTCGATGTGCTCTGAAACCAAATGTGATGATCTATCATACTTAAATTAGAAGTATCAGTACTGGTATTGGTATTGATATCAGTATCAACGATACATTGCACTCTATTTACTTGGCATCAGATTGCTGCCAAAATGTACAGATTCCTATGCAATATATTGAAGTTCTCAGTTATGATGTAAAAAACTTTGATATCACAAAGGTCATGATTTGGCACTGAATGTTTGAATAAGACTTCATCTCTAAAAGTACAGCATCGGTAAACAGAAGAGCTGCGTGTCCCTTAATCTGTAAATTAAAGAAAACTCAAAAGGTATTAACGACAAAGTAATGCTGGCGCATAACATCCACCTCAGTGGAAAGGAGGAGAGAGAGGACTGCTCTGCACACACCCAGATGTACATGTGTTTTGTGTTTCAGGGCTGTTTTTAGTGCTCTGCAAGGTTCAAAGAAAGCAGTGAACCGCAGCTTGGAAACACAAACAGTATCAGCCGTGTAGTCTAACCACGACACTGAATTGTATCAGCAGTCTGATGTACAGTGCAGCAGGGCTCTGTGCTGCACTGTACATAAGTCTGTGCGTGCACGTGTTTGTGTGTGTGCGTGCGTGTGTGTTTGCGTGTGGGCTGCTTGCACATCAGTTGCATGTAAATGTTTGATTGGGTAATGAAGCTTTGAATAAATGGGACAGAAACCGCTCGCGGTCTCCCAGGGCTGGAAGCAGGTAAACGTAAAAGTAAATAGCAGCTTTTGTAGAGAATTAAAGATGTCAGATATTATCTCATCTAAATGAACTGCAGTCTTAGATTACACAAAGCAGAGCGCTTGTATTAGGAGTAGTAGTGTGTAGTAGTCTGAGGATGCTTTTTCTTATTATTATTAAATGTCATACACATCAAACTGCCAATGGGACAAGAGGTGGAAATTAGTCATTTTGGTATAATTTACCTATAAATGTCATAAATTATGATTAGCTAAAACAGTGGCTAACCCAGCAATTAATCAGCTAATCAGCTGCGTACAATGTCTTATGGCCACACATTGTGGCCATAAGACATAAGAAATGACCAAAAAGTAAAGACAGTATCAGCAGAAATCCCTGCAGCTGCACGGTATAGAAAACTAAAGAGGACAACCGTCTAAAACATTTTGGTTTTCTGCCAGAAGCGGAAGAATTAACGTTTCAAAAAAAATGAAATAAATCAGAATGATGAAGTAACAGAGACACTCCAACATGCTGCCACTTCTATAAATTTACAATTCTTGGAACCTGACTTCAATTCTTCATGCAAAGAACAGAGATTTGGCCAAAATCAATGAAAAAGATCTCAAAAATGGCTCAGCATCAAAGTCCAGCAGAGGCTCAATGGCTTACCTCCTCCTTACCAAAAGAAAAAAAAAAACAACACAAAAAAAACATCAAATAGAAGCTACACACTGTTTTGCATTACCCTGTCCCATGACCGAAGCATGAACATCTGAACTTTGTGATGTATTCCAATCTAAACTGCGAGATGATAAACAGACAGAAACCTGGTGGCCATACATCACTGTGGAAGAAATACCGTTATAAAATGGACCCTTTAGAGAGATATGCTGCATTGGAAGTGATTCTTAACGACATATATGTCTATACAACTGTTTTAAACGTTCTGCAAAGTGATAGATTTACATCCACTAAGATTCCTTTAAACAGTTTGTTCAGGTGCGCAGACTTCTTTGGTGAAAATCGCAAGAAATTAGCCAACATTTCAGGAAGAAAACTGCGGGAGGGACTGGTGCACTTCACAAAACTGATGGTGTCACGTGGAGAAAAAAACGTGGCAATAATTAACATCTCAGCTGTTTAGCAAGGAAGCTAAAAATTGGGACAAAATTTGGTCTCGCAAAGAGACATTTACGCAACTTCCTTCTCCACAAAATGTAAACAGATTTAAGCGGTTGTACAATTTCGCCTTTGTCTTTGACAAAAAATCACGAGCTATTAATACCTGCTAGAACCGTGCATTTGTTTTGGTCGTATTTACCCAGAATGCCCTGCGCTATTGTCCGCTTCCTGCTTTCGGTGTTCACATATGCGTTCGAACCGCGCCCGAGTTTGCTTCTACCGAACCAGGACTTAAGTTTGTCAGACTTAGAGTTCAATAACGCAATAGCACCTCTGCAAAACAACAGGACTTTCCAAGCAAACTACAGTTTGGTTACAGTGGACTAAACAGAGTCACTTCATAGATACAGTGAATTTAAAACTTCTGGTTTGAACATCTGGAAAGAAAACTACACAGTAAAAATGCCAGTGTTAAAATCTCAGGTGTAGTGTTAAATAAAGAGTGTGAGTGTTGTTTTGACACCACACAGCTTTAAAATAACACTGCCGGTGTAAAGTCCGTAATATTAGCGTTGTTAAATACCAGTGTTAATTGGTTGGTGTTGCTTAAGCCCCGCCTTCACGTAACGGCTGCAGATTACGTTCTACATTCTGTCGCCACGCCACCAGTCAGTCGGTCGGTACGGCTTCATTTCGCACAAGAAAGCCACAATTCTTTCCTAAAGGTGAGTTAAATATTCATACATGACCATTGTTTCGTTGGAAATGTGTTTTTTAATTTGAGACTTCAAAGAGTGCACAATATTTGACCCATTTTGCATGAAAAATCCACCAAATTCAAGGTCCCGCCGTTTTGCCAATTTGAATTCTGTTATATTTGGTAAGTTCTAGTTGTAATTTTAAACTATGGATAATACTTGTATATCTGTATTATTTGAAATCTTGGCGATGTGTGTATCTAAAGAGCTAACTTTGCAAACGTTATTGCAAACAATACCAATGCCACGTTACGGCTAACCGATATGGTAGCAGATTCTGACTAGCTAGCTCAACACTGTTGCTTGGATGAAGTTTATATAGTTGACTTCATTCAGTTGACGTATTCAAAGTGATAGTGGAAGTGATAAAGGGTTGGTTTATGCAGAAATGCTGGTTCAAGTGAATATCAGACCGTCCAGAAATGGGTTCGGGTTCCAGTGACGGATGACTGCTATGATTACTTGAAATTCATGCTCGAGGGTAAGTTGAGTACTAAGTATGTTGTGGCAGCTGCCATTAAATTAAGTGAGCTTAAGGTAGTTTGTCTTAAATTATGCCCCCGGGTTATTAATCAACCCCTTAAGTAATAAGTATTCTTGTTCGAGTAATAATTATGTCATTTTAAAAAAAAATAAAAACGGTTATGTCAAAAACAATATGGGGAACATTAAAGATAAAATGTACTATTTCAACCACCAGTTCAATGTCTGAAAATGTTATTCTAAATATTTTCGAATTATGAATGTAATTGACTCTTACCAGTTCTAAATGACCATGTTAAGATAAGTATATTTGTTTCCTTCCAGTTCATGCTAAATTCAATTTGGCAAGTGAAATTTGTGTAGACCTGAAGGACTCTTCTGGAGTTGATATAGATGCTGATATTTTTGATGAACTGCTGAGGTCTGCTACAGTATCTTTCAAAGTAGTCACTAAGCACTTTGGTAAGATTTAAAACATTAAAACAAGTGTTCCTTCTAATGCATTTTAAAAATATATAAATCAGAAGTTAATTTTAAGTTGTTTCCTAATAAGTCTTCTAAGCTTTATACAGTGGGCGTCGTTGATGAGAGTGAGGTAACAGACGATTTCTTCACTTCTGAAGATGGGTCAGCCTCGTCAGTTCAATCTACAAGCTCAGCGAGCTCATCTTCTACGGTGATCACAGAGAACACCAAAGCACAGAGACGACGACTGGCTGAAGGACCACCTGACAGCAAGATGGCAAAAGATGTGAGTTGTGTCAAGGTGGGAAATAGAAGGATGATCCATTTTAAAATTCATACCAGGATGACATGTGAAATCTGTTGCAGATTGTCTATGTGGCTCTACACCAAAAACCGGGGGGGGGGAAGATGTACTAAAAGAATACAACAAGACCAAAAGTCTCTCTGATCCAACAAGAAGGAAACTTGTCAATATTTTAGTGGCAGATATGATCGAACGTCATGGGTATGTATCAATAAACCTCAACCTGCTGATTGGGGGCCAGAATTTAACCTTGATATTTTTGACTGGTAGTACTTTTAAAAGTTAAACATGTGTATGAAATCGTACAGAATTATCTGAAAAAACATAATTATTAACATAATGATTATTCAAATAATTTGTCATTGCTGAGAATGGGTTTTCTATTCATAACCTTTGTTTAATTGGTATGAGTTTGTTTAACCCCTATGTGAAACAGGAATATTCTTATTGAATTGTTTTTTAGGAGAGTCCCTCCTGTCAATGTCTGCATCACCTATGCCCTGGGAATTGTCACCCTCTTTCCCAGTTTGAAAGATAATTGCTCACCAACTGGCTATGTGAGTACCTGAAGATTCTCTTCTTGGTATACCATAATTTGGTTGGATTTCTTTCTTTTATACAATGTGGATTAACCATGTAACTGTCCTTTTGAATACAATGTAATTGACATTTTGTGGTTTCTGTTCTGGGATAGGAGCATTTCTACGATCCTCAAAGTGGACAGGGCTACCTGGCCTATCGATTGAAAACCGTTCAGCGTAACACTACAAGTGACTTTAAGAGGAGCTCCCTGTCTGCTCCATCAAGGCGGCCCGAGAACTCAGAGGTAGACCTCAACATCTGAACAGCTGTTTGGTGATGGATGCAAAGAAGCAATTTCCATAATGAAGCATGCATCAGACCAGGACGTTGTTATGGGGAAAATGAAGGCAACATTTAAGCATAGACAGAATATGCTACATGATCTGGACCAGTCATCACTCATCTTGGATCACTTCCCAAGATTCTTGGATACACCAGGCTTGGTGAGAAACTCTCAGATTTGATTAATTGAACTTTTGAATTGGGTTTTTTGAAGGTATTGTTTCTTCTGTTAGATTGAGCAGGACTTCATCATGCTCTTTGGAGAAGACATCTCGGGGAAGTTCATTGCAAGATGGCCAACGTTCTACAAACCGAAGGTCATCACTGTCAGCAAAAGCCTTCGACAGAGCGTTCACCTGGATGACCTTCTGTCTGCTCAGGAGGAATCAAGTGATTATGGTATGTATTGATAGATAAATATGTTCCACAGTCTTTTCAATGTACTCATTCTAAACATGGCTTGTTATGATTTTATCAGAATGGGATAGGGACTTGGCAGCCATTCTCCTGCTGGTTCATCTCTTGCCTCCAACTGCCAAAGGGAAGAAACATGTAAAAATTAGTGCAACTGAGGCAGCTGATGGTGTTGTGAAGTTCATGAAGGTATGTTTTTGACATGAATTATTGTGCTTCACTTACTGTAAATTGATCTCATTTTTACAAGACTGTAAAATGTAAAGTCATTATTTGGCGTTATTTGTATTATAAATTTATAGTTATTCTTGGAGGGGATGGGAGAGATCAGGATTAATTTCATAACAAAATGGAACAAAAAAATGGTTATGGGAAAATAATGGCACAAAGAATTGTATGAGCCCATTAGAACTGATCTTTTCGCTTAAGCTCACAGGAGTTTCCTTGCAAGTCACATCCCCTTTTGTGGCATGTTCACAGCTAAAGGAAGGTGGAAAATGTTCTTAATTTGTTGCTAGTGAGGGACTAAAATTATTATTTCTAATGTGCTGTCTTTTAATCTGAGGTGGGGACAAGCATGGCAACATTCCTTGGCAAAGTTGGATCTGCACAGCCCTTCCTCCTCTGCGTTGGAGAGAAGAAGAGCAGTATTCATAAGTTCTACATCATCCTGGACCAGAAGCCCATTCTTTGTGTGGCACAGACTGCAGTGGCTGCCTTTGATGAACTTTTTAAGGCGCACTTTGTGTTTGCTGTGTCCTACGATGCAACCCTCCTCAACTTCTACACATTCATCCAAACAACAGTTTATGGGATTGATGCGGCAACAACAAAGGAGAGCCCCAGAGTCAAGGAAATCAGAGTGAGAATTAACACTTAAATATGCCAACATGTTACATTTGTAAGGTTCAGCACAGAAATTCTTCAACTCAGTATTTAAAATTTAGTCATGCTTTGTATCCAGGGCACAAATTGCGTTTGAAATGTGGGGAACATAGCTGTTCATCTGTTTTTTTACACGTATTCTGGGTTCAAAAAGCACATGGAGACACTATTGCCATAGATTCTGTTTACGTGGACAATGTTGGAATAGATAGTGTTGAGACCGATGATGTTTGTGCTGATGACACATTGAGTAGTGCTTCTGTTAGTCAACAACAGAAAGGAAGACTTTTTAGGAAAGTCTTCCTGAAGTCTTCCTGAAAGGGGCAGTTAATGGACATGTGTCGCTCTGTTATTGCCCAAGTTCAAGCAGCTAGAGTTTCTGAACTGTTGAACTGCCTGTCATGACCCTTATTACAGGCAGTTTTCAGCTGCTGATAATGAAAGACCATATATTGTGCCCCGCTACTGTTTTGTATGAGCTGTGCAATTTTTTGGACAGGGTAGTATGAGTTGTGCATTGAAGGTCTGTAATACTGATAATAAAAGTTGAACTTTCCATTTCTGTGTATTGTTTTGAATATTTTTTTACCACTGGATTTGGTTGATATTGACACCTTGTGGTGTCAGTTATTTACCTTTTTAACACGACATTATGTTTTGTTAATAACACTATACTGGTGTTACTTTTAACATTATATTTTAACACTAACACCGTTGTGATGTTAATGTGACACTCGGTATTGTTGAATATTAACAATATCTGGTGTTAATTTAACAAAAAATGAGTGTCAATCTTTTAACACTTTGAAAAGTGTTACTTTAACACCAGCTGACTTGGACACATATAGACACTGTGGGTGTTAAAATTAACACTGTGGGTGTTAATTCAGCACTGGCATTTTTACTGTGTATGTTTGCTAAAGTCCTAGACTGAAGTTAGCATGTTTACTCTGACTTTCTGATTATTCAGCTTCTAACATCTTTCGATGTTGTTTGAGTTAATCATGTTCAGATGAAAGCAGTTATTCTGTTGAGTCATAAATCTATTCACTAGCTGCTCTTAAAGGTCAGCGGTGGACGCATGAGCACAGAGAGAATTAACATCAACACAGGGAGAGCGGGAGCTGCAGCAGCCAACAGTCATTTCAATTACAGCTCTGGAAAAAAAAACTTTAAATGATCAGTTTCTCTGATTTCATTTTTTATGGGTACATGTTTGAGTAAAATAAGCATTGTTCTTTTATATTATGAACTACTGACAACATGTCTCTGAAATTTCAAGCAAAAATTTAGTATTTATTTGCAGAAAATGAGAAATGGACCTTAAATAATGGAAAGAAAACCAGTTTGTGTTGATTTAGAAACACTACCAATGTTTTAACTCAGAAATCATTATCTGGTGTAATAACCAGGTTTTCAATGGGGTTCAGTGCAGTGGGCTCTTCATTTTTTTTACCTCCAGAGCTGTATGTCTTATTGTATATGATGTCAAGTTTTCTGATAGTTTGACATACAGCTAAGAACATTCAATCATGTTTTAGATTAATAAAGCAATCTGGAAAGCTTACAATATTATTTTGGGATCTGTACAAGTGAAAACAGGGTGTGGTCATTTAAAATGTCTACTCAGGATGTGGCTGTGTTGTTTACAAGTGGTCCAGTTAAAGAAAAATCAAAATAACAGACCCATGACATGCATCTGGAATTTAACTTCGTTCGCAACGTTGATGCAAATCACCTAAAATGGCTTTGATCACAACCAATATCCAGCGCTGTGGCCTGCCTGGTGACACTCTTCATAAACCATCACTTTTGTGCCGTCAGAGAAAACCAAAGAACCCAAGCGAAGCGACGGCTTGAACTTTCGGCGGCTCCAACGACCCAAACCGCTGCACCATCACGGCTAGTCCACTTTTCAACTCGATGTGCATCGCATCTTACAGTCGACGATAATAAAAGTGAACGCCAGCGCATGTAAACACGAACACAATCGTAACAATCCCATGAATGTAATGATGCTGTAAAACATGCAGCCACGGCCATTAAATTGCACAATAGACCACATTACAGGCCCCGACAGTCCTATAATCTTCAGTAATGTCTGGTTGTGCTAGTCGACGCGCGCCGCAGCATCTTCGCCCCCCGCGGCTCCGCGTCGTGACCTACCACCCCTGGTTTCTGCGTTTCATGTAAATATAGCGTGTAATGACACACTGCGAGAGCACGGATGCTATTATGGCCTTCCTGCCGAGCAGAGGTCATCTTTGCCACCCCACCCAAAAGGAGGGGCTGCCACACCAAAATGGTTAAAAGAACCTTTTGGTTAAAAGACCCACAATGACACGCAGTTTATCTGCACGTTTCGCGCCTCAGTTTACGGTGCAAAGTGTGAACTATCCGGGCTGAAATTCTTTCGAAGGTTTTGTTCCGCTCACCTTTTGGCTTATTTTTAGACGAAAAAAAAAAAGGATACAGAACCTTTGACAAAGTATTCAAACACCTGGCAATAACACTTGTCATTGCAAAAGTGCAGCAAATGAAGAATAAAAAACAGGTTCAGGACTTCAATTTTTCTAATCGGATTCCAATTAAAGGGGCAGAATTTTGTAAAATTGACTTTTTTTTTTTTCAGCTTTGCGTGAAGTTATGAGGAGATTCCCTTATTAAAATCATATTTGTGATTATTTTATGCACGAGAAATCCCTTTGATCTCCCCTGGCAACCATTCAGCTCTCCAAAAACAAACTTCAGTTGTTAGATACGGAAAATGTTCGAGTGATTTTAGCGCTCTGACTGACAGGTGCTACGGCCAAATGGGGGCTGAACTCAAACGCAGGGAATACTTTCCAGATTTTTAAATATTCATTTTATTAAAAGTTTTGAATTATGGATCGTTTCCGAGTGAAGTTTGTCGTTTTCGACGTGACAAAATGTGCAAAAGGGTTCCAGAGGTATTCATGTGCCCCTGCATATGTTCTGCATGTTAATGTCAGCGAGGGAGAAAACGGATGATATCTTGCGGATTATGAGAAACAGTTACAGTTATCACGCTGTGAGACAACTCGGAGACACAATCATAAATGTCTGCCTCACGGTTCAGAAAGGGTAACAGAGCGTTTACGGCTCAAAGACGGAATCTACTTATTTCTATCTCGAAGTAAAACAGTCAAGTTAGATTACAATTGCAAATTGATATGTGTATTTATCTTTTTTCTTTTTTTTTCTAGTAAGCCGTTATCTAAAATACCCATTTCCGTCACAAGAACGGGTCAATTTTTTATTTTTTTCAAAATGACATCAGAGATGCTTTTTTTGTGCAATGTGGCAGCCATTTGTGCACCTTTCAGAGCAGTTTGCCGTGACATTTCAGAAGCTTCACCTCACGCACACACGCACAAGCGAAGAGGAGCACTCGCACACACATTTTTATGTCTACTCTCCAAAAGAAAAAACAAAACGGTTTCCAAATCACACAAAGATGTAGCCAAACCTTTACACCTAAAGAAACTCCAGAGGGCTGTTTTGTATTAAAACCATGAGTCTTCTTCTCTGGTTCGCAGATTTAAGCTTCAACCCAACACATCCCGAGATTTGCATCCAAGTCTCCTGATGTTAAAAGTGCCAAGTGGAAGACACAGGTTTTGTTCATTTTGAGTCAAACTTCGAGGCAGGCATCGCTTTGGAGTGGGACACGTGGCCATCGGGTTCGATTTGCTCCGCCGGCTCCTGAACATATTTGATTTGATAAAGTCGGGGCGAGTGCAAGGTGGAGGTGGTGGGGGTTGTACACTGTAGAAATATGATAAATATCGAATCTGAATTTGTTTTACCGTCTCCCGTTCACTTCCACATTTTCCTGCTTCCTAACAAGCGGGCCTCGAAGAAGAAGAAGAAGAAGCCCTGAGGTGTTGTAAAGCAGCACGGTTGTCTGGCTCAGGATCCAGCAACGTGTCCCAGAAAATGTCTATTTGGAATCAGGAAAAGTCTTTTGAGGTCTGATGGAGCCAGTTATGAAATTAGGATGTTCTTGTTGGGCTAATTTAGAAAACACAAAGTGGAGGGTTTGGGGGGGGCAACAACTTCCAATAAAATGTCAAGCAAAAAAAAAAAAAAAAGATTTTACAACACTCTTCTCATAACTTTATGCAGGTCTGATGTAATGCATTCACTCCAATGAGAGTAATCTGAGCCACAACAGTAACAACTGGTATTCATATAGGAGAACAAAGCGTGTTATTGTGGCCTTTGATGGCACTTCAAAGCCCTTCAGGTCACATTAAAGCTGCACCTGAGGACATTTCTGCGCCGACGACAGATCACACAAACGACGCCATGTTTCAAATTGGCGCCTTGGACGAAAAGGGAGCGCAACATTACAAACAAATCTACCGAAAACATAAGACCAGCGTCTGTTCCTGCGTCACTCTTCGTTTGAAATAATAGCGAGGTTGAACGGACTGAGTCTACACTGCAAAAGCAAAATAAAAATAAAAATCTTACCAAGTATTTTTGGTCTAGTTCAGGGCCGTGCAGAGGGGCACATTGAACAAGATCATAAAACACCGTACAACAACATAGCAACAACCCATTTAAATCCAGAATTTAATTGGATCATACTATATCTTTGCCGTCATGCGGGGAAATGCAAAGCAAATGTTGTATATTTTCCCCAACAGGTATAAAGTTGCTGTTTCTTTGTGTTTGAGTTGGGTTTGTTCACAAATACATCACAGCAAACAGCCAATAATCAGTGATTGATTTTAAACTCGGCCAATAAACCTGGTCTCCCTCTTACAGATTCACCTTATCTATATTTAAACATGTTAGTGAGGCTGCGGTTCTTAGTAGGAAGGGTTTCGGGGGACGGGGGGATCTGTCTAAGACCCTTGTCTGAGCCTTGTCCTGCATGAAGAGACGCTGCGATGCGGATCTCTGGAATCCACCTGGAATCTATCTGGAGTCCGCCCGGGGGCCTCTTTATCAGTCCGCCGATGCTTTGGAGACATTTTGATTCATTTCATTGTGGCATGTTTGGCTTTATGCTGCGGTTCTAATTATTGCTCCAGTATTTTCTCTGATGGTTAACTGTGTGAACTCTAAATGCTCTTCCTTTAACCCTCGAGGTTCTGCAGTAACTTCTATTTACAGCCGCTCACCTCCAGCCCAGATCCCGTCAGCAGCGGCTTTAACCCGCCTGGTAGAAACGTTAAGGAGAAGCAGAGCAAACAGACAGCAGGTGGTACCAGGTGGTACCAGGTGGTACCGGGGCTTTGAGCTGCGTTGTGGCTCGCGGTGTCAGTCGCAGTACCGTATCTTATATCAGGATGCCTGATATAAAGACAGGCATTGTTTCTATCTGTCGTTGGACCGACTCAGACCGCCTGCAGCGAACCGGGTCTTTAGCAGAATGATGAAGTTAAAGTCAGAAGTTTTCTCTGCAGCCGAAGCTTTTCTGTGTTTCGGGGCGAGGCATATTGCGAGGACAATTATGAAAATATAAATAGAAACAGTTTTTCTAGCGTCAACATCAGACCTACGTTTTTATTGACAAACCAGTGCGTGAAAAAATATTCCTGCCCATAATTTGATAGTTAGATAGAACGCAGAAAGAAAAGAGAGAGAAAAAAAAAACGGATTTCACAAACTGAGCGTTAAGGCCTGCAGCGTGAGCGAAGCCGAGCATGCAGTCAAGCCCTGCAGAGCTCTGCCAGCGAGCTCAAATTTGGAGCCTGCTGTGCTGAAGCAAAGAGACAACATAAAGTTGCAACAGGGCAACATTATGTTGCAACAGGGCACCAGCCCCTCCAGGGCATGCGGGAATGCCCTGGAGGAATGCAGTTTGAGACCTCTGCATCAGAGGGGCTGGTGCATCGGTCATAAACGGATGGACGACGTCAGCAATAATACGGGAGGTAAAGCAGATGGCATTTGAGTGACGCCCAGCTGCTGAATGAGGGGGGAGGTGATGTAGTCATTACTAAATATGTAGTCATTACTAAATGTAGTAATGACTACATTTAGTCATTACCCCAGCAAATGATGATGATTTGTGCTTTTACTTTGGTTGTGGCAAATTCTCTCCGTGCCATCTGGATGTTGCAGCTAAAATTGAGACCAGGCAACATTTGTTTTTTTTTTCACTATCTGTTTTTGGTGAACTTGATATTCTAAGGCAACAGCGGTGACACATTGTGTGGTCTTTCTTGCTGAAGGCTCAAAGCGCCGTGTGCATTCAGAGATCCCACACGCTTTGGCTCTAACGACAGGTCATTGTCGCGCACCCGTTTGTCCATTTTCCTCTGACCTTTGATATCAACAAGGCGTTTTCGTCCACTCAGCACATTTTAGTGCTGTCCAGAACCCTAAAAGGTGTGAAAGTGATACAAGAAACTGTTGGTTTTTTTTGTCCTCTCCAGTAGGCTGAATTAAATTTTGTTATAAATAAAAAAATGACATACCTCAAGTGTTTTAGTACACTTGCTACTTAAAAAAAAAAAAGAGGGGAAAAAGGTGTAAAAAGGATGTTGGGCTATATCATTTCCGCTGCATTCAGTTTTATTCACCACTATGCTACATTTGGTCAGCTGTTTCAGACTCTGTGCTACAGCTGCTCCAAAGAGAAAAATTCAAGACAGGTCAATGGCTGTAGAAATGCACAATCAGCTGGATTTACTGCACTCCATCCAACACTTTGCTGTCCATCTGGAGTTAAGTCCCCACCGAGAAGGAAAAATGTAAACTGCTTTTTTTTTTTTTTTTTTGCACATAAAGGCTTTTCCGTCCCTGCTCGGCTTGAGCTTTAATTCAGACTTTATGTGCAAAAAGGACAACATGTGAGAAAGACGGGTGCGGCATGTCTGCATTAGTATTTCAGGCATCCGTTTTATTTCCCATTATCTGCTGGAATGCACGTGCAGCTGCTGCTGCCGCCCCAGACGCTCAATTTCCTATGACAATTTCTTTCACTGTGTCAATGGCCTGACTAGTATTTTCTGTTTCCTCGTGTAAATAAGGGCCATTTGTTGACATGACAGTCGATGCTTTAATTTTGAAAGGGCTCGAAACGGAAAGGTGCCGTAAAGCGACTGACGCAAAACTGTGCGGAAATAGCGCGGCCATTGTGCAGAGAGAAGGTGCACGTGCACAAGTCGGATTGAAAAGAAGACGATTAAGGTGTAATTAAAAGTGACCATCAGTCAGTTGGTTGATGAGGGAACAAGGTGAGTGTTTTGATGTGTAAATGTATGTTTAGTTTTCCTGCGGAACGTGTAGTTATTGGTTGTGTTTTGCCACTAGATGGTGCTAATACTCTGGCTAACTGTCAACAGTTGAAATATGTCGTATTTTATTTTATTTCATGACACAAGTATGTTAGAGTTTACTAACTATGTATTGTAAAACAATTATAGCCCATAAGGTAAAGGATTCATATATTAAAGTAAAAGGTTAGAACAACACTGTTGGAGTTACTAATGGTATTTTGTTTGTACATTGACGGTGGCATCTTCTACAGGAACGACAGTGACGCCTAAGGTTGCATGGGAACGCCTCAACCAAAAGGTATGGACATCCATTTATTGTACAGAAAGCATACAGAGAAAGACTGGCAAAATGGCCAAAGATACAAACAAATAACTGGAGGATTTGGAGCATTTGCTGATTTCATTCAAACCTGCCATGAAGCTATGCCACATATAGAAGGTTTAAGCATTCTCAATGATTGTGATGAGAACCAAAAACTTTTTCAAAAATGAGCGAACTGGGCTGCTGCAAGGTGGAATCGTCAAGGTACTCGGTGCATGAAAGATAATGGGGAGTTTCCAAGTTTAAAGCACTTTACTGAGTTCATGTCTTCTGAAGCTGAGATTGTGTGCATTCCAATCACGTCATTTCAGGCTCTCCACTTGACAGACTTTACCAAAATCACCAGTAAAGTTTACCAGCAAGAAAAAAGGCCCACCTTCAGTGTTCTCCGTACGCAGGTGGTAACGGAGACGGAAAGCACCAAACAAAGGTCAGATGTTAAACCACCATGCATGCTCTGTCAAGACAACGGAGACAAACTTCACAATTGTCCTCAGTTCAAAGGCAAATCACTTGAGGAACGAAGAAAATACATAAAAGATAAAGACTTTGTTATGGTTGTCTCAAACCTAGACACAGCGCAAAGTACTGTCGTTACAGACTTGCATGTGAAATGTGCGAGAAAGCAACACCCTACCTGTCTACATGACTTTAACTATGACAGCAATAAATCACAGACAAAACAAATTCAAATGAGCACAGAACAAGCTGCAACAACCCTGTCTCTCAATGCAGAAACCAATGAACAATATGTAAGCACTTCCATGATCGTGCCAGTATGGGTTTCTTTAGAGCAACAACCAGGTAAAGACTTACTTGTTTATGCACTCTTGGACACCCTGAGTGATACAGTGTTCATTGAGCAAGATGTGTCTAACAATCTCATAGCTAAGTCAACTCCAATACGGTAAAGACTCACTACAATGGTTGGTAAAGATGCAGTTGAGCCAAGCGAGCGTGTCTCAGGTCTCAAAGTGAGAGGCTACAACTCCTCAGAAATAATTGAACTCCCTCCTACTTACACAAAAGACTGTATACCAGTTAATGGCTCTCACATTCATTCCTGTGAAACGGCAAGGCAATGGGATCATCTGAAGGCCCCACCTCGTCTCACAATACGCTTTTAGCATATGTATTGTGTGCCACAGAGTCACAGTGAAAGAATCCCTTTAGTGACTGCCACTGATGCACTCAAGGTTCTCGAGTCTGACTTTAAGGATGATAACAAGGATAACAAATCAGTGTCTCAAGATGATATTGTCTTTCTGAATACACTAAAGGAAGGTATTTTTAAAAGCAATGAAGGACATTATGAAATGCCACTTCCGTTTAAGGAGAGACCTCTGTTACCAGACAATAAACAAATGGCCACTGTGCGATTTCAAAGCCTCAAAAACAAACCGTCAAAAGACCAAAGATGCAAGGAGCAATATGTAACGTTTATGGGTGAAGTCATAGAGGATGGTGATGCAGAGGAAGTTCACAATGAAGCAAAAGAAGGAGAAAGGTGGTATATTCCCCACCACAGAATGTATCATCCCCAAAAACCAGACAAACTCAGAGTAGTCTTTGACGCCTCAGCAAAATGCAAAGATAACAATGATCTCAATGATCATTTGCTGTCAGGCCCAGATTTCTGAACAATCTAAATGGTGTTCAAAAAGGTTTCGCTTTCGGTCCAAGGACCAACTTGCTACAAGGCGTGGCATTCTATCTATGGTTGTATCTTTGTACGACCCGTTGAGATTAATCTCCCCCTTTGTACGCACAGGCAAAAGAGTGCTTCAAGAGACATGCAAACAAGGCACAGACTGGGATAATCTCCTTCCCAGTGAACTAAGGCCAGTGTGGGATAACTGGAAAGATGACTTTAAGAATTTGGAGAAAATCACAATGCCATGCTGTTATGTTCCTAAAGATTTTGGCCAAATAGTAAAAACCGAGCTGGATCGTTTTTTTGACACAAGTTCATATGGTTATGGTTAGTGTTCATATTTAAGATATGTAAACAAAGACAATAAGGTGCATTGTGCTTTAGTTACAGCAAAAGCCAGAGTTGCTCCTATTAAGGTAACAATACCAAGACTAGAACTGACAGCCGCTGTTGTCTCCTTTATCCAAGCAACATGTTTAGGGATTAGCTTGGATTGACACAGATTGATGAGTATTTCTGGACGGACTTTAAAGTAGTTTTAGGCTACATCATTAATGAAGTATGTCATTTCCATACATTTGTCTCCAATTGAGTTCAAAAGATAAGGCTCAACAGCACTCCCCAGCAGTGGACATACATTTCTTCTGAGCAAAATCCAGCAGATATTGCCTCCAGAGGTACAAGTGCAAGTGAGTTCATTCATCAGACTGGTTCAAAGAGCCACAGTTTCTGTGGGACAAGGATAATCCTTCCAGCTGCAAAGATCGCCATGAACTTACCACTCAGAGATCCAGAGGTTAAAAGGGCACATGTGCTGAACACTCTCAAAACAATGAAGAAAGGTTTGGCAGACAAATTACAGTTTTCTTCTTGGTGCCAAGTCTCTCAAGCCATTGCTCGACTGATTCGCTGTGCCAAGAGAGATAAAACAATAGGTCATAGCACAGCACAAGAAAGACAAAACGCTCAAAAGTGTTATTCTAATGGACGCACAAGCAAATTAATATGCAGAAGAGAAAAAGATGCTTAAACACGGGAAGGCACTTCGTCACAAAAGCTGTTCCAAAAGGACACTTTTCTTGATATTGATGGATTCCTTATGGTGGGAGGAAGGCTAATGAATATTTCTTTCTCATCGTCACTGAAACATCTGGTATTAGTTCCTAAGGGTCACCATGTCACTCATCTACTAATTGCTCATAAGATGCAACACCAAGGGAAAGGAATGACAATCATTGAGATCAGATCAAATGGAAGTTGGATTCCAGGCACCAACAAAGGCGTAGCAAACTTTATACACCAATGTGTAAGGTGTCGTAGTCTCAGAAGAGAAACTGAGGAACAGAAAATGTCTGATCTACCAACAGTGCACTTGGAGCCATCGACACCATTCACATGTTGTAGAATAGACTGTTTTGGTCTCTTTCTAACCAAACAAGCTCGTAAGGTGCACAAGCGTTATGGACTTCTTTGTACTTGCCTGTGCTGCAGAGCAGTGCACATAGAAACGTTAGACGATATGACACCTTTATAGCCATAAGGGGAGCAGTCAGCGAGATAAAGTGTGATCAAGGAAGCAACTTTGTCGGAGCTAAAAATGAACTGCAGGAAGCTTTAAAATAAGTGGACTCTAACCATATTACCACATTTCTGTGTAACTTCAAAATGCACCCTTCTCATTCAAGCCATACAGGAGGTGTATGGGAAAGGCAAATCAGGACGGTTCAAAACATTCTGCGTTCGACAGCTTCACTTTCGTCAGGCCGGATGAATGATGCATCTTTTACGGATGTTCTTTTATGAGACAATGTCAATTGTGAACAGCAGACCTCTTACAGTCGATAACTTGAGTGACCCAAACAGCCAGAGCCGTTGAGCCCAAATCACCTGCTCACCATGAAGTCGAAGGCAGCCCCGCCCCCTACTGGTAAATTTATCAAGGAGTTATGCACGGAAAAGATGGCGGCAGGTGCTGTACCTAGCAGAGCAGTTTTAGTCATGTTGGAAAAGGGAGCATCTATTCAACATCGCAACAAAGCAGAAATGGCGCACTTCAAAGAGAAACCTGAAGGTTGGAGATGTTGTCACGGAGAAGATGGACGACTTACCTCGCAATGAATGGAGATCAGCACGTGTGATGGACATAAAGACAGACTTGTAAGAAAAGTAAAGATTCATTTTGGAGAACGGCAGATGGAGAATGGACAATGTTCCCGTAAACTTTCTATAGTGGAACCTTCCAGAAACCGGTTTAATTATACTCTATAGTTTAAGTTGCATTCTTTCCTATGTACTGTGTTTTCATAGAGGTTAAAGGTTACAGGTCATTTATTCTTTAGGAAATCATTATTGCTCCATTTGTTTAGTTAAGCTCTAATGATTTGGTGGGAGTGTAATTGACCTGACTACCATAATTTCCAGACTATAGAGCGCACCTGATTATAAGCCTCACCCAGTACATTTTTAAGGGAAAAAACCATTTTGTACATACAAAAGCCGCACCTGTCTATAAGCCGCATGTGCCTACATTGAAACATGAGATATTTACAAAGAAAGACGGTACACAGAAAGAGTTTTCAAAGTTTTAATAATATGCTTTAGCTTTTCTTTCCAAACAGTGCCTGTGACGCAGCAGCAACACAGCACTAACAGGGCTTGTTAAAAAAAACATACCAGTAAAAGCCACTGAGAGCCATCTTCATCTTCCTCCTGTGCACTAAAACCATGGAAGTCTTCCTCCTCAGTGTTGGATTGAAATAGCGTCAGATATTCTTCGCCACACACTCTCTCAGTCTCTCTTTCGTTGCATTAAACTTGCGTCTTCCTCGACACATATATTCCACCTGTCTCACTCTTACCTTTTCTGTTCGAGCGCCCCTGGCGGCCGTACGAAAAAATGCATAAATTAGCCGCATCATTGCATAAGCCACAGGGTTGAAAGCGTGTGACAAAAGCCACGGCTTATAGTCCAGAAATTACGGTAGTATTTTGTGTTTCCCCATGTAAATGAGGACTATTTGTTGACAGGATAGATGATGCTAATACTCATCAACAGTTGAAATATGTTGTATTTTATGACATGGGAATGTTAGAATTTACTAAATACATGTATTGTAAAACATAATTATAGCCCATAAGGTCAAGGATTCATATGTTAAAGTAAAAGGTTAGAACAACACTGTTTGAGTTAGTAATTGTATTTTGTTTGTATATTTTGTAGCTCTTACGGTGTGTTCACGAACAAAGGCTGTTCAATAAAGGATTGTGAACCATCAGTTTGACAGACCATCCTTTCAACCGGGACGCTATACACTGTGAGGAGAATTTGATCATAGCAAGAGACTTTTATTTTTTTTGTAACGTCGCCAAATCCGTAGCTTTACAGATGTCGGATTAATAAAGCAGCTTGGACGTGAGCGCATGATTTGCCTTTGAGCCAATAAAAACGCTAACATTCTTCCACTGACATATTTTCATCTGTTAGGTGATTTTCAAAAATCCTTGCAAACACACCGCACCTCACACACACTCGGTTCCCAGGTGTGTCAGGTGAGCCGGAGGACCAAGAATCCCAAAGGAAGGATATTTTGCAGGAAGGGAAGATGGGAGTCATCCGAGGTCGGCGAGGGAAAATGTGTTCGCAGTAAAACCCTTTTCCTTCCTGAAGGATTTCATCTGGGTCCAAAAGGCCAGGATCTGCTGTGAAGTGACAGTTTTAAGTGATGGCAATTGACTCACCCTCCTGACATTAAAGAACCCCCATCGTTTACCGCCGCTACGCTATCTTTCATCCACTGAGATGTATGAAAAGCATTTTTGCGCAGTTATTACTTAGGACGTTGTTAAAATCTAAATCATTCAGAAAAAAAAAAAGAAGACATTTGGAGCCTTACTTGAATTGTGAGCTCAATGAAAGAAGAGGTTGGACCCTGACAGACTTTGGTATGCTCGCGCACATGGAGTGAAATATTATCGGTTGTAATTTTGAGGATGATTGAAAACCCAGACGTCAGCGTGTCGGAAAACTGGAAGATTGTGTTAAAGTGAACTCAAAACACCTGGTTGTTCAGAGAGAGCCATAGCCAAGATGATTCATTAAAAGTTTAGTGGAAGGAAAAAATGTGGTAGGAGAAAAAGAATCATTTTTTTTTTTATCTTAAAAAAATAAAATCCAAGAAAATCAATTTCATTTTTTCCCCCCGCAAATTCAAGTTTTTCCATTTTTATTATTCTGAATTCTGTTGTGATTATATTTCTCATGTCAGTGTGCAATTCTGGAGTGACGGAAAGCAATGAACCAAAAGCCAAGGAGATCCACATTTATTGTTAATAAACTTTATTGTAGAGCTGGAGGGTTTTTTTCAGCAGAATGTGAATATAGCTGTCACTTTCCTCAAGAGCAAAACACATCATGTGCAAAACAAAGAATCTCATATATTTCATGCGTTAAGTAAAACTTTTTTCCTCTGAAAATGCTTTATAGTTGATGTCAACACTAAAATAATATGCCGTATACAGATACCTTCAGACAGTAAAGCTGTGTGTAGCTGATTCCCTGTCATGTTTCTGCACTTTATTTTGAAATCCCTCCTTGCAAATCTGAAGCAGAAAAATGCGCCTTTTACAGCTGCACTCACAACTGATGATTTTTCCCACAATCCGTAGCAGTAATTTATGAATCAGTGTCTATTTTAATATCTCCAGGTGGTTTTAATAACTCTTCCCCTAATAGCTGTGTTTTTACGTCCCGCTTTCTGGTGCTGCTGGGACAGATATCAACAGATCAGGATTATGAGACATTCGCAAGCACTGCTCGTTTCTTACAACATTGTTAATAATTTAAGGTGACAGTATTGGAACATCCATTTACACGGATACCGGTACGGATGTCTCCATAAGCATGTGATCCTTCACTAAAGCACAGAGGGAACCAGGTGAGGGATTGTATCAGGAACAGGATACAAGACAGAGGTGTTTCCTGGCTTTGGTTTGGTTTGCGTCTTTCTCTCCTTCAGAGGCCTTGTTTTGCGTTGCATGTCGTTTGCTTTCGTGGACCTCAATGGGGTTGGAAGGGATTCTATTCATTTTCCCTTATTTTTTTTTTGTTTGTTTTACCTCAGACCTAGTTCAGCCTCTTTCCTCAGCCTATCAGTTTGTCAGCTGGTCACCTGATTTCCTCACATGTCTTTTTTCACTCCCTCCTCAGTAAGTTAAGCTCCTGGATTTTTATCGTTTGTTGATGGTTTGTCTGTGATTGGCCGATTTTTACATATGAAGCCGATCTTATCCACTGGTCTTACCTGGCTAGGCAAATGTGTAAGAATCAACCACTGTCCTCTTTTGCTCTCCGGTGAGAAAGGTTTGACTGACAGACTGGCCCACCAAGTTATGTCTGCACGTTTACAATTAACAATAGTGACCCCACTGTTGCCAACTCAACAACTGTCTTGCTATATTGAGCAACATTTCAGACAAAAAAAATGGGATCGGCCAAAATCGGAATTGGCAGGTTAAGCTTTTTAAAAGATCGGTAATCAGCGATCGGCCAGGAAACTGCATTCGGTGCACCCCTAGTCGCCGCCATGTGATTGGCTGAAATATATTTGTGCTAGCAAGCAGTTTGAACAGTAGAAGCTAATAAAGTGGCCATTAGGGAGAAATGTTGGGTTTCTATTTTTATCATATTAGAAAAACTGACAATGCTCACTGCTCCGCGCAGCACATAAATTGGATCAGAGTTCACATCAAGCCAGATGAACCCATTTTGGAATGAGAACCCTCTGCTGAAGTTTTCTGGGTTTTTTTTTTTTTTTCCTGTGTGCTTTTCTCCCCGACGGCTTCGTGCTCCACGCTCGCCGTTCTCAAAGTGTGCAGCCGCACCACAGCCTCCTGTCTCTGCCCTGCTTCTCCTCCAGTAAAACAAACACACACAGAAAAAAAAGTCACCTTACCAGCTATATTTTCTTCTCTATTTTTTTTGTCCACAGCTCTGTCTAAATGTTTATAATTTTCCATTTGGAAGCTTTGTTTTTGTTTTGGTATATTTAGCCGTCCCTCATCCTGGGCTCGGTGCCCGCTCCAGAGACACTCTCTAATTACAACAGTAGAAATACATATTTAGAGCCGTGTGGCTTTGGAGACTCTCTTTATTTAAATCACCAAGGAAGAACAATTGAGGCAGCAATCTCTGCCTGCAGGAGACAAGATCTTCAAAGTGCCATGTGAGGGTAGATTTGATCAAAGTGCCTGTTGTGGAATCTACTTGGAGCAGAAAAAGGAAAAGATTGCGCTTCTTTTTGAACAGGAGTGCCCTAACTATAGCGAGGCAAGTTATTAATAAGTCTGGCCTGAAGCTCAATAAGGATTTACTTAATGTTTTTTTTTTTTTGTTGGTGGTGTTGTTGCCACATTTAATGCATCAATAGCAACAAGTCATTCCATAAGTGATGAATAGTCTCGCTGCTTGTCATTAACACGAGGTGTTCGCTCCCCCGTAATCAGACAGGGGACAGGGGTGATTTAAGGCTTAATAGTAGGCAGTCTGAAAACAAACGGTGTAAATCTCCCTGCGCCGGTGTTGATAAGAACAAGCTGTGTCTTCGCACTGATAGCCGGTTTTGGGTTGCCGCCTTCACAGAGGCAGGATTGAACAGGAAGTTGTGGGCAAAGCCAACAGATGCTTAACCCGACTCCCCCGCGGAGACTTAAAAAAAAAAATCCTCCCAGAGAAAACAAACTTGGATCCAAGCCTCTAAACTTGCAGTTTTCTGCGGTCCCCGAAATGAATGAGCTGTCGCAGACTGCATTTATAGCATATTATAATTTAGGGGAATTATTTCGTGTCAGTCAGAATCTGCTGAAGGGGGACGGGAGTCTTGGGAGTAAATGCCATCCGACATATGAGAGATTAGATTTCACTGTTGGATTAAAAAAAAAAGGATATCAGAAAACACCATCCAGTGTAGGATGCTGGATGCCAACTCATGTCTTCGATGAGCACAAGTTTCCTTTTGCTTACTGTTGACGTGTCTCTGTTCATGACTCATTTGACATGTACATGTGAGTCGGATGAAAGTGACCCGAGGTCCTGAACATTATGGATAACGTAGCGTTTACTTGGCTGACAAAAGTTTTAAAGTTAAAAAGGGGCAGTATTAAGAAGTCACTTTTCTGAAATAATGGCCTAAGTCAAACAAATCACCACCTCTTTTTTTATTTTATTTTTTAAAATCAAAATATGATTTAAGCAAAAGAAAAAGGAAAAAAAAAATCTAATTTGGGAATAAATTGAATTAGGCCTCCTTATTGTCACATTATTTTAGGAAGGTGACAATGTATTTTTCAGACATATTTTCCAGTGCCATTTTGTAACACAATCAAGTCGCTATGTTACCTTCAGTTGTTGTAAAAAGTGCATGTCAAATATGACTTAAAATCTCAGAAACTGCAGCTCAGAGGTGCTTAGCCACCTCAAGTGTTTTGCACAGTTGAATGGTTGCCATGGGAGATTAGGAGACGAAGGAAATAACATTGTAACATGATGTAAAGCTCAAAAAAGTCAATTTTTGCTTATTACTGCTCTCTTAATGTCTTGTGAAAAACAGGAACAGCTATGGAGTGCCAAACCAAAGTGGTGCTACCATTTTCTAAGGTTGACCAGAACATTTGTTCTAATTATTGAGCAAAACTTGCTCTAGGGTGTTGGAAAGGAGAGGCTGATTAAATCTTGATTTTCAACAGTTGTACAGATCTTTACCCATGCAGACCTGCCTGGGGGTTATTGGAGGTGCTATGAGAGTTTCTGGGTTTCTGGTGTACTTTTAAAGGCTTTCCAATCCTTGTATACCCAAAGGAAGAGCTGTGTCAGCAATCTTGGCGCAAAGTTTGGCTCGTTCCCCGCATGGGTTGGACTGGTGTTTTTTGCCCATGATGTTTACGGACAGGGTGTCAATTCAGCTGTATGCTAATTATTTATGCTGAATTTGAACAGATGTGACATTTTCAGCAGAAAGTTAAATTTTTATCGTGTACATATGGTTGAGAAGAAAGGAGCACGGTTTCAGACGTTCGTGAAAGGCGCTGGTCACATTATTCCCTGAGAAAATTACACAACCGTTAGGCTTTTAGCTATATTTCTTTTCATCAGTCGCTAATTCATGATCAATTCATCTCCATCCAGCCCAAGCTGTGGCATTTCCTAAATAAATGACTGCACAAGTGTTATGCTTGAAGGATTGTTTCATACCACGCTGTGTCTTATTGTCTTCCACTCCTTTGGCAAAAAGAAGTGTGTCCCAGATGTGTTGGAGTAAACATACTGGGTAATTTGAGCAAAACTCATTTTGGTCTTTTTTTTTTTTTCTAAATGCTCTCACTCTCGAATGACAAACTCAGTTTTCATCCCGGGTCTCAGACGCCGACTTTTGTTTATCCAGCAAATCCCCTTAAATATTGAACCACAATATGCTGTGGATAGACATATACATGGTCCTGTTGTGTGAAGCGTTATGGTTGTGACCACAGAACCAGGGAGAAACTCAATGACTGCACAGTTTACTCTAGCTAAGAAAAGCAGAGGTTAGATGCTCAAAGTTTATACCATCACATCCCAGCCAATTAGACTTCTGTGACACCTCAGGGTGTGTTCTACAACATGAATGAAGCAGACCTCCAGCTCTTTTTCTGCATATAGTCTTTCATTCAGCTTAACAATAGGCATGTGACTCAAAACCCCCCCCCAAAAAATAGCAATCCAGAGAAAAGTGAAGCGAGCAGATTTAAGGCCTCAAATTAAGCTTGAATGGAAGAAAAAGGACAAATTGTAACTAGAAAATTCCTGAAGAAATTTAACCGGGGCCTGCCAAAGTGCCCGTCAGTTTGGACCCAGCGTTCTGATGCTAAAAATTAGCATCAATGCTACGCTTAGCTAAAAAATGCAAAGTAGCATGTGGAGAATCACAAGAATGTTGACTAGCATGGACTTGCACCATTCAGTATGTTAAAATTATTGAATCCGCTAAAATTAGCCAAAATGCTAATGTTAGTGGGAATGCTATCAGTAGCATGTTTTCTGTCTTTAAATTACTCCATTCAGTATACTAAACATGGTTAATAAGTAAGAAAGATAACTAGTAGGCTAATGCACTGCCTTGCTGTGCAAGGTCGTGCCCTAACCTGAGAGAAAAAGATGATAAAGGCTAATATTATTGCACCGCCTAAGGCGGTGCACTAACCTGAGAGGAATATTGAGGCTTTTATTTTGAAATTTCCAGTAAGCTTCATATTAAATGGCCACAGTAATCCAGTTTGTAAGAATGGTTGGTTATATAATGCTCAAAAGAGCAATTACCTGATGTCAAAAATGTCAAGGCTTTTATTTTGAAATTTTCAGTAAGTTTTAATTTAAATGCCCACACTAATCCAATGTGTAACAGTGGTTGGGTTAAACCAGTTACATACTGGCCAAAACAGCAAATAGTTCTGAATGCCAGCTTAGTCCTCCTCTGTAGTGACTGAACGTTCCGCCATGTTTGTCCTCCATGAGTCATACTTGAGATCTCCTCTAAAAACACTGCCTGTTTTAATAGTTCAGTATATAGTAATATCTACACCTTAACACTAGCGCAGAAGCTAACATCCTGCACTTTTTGGGGTACAGCCAATGATTACTAAGAACAATGAAAGGTGCTCCTGGATTGGCAGCTTTGTAAACACCAGCCAATAGCATGCCAAGCAGCTTTGTGCAAAAGAATCTCAACTTCCCAAGTTGCATTTTATTTTAAATGTTTTACGCATACTCTCAAAAAAAAAAAAACCCAAAAAACAAAACTGTCTTTTTAAATTTTTTTGATACGTTCCATAGAAAAATCCACAAATAGCTGAATGTGGGAATCCTGAACTCACTGTAGTTTGAAACCGATAACATGACGGCAAAACAGAAAGGCACTAGCCAGAATTTACAACTACTCTAGTTCTACTAAGTAAAGACTCTCAAGAAAATACCGCTGTTGAAGAAGAGGAAGCCGCTAATCCAAACCTTATCTTCACGTCTTCATGGAACGTCTCAAAAAAACACAATCCCAAGATGACCTGATAGGGACACACAACTCAGTGAAATACTCTTCGTTTGTGTCAAACAGAGCTGCCGTATCTCCAAAATGAAGCAGCTTTGTTTAGGCTCTTGTAACGGATCTCGTGTCCTCTCGGTTTCCAGCTCTGAGGGAGAGCAAGTTGTGTTTATGAATGTCGTTCAGATGTAAAAAGCCTGATGTTATTCCTTGTCGGGTTAAACACTTAAATCAATCTTTATGCATTTGTTAACACTGAGTTCAAAGAAGGCTGTACTTCAGGTTTAGCACACTGGAGTCACGACACTAGAGTCCAGGCAGGAAACTCTTAAGTACTTCATTAAATGGTGCAATATTTATGTCATCTGGCTCACTGTATTATGGCAAAGACACAGAAAGCAAGATTAAAGGATTGTGTCTTGGTATCGCTAATCCGAACCTTATCTTCACGTCTTCATTTCCACGTTTTCATTATTTTGTGCAGCCAATTACCTGATGCCACTTTGTTCTGTATAGAAATACCTTCATAGTGGGAAATGTTTGCCCAGGGTAAGTGGATGGATGATGAGATGCTATAAAGTGAGACATTACAAGTGTTTGCTGGTTCAAATCCACAACCAGTGGGACTTTCGTATCACTGGGTTAACTAAAGATTTAAAGGGGCAGTGTGTTTTTCATGTACATATTGGCATTTTATAGCACAATCAAATGACTTTAACTTCAGTTGTTATAGAAATGTTATACATATCAAATACGACTGAAAAGAAATTTGACTTTCTAGTTTAACACTTTGAAATTGGGCCTCTGCCTTTAAAAACTCATTTCTAAAACTGACTTCATGAAGTCGTCACATCATTCCTCTTTAACCCTTTAACAACTTCTCTTTCTTACCAGTAGCTCCTATAATGGACTCGGTACAAAGCAAATCCAGCAGGTCCGAATAAACTCCGTCAGATTTGATTTCGACACTTGTATAGTGTCTGTATGGGTCCACACCAGAAAGTGCTAATTTAACTCTTTTTGGAGAGTTGGTACCTTAACTTTGATTAAGTGTCAAATATCAAATCTGCTGGAGTTAATCATTTAACACTTACTAACACTAATTCAGTATTAGATCTTAATATTAACTCTCAGAGGGTTTTTTTTAACTTCATAAGAGTTATTTGTAATTAACATTAAATAGGTATTTTATTGTTTTGAGCTTTTAAAAATTCTTTGGAAAATAAACATCTAATAATAAAGAGACAATGATTTTCTCAAATGCATTTATTTCAAAACATAACTACAAAACATATTACAACACGGACTAATGTGCATGTTTTACATGTCACATTCATTCACATATTGCTTATCAAAAGGTCTGACATATCAGCTGTGCAATACAAAATGCAGTGTGCTTAATACATTTGTCTTCAATACAATATGCATAAAATTGTTCAAAGTACAAAGTGGAGAAAGTAAAGCAAACAGTTCACGTAATACGATAGAGTAAATGTTCTTTTAACAGGTAGATTGCCGGACATTACAGGACAAAACAGACCAACCTGATCATTCACATCCATCCCTTCTTACCCAGTTTATGTTTCTGGTGATAATAAACTGGGCCTCTCTGAGCTGCCCACTAATGTAACACAGGTTGTCTTTGGGTTGTTGGGCTGTTGGTGAAGTTTGGCCGAGGACATCACCGGGTTCCTCTACTGCACCGGCCAGTCTTCAGTCTCTGAGTACAATAGCCGGTGTTGGTCTCTGGATCATAACAATGAAAAACGGAACGAAGGAATACATTTTTACTACGACTCCCAACAATAAGCCTCAATTACAGAAATGTGGAGTTTCAAATTCAACAAATTGAACCTGACTGCATTGTTCAGTAGCTGGAGTCATATTGGAATGCATACAATTGACTTTGACTCTGTGTTTGTGATTGAAATGACTTGACCTTTGTGTAAATTGCCTCGAGATGACATTTGCTGTGAACTGAATTGAACTGGATTAAACATTAGCCAGTAATAAAAAAAATAAATAAGTTCAGGGCTTCATTTTTTGATTCGTCTCTCCATCTGGGTACATTCTTTTAGAGTTAGTACGCAATTATCTACATAACATAGCCATTCCAATCACATCAATAAAATAGCAGTTTATTCTGATTCATAGTTGCAATAACATGTTAGCTTTTTTTTTTTTTAACCATAAATCTGCATGAGCCTGCAGAATCCCGGTCTCCGTTGTTGTCGAGCGATCAAGCTAATATTGCTCTATATATCAGATCTCTGTTGCACCACTTTTAAAATTGGACCCAAGTTTTTTTGACATTGTATTTTTCTGTACACATACAATATCCTCACACATCCTGATTCTCACTGATGGCCACCGCTTCCTGCTTCTGTACCCCACCGGAGAATTTCTGCCCTCCGATCAATTGTAGAAAGATATGAGGACAGTGTTTTATTCTGCATTGATTTTTTTTCCCCCTGGACTCCTCTGGCTATTAATCCTCACATAAATCAACAGAAGTCATCACTTGTACACGTCTTTTTTTAATTTTAATTTTATTTATTTTCATATGTAATCATCCCCCCGCAGCACCACTCTCCACCAGAACCGTGCGCGTCCTCATGTGACTTTTTTAGGCTCCGGCCTAAAAAAGCCGCTGCACTCACCTAATTACACGTCTGTTGGTTTCGCGTTTTATCCTCCTCACGTCCTTAATTTCCATTTCTGCCATGTCAAATATTCACTCGGGTCGGCTGTAATCACAGTCCTGCTGGTGCGGACGCTGACCCGCACAAATCCCACCATGTTTAAAAGATTTACTCTGAGGCATTTTACCTCCTCGAGGGGGGAGCTGGAAACAGGGATGCACTCGGGATATCGTCGTCGGCTCCATGTTGTTAATGTTTGGGCCGGCCAGGCAGAAATATTTTCAGCATTTTATTATAGTGGGACGTTTCGGTCTCATCTCGCCGCCCTATCATTTAACCCTAATTCCATGACCTTCCTTCAAGAACACATCACATAAAACATCCCCGCCTCTTTTAATGAACTATGTGCTACTTCCTCTGTATATGTGCTCGTGACATGAAGCGTTCACGACCAACAAGTGCAAACAACCTGTTTTCCCCGGCCTATACTGACCGGAACCGCTGCCCACCGTGGCTTTTCCCACACCCAGACTTCAAAGTGGACCTCAAACTGTGCAGCCCTCTGAACAACATCCAGGATACTGACGGCAGCCCATCTCAAAGCTGCAACCAAACCACAAGAGCATTACCACCCAGGATGTGCCTTTTTCCCTTCAGGTCTAATCCACAGTGGCAGCTGCGCTTTGGCTTCAGTCTGAGACTGAAGCCTCAGGATTTGACCGTGCACCGCCGGGTTCCCTTGTGAGGAAGAAAACATCCAGCTTCCATGATGATGTAGCCCCTTATTACAACTGATGGGGATTTATTTTCCCCCCTCTCTTTTCTTTCCGTGGATTCTGACCAAAACTCTTGCTCTGCTGACTTTGCTGACGGACGTTGAGCGCGGGGGTGGCGATCATTTTTTGTCGCCGCAAGCGAATTCCGATTCGCTGATGGCATCGCCATCACAAGAGGAACTTCGATGAACGGGAACCACGGAGTTCCAGGAGCGTCGTGAATAATTCGACCGAAACCAGAATGCGGTAGTTTGAATTGCACTTAGGGATTTCGAATGTAATTGTGAGAGATGCAAACGTTACATCCGATGTATAAATTTCGAAGCGTTTCAAACAAGAGGCAGAAAAACATAGAACATATTCATACTGCACTGTGACATTAATTGACACAAAATGAGCTCAACTAAAACACAAAATGATCTGCAAACCAATGGGAAGAAGACCAACTCAAGCTGTGGTTCAACTGACAATAAAATTGTGCAAAATGGTGTCACAACAATAAAGTCCCTTATTGGAAACATGGCAATTTTGGAAAAAAAAAAAAAAAGTTTTTCAATAAAACGGTTTTGTACTAGGATGAGGTGATTTTTTTTGGCTGTATCTAATTAATTTAATGTTCTTCGCAGAACTGCAATTGAAAAACGAGTCATGTGATCAACAACCGGATGTTACAACAGATGTAAAAGACAAAGACGACAGGAAGTGGAAGGAAGAGCGTGTTCTTTTCGTGACTTGTTCATGCGTGATTTTAATTGCGTTTCTTACGCAAAGGAAACAACGCATTTGCGATTTATTTTTTTTTTCGACGCTAGGAGAGGATCAACAAAATTTTGCGAAGATTCGTCATTTAAACGCAGCTAATGGTCTATGTAAAAAAGCAAAACACTCAAAGAATACAAACCGAGCACAAAGAAATGAAGTCATTTGGCAAAAACCTATTAACAATAATGAACACAGAAAATGAAACTGAACACCTAGATGGCCACCAAAAAAAACAAACAAACAAAAAAAACAGCCACGGATCATGATTTATTCCCCTCACAGCCCATAAACTGTCGTCACAGTCACGTCTCTGGAGCTGACAGTCCTGACCCTCGATCTGTTTGTTTCTGATAAGGGACGGTACTCACTGATTCTTCCTTGCCGACCTCTGACACCCAGAGCGACGTGCGACGTTTCTGACGGCACTCGGATCCTGATTGATGTCACCGGCGAGTCAAAGGTTCCTGCAACATGCAGAGAGAAGGAACTTGGACTTAAGAGACAGCCTGACGAACACGGGTTGTTGGGGAGGAAAAAGCTTTTAGCAGCCAATTAACTGGCAGCAGCTGAATAATTTTGTGTGAAAATTTGGGAGATCTCACCTGTTAGCTTTCATCAATTGATTCTGAAGAGAAAACTTGGCATTTTTCTGTCCTTTACCCATGAAGGCTTGTGTAAGGATACCCAAAAAGTTTGAATTCAAGTCAATGCTAGCAGTTTCTGAGAAAATGCATGTAGATGTCTGATATCTCACATGTTCTTTCTCTTATTATTGTGACATTTAGCATATAGGAATAATTTGGGTAAGTCTAACTGGCCTAAAACAAAACATTTAATCTTATTTAGTTTCAGACAGTGAGAAAATAAAGGGTTTTGTCTTTTTATTTGATTTATGCAAACTGGAGGTGGGCGGATCAATCCATAATATCGATACCAAGTCGGCATCAATATCGGAATACTACCCACAACAAGATCGATACTTTAGTTTCAGATCCCCTCTTGAAATTTGCCGTCGATTTACTCACAAATAATATTTTTTGTGCTTTATTTTGAAAGCAGTGCACACAAATTTGTTTTGCTTTCCTGTTGTTTCAGTTTATCATGTTATTAAATAACTTTGCAAACTTTATCCAAATTCTGTCAAAGGTTTTAACTAAATAATTCAAAGGAATTTAGTCAGGAAAACGATTAACGGTGAGATGTTTGAAGATATGTCACCCTTAAATTATAAGTATCAGTATTAGTATCAGCAATACGGGCCTTGTATTTATCGGATTGACATCAAAATATTCAGTATCACACATCTCTAATGGAGACTACTGCTTTTTACTTTATACCTCTGAGCGTTTAGTGAACATGAGACATTACACACTAAGATTTGAGAAAAAAACCCTTAATTTTACTGTCCAATACTCACATTTTCAGCTACACAGAGTCAGAGAGTTGATTTTCAGGCACCTCACTGAGAATCAGGTGTTGAAATTCCCCTCCAGATTGGTGAAAATACGGTGCTGCAGAGGGAAACGATAAAGCAAAAACATAGCAAAACAAACATTGATTTTATGACCTCATCGGGTTTGCTGGAGCCTCTAAATACACCTGTGAGTCTGGATTCTCCCCAACACAAATGGTGCATAAATCTTCCCAATGTAAACTGCCCTCTGTGGACGGACGTGCAGGTTGGGGGCGGCCGTCGAGCGAACCATCTCATCGTGCAACACCTCCGACTCTGACGTTGTCTTTTCATCGCCCATGGACGCGACGTTCAGTTCCTCTGCTTCTCCTCCCGGTTTGATGTCAGCAAAGACGCCAACAGTGGTTTAGAGGCATGAAAAAAGGTTTGTACAATGTGGACTAAAGTGCAAAGCTTAAGTGCACAGCACCACCAGAACAGAAATATAGCACAATTGTGTGCAGCACTTTTGAAGTGAAGGCGAAAGCAAGTGTCCATGGACGCAGAGATGGTGACATGAGTTCTGCCAACACTTCTAAAAACATGTTGTTCTCTTCTTTTATTTTTTTTGGCCCGCTTTCCTGCCTGAGGAAAAAAATCCAAGAAAGCAGAATTGTCGTCAGCCCTGTTGGAATTAGCTTGATGACAGAAGGTGGTTTCTCTTGCACACTAAACCTTTTAAATCCACAACATTCATTTGTCTTCAGCTTGTCAAACAGGTGGGTGTCCCACAAAACACTGCTTCTGGATATTTATGTGTCGCTCTGAATTCTGCGCGGCGTTGTAGTTTGGTTAATTTAGTTCCTTCAGTCGTGGCAGATCAGTGAACTCCCCGTTTTCCTATTTCTGTGTTACATTTGGTTTGGGATCTCAAATCATTCTCATCTTTGATTACAGAACAAATTTAATCACCTCCCGAGAATATAAGCTTCTTATGCTAAGTCACCTCTTGTCAGATCCTGTCGTTTTCTGAAAAGTTTCCTGCCCGTTTCATGTCTCCTTTATGCTTCCTCCCATTTTCTGTGAGGCTGTTATGCTTTCTCAATAAATCATTTCCATCCAGATCCAGTTGAACTACAAGTTCCATTTTTATTACTTTCCTTTATTTTCAGTGGTGAAACTTGGTTACATGCAGTTTTTTGAGAGCAAATTGCCTGTTTGAGCACATGAACTTTATATTCAGATGTTATAGGCTGTTACGAGAACTTCTGTTCTCCCAAACAAATTCCCAAACATTAGTGGGATTTATTTAGACCTTTCCCCCCCCAACATATGTGCATCATTTATAAAAAAAAAAGTTCACATCTTCGTCTTTATCTTTAAAGTTCATCCTGGTTTCGCGCTGCCTTTTTAAGTGCACCGTGAGGAAGAAGTCCTGCACCTGCTTGACGCGTTCCTGACGAGGCTTATCCATCGAACCTATCCGCCGTAATGAACCACGTACGGAGCAGATCACACCAGAAGGATACGATTACAGGAAACTGCGTGCGCTCTTTTGGTGTCTGGCTTGTTTCTGTGTAATAGAGGCACTTGATCATGCCGCCTGGGCGCAGCCGTATCAGGGATGAACAGCCACACCGACACTGGGACACGTGTGACAAAAGCAGCATCCAAACGAAATAGTGATGCGATGGCCCGGGCAGAGGTGATGGAAAACAGCCGGACCGGCGTGTGTGTGTGTGTGTGTGTCCCCTCGGTGGAATCAGAGCTGTGAAGATGGCCAGCAATACTGCAACAATATTACTCACCAATCTGTTTTGCCATTTGACTCCATTAATCGGATTTAAAACAACAACAATGAAAGCAGCAGTCAGAATGAGCAGAATATTAGACCTTGGACCCAGTCCAAGGCTTCATGGATGTCATTTTCCAAGAAGCCAAGATGTCATTTTCTTTTTTTTTGTTGTTGTCAAAAAAGTTAGTTGATTTCAGGCCTGCTGAGTCTACAGCAGCAGTTCTGGCTCCGCTGCTGCACAGCTCATCGCTTTGGGCCCCTTGATCGCTTCACACACATCATTTGAATGGAAACAAACCACACTTTACTATGTGGACCACATTCTATTTGGCTCCACATCCTTAATGCCAACAAGACAAATCCGAGATGTAGATTTTTTTTTGTTTTTGTCTTACCAAGAACACTCAAAGTATAAAAGCTATGTGATTTCTCTCAGATCTCACAAAAATAAAGTCAAGTCTCTCTAAGGAGTCCCAGACTTTGTTTTCGTTATGTTTTATTTTTACAACTACACATGAATCAATTGAAGATTATTACATTTACTTTGAATTTTATTTCCATGCAGATAGAACAGATACGGACCTGACGCATTTTTCTGTCTGGTGTCGTCGGCTTAATTTACATCCCTCTGCCATTTTCCATCCAGGAAAGCACGCCAAAATAATAATGATTTTTTTGGAAAAATGTGAAGCGGGACAAATCAGATGCAATAAATAATTGAAATATAGGAGAGAGAGAAAAAAAATACTCAGATGAATTCAAGTTATATCTACATCATCTTATTTATAATAAACCAAATTGCAAAGCAAAACTCAACTAAATAAACTGATATGAAAGAAAGCATAAATCGTAAAGAAAATCTTAACTCAAAAAATTAAAAGTAAAATCAAAAGTTATTCCAACCCTTAGAAATATAATCTAAATCTGAAGAAGAAACTAAACCTGTACACAAACTATAAACTAAAGCTAAACAATAATAAAGTATTTAAACTCTAAGCTGAATTCCACTAAACAACAAAAATGAAACAAAATAAATTAAAACTTGGCTAAACTGTGAACTAAGAGTCTAGTTCACAGTTTAGACTCTTAATTTTAAACTTAGTTTAGAACTAAGAGTCTAAACTAAGGACTCTAATTTAGCTAGCTTGTAGCCAAAATGTATCCCAACACTTGTAGCTACCTAGCTACAAGCTAGCTAGTTAAGTTCTAAGCTAAGTTCTAAATTTAGTTTAGAGTTTGGCTAAGTACCATAGCTATTAGCTAGCTAAGTTAGAGCTAGGTAACAGCTTAACGACAAGCTAAATTAAGCAAAATGAAACTGAGAACTATCAAGTAAAATTAAACTAACCTAATCTGAAATCTAAAACTATTGTTGACTTAACAATCAGTCAAAGTCTGTTGATGTGTCTCCCCCTCCACACACACACACACACATACATACACACACACACATAGCACTTGTACATAACATCAAAAGGATAATACATGCATAAATTACTAAAATCATATATAAAAGAAAAGTCAATAAAAGCTCTTTGGAACAACTGCTCCTCCAACCTCTAAATACATTACTGAATAACTACTGATTAATGAGGAACTAGCTCTCTATGGAGTCAAAAAAATAAAAACAAACCATCTGCAAGCCCAGTTAGGGCAAAACTAACAAAGCACAGCGGCAGCAAGATGTGCATAACAGAAAACAGGCACGACAAAATGAGATCAGGACGACGTACGAACTGTATCAGTCAGCAATGTTTGGTTCATTGAACCCAGCTCGACTGTAAAGGATCACCCAAATTGTTCTCGACAATACGCACCTAAGCGAGGTCATGTCACGGTGTTACAGTGACGCAACAAAAGCCAAAAAACAAACCCAAGAATCCCATCAACCGAGCTCTTCTGAATGGGGTTTGGAGTTGGACTGTTGAATTACTTTCAGCACAGTTGAGAATAGTTCAACAGAACCTATGTTACCGCGTAGCAATGTGTAAAACCTGTTCAAAAGACTATAAACAAATCATTTGATTAAAAATAAATAAACAGAATTTATTGACATGTGCCTTGCAGGAACAGTCTTACCCCTTGACAGTTTTTTTTTTTTCAGCATTTTGTCGTATAATGACCACCGACTTTTATAAACCGTGGAGTATTTCTGACTTTCGACCAGCATTTCCACTTTTAATATCAGAGCAAAACCTAGAGAAACTCCTACAACAAATTTAAAGCAGAACAAGAATCAAACATGGAGAACCAACATTTAGATTTAAATCGTACAAGTCCATAAGTCAATCGACAATAATTGGAACCAACATTTAGTTTTATACTTTCTAATAGAATCACACATGGAGAACCAACATCTGCTTTCATCAGAATCCAGAGAAAACCCTGCTAGTTTATAAATGATTGATTACCGTACTTATTGCTATTTGTATTAAACATGGGGAACCAATATGTAATTTTATAATTTTACCTTTTTATTTTTTAAATTTAGTTTGTTGTTCCTGGTGTAATTCATGGAAAGCACTTTGAATTGCCTTGTTGCTGCAAATGTGCTATATAAATAAAATGACCTCACCTTACCTTAGAGAGTGTGATATAGTTATGAACATAATTTGATTACTTTAATTCCTGGCTTATTTTAAATAAGCAAGGCGTCACAAGCGTTGCATAGTTTTTAACTATTAACACAAAAAGTGTTTATCTTCTTCAGACAGACAGGCAATGTGAACGAAGGGTTAAACCTTCTCTATGTATTCTGGCATTTGCGCCGGCCATAAATACGGTTAACAATCCATCCTTTGTTCAAAACTCGCACCTTTTCCAAGTTCAGTCTAGCTGAACTCTGTTGTTATTCAGTCTAAAAACAAATTTTTTTTTCTTCTTTTCCCTCTCTCCAACTCGTTCACCTCTGATTTTTCTTTTTGTGTTTTCGAACATGGTAAATGGGGCAGGAACATCCTCCATGATGTTGGATGGATAACGATCTGCAGGCCACACACAAGTCAGAAAAGGTTGTGTGGAATAATTACAAAGCGGGACGACTCAACTCGGTCTGCGGCGGATTCTAAAACTCAAACAGCGGATCGTGTCATAATTACATTTCATCAGTGACATCTGCGCTTTTATCACGTCGGCTGATGGAAATGTCTCCTATTAAAAGGCCGATGGAACATATTAACGCGGGGATCTGCGTCCTTGTTTTCTTAGATGAGTTAAGAGGTCGAACAAACGCGCGTCTACTCAAGTCTGCAGCCGCTGCTGTTATATCGCTCTGAATCACAGTGTAAAATTTCAGATTAGATAACTTTTCTTTCAGCTTGTGCCAAGTGCTGTTTGAGCTGGATGTCATGTAATGATCCCTTGCCCCAGGAAAAGAAGATAACCACACCCAAGCAGGACTTCAGATGTGCAGAAACGTAGAGATGGAAGGAGACGTTGAGCAAGTAGAGAAATGTTGTAGTGTTTTTTTTCCTTCCCTGCTGTTTCCTCAAAACCAAAATGTCAAAATACGGAGGGTCGAAAACACTTATCAAGGCGGTTGTTGTCACTTTAGGGTGAAATGCTTCTCACGTAGTTTTGGAGTTAGCTGTTGCTAATCTGCTGTGTTTTCTCCTTTTGTTTCAACTCGGTCCCAAAGAGGCCGTGACACTTTCAGAGAACATGTCATGTCAGCTCCTTCAGAGGATGAATTCGTCCAGTTTCACCTTTACAGTAAAACCTCTAGTGTCGTTCTTCCAAACCCTGTCAGTTCAAGAGCCCGGACCTGCCTCCAACACGTCTCTCAGCTGACATTTCATTAAATGTTTGCCTCCGGGGCCAAAAAAAGCACAAAGAGACTCTTGCTGAAGAACATTTGTACCTCAAATTGATTTGTTTCTCTCTTCCACGTCAGGGCAGCATGAGTGCAGCTGTTTAGCGAGAGCTAATGTTTGAGTTTTTAAAAGGTATGCCAAGGGAAAAACAAATGACTAAGGGAGCATTCGAACCAGCCCTGTTTAGTTTTAATCCAACTTTGAGTTCGTTTGGCTAAAAATGCTTGGTTTGTTTGGGGAGGTGTGAATGCGCAATCGAACTCTGGTCCAGGTCTCAGCGAACCGTGGCATAGTTCAAGTAGATATGTGAACGCCAAGCAGACTGGAGACCGCTCCAAAAGCAGGAAGCGGACCATGGAGCAAGGCATTCTGGTTAAATCCAACCAAACTAAAAGAGAAATGGCTCCTGCACTTTTAGCAACGACAAAAATGAAGTCCTGCAGCTGCTAAAATCTGAAGTCTCTTTTTGTTTACATTTCGTCGAGAAGGAAGTTGAGCTCAAAGTCTTCTTCGGATGTTCTCGTGTCGTTTTCCCTCAGTGGTTCCTTGTGCAGCGCCACCGCAGGTGAAAGGGCGGAACAGATCTTGCGATGGGTTTGGTCGGTGTGACACGGCGCAGTGTGAATGCGAACCACGTTATTTCCAAGCGAACACCAAACAAATGCAAATACACGCATTTGTTTCGTGTAACAAATGTCGCATTTTCGGTTGTCAATCCGACCGAATCCACCAGGCTGTCAATGCATGAATGTTATTTTTGCTTCACAAAAAAAAAAAAAAACTGAAGCAGAAATAATAATTGACAAATAGTTACATTTCTATGATAAATTTAAAGTGGTAAAGAGGCAACAAATAATTACAACCCTTTTAATATCTGCAGGCTCAATGACAGATGCTTGACTAATGCAACAACTCTTACTTTGATATTCCACTCCCTAAAATGTTGGAAAAATTAAAAGTGAAATGTTTTCATCTTCTTGCCAGACGCAAGATTTATGCTGCTACAACAACAAAATAATATGACCGAGTCACGGATTTAGACTAGACATGCCCGTTCAGCACCCAGATAGTTGGAACATGAGGCTATGATGCTATAGAAAATCAAACTTTTTTTTTTTTGTTTGAGAAGTTTGAGCATACTTTGTATCAAAATGTATGTGTACGCTTCAGGCATCACAGAGTTAGGATTATTTGTCTAATTTAGATGTAATCTCTAAAACGTCAAAAGTGTCATGTAAGTGATTTATGCTGGAAGCAAGCTGAGCGGTTTAGAGCCGGTCCCAGAGGGTTTACATGGCAGCATCGTAACCGGAGCGACCGCTACAGGCAGCTGCTGGGGCGCCTGAGCACTGAGAGGCTTCACAAACGTGTCAGACGTCGTTACTTAAATCTGACAGGGTCGACGTTTTTGCTAAAAAATATCTGTGTTGTGTCTTGGCCTTATGGGGTTTTCCCGAAACATCCATAACCGATTAACTTTTTCTTGGTCACAAAATGTAATTAATTTTTTTTTTTTTTTTCTGGAATGTTTTCTCATAGACCGACCCCATTGATTGTTCTCATAGACAGAACTGGAGAAATTGAGAGAATGTTAAAACGGTCAAATGGACAAAACAACAGGAAGAGTAAGCTCACAGAGTCTCCAGGTTAATAGTCTATCAATCCATTATCTTCCACTTTAATCCAGGGTTAGGTTGCAAGGGCAGCAGCCTGAACAAAGAGATCCAGACTTCCTTTTCCAATAAATAACTGGCCAACCAAGAAATAATGTCCCTCCAGCAGGTTCTGGGTCTTCCTCTGGGTATCCTCCCGGTGGGCCTCGTCCAAAACGACTCACCAGGGTCTGGGTCCAGATGCCCGAGCCATGTCAGCTGTACTGCTTTGATTCCCTTCATGTGGATGACCAACCTTCTCACCCTGCTTCTAACGGAGTCCAAACACTTAGCACAGAAAACTGATTTAAGGCACTTGCATTCATAGTTTGGGTCTTCAGGTCACTAGGCAGATCTCTAGCTCCCAGATGAGGGCAGGAACGAGTGAATCGAGGGCTTCTTGCTCTCAATTCAGCTCTTTCTTCACCATGACAGATCGGAACAAGGCTCACATTACTGCAGACGCAGAACCAACTCATTTCTTCTGTCATTCGTGGTTAAACCCTCAAGATGCTTTGCCCTGTCACCACCACTTGGGGCAGGATCTCACTTGCAACCCAGAGAAGACCCTCTACTCTTTTCCGCCTCAAGAACATGGTCTGGGATTTGTTGATTGTCCTTTCTGCTACTTTATACTGGGCTGTGAACTGGTCCAGTGAACCCCACATATCACAGTCTGATCAAGCCAACAGGCACACATCATCCGCTAAAAGCAGAGACCCGATCTTGAGTAAAGTTCAAGCAAAGGTAAAAAAAAAAAAAGGCAACCAACACAATCCAACAACACCCAGAGCCTTAAGGAACTTGAGTCTCATCTGCCTCAGAGCCCGACCCAAAGTCCACAGACTCTGCTTCCTTACTGTAAAACATTCGTAGTCGATGTTTCGGTGCATCGTTTCTGGTCGTTTTGGTTACTGTGTGAGACGACATGGCAAAGGAGAAGTTTGGCTGTGAGAATCCATTTGTGACAGGTGGTTACGAGCTGATTCACACGACCCCTTTATCAGCAAGCGAAATCAAAATACTGTTCACGTGGAAAACAGAAAATCACAACCAGCAGTATGATTCTTCTTAACTTCACTCTCTCCAGTCCTAGTAACACAGACTCTAAATCTTATGTTTATGACTTTTTATGTTTCGTTTCACTTGAACTCTTTCTTTGCTATGTGTTTTTTCATCTGCATTCAAATCAATTGATCACTTATCAACCCCTCGTTGTGATTGAGAATGCGGTCCAAGTTGTTGAGGTTTCGTCAGCAACCTCAACAACTTCCTCTTTTAGCTGCCTGATTACATTTCACGGTGAGCTACAAATCCTCAACTTGAAGGGAAACTCTTCCTTTTATAGACTGTAATTACGCTGACAATCCTTTCAGCTCGTTTCACACAATCCTTGGAAAACAATCCATAGCTAAAGTACATTTTGTACTCCCAAACCCTGCAACAATATTAAACCCACATGCAACACACGTAGCTCGCAGTAAGCCTAAGTCCTGGGCCAGCCCTCCTAAACTTGCATCCTGTCATCCTCACGTCACAGCAGGCAGCCTGGAACAGATGGGCAGGCGTGCGATCGATGTTCCGGGTTGCATTCCCCAAATTCTACCTCGATGGGAATGTTTGATGTGTAGGTCACGGGGAGCGATCTGTCAACTTCACACCTAAACGCGGAGACCGAACTTTTCCTCGTGGTCCGTGTCTATGCGAAGGCGAGGGAGACGGCACGCATCTGTTCCTTGGTGTACCGCATGTGGCCGACATGACCCAATCATCTTCCCTTTAAGCTATCCCTTTAAGTTGATTGTCATGTGTGTTTCCGGGTTTGCTGCTGCTCACTGTTGGTTGTCGCGTCGGTTGTTGATAAAACAACTTGGAAGTTTCTAAATCGACTCATCACTAATTTAATCTCTACACCTTGAAGATTTGCGGTGAGTTTGTTAAATACCATCTGACTTGACGTTGTATTGTATCGTATCTGCAACGATTGCGCCGCTAATATTTCCCTCCCATTGCAATATTCGGCAGGTTGGGATTCATTAACAGCTGGTATGCTTTCCTGATTTGAACAAGTTACCATTGCATCCACCTCCGCAGACAACCCGTTACTCGACGGTGAGTAAATATCAGTTATATATAGTAGGGCGTTATTTTTGCTGCGCTCCGCCAGTTAGCATTAGCTACCAACTCGACAATCGGTGGCCTCATCAGTTTAGTCGACTTATTAATTATTTATTTAATGAAAAGTCACACTGTTGCAGCCGAATTAAAGACCACACCTTTAATACTTAAGGGCTTCCCCTTCAACTTTAGATTTGATTATTTTTCATGATTTCTTCATTGGTGTTGCATTCTATGCTGGTGCAGCAATGAAGTTTGGTAACTAACATGATTTTGTTTTGTAGCTACTTTGATCAATCACATTTTTAAATTGATTGATTTGATTCAATATTAGTTGTTGTTTGTAACGACTGCTAATTATGTCAATTAAGCAATTTTGAACTTGAATTATGAAGTTCACTTTTTCAAAGAATTATTATTTTTTTTTGTTATTATGGTGAAGTTGTCAAAACATAGCAAGTATGTATTTAATTGTTTTTTACTTATATAAATATAACATTTATATATGAACTTAATGTGTGTTTTCGGTCAGGTTTTTTCTTCCGGGCCCCTTCACTGACACGCTTGAGGACGGAAGATGGCGAGCTACCCACCCGCCATCTGGTGGTAGGAAAACAGAACTACACTTTCCATATAGGAACTGAACAGACTCTTAAGGAGTAGGAAAAGAGGAACATAACTATTCTCCTTTCATTCTTGGACCTCTTGTGGACTCTATTAGGTTTTGAAGTGTCACTGATTATTATTATAATTGTTTTGTTGGGTTGTTTTCTCTTTTTTTTGTTTTTTTTTTGAGAACTTTATTTTTTTTTGTGGGTTTGGTATTATTAATCTCTATAATTATTACTATTATTATTATTGCCACTGCAATAAATAGCAGTATCAACAAACCTCTTTGCATCAGTTGTATTAATTATTCACCCAATCATGACTCCATGTCGTACCTACTTCTGATTCTACAAACTGGTTACCACTATACCTCGCAGTCAGATCTGCGCATTTAAGCGTTACATTGGTCTTCATGTGAAGACCAATGTCTCCACATATCCACTAAAATAGGACGATGTGCGGCCTTCGCAAGTTTGAGCCGCCTTAAGGTGAACATGCTGTGGACGTTTCCGCCGCAGTAAATGGGGAACCTGTGGAAGTACCTCGTGGCTCAAGGCGAGAGCCCCTACAGATCCAGGTTAAAGAGACCCAGGTTCATAGCTGAGCTTCAAAGGCAAACTGTGCCTGGTAAAAAGACAATAAGTAGAAAATGCCGTCACTTCTGCCAGATTTTCACCTTTGAACTGAAGCTAATGTTTTCACAAAAAAAAAAAAAAAAATCCACATTACCGAATTTTTCAGACTATAAGCCGTTACTTTTATAAGCTATAAGCTTTGAACCATGTGGCTTACAGCCCTGTGCGGCTTTTATATGTATGATTCCAGTTTTATCCCCAAACGTTTGTAGGTGCAGCTCATATTAAGGTGCTCTATAGTTCCCCACTGTCAAGAAATTTTCTACTCCATTCAATCAAAACGAATGCTTTTACGCAAGGTGCCCAAAAATAACGAGCTTTTTGTTGCCATCAACACGATCCCGACATAATTCTGGCTTAATATTCCACCACTGACTCATTTAAATTGGTTTGTTTCCTTGTATTTGCCAGCAATTTTAAGCCTAGTTCAGGAATGAAGTCAAAGCTTAACGTTAGCTGACTTTTCCCAACTCAGAATTCCTTTTCATGCGTTTCTGATCGTCGTCTTGTGGGATCGTCGTTGTCCGTTGGTTCCGTCAACAGAACCAACGGAAGCGAGACGCATTCTTCAGCATGATGCGACCACCGCCATGCTGGACGGGTGATTCACTGTGAAGTCAACTAGATCCATCCGTCTCCTCTGGCCAGAAACGTTGTCATCCAGAAGGTTTTTCCTTTTCGGCCTGCAGTTTGAATTGTGAAAGTTTCAGTGTTGTACTGGGTTCTTTGTTTGTTTGCTTGTGATATTTTCCCCCCTTTCTTTGTGGGTAACCTCTAAGTTCGTGTTGCTCTCCATGTTGTCATGTTGGTGTCCCAGCAGCATCAAGTTCAAGATAAATTTGAGTCTCTGTGGTTTTTAGGCTAAGAATGATTTTCCTGATCCTGGCCATCAAAAGTGTTTTAGAACAGATCTCACTCAAACTAAACTAGCAGTTTAGAGATGTTCTGGTTTAAATAAGACATTAAAACCCCCAGTAGTCATATTTACATTAATGCCAATGTTAATGCACAAGCTGGGTCTTACTGTAGCTTGTGCATCATTTAATGTCTCGTTTATTCCCTGTATAGGTTACCAGATCACACTTTTGAAGTTTTCCTACAGTTTTCATTCAACTTCAAGTCATTAGTTTAAAACCAACCAAACATTGTGGATGTATGACTGACAGCAGCATAAAGGTCAGGACTCAAATCAGATCAGATCATAATCCAAAAAGGTTACGTTTGCGTCATCCTTCGACTACGTCTTCATCCTGCAAACAAACGTGTTCAATTAACCCGACGGTTGTTCTTAGCGGTAAATACTGCTGCCTCTCAGAAGACGAATATAACCTGGGTTTTTTAAAATTTTTTATTTATTTGCCTGTTTTTTCCAGGTATTCTGACATCCTCCCATATTATGTGTAGACCATAGCTATCATGGAGACCGAATGATAATAAGTGGGCGTAGAAAATAATTAACGTCTTTTAAAGCTTGAACTTTCTTTGATGCCGGATTTTTTTTTTTTTAGGCCCGTCATCTGACTGACCATTTATTTACCTTCTTTGTAATAGTTTGCACATAATTTAGGATTTCTAAAAGTACAGGATGTAGTTTTAGCAGCAAGTCGACATCATTAGTGTCAAAATCCAAAAGCAAGGATTTGCGTAAACTGACTGGAATGAAAAATAACAGTACAGAAAACATCACTGCCGATCTAAAAGCAGGGATGCACCGATCCACTTTTTTCACTTCTGATACTGTACTGAAATTTATTGGATAAATCTGCACCAGTACAGCATAATCGAATGAACCAATAGTTTCGCAAGCTTGGTCAAACAGATAAAAACTTTCATTTGTTCAGTCCATGAAATTAGGAGTAGAACAGCCAATGGGAAATAAATAAGGAACTGAAAGTGAACAAATCTTTCAAATGGTGCAGAAAGTCAAATTAGAGATTCTAAATATAATGTAGAAATAAATATTATAAATATATTTTTAAATAAATATTTCTTATTCATCATGAGAAAGTCAGAGAGATTGGTCAAATAAATGAAAGTGAAATATTTATTAATATTTATTAGTGAAAGCAGATGAACAATTGCCTTATAATATGATCCATGACTAATGAAGTGGAACGTCAACGTTTTGCATTTTGATGTTCATTCAAACCAAATTAATACTTAAACATTCTTTTAAAAGCAGAACGTCGATGTTCATCCCTATTTATATGAACCACAGCCAGAGTAAAGTCAAGAGCTACTTGTGTTTCATGAAGTGAAAAAATTAAATTTGCTAAAAGTTGTTGGTAAATTATTCATGGCTGATACAAAGACGTGTGCATCTGCTATCATCAGTCTGCTGGCAGGTATTTGTACCGGATTTAAAAAAGAAAAACTGCCTCTGAATTTAAGCAAAGGGTGCAGGTGAAATAGAGTAATGTGCATTGGCGATCACATGCGAAACCCGTCACATGTGAAGATTTTGCAGGACTGTTTCTGTGTGAAAATCTGAGTGATTAAATGTGATCTTGGGACCAGATTATAAAGGTCAACTTTTTTTTTTTTTTTTTCTGGCTTTAAAAATGCCACGGAACAATAAATTCAAAAACAACGAAACCCAAATGTTAAATCAATTCGCTTTATTTTGATCGAAAAGAACAGAGTGTTTGTGTGGACGCACTTCATTTCATGTGAAACTACATGGATCAGAAAAAGGTCTGGACACGTTACAGAGTAACAGCACACAAAGCAAGGCAGTTACAGAGTCAACAAAGTATTTCCCCGTCGATTAATAAATGTGTTATTCTATGCAACAGCTAAAACCTACATGTCAACGTTCATTCGGTTGATCAAGTCTCTTCTTCTTTGCCACGTGGAGATAAGGTAACAGGCTCCGAAAATGAGGAACAGAGCGGAGCATGACGGCCGTCCGGATTGTGTGTTTTTGATTGGATGGTCGACAAAGTGTTTCTTTTTTTTTTTTTTTTTGCTTTTCACCGCTCTGTCCTGGTTGGATGTACAAAGTGTAAAAGGCAGGGAGATGGTGTGGAGTTCACGTCCACCGGAAGCTGGCCCTGGAGATGGAAAGGATGGAGAGGGGAAAAAAAAAAAAAAAAAGTTGGACTGGATTGAGCAGAGAACTGAGGAAGAGAGGCGACATCTGTGGGATTCGAGTAAAGGTTTAATAAAAGTGTCATTCTTCCTCATTAGCCAAGAGTTGAAAAGCTGTAACTCAGGATGAGCTGCTATGAAATCCAGAAAGCTCTCAGGTTTCTCATCAGAAAGGAGGCCAAGGACTCCAACACATTTCTGACATTAATGAACATAAAATGAAATCTTTGGTGCAACTACACATATTTGTTAAAACTTTTACTCTGTCACGACAATATAACACAAAACAGATAATGCTAATAAAAAGTAAACTACAGAACTACATAGCTTGGTCAGAAACAACCAATCAGATCTGGGAGGAGGGTCTTAGCGCTGTCAATCAAGCTCGCTCTCTGCTACGCTACAGCACCTTTTCGAAAAAAAGAGAGTCCTGAATGCTAGAGCTAGTTAGCGTTTACACTGATGACTGCAGATAAACTGTTTTCTTGGAACTGTAAATTGTTTTTCCACTATTAACACATTGAGCAGCACGTACACAATGTGACTGACAGCAGTAAGGCCCTCCTCCTGGCTCTGATTGGTTGTTTTTGACTGGGAACGGTGCTTGATTTTTTCACAAACCATCTCATACTATACTCTCATGACATGATAGTTCTAACGAATATGTGAGAAACTGATTTATTACAAAAGTTACAAACTTTAGCTTTAAATCTTTGGGTTTTACATCTCGGGGGGGGGATAATAAAAACATCCCATCTGTATCAGGTTCTACCAGTATTGAACTCTGACCCCAACTGATTCCATATCATCATCATCACTGCAGCACCTGGAATCACCCCTGGTCAAATTATTGACTATTTTATGTGAGCATTACATCCAAACATCTCTGCTTCGGTTTAGACACAATGTTGCAAATCAAAGTCGCGCTTCCTTCTTTCCAGAAAAAAAAAAAAAAAAAAAAATTAATCTATTTCCTCCTGGCAAAGTTTTTTTTTTTTTTCTTTTTTTGCCCTGGACTTTAACACCCACCATGCTGACTGAATGACATGTACCTGTGCCATAACTTTGTCATGTTTCTGCACATTTTTTTTTTTTCCAGCCATTCGCTGTGACATCAACACCTGGGAAATCTGACAAATTTCTTTAATGTCTCCTGCTGGTGAATCGCCTCAGCTTGAAATTATGGACTTCCAATTGGTTGGAAAGGGTTTTACAACTTTTCTAAGATTCATGGAGAACACCAATTACTCCTCTGAGGTCATTGCTGATGTTGTTCCCTCTTGGTATTGAGTTAATACACATCTCTGTGCTCCATAGCAACAAAGTCAGGTTTTTCAGGAGCCAGTTCCACTTGCTGGTGATTACAATTCAAAAGCTTATTTTCCCTCTAAAATCGTACAAGTGTACTCAAGTTTTCTTCCCACTTTTGATATTAAATTATGACATAGATGAATCTGTAGCGAGCTTTAGCACAACTAAGGTTAGATTTCTGCTGTTCTCTCATGCGATGTGTAAAACTGAGATGGAAAGGCAGCATAAGGGCTTTTCATCATGTTTGAATGTAAAATGAAAGGTAACATTAACAATGGAACAGAGCCTGAAGGAGAGAGGTAAATGTTCTGATGATGGTTCTGTTTCAGGTTGCGATGCGCCGATATGGAAATCTGGGCCGATTGTTATCGATACTGTACATTTCACTAACCAGTTGACATCATGAAAAGACAACCAATCAGAACTAGGACGAAGGTCTTAGCAATTACTATTTTTAAGCACTGAGTTAAATACTTGTTTGTATTCATCGGTTTATTGATTGTTTGCCTTTTTTTAGTCATGCTGGCACCTGTATGTTTTTGATCGATACGTTCTGAGTTTCTAACCTCCATCTGGTTCTGGGGATGCAGAACTGGGACCAGAGGACCTCAGAGGTCTTCTGGTTAAAGATCAGCAGCAGCAGATCTTTAGCGTATTTTGGTGCCAGGCTGTTCAGTGATTTACAAACTAACACAAGTTTTTTGAACATCTATTCTCTGAGTTCGTGCAAAGACTTTAAAAGTGTTGCGATTAAAAAAAATATTGCGACTTATTGTAAAATTATTTGTCCATTGGAAAGATTATAATCTCGATGTAAAAAAAAAAAAAAAAAAATGTTTTATTTGCTTCGAGTTCTTAATAGTAATTATATTTTTGCAAAGTAAAAAAAGACAAGCGAAAACAGGTTAACTGCAAAAAAAACTTTAAACACATAAAAAAAACCTCCGTCTCTTTTATCAATTTCGTTCAAAAGAAGCCATTGGATGGTTTGTACCTGACAGGGCTTTAGTAGTTGATCATCCTCTTGATTGCGTCGAAGCACTTCCACTTGTCTGGGATGTAGAAGGGCTCAAAGATGTGCGGGAAGGGGATGTCGTACCCGCAGACCCTGGCTATAGGAGCCTCCAGGTTAAGGAAGCACTCCTCCTGCAAAGGGGAAAAAGAAAAGAAAAGAAACCCCAAAAAACTAACAACAGCTGCCGTTGGTTCAAAACAACCCATCTAATCCCACAATTTTGGCTCATTACATAAATACATGGCACAAACTGTTAGAACTGGTTTGTCAGAGCAAATTAAAAAAGGACAAATCCATAACTTTGATTTACGCGACGCATACCAAAACGGCTTTGACACCGACGGTAATTACAAGCAGACACATGCCTGCACAAGAGGTTCAAATAGTGCGAGCGAAAGCTTAACACAACAATAAAATTCTAATGCGGTAGTCTGGAACAGATGTGATGGTTGCGCTGGAAGCTTTGGCTTAGAAGAAGAAGAAGAAGAAAAGGAGGAGGAGAAGCAGCTTGGGAGCAGTAGGCGAAAGCAAAACAAAATGCGCCGATGGACTTTGCTCCTTTTTAAACCATTTTTAGCCTAAATCTGATGATTTTTGCTTTTAGAAAAATTGACTGGTGGATTTTAAAACAGCTGGGAGTGGAGTAGAGAAAACACTGTTAACCACCTGTAACATAGAATCTGGCTTGATTAAGTCATTTGGACAAACTCTCGCTCTCAAAAAAAAAAAAAAAATTGCCATCACCCTTTCATTCGGGGGAAGTAACCTTTCCCAACTGTCAATTTAGCTAATTAAAGACACTTTCTTATGCCGATGTACACCATCAGCACGAGGCATAAAACACTTAGAATCTGGGCAACACGTGCAGAATGCCTGTTTTATTGTTCAGAAATACTTTGGATCAAATTTAAGGCTCCTCAAAGTGGGACAATACTCAGGCAGTTTGGCTGAAGTACAAAACAAACCGCGACACGTGGTTTCATATGAACTAACCTTCTCTTTCCAAGGAAACCAGCAAAAATGCTGCGAATTGGACACATTAAACTGGGCAATTACAATTAGATAGAGGTCCTTTGGATGGAACCGGGCGAATGACCCGCGGTGAAAGCGCACGATTGACTGACTGCGTCACAAACGACGAATCCACACGCTGGCCGTCATGCTTGTGGATATTTGACAAGGCGGGACACGTTCACTGCGTCCAAAGCTTTTCATTTCCAATAAAACATCTGAGAGAATCCTGAGTAATTTAATGAGGGGAACGTCTGTTTTCAATTTTTGTAAGTCACAAAAAGAGAAAGAGAGAGAGAGAGAAAAAAAAATCGAGAGAAACAAACGTGGGTGTTTTTCTTTTGTTTCATTTGCCTCGTTTTTTTTTTTTTGTGTTTTTTTTTTTCCCCACTTAAAAAAATGATCCTGAGAATAGACAAACATGCGAAACCATATTTTATGTTTGCACGTAAAAAAATGGCTGCACATCATCTAACTTTTCCTCTGGGAAAAGGTCAGGTTGATTACAAGGCTAATTCCAACTTTTAAGGATTTGCTGTAAACTTGAATTTTCAAGCCCTTCTTTCTATATTGCTCTACTCGGAGCCAAGATGCAACATGCATCTATAAAATATATTGAAAAAGTCACCAAGTCACTGAAGAAAGCAGATAAAGTAGCTCTGAGATGTGATGCATTGCTAAAAACATAGTTTTCAATCATATTTGCTCATTTTATCACCAATATGTACAAGCTATTAGCGCGTATGCTTCGAGGAAGAATCACATTTATGCAAATATTGCATCGCTATACAAGACGTAGCATGGAAACTGTGGCTTTGCTAATAAGGATATGATTTTAGTTACTGATGAAGTCAAAGATTTTGGACTTTCCATTTAATCTTTTCCAAATGGTTCTCTTAAGGCCAGCTGCTTGAGAGTTCAAGATGTTCAGAAACGATAATTGACGTATCGATAATTGCGGCTCTAAATCGTAATCGAATCCAGTTGTTAAGTGCATGAAGATTCCCACGCAAATGTAGACCGTTTGATTCCCTCTTCATCGCGCTGAAACAATGGGACGAAACCGTTGACTCTAAACATGTTTGCAACGAAAATAATCCAAAATATATCGAATAAAGCAGACGTCTTCCCAGAAACAAATGATCTGCGAAAGAAACTATTAACAGCAGACAGGCTGTGCACTGGCAGTGAGCTTAAATGGTAAACAGTCTGCAAATCTATCAAATACAAAAGATTGATTTGTATGAAACATTTACGACATTCGTATGCTTATCTGACTAAATAGGAGAGCAACATTTTTATGGAGTTTTGTCTTAAATGGCCAGAAGAACCTACGATTAGTCAGAACACACTGGGCCGGTTCTGCCTATAAAATATTCTGTTTTCAAAACTTATATCAATAAATAGTAATAACCCACAGCAGAGCTGATCACTGCTGTACATACCGTTGCTTTTCATCATTTATTTTATTTCCTCTAAAGTCGATTTATCTATATACTTATCGCCTGTGAGCACTCGAAACCAAATTCCTTGTGTCTGCGCAGCGTCTCGGCCCATAAAGCCGGTTCTAATTCTACAGCTGACTAATTTGTCAAGATAATTACTGAGCTGGTGTAGAGAAAATAAAGAATTGCCACCCAATCCTCCAGAATGCCTCTATAGCACTTATTTTATCTGATTTGGTTTGGCTTGTAGGGCTGGACCTCAGCGCGCTCCACCCAGCTAATTTAATCTCATCAGCTTTAATGAACATGACAATACGAGTCCAACAAACCCCCCCCCCCCCCTTATGCTTTTGCCTTCCTCTTAGACTGCAGAGCGTTCCCATGTGCTGACAAATGTCCACGTTCCTTGCGGGTTTGTGATTGGTATTTAAAGACCGTTCTTTATTCGGTGAGTCAATTTGAGTGTATGAGAGGGTTGGGGGGGGGGGGGGGAATCTATGATTTTTGTATTATGGAAAAAAAATACAGCCGTTAAAAACAAAAAATCCAGACTAGAAATAATTCTGGCGCCCCTTCAAACGCGGCGCCTCTGTACATCGGCAATAGTGAATACCGTATTTTCTGGACTACAGGCGAACTGGATTATAAGATACGGTACCCACTTTTTGTGCCACTGTTCTTTCTGGTATACTACTTAGAAGTGCTGTCAATCGTCCAGATTTTACACAGATAAAACTAAAGAGAAGAGGCTTTGAAGCTTATGAATCTGATGCAATAATCCTCGATTAAACAGCATTTAATAATAGTGTTCATTGGACAAACCTCAATGTAATCTCTGTGAACCCAGCAAACCTTCTCTGAAGTGAACAGGCATGCACTTGAAAAGCCTTTTGTTCATGCAAACCTGCTGGTACTGCAACATTTGTCATGCCGGGTCTTGTTTTTTTTTTTCCCCCTCTTAAAATAAACATCCAATTATCAATTTAAGAGCATGAAAGAGCTTTTGTGTTGCGTTTCTTTGGTGGATTTTAACAGATAAAAGTAAAACGGAGGGAAAAAAAAAAAAAAGAAGTTGAATATTATTTTATTGGTGAAGATGTTGCTGTGAAACCAAGCCCATGACGAGTCAACAACCAATTCTCTGCATGCAGACAAACAGTCAGACTGTACTGTAGACTCAGCTCTTTAGTCTGAATGAGATCTGTAATCTCCTTTAAATAAATTTACTGGAAGTGGGAGGAAAATACAGTAGTCTGACTGTCTGCCACCAAAACTGGACAGGGAACGGCCACACAACTCAGATTTCATTCAAATCATTGTTTAGCTTTGAGGAAGTGCATCATTATATGTAATATAGTTAAATGTCAGAATAAAAATACGTTAACATGGGAGCAGCAAAAAGAAAAAATAAAATTGTGTCCTCCGGCGGCAAAGGGTTTTTAAAAATACTTTCCAGCGCAGCCGGAGCTTTGCACTGATCACATTGTGTCTGATTGTCAGAAACACCCACAGAGACGGCAATGTTCCTACAGCCACTTCTATACGAGTCCATGTGGCTTGACTGGGGCTTACAGAAACTGGGAGCAGGTCACGTGTCGTTTAAGCTGTCTATATTCTAATTAGCTCTTGGTGCAAACTTGTGGGAGGGAACTAATTGAAAGTCTCGTTTTCTGCTCTGAAATCCCATTCCTGTGAAATAAGCTCCAAAAGCATGAAAAATTCAGATTTTCCACTGTGTCAAGAATGTGGCTTTAAAATATGTTTTCCTGTTTGGGTCAGAGCCTTAATGGGGCTGTTAGTGCAGTTAGTCTCTCCATGTTTCAGCTGAAAATGTACCGCAAGGCTATTGCTGTGGAAAAATGGCAATAACTGCCTTTGGTATATCTGAAAATTTATTTTGATCAGCCAGAAAAACATGGGCTTGTGTTGGTTATTGTGAGTGTAGGCTTTAGTCTTTCTAGCTAACCATGATAGATCGACCATACCTGTCTGTAGCATCACACTAATACACTTCTTTGTATAAAAGTTTGTTTTCCAAGGGACTTTGGGGTCCATTCACACTGTTTAGTCCATTTGTCTAGAAATTGTTTGGGGGAGGTGTGAATGAGCAAATAAACTCCGATTCAGAGCAACAAATTGGCAAACTCTGGTCCGCCTAAAGCCTAGGTCTCAGTTTGGCTGAAGAGAACGCTGGCTCGGTTTGGATGGACGCAAGTGGACCGGAGACTGCTCCAAAAGCAGGAAGCGGACTGCAGCACGAGGCATTCTGGGTAAACAAAACCAAAACAAACGTGAGAATCTAGCGCTGGAGGGAGAAATGGCTCACGGTGTTTTACCAACGACAAAAGACAAATCCTACAACTGCTAAAGCTTGACTGCATCTCTGTTTTCTATTTTGCGAAGAAGTACGTTTGAAGGTTTTCGTGTCATTTCCTTCAGTGGTTCTTGGTGCAACGTCACCACAGGCAAGGAGGTGAGCAGGTTTTCCCAAAGTGTTTGGTTCATTTGGCTCTGTGTAGAGTGAAAGCAAACATTTGTTGGAAATGTAACAAATGTTGCAATTTTTGGTCCCCAGTCAGAGTCTTCCAGGCTATCAGCTGTGAAAACACCCAAACATTTTATGATGAGAACAACAAGTTGAGGAGCAACAGTAACATTTACAGCGAGGCAAAAGCCGCAGGCCAAAATCTGACTCTTGATTCAGAGCATATGGAAGATAATGTTGGGGGGTCTTCATCCTCACCACATACTGTCTTTGAACACAGAGCATTACAGAATCTCCTCAGAGCGATAAGATGGATTTAGTTAGCTTCAGTAATACTGCAGCAATGGGGAGCCAAACAAATGAGTCTACAAAGTACTCCAAGACCTCGCCCCGATTATGACAATGCTGCTTGATCAATTGTGACGTAACATTACATTTATTAAGTAAAAATCTGTAACGCTATGATTATTTCTTCTCTAGAATCCTTTCTAAAAAAAAAAGGCATTCACAGCAATTTTAAACTAGAAAGAACAGCATTGTGTGGAGTTGGGTTATTTGGCATCATAAATGTAAAACATTACTGGTGCTAAACTGATGTTCCAGCTAAACTATTCAATGAGCTTAACTTTGGCCTCTGGGGATAGTTGTAAGTTTCCATTTCAGGGGGGAAAAAAAACAACAAAAAAAACCCCACCACCAAATCACTGTGGGTGATATGCTGGCACATCACTTTGGCTCTGAGATGTTCAATCACTACTCAATAAATCCAGAGGATTTGTCCCCCATAAAACCAACAATTAAAGAAATTATCTGGGTGAAATTAGCTGGTAAAACAGTTAAAAATGACACATGTGTGCAGCTGCACCAACAACATACAACAAGAAAAATGCGATCCAATTATTGCACAAATTACTATCTTCTTATAGGATCATTGTGTCGTAATGACACTATTGGAATATCTCTTTTAAAGGGGAAGTAATATGTATATTCCAGACACACAGCACAGTCAAGTCACTGTGCTGCTCTTAGTTATTATAAAAATGCTACATATATAAAACATCACTTAAAAGAAATTTGACTTCTCAATTTAACGCCTTGAATTTGGCTCTCAGTCTCTTTAAGAACATTTCACTCTTTCAGGAAAGAGCAAAAACCCTATGCTCTACTTTAATACAGAAAAATACATATAAAAAGAAATTTTGTTTCAATTTGGGATGTCTCTGTGTGTGAGCCGCAGAGTTCACCACTGGGTATTAAAAAATCAAGGGGGGGAAATAGTTTAGTAAGGAACTGTGGGCGTACTGGCAACTTAAAGGTTCTCTAAGAGCTTTAGGATGCACTGAGAACAAACTGACTGTAGCTTAGTCAATCAATGCAACCTCTTAATGGAATCCAGTTTAAATACCCAGTGGTGAAAATTCACCACTGGGTATTTAAATCTGTGAATTTCCATTCGGCGGCTGCTTTCTTCAAAGGTCGATCATGTCTCATCTGCACGGCAATTGCTGACCCAATTTGAAAACTCCTCCAAATGCGCCCTTCAGATCAGTCCTTCATTTTAGGCAAAAGATGGAAGCACCTGGTCCATCTATTGTGGCCAGATATATCCCATAATTCCTTCCTGTCTGAGTGTGTCAACTATCCGTCGACTGTGGATAAATACAAGCAGAAGACTATAACTCAAATGTAGTTTAATACAGTGCAATTACAAGTATTGGGCACAAATAAGTGTTTCTGACCATTTTCAGCAAAGTAATCTAACATTTTTTGATAGAAATGTCACAATAAAAAACATTTCTAACAGGCAATATCCCAACCTTCCTATATTAATGTTACAACTGTTTTTTTCAGTCTCTCTTTCTTTTTAAACCCAAGAGATCCAAGATCACCAAGACACTTATCCACTCAATTGAGACAACTGATGATATCACAGGTTGTCTATTATGAGCTGCCATATGTTATTGAAATAACTGCTTTGTCATTGTATCTGCGTTTCTGTTACACATTTTCGCAGATTCCAATATTCCCCAAATGTCAAAATATTGTGGAAAAGTAGAATTCCACAATTGCGGTGTTCCCATGAAATACGAAACGCAATTAAAGTCACATCTGAGTAAGACTGTTGATGCAACAAATCAATCAAAATCATACAGAGTCATCATTCTCCTACCACATCTGGTTGCTGATGAAGTGACTTGTTGTGTATCAAAAGCATCCTGTGCAGTCTTTTTTCTTTTTTTCTTTTTCTTTTTTGGGATTTGCTCCTTGTCCAGCACACTTGAATTACAAGGTGAAACTGTCTCCCTAGCATACAGTCAAGTTCTTCAGAGCTCTGCTGATGAGCTAATATTGGAGCCAGGTGTGTGGAAGCAGAGAGACATCTAAAAGTTGAAGGACTCTGGCCCTCAAAACTGCAGTTTCAGACCACTGGCTTAAAGAATAATAAAAAAACATCATTAAATAGCCTCTTTAGGGCTTGCAAGGGAGCACTAAATGCTACAATGGTGCTTAAAAAGTGGAAGAAAAAACTGGCATGTTCTAATGGCTTACAAGGATGCCAGAGAGATCCCACTGGAGATGTTTTCTGCATCAGTTTGTAAAGTGGAGCAGACTTCATCATTATCTGGGAGACATTTCCTTTGATTGAACGACGGGGCGTCTGGTTGTGCTGGGGTGTCCAACTGAAGATGTTGCAGGTGACATTCCTCGAATCGTCTGAGGGTGATGATTAGACCTTTCAAGAGCACAACACTGTCGTTCACAACACCTCTTCCTGGAATAATGTACTCTTTTGGACCGGACTGCATGTTCCCTGGATCTAAATCCCCCTAAATCCTTTTGGGGATTGATGGCAAAGGAGGTTTACAAAAATCAGATTCCAGTTTCAGGTCACCGATTGCCTTCGTAAAGCCAAGCATCTTCACCAAATGGAGAAACGCTCCCTACTGGAAACTCTCCCACTAGCCCTGCTTTAATGAATTTTTGGAGTGAAATTGTTTTGATACTTTCCGCTCTATTCAAACTACTACTTAGAACCTGAAAACGCCTCAAAAATTCATGAAAACTTTTTCTCCAGTCTAAAGATTTCATCACAAGTGACTTATTAAACTCCCCATTAAACAGCAGTGTTACATTCTGTTCCACTGATGCCTGTCCGTCAACAGAGTTCACCATAGCTTATTGGTAGTCATCTTGCTCCGGGTCTCTACCTCCAGCCCCAGGACGGTGCTTCTTACAGTCCGAAAACCAAAGCTCTGAGGCAAACACTGAGAAGCTATTTGAGTTTTATTTGGATCTTGGACTTTTATGGGCAAAACCATGGCCAATTAACAAGACCAGTACACCTTTGAAGGGCATCTTTTACCCCTGGGAGCTTAAGATGCCAATAAAATTTTCTCCTCTCAACACAAGCATGCTTGCACACTCTGCCAGAGATAAAGTCACACACAAACAGCAAGCACTCACCTGTACAGTAGAGCTGATTTCAGCAGCAAATCCTCCTGTGATTGGCGCCTCGTGGCTGATGAGCAAACGTCCAGTTTTCGCCACCGACTGAAAGACATGAACAAGTGAGAGGTTCAACACAGAACTCCATCAAGAAGGAATGAAAACTCCATCTGATTATGGGTGTTATTTAGGACTGAATATTAGCTTGATTGGCCCAGACTGTCGACTGGCTTATCAAACATTCAGATATTCAGATTCAATCAATCCAAGACCTACCAGGTCTTTCTGTCCAATTTGGAGTGAACAATTAACTACTGAGTTAAGGAGACTCCAAGTTTTCTGTATCAAACTGTATTCTTTGCAGAATATCAAGAAATGTCTGTCTATTCATCCTGTGATAAAGAAAAAGCAAGACTTTTCAACAGATAACAGGAAGGGTAAATGGAGTACAGCTCAGTTCTAACCGGTTTAGCTTTTATCATAAAACATGCTGGAATTGGTAATGTTGGCAACTATTTGCAAATCCCAGACTCAAGGAAAGGAAAGTAAGAACATTGTACGTTCTGGTTCATCTACAAAAAAAATGGAATCACCCAAAACTTCTATTAGTAGGCCAAAACTCTACAGTTCTTATTGGAACATTTTCAAGTGGTGGTTGAAGTAGTATTGCTTTAAATATACATCTTGAGTTATGAGTAGGGGTGCACAGATTACCTTCACTTTGGAAGACTGGCCCATACTTGCATGTGAAACTGATTTTACCTACCTCCGCAAAGGTCTGAAAATCAAACCCGCCCAACTTCACATCTGAATGTGAAATAATCATCACCCACTGTTGCAAACGTAAAGACTTTTTTGCTATATTTATTTACTTTTCAGACCAAAAAGAAAAAACCCATGTTATCGGCCAAAAACAGAATAGGTAGGACATAGTTTATAAAGATTGGTGAATGACCAGAAAACTGCAATTGGTGCACCACTACTTATGACTTTTAGAGATTTTCTGTAGTAGTGCTCATAGCTGGATGTGTCACTCTTGAGCCAGTACTCAGATGTTAGCATGTGGAAGTTGTTCCCACGTTTCCCTCAGTGGGATTCTACAGCTGCCCTTTTTCCTCAGGGGGCATTTGCATCGTGCTGAGCGTTTGACTCCATGCAGAAACTGAACATGACAACCTGATGATCTGAACGGCTGATTTAGGCTGGCACACAGGGCCAACTGGACAATCATGGACATAAGAGGCCTCCACCTCCCAGGCATTTGTATATGGGTTTTCTGCAACCTGACATTACTGCAGAGGGATGCCTCCGCCCCACCCGTTATCTACCGCAGCATAAAACCAGGACTATACTATAATCTTATCCAGTGGCCACTTGACCAAGCCAAAGCTATGTCTGTTCTCTGCAGCTTCAGCAAACTTTTGCCTCTCCTCTACCCAGCTGTACTAGCTTGTTTTATTTCAGCAATAAACTGTGGAAATACCTTTAAAACAACACAATATTACCAAGTTGATTGTAACATGGTGTACTATTCAGAGAATCACAAGATTTGGTAAGGTTTAATGGGAAACTTCAGAAAAGTGTGGATGGGCAATAACTTAAAACCAAGTGCCTTTTATATTGAAATAAAAACTTAAACAATACAGATCCATTTTAAGTCAGATGGGCGACCACTGCATACTTCTCCATCCCTCAGAGCCACAAACCAAACTGCTGTTGCAACTATATGACCTGCTGAAAATAGGCGTCACATATAGAAATTAAGTGACTCCTTTACACACACACACAGGCATGCTGAGGCTTCTTCCTGATGCTAAACTGACATATGGCTGCACTGCTGAGGTCAATAGTTAGGCTGTTAATCATAAAACAACTGTCTGTAATGCTGCCATTATCACTCACTTGGTCGAGAGTCAGCGCTGGGCTACTCAAGCTAGCACACAACATCGGACCTTTAATTTGGGGTATTTACAGGCGCAGAAAGATTCTTGATGGTAAACTTGAGAGTCAAACTCCAGACCTTGCCAAGGCAGCATATTAAGCAACTCATCCCCACATGAGGGGAACGAGTTCAGCCAAATACTCTGATTATATGACACCATCTTCAGGAATGTGCAAGTTAATAACATTGGAAGACAATAACAACAAATGGCAATGTGCGCAGTGAGGAGGAATCAAGCGGGGAGCTGAGAGTTGGCCGATGTCTTGATATGACATGTTGCTGTAAAGTTTGCCTCAGCTCAGTGACTCATACGGGTCAGGTGCATAAACAGAGCCGCCGTCCAATCCCCTGCTCCACCCTAATGCTGAACCCGATCCTCGTCTTAGGCAAACTTGTACACAAAAGGCTGCTGACATCCAGTTTTGCAGTGAGACACGATCACTTGCCTAGATTTTTCCCTGATGGTCCACTCCCTGAGGGGACACCTCTTACTGCTGCATTGGGAGTGCATTTTTCACATGCTTTGAGCACAATAGACGGGCTCTTTTTTATATTCCGGGTGGGGTTTAAACACAGTGACCCACAATTAGGTTAAAAACTATTCATACTCCAGGCAATGCATTTCTTTGATAGGCCATAAAACCACCATCCCTCAAAATATAAACTATGTAAAAGGAGTATCGCTTTCAAAAAAAACAATTTTACTTAAATTCTATTGATAGAGAGCATATTGAAAATGACTATATGCTCTCAATCAATAGAGAAGTCTGTACTGACAATACAACAATCTAACCTTTTTTTTGATTGCTGCTCAGCACTTTGAATGTTTCCACAGGCGTGTTGGATTATTCATCTGTGGTGATGAACTCCATGTCATTAGGCCTGAGGACGTTACCATCACCCTAATCTTTAGCTCTCTCAACAGATTGTCCATTCAGGACTCTCAGTCAGCAGAAACATTTTGCCAAACTGAAAAAAATATCTTAAAAAAATATTTTTTTCTCAAAAATGTGGGTGTAATTTTACCTTTAGCCTTTTGAATTTAAATATGGCAAAAATGTTTGTAATTACTTTGTTTTCTCTTGGTTTTTGATGATTACAACCATTTCTTCGCTAACTCGGGTGATTCTAATAAGGCTAAGCATAATAAAGACTAATAAAAGCCATTAGAAAAATGTCACCGTCAATTTAAGACAGATTCATTTTTAGCAAAGCCTTTTTTGTATCGAGATATTCAATGTTACTGCTTGTCAATTTTAACATATGTCGCTCAGGTACTCCTGCTTATTAATAATTAATTACAACTAACAGATGAAAGGCATGTTGCATTATTTCACTTGTCATTTTGCTGCAGCCATTTTGTCATACCATGGCTGGGGATGGTTGTTTACAGTGCAATGTTCGGTAAGCTTCATAGCGTAGATTCTTTCATGGTCGAGCTGGTGCATTACATACCCAGTCGCAAATATTTGTGACTGGGTATATAATCGGATTCAGTCGTTTCAAACTTGAACAGGGTCCACGCCTCTGGTGAGCAATGGTTTCTCAATAGCCAAGGGTCCAGACCACCTGCACATAGCAAAGTACAACATCGGATAGGCTTGTACCAAGCTACCTTATGTTAGTCTTTCACATAAGTACAATTTGTGTTGCAACCTGGCAAGAAAGTCCAGTTAAAGGGGCATGAATACTCTTCCAAAGCAGTCAAATCTTAACCCTTTGGTTCATCTTATTTAATTGTCCTTTCCCTAAATTCAATTTCAGTTTCAAATGACATACAAAGGGATGTTTTTGCTTTAATATCTAACATCAGACTGTCACAGAACTTCAGCAGAGCAACTCGGTTGCCTCTGGTTGCCGAATGGACTGTCGGGAGACAGGAACATTTAATTGTTCCAAAGTATGATCCTTATTCTCCCCATAAATCACACGCTCTTTTTATTTGCCCATGACAGGCACCTTTCATGACAAAAACGCAAAGCAGTGGTAACGCCAAGACTTTTATGACTGCTCTGGAGCCAAAGGAAGTACACTGGACAGTGTAAGGAGATGATAAGTTAGAAGCATCCAAAGGGGAGAAATTATATGTCTTTAGTGGGAGAAGGACAGTCAAACGTGTCATGAATCTTCCGATATGACATCAGGGATATGTGCTTGCCGTGAGTATTGTGTTGTTATGGTTGATCCAGGGACAGGCCTGATCGGTTTATTACCAAGCGGCTCACGTCTAGCCAACCAAGGAAATCTCTCACCAAAATCAAAGCAGTGAAAGAGCAAAGCGTGCAGCAATATAAAGATCAAGAGTCCATGGATAATGATAGCAAATTTATAGAAAAAAAAAAGAGCAAAACTGTGCAACAAATATATACGAACAGAGGTCTGTGTGAAACTGGACGCTTTTACACATTTTAGAGGAAAAAGCTTTTTGAAGTGTATAAAAAGACATTTTTTTGCTTTCCAAACCCTGTCAAGCTTCAGAGAAAACCCGTATCTCTAAAACGGCCAGCCTATAAATGAGTAAACTTATCATTTTACTAGAAGAGTTTTCCCAGACAATAATTATATGATAAAACAAGGATACACACCCGGAGCCTTGCCTGATTTAAGTGCCAGCAAGGAAACTGTGGCTGGGTAGATGAACCAGCAATGTTTCCACAGGACTTGACTTATAATAAAGTAAAAGCGTCAAGTGACAATCTTTTTTTCCTTCCTTTCTTTTTTTTTGTTAAACTGAAAAATATTGCAGTGTTTACACGGTTCAAAACCAAACTTGTGTTGTCTGGTAGAAAGCTCCTGCTCTTTGGTTCTGCAGTGGACCAGAGTCAAATCCTGGAGTCCTGGTTGGTGGCAGCTGATGGCAGTCGGGCAGGGCGACAGCTCTGGTGGCCACAGCTTTACTACTCATTGTACTGCAGGGCTGTTATTTGATGCCGGAGTCGTTCTGCTGGCTGCAGAAGAAATGTCATGTTTACTGCCGTTCCCATACACACCCAAACCTAATGAGCAGCGTAGAGCTCTGCCCTCGCTCTCTGGATCTCTGGCTCCGTCCCGCTGCAGCCCGTCTCATCCCCATCACCCCATTTTGTTTTTTGTTTTTTTTGGGTGTTTTTTTTTTTTTTTTTTTTTTTTTTTGTTGTTTTCCCTCCTCCTGCCCTCTCTGTGAATCGCTGACTTCCATCGAATTAAACCGTTTGGGTTTTTATGGAGCCTGTTTTCCCGGCCGCGACAGTCATCCCACGATGCGGCCTCGCCGCTCGGAGGTTGGCCTGGCATGGCCTCACAGAACAAGGCCAACACCATTGCTCTACCTCTGCACTTAAATTTGGTGTCTCTCCCGAAATGTCATGACCGATGAGTGGCCCCCACATAAGAACACACGCAACACATGTCAAAGTATGAACAGTAAGTACTTCGTAAAAGTATTTACATTCCCTTAACTCCACCCCCATGTTTCATACCCAGACTTCAATGACTTTTAATAGGGATTTTATGTAATAGACCAAGACAAAGTAGAGCTTAATTGTGTAAGGGAAAGGATAGTAAAAACGGTGTCCTGTATTCTCAATTACATTTGGTTCTGAACTTTGACTGAGCCATATTAAAGGGACAGGATTATGTGTTTTCCAGCAACATAATATAATTTGATAGCCCAAGTTACTGTGTTACTTCTTCAGGTATTCTTATTCTTCAGGTATAAGAATGCTGTATATATATCAAATATGACTAACGCCTAGAGATTGGGCCTCTGTCTCCTTAAGAAACTCCTACTGTCCCCTCATGACACTCTGCCTTCAGGAAGATCTCACAACATTGTTCCTCTATTAACCCTTTTGCAATGTTTTTCCAGCTTTACTGGTAAAACATTACTACTTCACTGAGACGTAGCTCATATAGTGAGCTCAGCAAATGCGCAGTTCCACCAGGTGTTTGCTAATTGCTACCAGCTAGTCTGAAGGATCTGAGTGGGCAGGATTCACGGGAAAACTTGGAAACTGCAGCTCTGAGCAGGAGTTTCATCCTTGAAGGTGGCGATTTGCACATCTGGATGGTTGCTATGGGAGATTAAAGGATTTCTCTAATGTGTAAAAAAAAAAAAAAAAAAAAAAAAAAAAGATCAAAGCAACACCTCAAGTATGTTTTTGATAAGGGAATAACATAATAAAGCTCCAAAAAGTTGATTTAACATACCACTGCCCCTTCAACACATGGATATATTTACATCTAAACTAAGGCTACATTATAATGGGAAAACATGAAATTGTTCAATACTGCACTATAAATAATAGAAATTATAACTGACCCACATTTTCCTAATTCGTGTCTTCGTTTTCAGTTATTACACAGACCTCATTATACTCCCTGACTCTCTGAAATTACCTCTAATTAGACACACTGAGCCTCCGTCTGCACGTTGTGGGTCTCTGTCACACCAGACGGTAAACTTCCAAACCAGACTCAAGTGGTTCTGAGCCTCCAATAAGTGTTTTTTTTTCCCTGCGCTTGGCCAACTTCATGGTCCCTGCTGAAAGGAGGTCAACACCAAAATGGTTCTGGTACTATATTTTATGGTGGTAATGATGCATTTAGGGCGATCTGTAATGTTAGTCATGCCACACATAGCGTTTTTGGTGTGGGACAAAAGTTTCATTTGACCGCAGCACCATTTTCCACATGTTTGCTGTGTCACCGGCAGGGCTAATTGTAGTAAACCGCAAATGGGATTTTCTCATGGCCGTCTTCTCGCCACCTCCCCTTCCAGAAGGCCGGATCCGACTATTGCCCCCACCAATAGTTGTGCTTTCGAGAGGTTCCGGGATTTTTCAGATGATGGAACAGTGCTCTATGAAATGTTCAAATCTTTATCTCCGACCCGTGTGATAAATTTCACGGTCTAATGCTTTCCAATAAACATCTGAGCTCTTCACGGAACAGCTGTATTTATACAAAGATTAAATACAAACAGCTGGACTTTTTAATAATCAGGCGACCGGGGCAAGTGGGTGCAATGGACCTCATTTTGTGGCATTGACATAAACGGCACTAAAATACAAATGCGAGACAAAGTTCTATGTAAAAAATATATATATATATGTTTTTCTGCCCAAATGTCTTACTTTGTCTAATCCCAGTAAATCCATTAAAGTCCACGGCTGTAAAATTAGACAATGTGGAAAGGTTGACTTCTTCAAGCTGCTATACATACTCAATAAAAACAGTCTAATACTTGACCTTTGTGTTGTCACAGATTTGTGACACCAACTGAAGACAAACTGTTAAAAAAAAAAAAAAGGTTTACAAACCCACTTCCTATTGAACAGAAACCCAGGGTGTAAGCATTTACATAATGTGCCATAAATGCTTTCAGAACACGTACAAAAATCTTTCCAGAAGAAGCTTCTGGCACTTACGTGTTGCGCCTGTATTTGTACAACGGTAAACTCATTCACAACAACCCTGAAATAGCGGTGACGGAAAAAAAACACACCGTCTGCTGTGCTGTGCTGTGCTTGTACTGTACGTTTCCACACATGAGAACTGAAGAGACAGCAAATGACTCCCGGCCTTCCCATAATAATGTTCCTCTTCCATCCCTCAGGCCGTCCATCAAAACATGACAGTAACAGAATGTTTAGTTCAGTGCCGCCACAGAGGAGTCGTCCTTGCCGCTGGATCCGCTTGGCTCTGTTTGCCTTGCGTCGACCCTGTAATTGCGCGGCCACAGCAGCGCCCTAACTCATGTGCCACTGTGTGTCGTCCGTGACAAATGAGAGCAGAAGACGACGAGGCTCGGCTACTTTCAGGTCTTTTACATGTAGTGAGCGAGCGGCGACTGTGTGGCCAATTTGCCAACGGAGCAGACAGCAATGAAGGAGAAATCAGAGTCTACTCTTTGGCAAACAACAACAACAAAAAAACCTTCCTGTCTTACTGCAGAACGAGCGGTAATAAAAGATCCACACTCACCACATTTCTGCACCACTAAAAGTCTATCAGTGAGCACACATGTATGGGAAAGTGAGTAGCCAGCGTGATGACAGCTCTTGGGGAGCATCTCACAGGCTACACAAGCACATTGTATGGCAGTAAAAAAAAAAATCATAAAGCAATTTTAAAGGCTTTACTAAGTAATCTAAGACAATGTGGGGCAGTTTCTACAGATTTAACTGTCTTGTAAGGAGGTTTTGTTACTCATCGCAATATCCTGCATGAAAAGATTTTATACAGCCTTTGAGGGAAACAGACTGGAACGTTTGTGCAGAGCAGTGTCTTATTCCCATCAGCAGATTCCAGGCAAACGTCAGTAAAGTTGGACAGCAACAAATCTTACTTGTTACAGTTGTCAAGGATTTCATGACCAGTCACTCATTTGACCAAGATGCCTGGATGATGAATATATGTGCAATAAAAGCAACCTTGACGGTGTGCGACGCGCGGACAGGCGTACATATATGACACAGCCCAGCTCTACTTTCTATCCTGTTGTTGCGCAATTTCTGACATTGTATTGCAGTGCGTAAATAAGTGTTAACTCAGGACGGTGGATCTGCAGGCTGATGTCTAAACTGACATTTGAGATTTCTAACAGCACTTATTTGTTACTCAGTAATTGTTGATTAACCCAATAATCAATCAACATTTATCTCTTTGTGGGATAAAATTGGAGAAAGGCAATGGATAAATGAATGCGTCTCTGTGGTTTTACCCTCCTCTCTGCTCTCTTACTCCTCTCTGGTTGGAAATCACTGTTGTATTGTCAAAATTTTAAAGCTGCCATTAACTTTCAAGATGTTTTTTTTTAACAATTCCAGATGGAAATTACATATGACATATGAAGGATATGTCGTAAATTGACAAGGAGAAGCTGTTTGACCAACTACTGTGGAAGCAACATGGCTGCCCATGTGGACTGAGAGAGAAAACACTGAATGTGGTGTGTTTGCTAATGAAAAGGTAGCTTTAGAGTCATCAAGCAAGAAGACATGCAGGAAGCAACCACGTCATTGCTTTTTCCTGCTGATGTTAACCCCATGGATAACAGGATGGAGTTCTCACACTTACAGGCAAGTGGAAGCCAATGACTGCTGAGTTTTTGTTGTTTTTTTTCACTGTCAGAGCATCAGGGTCCCTGAATCAACATTGTTGCTGGTCTGCTGTGAAACTTGCATTCAAAATTATTTGAGCGTAATCGACATCAGAAGCTAGTTGCAATGTAGTCTAAATATTGGGAATTTTTGCAATATAAAATGGCAATGAAAATCACTTATAACATGATATCACTTTCAGTTTTTATAAAGGACAAATCCATCCTATATTTGTGATTACAAATATCTTTCAGGAGTTTACTATTCAGTTTTTCGAGTAAGTAAAATTACCCAAGCAAAAACAACCTGAGACCATTAAGGCTCCATTTATTCCACATTGAAATGAATATTAACCATAATCCACACATTTAAAGATCTCACATTTATGAAGAAGTTCAACTTTTGTGGCATTGATCCTAACTTTAAGAAAATAGGCACACCAATGCAAAACATTTGAGAAATGAATTGTTAGATAAAAAGCAATCTAAAAGAGATGCCATCATACATACTTATTCAATCAATTGGTAATTATGACTGTACAGCAGATATTTAAATAAATACCAGGCCGGTGACAGAAATACGATCCTTCAATTCAAAAATATCCCTTTTCCCAATGGAGTACAAACCTCATCACAGCATTGCAATGCTACAGAACAATGGGGAAAAAAATTGCACATTGCCAATTTTAGTATCAGCTTTTCACCCAAACAGCTCTGCAGCCCGATACCCCATACAGGCCCCGACTGTAACAACTAGCATAAAAGATACAGTACAGATACAGCAAAGATTTTCTTCTGGGCCCCCCAGTGGATTATAATAAAATCCCCCCCAAAGAAGAAAAAAAAAAAATCAACTGGGCACACACATCGTTCAACCAGACAAAACCCTATACACATACTTTGTTTTCAAACTCCACTGAAGTTTATTTCACACTTCAGGCTGCAACAAAATACACTACAAACCATCTTTACAATGAAATACTTTTGTGTTTTCTGTTTTTTTTTTTTTTTCCCTTCATACATACTGCTTCCCGCGCCCCACCTGCCCGTAGGGGGCGCACCCCACACTTTGGGAACCACTGCGGTACAGGGAGATGACAGGATGGAACAGAAAAATCAACAGATGTGGAAACATGTTTGGGGGAAAATATTTTGTACATTGTGTTTTTCCCAAAGAGTATGAGGAAATAAATAAATAAATAAAAACATAAAATGCTTTGAAACTCAAGAAGAATTATTTTTCAGTTTGGTTTCCACTTCTGGAAGTGACTATGATTTATGGCCCGCTTTTTTATGGAAAAAATATTGGGTAACACTTCATCTGGTGGAGTGTACTATCCAAGCTGACCTCCTGAGTGTCTGTCTGTCTGTCTGTCTGTCCTTGTGACTTCAGACTTTCAGTGTTTTCCATTGGGTTGTGTTATCAGTGCACAGGCTGACCTCAATGATCTCAATCTGCCCATACCTCAGGCCAAGGCTCCTCATCAAAACAATTTCTAGAGTGGGGAAAAAAAAAAAAAAAAAAAAAAAAAACCCACACACACAATCCAGCCATTAGGAAATAGTGTCCAATTTAAAAGTGCAGCTCGCTTTTAGAAAGATGGCTGCAAATCCAAAGCTCTGACTGCCATCACAATTATTACAGTAATTAGCAGGTTCCAATGTTGCAACAGGCCAGAATGTGAAAGCAGAGGTGAACACAGGGGCAGAAATTGTGTTATTTCCCCTGCCTTGTTTATGTTTTTGCACCTACTCTCCACCCAGGGATTATTATCTCCAATGTTTGATAGTCGGCCCCATAGCAAGCCTGTCACCAGCTGAGCTACAGCCAATGTCCACTATTTTTCATCCAAGCTGGTCTTGTGTATGATTTTTCAATACTCTGTTATAGTAGAGCCGCCAAATTTAAAGGCCACATTTTACCGACGAGGGAACCTGTGAAGAATTTAAGAAATCTCCAGTGCCTATCTGTGGTATGTGAGCCGAAGCCACTGCCAAGATGAGGAATGGAAAAACGATCAGCTAAAGACACACAAGTGGAGAGACTGCAGAAGACAAGTGGAAAGATTACTATACAATGGTTTTTTTTTTTTTTTTAATTTATGTGCCACAGTTGGGCTTATTGTGTCTTTTTAAAATCAATGGCAGTAGAATAAACAGAGCTGAAGGGTTTCTTTTTTTCCCTATTTTCTGAAGGTCTCTTACAGCACTCCAAGGGAAGCCCGGGGAGAGAATTAGAAGCTAAATCTCTGAACTAGTGAGTAATTTTCCACCAATTTAACTACCTAACAGCTCGCTGTACTCATGACAGCATAATGACACACGCTAACAAATACCATATGAAACCCCCATCTCACCCCTGGCCCCCACCCCAGCCCCACAAAGTCCTGCTGGGTTTGTCCATGGGGCACGGTGTTAACTTTGAAATTACAGACTTGGGATGAATAAATAAGAACTTTTGAGCCCAAAACCTCTGACCGCTGTGCCTATGTCATTATTTTCTACTTTGATTGTTTCCACTCTGCTTGCATGTATAACGGCAGACCAAAAGATACTGAGGGTGTTGCAGTGAGCCAAGGAGCAGATATTGGCCCCCCAGACCCAGCAGCTGAAGGGGAGGCATGAGTCCAATCTGTCTGTGCGCTAATCATCAGCCGGCAGCCTGAATCCGCAGCTTGCTTCCAGGCCGCAGAGTCACATAAGGTTAGCCTCTTCCTGCCGCGGAGCCGGGTGTCAGATCTGGGCATTGAGGCGATGCAAGTAATCTCGCAGCGAAGGCAAACCGTGCATTAGCGTATCGTGTTTTCTCAAAGACAGTACGAGAAAATTGCAGTAATTGAAAAAAGATGACTAAGTGGGGTAAACATAATCACGCAATTATTGGTTTTCAATCTGCTAGTGGGGGTAAATGTTGTGAAAGTGTTTTTAAATAAGATGTGGGATTAACTGTTATTTGGATGATGTCAGAGTCACGGGACGCCATAGTATTATTATTATTATTATTATTATTATTATTCATACGTGGCTTGGCTTCTGTCCTGAAAATGAGATGACATCTTTAGAGTGTTGATCTGTAGTGAATCTTTGAAAAGTAGCTGCACAGTGAATAAGATGAGCTCTAAAAAAAAAAAAAAAAAATTGTCTAGGTTGCTTTTGCTGCTCATCAGAACATAAAAGCAGAAATTAAAAGAATATTCTGGGTTTTAAATTTGTAGCTGAAATACAAATTCATAGTTAAGATGACTTGGTTGACACAGCACTATTTCCAAAGGTAAGCTTCTTAGTTTCTGGATCTTTTAGTTTTGCGTATGCAACCGATATGAAAATCTATTTCCTCTGCAGTATTTTTAGACCAAACAAAAATACCGTTTGGTCTAAAAACAAGCAGTATTTTTATTTTTTTTTACCATAAACGTGACTTAAATATTTGGTATAGTGGTATAATATTAGGTTGACCAATAAGACAAAGTGAAGCTCACTTTATTTCACTGAATTTGTGTAATCATTTGGAAAAGCAAACCACAGGAAACTTTTCATACTTACTAACTTATTGACTTCAGACTTCATTTCTAAAATGGCTGAAGACTCTTCATCTTGTTTTTGTCTCATTAAGAAAATACTTGTTAAAAAAATGGTCTTATGATATAAAAGCTATGTTTATGTGCAGCGTAACACTAGAATTTATCCAGTACAATGGAAACAAGTGTTCACTAGTTGTCTAACAAATCAGACTAGCGGGTCACCTGTTGGTAGCCTTAATAAGCTGCTCTGTCATAATAGGACCTAGACATACATTTCTAAATGGAAAAAGTACACAAAAGAAAAAGGACAGGCCATCACTTCCACTGGAAGTTTCATGGAAATGAAACAAGCGTAGGAGGCTCCAAGTGCTGTTAGAATAAGGTCATGTCAAATTACTACAAATGAAAAGTGATGCCTTGGAGTCGAGATCACGACTTTCTCCGATTTGATAGAAGTGAACAGTTTCCATACCTTCACTGCGGGGGAAAGCAGCATCTCATGCTGGAGAACAGGAGTAGACACGCTTCAAGAGCAGATACCAGCATCAGAGGTGCAATTACAGTTCAAGGGAACGAAGTCAATAGGCAGAGTAAATAAATGCGAAAGTTTCAAAGAACAAACATATGAAGGTGGGCCAAAAGCTATTGAGTATAGCAAGGTAAACATGGACTTTGTGGAGATTTTATAAGGAATTTTAAAAGTGTCAGCTATAAATGTATGAACCACAACATCAGAAAGATGGACTGTCTGTGTGTCTGCTTGCCTGCGCAACAGATGTTGGTATGTGGTTATTTGACATTATTTTGGGAATCATGTGAGATGAAACACATGATGTATGATAGGTGTTTGGGAAACCATCCAGCTGGTCATCGTGCAAGAGGCGAGGTCAACAGTTCATCTCAGAATTTGTCACTGCAACTACAAGGTTCTTTAATATTCAAGACATTTACACAAGTGGGAAAAATGTTAAGCTCCATCATTAAGCAGTCGTATATAAATGAAGCAAACATCTTGATGTTTCTTGTGAACCATGAAAATGTCGCTGCTGCGTGAGGTGGAATAATTTTCTGCGGAAAGCAGCCTTATCCTTTCATGTATAAATCCGGGCGCATCCAAGGACCCACTTAGCCACACTAATCCTAGCACTCAAACATTTAGATAGTAGAATGCATTTTCAAACATGTTCAGACAAGGCTAAGAAAAAATGTCTGTAAAAAAAAAAAAAAAAAAAAAAAATCATGCTGATTATTTGGTTTTCCCTCTAAAGATAGCCTCTTTTCTCCAGCATCATTTATAGGTAATAAATGTTGATGTTATATCTGAGAGCCTCTCCATCCGTTATCACAAAACAATCTCCATGTGAAGAAGCCACAATCGGGTTTGCTGCAGCGTACAAAGCAATATGCTTTCTTTATAACGCCTCTTTAAAATGCAGCTTCATAACATTTCCACACTGTTTAAGGCGACCTCAAATGATAGATTACTCCCTTCGTGTAATTATTGTGAATGGCATAAAAGCCAACAACAACCAGAGCCATGTAGCTGATAACACGCCGAACTAGACGCTCAAACAAAGCCACACACCCCGTCCTCGAGCCGGAGTCCATTTGCGTTCATGTTTTCTTTCTACCTGAGCGATTGACAAACACAGCCGTGCCGTGTTTCTCCCTGCCTGGCTCCCGGCTGCGTCCGTTCGCCGTGTTTACCTGCCGTCGGCCGACTCGGGACGCGCATTACAGCTTGAAACCATTAGGAGAGAAAGCCATTGGGGAGTGAGGCCACGATAAGACGGTCTTATCAGCGAAAGCCTCTGGAGTGCACAGAGCGCACATCTCATCCTGTGTCGCTTCCAAGAACCAGAGCAGATGCTCCGGCGCATTCCTCCTCATTAGCCTCTCCCTGGATCTCCTCCAATTACATTAACCATCCAGTAAAATACGCCTTTTGTTTGGGTAATACGAAGAACCATGATTCTTCTTCTTTTTTTTTTTTCTTTTTTTTTTTCTTTTTGGAAAGACTGGAGATATCGGAGCGCTTGTGTCCTTAAGTGACTCCCTTTTGCATGTGCGTCTTGGGTTGAACAGGTTTAACCAAAAGCGGTTGCATCACAATGAGGGCCGAGATCCAAACAGTGCTGCTGTCACAGAGACTTCAGCCGAGGTGGAAGCCAAGATCCCTCTCCTGAGGGATAAAACTTCACACTTGTTTAAAGAGAGCGTGCTGGAGAAAGCTTTCACGGATCACGCCAGACAAATACAGTCCTGATGAATCGGGGAACTCAAGCTGTTCATAAAAACATGCCTTCTCTTGGATTAGCAGAGAAAATGTTCGTAAGTGCAATGTGGCGTATGACATAGCCTCTGGCTTCCTTAATAGTCTGTGTTTAGTCAGCTTGAGGAAGACTGTGATATCTTTAATTGTTATTGCAATAATAAAAACAAATAGTTTACATGAGATTTAGGCGTAAAATATCCATAGTCAATAAAAAAAAGAAATATATATATATATATATATATCTTAAGTGCTGCCAGAAACTGACTTTGGTTCAAAAATGACCGAAGGGGCTTTATCTGAAGAGATTGCACTTGCAAGCGCGTGGGCAAATGCAGACTTGCTTGGAAGGAACACGTCCTCAATTTTATACTTTATTAAAAGTGAATCACAGTTGGACGAGTCCAAGAACACTGACAGAAAACAAAAAAAAAGAAAAAAAAAGAAATGGAAAGCCACTCTTAAGTATATCCAGGACAAACCCAGCAACTGCCAAAAAAAGTCTGCGAAAGTTCATTTGTGCCTTCATTAATGAAACAAAAATGTTCACTTTAACATTCATATAAGCTGGACGCTGCCTTCCTACGCAGTTCTGTTCAATTCTCGTCTCCCTTCAGTGCTCCGTTTGGGAGTTCTCCCATTGAGCTCGATTTGTCCGATTGAATTTCAACTGGGCGAACAGAAGATAATGTTGATTTTCTGTAGTTTGGCAATGGCAAAGGAAGTGAACGAAGCCGTTTGGGCAGCGCTTCCACATTAAAGTTATCAATTAGAGAAATTAAAGGTTGGAACAAGAGGAATGTGTAAGACTTTTTTTTGCTGGCAAAGATGTAGTGGCCCAACTTCCCCCAGAGTTGTTTACAGTGTACAACACTTCTGTTAAGCTACAAAGTCACACACACTACAACCAAATTGTAATGGTTGGCGAAAATCTGATCCAGTTGTTTAAAACTTTAACAGAGTCCACGCCATCGGTAAGCACGTGTTTCTCAATAGAATGCAGACTCTTTGTACGAAGCAAAGTGTAGAGCAAGGTGCTGGTTTTTACCAGGTGCTTCAGTTTTAACTGCACAAGAAGATGCCTACACAGCAGATTTTAAAAATCACAGGTAATTTCATAAAAAAACACCTGTAAGACGCCATTTATATGGCACAAATGCACCACTGCTATGAAAGTCAAAGAAATTTTACATACATGTTGCAGTAACAACATGATAGTAATCACAACATTACCTAAACATAGGATATAACATATAGCTTCTGCCTCTGATTCACTCACATCAGTGTGTCAAATGCTTGGAGTTGCTCCAACTCAGAGCCACCTGACCTGCTTTTTCATCTCCAATGGCAATGAACTGATGACAGGGAAGGGAGTACTGAACTTTAACCCCAAGATTGTCAAGACATTAGGTATTGAAAAAGAAGTGTTGATTTCAGAGTAAAAATAATCAATACTTGATACTGTGTAAAAAAAAACAACAAATATGGACATTCTGTACAAAACAGGGCTCCATTGAAAACAATAGAAATGCTTCACAAACATGACCGGACTTAATGTGCTTTTAAAATATCTTCTTGTTAAAACAAAAACTTTCACATGAATCTGTGCTCCCCCTTGTTATCAAGTGGCAGAGAATGTTGAAGTCCTTCTGTAGATATTGTCCCACAATACCACAAGATTATATTTTGGCCACATCAGTGACCGAATAGCAATTTTGTAACAGAGAAGCCTCTTATGGACTGAGCACACCCTTGATAAATTCAGACAAGTGGAAATTTTGAAGGAGTCCCAGGTGCAAGAGCTTGTACCCGTCAGAGCATAGGTGTTTGTATGGGTGTGCGGTGTTGTGGGAAGTACCGTCCTCCCATCAGAGGCAATGAACTGATGACTGTATTATGACTGGCTCCGGCGAGATACTCAGTTTCCTAGCCGGCCAGATCTGGACTCTGAAAAACGAGCATATTAATGGGAGCTGCGGAAAATATTTCTTACTCCACACAAGTAAAGCAAATGTGCCTTCATGTAAGAATGCGAGGAAATAATGACTCAAATTCTCTCGTGAAAAACTATAAAAGTCATTTAACTGGGGAGAGGAGCCCAGCCGCTCGGTGAGGAATGGAATACTTCATATGTAGGAAGTGCGTCTTTACGCAGCTCCACATGTGGTCCGGCAACGCCTGGACTGGGAGGAAGACGTTTTCCACCTTTTCAACTCAGCGGCACATGTCTGGTTTGGCAAAACAAACCAGACACTTTTACTACTTTAAGAATGGCTTCACTGACTACATTTACTAGAACAATCAAAATAGTGGGAGAAAATAAAACATCGTTTTCTGGACTTTCACACCATGTACTCTCCATAAAGCACTTTATCAACCAGACGGCTGATTATGCTTGGATGGATGCGGACCTGGTGGTGGTCTGGGGGAAAAGGGAGAAGAAAAAGGGGGAGTTCCTGCATAGTGCATCCTTAACGATCTCCTGTTCCAAGACATATCAGTCTCCATACGCTTCATACGTCCGCACATAAAAAAAATTAAATAAAAAAAACAGCGCTCAGTCTACCGTCCGAGTCAACTCGCCACACGGCCTCGTCTGAGAGATACACAAGGTAAGTGTGACTCACAGGACATGAACAATTTTAATTGGCTGCCAGGAGCCAGATGTGCGTCTGCAGACCATCCCGCAGTCTCTGCACGCTCCGAATCTGACAGCCGGTTAATAAGGAGCACAAAAAAGGCGAGCTTCAAAGAGACGTGTGCATGCCGGAAGAGCTCTACGCCAGGTGCACAAGCTTTTGAATTAAGTAGTTGACACACTGGCTTTGTTACGGCAGCTTCCAACCCAAGAATAGCACCTGGATGAAAAAATGTTTGTCAGAGAGAAGCCCACTTTAGTGCGATCCACAGTCCACCATGAGTATGGACGACATAATGATTTGATGCACATTGGCTGGAACCCGGTGCATTCAAGAGCCGTGTTTACTTTAGGGCAAGTCACGAAATAAAGAAAGCAGAATCTCTTAAATCCTTGGATTCACCCACCAGAACAGAATGAAATCTTCCTCTGAACGGACTGCAACACAAAGTAATATATATAATCGGTCCGTTGAGTCAAGGCTTTGCGGGACCGCGGTGTTGCTCAGTCGCGGTCTTCAGGGACTAAGGTCCTACATGTTTTAGATGTTTTCCCTTCTACCTGACATGAATAAATGAGTGATTAACAGGGTTCTGCAGCACTTTATGGCATCCAGGAGCTAATGCTGTCATTGGAATCGTTTGTGTGGAGCAGAGACAGGCCTTCACATCTATGACAATTAAATAACTGCACGAGTCTTCGTACAATTGCTAAATCTCGATCAGGTTGGATGGTGACAGCTTTGTAAGGAAATAAGTCTTTTAATAGATTCTCAACTGGATTTGGGTTGAGACTTTGACTGGAACCAGGATTTGGGTTGAGATGATCAGACCAGATGAATTGGATCTAAATCATTCCACTGTAGCTCTGGCTGCATATTTAATATCTCGTCTGAACTTTAGTTTTTCCACTGTTGGCCACAACAAACATATTGATTTAAACAGAAGATATTGCGATATTTTACTTTTAGAAGATCATCAACATGTCACCCGGCTCTAACTTAAAGGAACCGTTCTGTGGAACTCTCCATCAGTCTTTAACTTCTTTGTGGGTGAATCTTGGCCTCCTCTTCCTTACAATATTGTTTTATATAATTGATCTCTGAGTAAACTCGTTTTAAGACGGTTTAAATAAGGGTTTCGTCACTGCATTTGGTTCAGGTCGACATCTGAACGAAATGGATTTGGAAGTTGAGACACAGTGATCATTTGCCTTTGGTAAGCCATTTTGTTATAGTTTTATGGATTAACTCTACAATGCCTTTGCCTCATGGGGGTCTCAAAGAATGAAAGGTACTCTTATGTAGTGGCAGTACTATGGCATCACATTCCTGCCAAAAACCCTGAGACTTATAGTATTATATACATTGTCATTATACAGTATTATCATTGTCAAGCAATGATAATACTGTATAATTACCAAAAGAGCATATGTCTTATTCCCATTTATGTCCATGAATACAAATCAGTGAATGGTAAAAAATGCCTGCTCCAACAATTTCGCCAAAACATTACACACGCTTTTTGTGTTTAGTGGGCGGCAACTCTTCAAACTGATCTGATTGGCCATATTTTCATCTCAAATCT